>OY755205.1:26350719-26950719 GCA_963576765.1 Draba incana
CAAAGATGAGCTGCCTACGTACTCTTTGTAGGTATCAATCCGCCTCGTAGTTTAAGTAAGTACTTTGAACGATCTGTTAAAGATGTAAGTGATATGTCCGTTTAGGTAGGACTTTGAATAATCCGTTAAGGATGTAAGTGATATGTCCGTTTAGGTAAGACTTCGAATAATCCGTTAAGGATGTAAGTGATATGTCCGTTTAGGTAGGACTTTAAATAATCCGTTAAGGATGTAAGTGATATGTCTGTTTAGGTAGGACTTCGAATAATCCGTTAAAGATGTAAGTGATATGTCCATTTAGGTAGGACTTCAAATAATTTGTTAAGGATGTAAGTGATATGTTTGGTCGGACGTTAAGCGCATGTGTTAAGTAGCGAATTAGGAGAGCCGGTAAGCAAGCTTACGAGCTACGCGGCTAGGAGAACTAGTATGCGAGGCAGCTAGGCAGCGAGTGAGCTAGGCAGCTAGGAGTGTTGGTAAGCAAATAAGCTTGACATTTGACGAGCCGGGAAGTGACGAGCTTGTAAGTGATGAGCTGGTCAGCCAGTGAGCCTTGTAAGTAGGAGAGCAAGTAAACGAAGAGTTAGGCAAGTCAGCAATGTAGTAGACGAGCTAAGCAGCTTCAACAACTATTAAGTAGATAAGTTAGACAGCAGATGAGCTAGGTTGCTAGGAGAGTCGGTAAGTGAGTTAGCGAGAGTAATGAAGGTCTGTTTGCGAGAGTAGCAATAATCCGTTTGCGAGAGGAGTGAAGATGTGCTTGATCCAGGAGTAACGATCCATTTACGAGAGGAGCGAAGATCTGCTTGAGACAGGAGCGTTATTTTTACTTAGGAGAAGAGCAGTGATTCTTTTATGAGAGAAGCAACAATGTGTGTGAGAGAGGAGCGAAGTTTTGCTTCGAAGAAGAGCAACGATCTGTTTGCGAGAGGAGCGATGATCCATTTGCGAGAGGAAGTGACAATCCGCTTATAAGAAAGCGACGATGTGTTTGAGAGAATAGTGTTCCTACTTTGTGTTAGCGCTGCTTCATTCAACTCTACTCACTATGTTCCCAGCATGTGCGTTCTTTGTAGTGCGCTCGACCCTACATTTCTGTGACGTTTGTCTGTTGGTTTTTGCTGGTGCGATCCACACTGCGCTACTCGTTACTGATTGTGCTGATGACGTTAAATTGCTGATCGCCGATGATTCTGTGGAGTTGCGCTCATGGTCACCATTGCTGCTGTCGATGTTGTGCTCCTGGTCGCCGGTAGTGCAATCCACATTGCGTTGCTGGTCACCGCAGGTGCTGTCGACATTGCGATTTTGGTTGCCACTGTTGCGATCCATGTTGCGCTGCTGGTCACCGCAGGTGCTGTCGACATTGCGATGCTGGTCATCGCTGTTGTGATCCATGTTGCACTGGTGTTGCTTGCACGGTGATTCTTTTGAGTAAGAACGTCTCACGTCTCCCCTTAGTCGGCGCCAAATTGTAGGAGTCATAACTCGCACTATTGAATTTATAAGGGTTGTCGAGGAGGTGCGAGACTTCTGAGTGAATCACAATGTAGAAAAAATGTAGAGACTGTCGCTATAGGTGTTAAGTGAGCTTTATTATTGATGTTGTGAAAAATTGCAGATTCCCTTTCTGGGTGAATACAATGAGCTATATATAGCTAAATAATTTCTAGGTCAAAGTGCTAGATTTGGGCTTGGCCCATTAATCAATAAATAGGCTTTAGGCCCATAATATCATTAACCTATTTTAAATATGGATCTAACTCTTTTATGGGCCTAATTACAAATTGGGCCCTTGTAAGCCTGTTTAGGATTTCTTCTGGACTTGGCCGAATAGTTCTTGTCGTTGCATCGATCTCATAGGAGTGGAATCTGACCCCTACAAATTCTCATAACTATCAATAAAATGAACATATGGATTAGTCGTCATTACCTCCTTGTTTGCTTGCTGATAAACCACCACTTTTGCAGGAACATCACCATCTCAGGTTTCTTTACTTAACTGTCATAACATCCAATGGAAAATGGCTGAAGTAAAGAAATAATTCCAGAGAATGGAAAAGAAAATCTATATCCATAGGATGTGGCAACTGATAAACATATGTTATCATCTTGAATCACTAGATTTCCATCAATACGTCAAAATAAGTATAATTGATCAAATAGATCAAAATTTTGTAAAAAGGTACAAAAGATTGATAACATACCATTACAGAAAACTTTGGTTGTAATACTAGGCATACTTTCCTCAAGATGAGCATTGAGTTTAGAAGTATCTAACTCATCAAAGAGATCATAAGTATTTTGATTTTCCTGGATAAAAGACAAAACTAAAGACAATTATTGAGTTTGTAAAGGTCAAAATGAGATTAGATAAATGATTAATCATTCACTAACCCTCTTTGAACTGCCCAATTGCCTTATAAATATGAGGCTCAATGTAACATCCCAATACCGGGATAGCAATCGACTTAGGATACTTAGAGAAATAACCAAGAAAACCTTTTTGGGTAGAAAATGGCCCAAATGAGAAAATAGTGAAATGGGCTTTTCTATGACCCTTTTAAGGAGAAAGAGGGTGTGGACAAGTTCTTACTTGGGAAGGAAGGAATCATACGGGCTTGGCCCGTGTAGTAAGGAGGTGGAGAAAAATTAGGAAAGTGAATATTATCTTAGGGCATTCGGAAATAGTGTAGACTTAGGGAACATTTTTAGTTGAGTTCAATGCCAAATATTTTCCTTAAGAGGTTGTGGACCGGTTTAAGATGCCGTTTGTGGACCTGGTTCAGGGTAACCGGTCTATTTGTGAGTTTGATGCGGAGTTCAGTATACTCATGATTTATGCTGGTAGAGGCATGGAGGATGAGCAGACGCAGGTGAAGAGGTTCTTGAGAGGACTTCGACATGATCTGAGGACAAGATGTAGAGTGACTAAGTACTCCTCGAGGGCAGAATTGGTCGAGACAACTGCTGTTATTAAGGAGGACCTGAGGGATCATGCAACAGTAGTAGATTTTCCCTCAGCCGATGAGGCGGTAGCAGCAGGTGGTTCCTAACAAAGGCGGCATGTATGCACAAAGATAGAAGAAGAAGTGGGAGGACACTTCAAAGTCGAGTCAGAGTGGTTCTGGGTGCTTTGGATGGGAGAGCATAGAGCATCGAGTGGCGAGTTGTCCTTGGAGGGACGAGTCGCGGAATATGCGGGTATGCTTTCACTGCAAAGAGACTTGGCATATGAAGCCGTAATGTCCCAGCTTCAACAGATGGTGGTGGCGCAGATAGCGGTAGTACAGCCAATAACACATATTGGAGCAGCGCTGCATGTGTACACGTCAGTGGAGTCTGGTGGGCCTAGTTCCAGACCGATCACATGCAAATGTTAGACTCAGACTCGTTGAATTCTGATGTTTTTGAATTTTGTTGTTTATTTCTGTTATTTTCCTATGATAAACTATTAGGGTTCTCATCACATAGGATTTCTGCAGGGACCTTATTAGTAGGTGGATTTGAGTCTCACGTGTTATTTGATTCTGGAGCATCGAATTTCTTCATTACTCTGGAGTGTGCCGAAAGCAGCGGTATTCAGAGCGATCTTAGGGAGCAATTGGGAAGGGTTAAGGTGGCTAAAAGGAAGTTCCTAGCTACTTTTGATTGTGCAAGGGGCATTGATATTCTGGTGGTTGGTGAGTTGATGCGAGACTTGGTTATTAGCCCTATAAGGTTATACGACGTCATCTTGTGTATGGATTGGTTGGATCAGTCTATAGTTAATCTGGATTGTCATCGAGGTTGAGTTGTGTTTGAGCACGAGGGAAGGAGGTTAGTCTATCAGAGTATGAGACCGACTTCAGGGAGTCTCGTGATCTTGGTAATTCAGGCAGAGCAGATGATCGTGAAGGGTTATGATGCGTATTTGCAACGATTGCAATGCCAAAGATTGTTGGAGAGATTGTAGTGAGGGATATTCGAGTTATTCTAGACTTTGCAAATGTTTTTAAGTCATTGCAGGGATTATTGTCGTCTCAATCTGATCCTTTCACGTTGAAGTTAGAGCCCATGACAGCTCCGATATCTAAGGCGCCTTACAGGATGGCTCCAACAGAGTTTGCATAGCTGAAGAAGCAGGTAAAGCATTTGATAGGTAAGGGTTTTATCCGGCTGAGCAGTTCACCGTGGGGAGCAATGGTGTTGTTCGTGGAGAAGAATGATGGGAGTTTCTGATTATATATCGATTATCGGGGACTTAATCGAGTCACTGTGAAGAACAAGTACCCTTTTCTGTAGATTAATAAGTTGTTGGATCAGCTGAGAGGTGCTACTTGGTTCTCCAAGATAGACTTGGCGTCGGGATGTCATCAGATTCCGATTGATGAGGCATATGTTAGGAAGATGGCTTTCAGGACGAGATATGGGCATTTGAAGTTTATGGTGATGTCATTCAACCTGACGAATGCACCAGCAGCATTCATGAGATTGATGAACAGAGTATTTCAGTTGTATTTGGATGAGTTTGTGATCATCTTTATTGATGATATTTTGGTGTATTCGAGGAGTCTTGAGGAGCATGAGGTTTATTTGAGGTTGGTTTTGGAGAGGTTTTGAGAGCAGAAGTTGTTTGCTAAGCTGAGCAAGTGTAGTTTCTTGCAACGTGAGATGGGTTTCGCAGGCTTATTGTTTCTGCAAAGCGAGTGTCTGTAGATTCGGCAAAGATAGAGGCTATCAAGGAGTGGCTTAGGCCGAGTAATGCCTCAGGTATTTCCTTCGGTTGGCAGGTTAGTACAGGAGTTTCGTCAAGGGATTTGCGAGTATGGCTTACTCCATGACGAAGTTGATAGGGAAGGATGTTTCTTTTGTCTGGTCTTCGGAGTGTGAGGAGAGCTTCATAAACCTGAAGGAAATGTTTACGAGTACACTAGTGTTGGCATTGCCTGAGCCGGGCGAGCCTTTTGTGGTGTATACCGATGCTTCTGGAGTTCGTATGGGTTGTGTGTTGATACAGCAATGAAGGGATATTGGTTATGCTTCGAGGCAGTTGAGGAATCACGAGGGCAACTAACCTGTTCATGATCTGGAGTCGGGTGCATTGGTTTTCGCCTTAAAGATTTGGAGGTCTTATCTTTATGGTTGAAAGGTTCAAGTGTTCACGAATCACAAAAATTTGCAGCATATATTTACTCAACCATTATTGAATGTTAGGTAGAGGCGGTGGTTGGAGTTGTTGGTAGATTACAATTTGGACATAGTTTACCATCCTGGTAAAGCTAACCTGGTTGCAGATCCTTTGAGTCGGAGGCGAGTTGCTTCGGCTCAGGAGCAGGATGTCGAGGCCTTGGTGGATGAGATTAGCACTTTGAGGTTATGTGCTACATTGTTAGAGCCTTTGAGGTTGGAGGCAGCTGATCAGGCATATCATTTGAGCACGATCCGAGTAGCACAGTGAAGTGATCAGGATGTGATTGATGCATCTAAGATGGAGGGCTCTGAGTATCTGGTCTCTTCGAATGGGACTATTCTAGTGCATGGACGAGTTTGTGTGCCTAAGGTTGAGGTTTTGAGGCAGAAGACTCTAAAGGGAGGCTTATGCAAGTAAGTTTTCTGTTCATCTGGGAGCGACTAAGATGTACCGTGATCTGAAATGGTATTATCACTGGGTCGGGATGTCGCTAACTGGGTCGCAGCCTGCGATACGTGCCATTTAGTGAAATCTGAGTATCATGTTCTTAGTGGATTATTGTAGAGTTTATCCATTCTGGAGTGGAAGTGGGATATGATCACGTTGGATTTCATGGTGGAATTGCCAGTGTCTAGGACCTCGGATATGATTTGGGTGATTTGAATCGTCTCACTAAGTCAACATATTTTCTGGCCATTAAGAGATAGAGCAGCGGTTTTGGCTAAGAAGTATGTGATGGAGATTGTAAGGTAGCATGGAGTGCCAACTAGCATTTTGTCAGACAGGAGACGATGGGTCTGGAGACGAAACTGGTAAAACCGAGAACACTAGCAACCCGATTGTTCCTGACACTCCAGCAACGACACTTACATCAATAACCCCTGAATTTGTGACCGACGTGAAATCGATGCTCAAAATGCTGCACAAATAAACGTCTGAGCAAGAGGGGATCAACGAAGAACTGCGAGCCCTCGCAACAACAGACCGCGGTCGCAGAAGGAGAGATCTTATTTTCCGGCGACCCCCCGGATGAATCAATCCCACGGCTTTAGATTTTACGACCCCGTTCAACGCACCAAGGACTCGAAGTCTTCTTTCTGCAGGGTCGCACGTAGAGCAAACAACAGCCTTCCCACTGCAACTGCACGACCTCAAACAACTACGACGGCGGTGATCGACCTAGAGGATCCTAGAGCCAGACCTACTCAGGAGCACATATCCGTTCGCACAAGGGCTGCCCGAGCTGCACGATTCAACACCATTACTGAGCAAGGTCAAGCGTCTCGAGACGAGGAAGACGACCCCCTCTGGTCAGAGCACTCTGAATCGGAGGAGGAGCGCAGAGTATTAATCCAGAATCAAAGGGACGAGATGGTTGCGATAAGGGCCGATATGGCACGAACAGCAGCGGAGATGAGAGATTCACGCTCCCAAATCCACAAAGCGACCAGCCACGCTCCCGAGTTGGACAGAGTCTTGAAGGAAACCCAAACGTTCCATTTACTTCACAGATAACTAGAGGAGTGATCACCGACCCGGGAAAGATGAAGATTCCCACTTACGATGGAAGGACTAATCCTACCGAACATCTAACAGCGTTCTCCGTGGCGATGGGAAGAGCAAGCTTCAGAGAAGGAGAATGATACGCTGGTCAATGTTTGCTGTTCGTTGAAAATCTTAGGGGGCCAACCTTGCAGTGGTTCTCAAGACTCCTGCCAAGCTCGATTGACAGCTTTAACCAGTTAACAACGGCTTTTCTAAAACACTACGGGATCTACATCGAGAAGCGAACGTCTGATGCCGATCATTGGACGATGGTTCAAGGTGAGAGTGAATCATTACGCATCTTCTTGGACCGTTTCAAAGGAGTGCTATCCAAGAAGGAAGGAATAAGCAACATAGCCGCGTTACAGGCATTGGAAAGAGCGCTTAGATTCGGCTCCGCCTATCAGGAAGAAATGGCCCTATGTCCCCCGACTACAATCCAGGACGCGCTTCATCGAGGAACAGTCCATGCGCGGTACGAGGAGCAGAAGAAAGTTTTTCAGAAAACGGGAAAGCCTAAGACTACCAACCCACTTCCCGTGCAAAATCAACTGAACGCGAAGAAACATAACTCGGGATCAGGATTTGTAGAGCACGAAGGAGGATTCAAAGGAGCTCATAATTATCAAGTAGATTCCCTGGGTTACGGACGAGACTGCGACTATGCTGGCCGAGGTCGAGACCGCAGACAAGGTTCATGGAACAACACCTAGACGCGAAGCGAAAGCACGTACGACGAAGCAGCGTATTGCGAATTCCATAAGATACACAGCCATTCCACTGCTAAATGCCGCGTTCTAGGTTTTTGCCTTGCGAAGAAACTTACAGAAGGTAAACTCGGCAACAACATTCGCGTTAAGGACTTTGCCAATGCAGACTCCAATCAACCAGAGCAAACGCAACTCCTACCGCCACCAACTACTACAAATACCAGAAATCTTAATGATCATGGGAGGATCCCGCTACTGCGCAGATACGGTGTCTTCGATTAAATCTTTCCAGCGACGCGCAGACGTAGAAGCTAATCTTTCTAGGCCGTCCAAATTCCCAAACGATGTGATTTTCTTAGAAGAAGAAGAAACAAACGGAATGGACAGACCACATGATGACCCACTGGTAATAAAACTTGTCATCGCCGATTTCCTTGTATCCAGGGTGCTCATTGATACATTGAGCACAGTGGACATCATTTTCAAAGACACGCTCGAGCGAATGGGAGTCGCATTGTTTGAAATCAAAACGTCTCCGAAACCACTGACGGGTTTCTCTGGCCAGACGACAATGACATTGGGAACAATCAGGCTACCTGTCTTGGCAGAAGGCGTTACAAAGATAGTCGAGTTCTCCGTAACTGATAACCCGGCAGTTTACAACGTAATCATGGGGACTCCATGGATAAACGCGATGAGAGTAATTGCATCTCCTTACCACATGTGCGTTAAATTCCCCAAGTCCTGGCGGAACGAAAACAATTCGAGGAAGTCAGAAAGAGTCCCGAATGTGTTTTATGGCTGAGCACAAGCTGCGCAACACGGTTACCGATCAAGTCTTTAAAGCTGAACGGTAGAAACTGAAGATAAACAAGGAGACAACTAAGACTTCTCCCGACTATCAGTAAGGTACGCAATTTTGAACTACGAGGCGGCTTGATCCCTGCAAAGGGTACGTAGGCAGCTCGTCTTCGGACGGTTTCAGCTGCCCCCCTCCTTAAAAAAAAGGGGGGGGGGGGAGGGAGTGGGGTATATATACTCATATATATCCTATCTTTTCATATACATTCATTTTTCGCGATCGGCTTCTCAATCGTTTTTGTATTCATCTTCGCGTACGTTTTTCATATGCGTTTTTCACATTTATCTTCACACTTTCATCTAAAAGTTACGATTTCTTCAAAATCCAATAACTTCCTTCGCGGATTGCGTCTTAACGAAACATACATATCTCAAACATCCTTTACGGATTATTTAAACGCCTTAATAAAGCAAGCATTTCAATCACATCCTTCATGGATTATAAGTTTATGCATATGCATACTTCTTACACCCTCGTCGCTGCTGGCCACAGCGATAAACGCTTACAAATATTTCGGATCCGATTATCACACTATTACATCGTCTACAGGATAAAGCGCGCTATATAAATTAAATGATCATTACAGGAGCGAATGCGTTAATGAAAGAACATCCATAAACCCAAATGCTCATTCTAAACCCAACAAACATTGGTTCATCGCTAAAAACGTTCATTATAGGAGCGGATATGTTCATAGGAACATGTCCATAAACCCAAATGTTCGTTCAAAACCCAACAAACCGAATCGTTGGTCGTAACGCGATAATGTGATTATCAATGGAGCGGACTCGTTAATGAGAACTTGTCCGTAAACCAAGAATGATCATCAGAAAACCCAGAAAATGTACCACTGGTCTAAACACTACAATATGATTTACTATTTCAGCGAACTCGTTAATAGTAACTCGTCCGTAAACCAATCGTCATCATTCAGAAACTCTACAAACGAATCACTGGTCAAACGCAATATTACGTGTTCATAACTGGAGCGTATTCGTTAATCTCTACGCCGCATTCGAAATCGCGAACTATAATTCCGACTAAGTGACGAAAACCTTGTGGTGTTATTTGCGCCAGAGCTATGTTATAATTGCGACTAGCTTGATTTGTTTTGTATATTGTGTACTGTTTATTACTTTTGCTCATTCTGCTAACCTTTGTTTCGTGTTTTATGTTGTTGCAGTTCCTTATCCGTTTTCACCGTGCCTGGACGATATTGAAACACTTTGTTGTGTTCTTGAACCGTGCCTGGACGATATTGAAAGACTTCTCTTTTCAGCGAGTTGAAACAGCACGCGTCCATTTTTTTGAATTCTTTTCGCAAGAAAGCATGGAAGGGAAGCTCACCATTTGTCAAATGATGGAAGATTCGGCCCGTAAAGGGACGCAGAATTCAGAACAAGTTGTTATTGTTGAAGATTCAGAATGCAAGGGAAACAATCAAGCTGTTAATGATGATGCTATGGAGATTGACGAAACTGTCTTTGACAATCAACTTGTCGTAACGTTGGAAATCGAGACTGAGATTGAAAACCGTATTGTTACTCCTCCCGATCAAGCCGACGAGTTAGCGGATCTAGAACCTGAATCGCAACTAACTCGTAAGAGAGACCGTTCGAAAAGGTCAAAGAGATCGGAGGATGTTCCGAGAGAAATCGTGTTAGGAACTCCGTGTTTTAAACTAGCCAACCAAGATGATAAGAAAGCCGGCAAGGCAAAAACGAAGATATCTCATGATTTTGGAAAATTTCCAGTTCAGTACAGTGGCAAAAGCACCTCGGCCGATTTGTTTTCTTCGGTACTTCAGTTTCCTCTCCCAAAAAC
The DNA here is from genome assembly GCA_963576765.1 of Draba incana. Classification (NCBI taxonomy): domain Eukaryota; kingdom Viridiplantae; phylum Streptophyta; class Magnoliopsida; order Brassicales; family Brassicaceae; genus Draba; species Draba incana. The sequence continues at coordinate 26,360,834 of OY755205.1, forward strand.
ATTAACCAAGGATAAGGATTATGAGAAGATGTCTCACCAGGGTGCTATGGTATTTTTTTTCCTTTTCCTTAGCTTCTTTACATTATTGTACAATGTATTCGAGATAAATTGTCATTGTTGTCTTTCAATTTTTTGCTTCCGTAAACAAGTTGGCGTTGAAGCACGAAACGCATTCGAGAGAACAAGGTATACGCTTAGCCAATTCTGTCAAAGAGATTCAAACGAAACTGGACGATGAGTCAAAAAAGAGGAGAGCTCTTGAAGCCGAGAAAGGGTCACGCAAAAAGACGCGTATCGAGTTTATTGGCTGCATTCGTTACTTGGCCAACGAGCGTCATATACGAGATGTCGAGATAGATATGGTTAAATGTCAAATGGCTACTGAAAAAGCCGCGTTCGAAACTAAGTCTAAACGTACTGTGAAAGAAGTGATGCACTTAATGGCAGAAAAGTTTCGTGTTAAGATGAATCGTGCCAAAGAAAAGCTTAAATTTCTTGGCAGAGTTTCAAAAGACAAGTTGTACTATCATGGACAATGCAAAGCCAATCTTGAGCTTATTGACCTTCTGCAAGGTGAAAATCCTCCCGACATAAAAGCCGAGAGAGACAAGATTGCCTAGTGGGAAAAAGGCTTTGTTGGCGGAGACGTAGAGTTTGATGATCGTATTCGCGAACTCGGAGATGACTTGGTTGTGTCTCCTGTTTCAGATGATTCGCCGGAGCGTACTCCGGATCATGACTCGTCCGAATTATTAAGAGCGAATAACGAGGCTAATGTTCCCTCTGGGTCAAATTGGTTTTGTTCTGGTCTTCCATTGTTTCCTTCAGGATATGAACCCGAAGTCGACATGGATACGATGATGATAAGTTATACTGCGGAAGAGAAAGATGGTCCTGATGACAAAGACAACTAGGATCCCTTGTACATCGGTACTCGGTTCAGCTTGTATCGCATTTATTTAAAACTTCGCTTGTTTTATTGGCTAGATGGCTTTGTTGTTGGACTTACGTTGATGTCTATTTGATTTTAGATGCTTTTGTACTTGCGTGTTTGTGCCTGGACGACTTTATCCACCGTTCAAAGACTCAGTTATTTTGCTTGCTCATTGCGTTGATGCAAGATGACTTAATGGATTTCGGATTTAGATTTGCCTATCTTGTTACTCGTTTTATGCTAGAGAGTCGTGTCATGCGAAGTTGTCTAACTTTGGAAGAAGATTTCGTTACACGGTTTTGTTTACACAAGTATTACTTCTTTAACGTATGTGTTCCAAAAGTAACATATTCGGATCAAGTGATTTGCTTGTAGAGTTATGGAAACACGATGCTCGGTTTATAGAAGAATTACTATTAATAAGTCTGTTCCAATCGTGAATCTTGTAATAGCGATTAAGACCAGTTGTATGTTTTCTGGATTTTCTGATGATCATTTTTGGTTACGCAAACGTTAATATTTTAAGGACTCATCCTCACACACCGAAGAAACCGGTTCACTGGGAATAGCGTGTTTAGTCTTTTTTGTTCCGGACTTAGCAGGTTTCAACTTTGTCGAGAAAGGTTTACGTGTCAAAGGATCAGATATTCCTAAGAATTCATCCTCTTGCCTCCATACCTCTTGTGATTTGCTTGTAGAGTTTTCGAAAGACGATGCTCGGTTTAAGAATTCACTAGATATTTGCCCACACGTGTTAAATACGAGTCAGCTCTGAGCTCGGCATGACGACGACACATTCTCGGCACAACTCGAGTCGAAGTCGGCACAGATTGATTTTGGCACGAGAGCAAGACCGATCTTGGTGCAAATCCAACATGGCACGAATCGATCCCAACATGAATTGATCTCGGCATGATGGTGATCCGAACTCGGCGTAGCCTCAACAACGAATTCGGCACACCGGTGATAGCAAACTCGGCACCGACTTTAGCACGAAGTCGGAAACTTCTTGCTCTGAACTCGGCATAACCACGACAACGATGTCGGCAACAGGCGAATTCGATGCCGACATAGACATTTTTACTAGCAAAAAAAAGGGAGAGAAGTTAGGGAGAGAAAGTACCTTTCTAGAGAGATGGTGGAGAGATGAGCTTGAGAAGAAGGGGTGAAGTGAGGATACTTATAGAAGGAAGTATGCTTCATTTTCTTACATAGGCAAACGTGACAAACTGGTAATTTTTTCAGATAATTCTAGTGTTATTAATTCATCAGCACTGTACAATGATTCATCTGCAGAACGGAGAACGGCTCGGCGCTTCATGAAATCTTCGTCGGAAACAACGTTAATACGCTACGATCACCTTTTACGGTTAAATTTCTAACCATTGTTCTCCTGCATAACACTTATCGCTGCGCCACTACTATCATAGTACCGAGCTGGGGGGCTAACTGTTGGGGTCGAAATCCCTTCTCCCGAGAACAACGGTTAGAAATGGCCTCATTATTATGACAATGAGTGGTGCCTAGTTCGTTTACACATCGTATCGTATGATGGATCATGTCGCATCACAAACTGTTTCATAACTGTTTGCGACTGCTATCGCATAACAAATCACTTCCAGATGAAGACTGTTTCTCGACTTCGCCACTGTCATTTTCACCTCGTCGACTTCATCTCTCTGACCGCCGACTTTGCTTCATCTCTCTGATTGCCGATTTCACCTCGTCGTCATTACGCCGCCGACTTCACTTCGCCGAGACCACTTTGCTTAGATAGCCTCTCTACCATGCCGAGTTCACCATGCCGACTTCATTTCACCAAGTTCCCTTCTCCGGGTTCACCGTTGCCGATTTGGGCCGTAGCAACAAGTCCAGCATCGCGCAAGTCCAGAAGACGAGGCCCATATATCTTTGGCTGACTTTGACAAAAGGAAAACCCTTGCAACTTAGGAAAATTTCCTTTTATTTTTTGTAAATGGGCCTAGCCGACTAAAGCTTGGATATATACTCTTGTATCACCCTTGAGAAAGGGATCCGCAACTTTATACGCAAAAACATTAATAAAGCTTTTCTTAACAAGAAATCCTATTCTCGTTCATAGTTTGACCTAGAAATCTCTCGTTCCTTCACAAACCCTTGACAAATTTAATTGTTCGAGTTTCGACTCCCACAGTTGTTCTTCGTCGTTAGACCGTTTTCTGTTCGTGTGAAGCCTTGTAGAGGTTGTGATCGTGTTCTCCTTGCTGTTTCAATCCAAATCCGTTTCATTCCTAAGCCAAGGTGAGTTGTGACCGCGGTTTCTAGGCTATGAAGATGATTTATTGTGTTTGGGTTGATTGATTGTGTGTGAATTCGTGGATTGCTGTTTTTGGTATGGTTTGGATATTGTGTTCGTTGTTTCCATGCAGGTTTTACGACTCGTGTAACCGGAATCGAGTCTCGAGAGGAGAAAGACTCGGTTCTGCGTTTCAGTGAGACGTGTCGATCGACACCAGGAAGGTGTCGCTCGACACGAACATTTGTAGAGTGTCGATCGACACCTTTGTGGTGTCGCTCGATGCAGATTTTTAGGTCGTGCCGATCGACGCCTCTGTGGTGTCGCTCGACACGCACCCCTGTTTCCCGAAATGTGTTGATTTCATATCACTGAGTTTAGTTATGTGTTGAATTGGGTTATATTGGTTGTGCTAATGTTTATTTAAGTCTGCTTGATACACCGGTAGGTGGGATGAGCAACTCACTAAGTATTTATGAAATACTTACGTAACTCTTATTTCCATGTGTTGCAGGTAAAGGAAAAGTGTGATCGCGGAATCGAGGCCTTAAGAAGAGGATGATAGGATTTTTTGTTGTTGTTGTTGTTAGTCTAGTAAACCAGATGTTTTAGGTTGCTAGATTATTTATTTGAGCATTCCTGAATTTGGTATTGACTATTTATTTTGGAATATTAATTATTTATTTTTATGGAATTCTTGGATTATTTTGTTGATTTAAATGATTATGTTTTTCCGCAGTAGAAATGTTTAGCTAAAAATAAAAATAAAAACTTGGTTGTTTCATTTTTCGTGTATTGTGATGATGATTTGATGCAGGTGGTCGCTTGTCAAGACACAAAATCAAGCCACGAGAGGATAAGCTCGATGTTGTGATCTCTGCGACCTCGTGTTGATCGACATAAGGACTGTGTCGATCGACACCAGCGTCTGATTTTTTTGGTTTATGGTTTATTAATTGGTTGCTGGATATCTTGAAATTTCTTAGACATGTGTGTATAGTCGTTGATGGCATGACCGTCTCACTGAGTATTTGTGATATTACTCACACATCTCTTTTTCCCATGTGATGCAGGTAAAGTGAAACTGTGACCGTGGAATCATGGCAACGAAGAGGAGGATGATTTAGGGCTTGGTTATGTGTTTTATTTATCGAGTTTAGAACCTGGTTAGGTTGTTGGTTTATTAGAATTGCTGGTTGAAATGTTAGCTAGTTTAAGTTGAATTGTGTTAAGAATTTAATGGATTATTGGTTAATTATGTTTAAATTGTTTTATTGATTTCCGCTGGTTATTGTTTGGTTTAATTGAGTTGAGAATTAATATTTATGGAAATATTAATTCGGAATAAATTTTTTTTTTTAAAAGGTTAGGTTGTTTCATCTTCCTTTGTTTGCATATCTCTTTCCATCTTTTCGATATTGACTTTCGTTTACATTATCTTATTCTCTATAACGTTTTCTAAAGAGGTAAGTTGTTTTAAATGAAGTTTTTATGCGATATAAATAACTTTTTTTGGCTATTAGGGAGGTTTTAAATATTCTTATCCTTTAGATGTTAAGCTCCTCTTTCATTTTCCATCAAATCCAATTAACGATGTTCTTCCTTTCTTGGCCCTATCGAGATCATTATCCAGTTCTTTTATTTGCTCCTGCATGGACTAAGAAACAGGAATTCCTTTTATTAAAATTTAATGGAGTTGCTTATATTTACCCTTAGTTCATCTATTTTTACAGCGAACTTTTCGACTTGTGCTCCGTGAGATTTTGAGACTGTACGTTGATGGTTACAAATGATGGCCACCTAAGGATATAACCAAAAAATCAAGTTGCGCCCTGTTTCATAACTATCTATGAAAACAACAAATGGATTAGTCACTATTACCTCCTTGTTTGCATGCTGATAAAACCACCATTTTTTCAAGAACATCTCCATCTCTGGTTTCTTTACTTAACAGTCATAACATCCAATAGTAAATGGCTGACGTAAAAGAAAAAATTCCAGGGAATGGAAAAGAAACTTTGTATCCTTAGAATGTGGCAATTGATAAACATATGTTATCACCTTGAGTTATTAGATTTCCAATCGATACTTCAAAATAAGTACTAGTATAATTGATCAAGCAGATCCAAATTTTGTAAAAGGGTACAAAAGATTGATAATGTACCATTACATCCGATGTGATGGATGCATTATATGTACGAAAAACTTTGGTTGTAAGACTAGGTATAAGTTCCTTAAGATGAGCATTGAGTTTAGAAGTATCTAACTCATCAAATAGATCATCGATTTTTTATTTTCCTGGATGAAAGACAAAACTAAAGTCAATTATCCAATTTGTAAAGGTCATAATGAGATTAGATAAATGATTAATCATTCACTAACCCGCTTGGAACTATCCAATTGCCTTATAAACATGAGGTTCAATTTCAACGGTGTTTACATACTAAATGGAATCTTTACCAAGCAAGTCAAACTAAAAATGCCAAAGCGGATACCATAAGCCACAAAACCAAACGTATACCATATTCCACAACGAAAGTGAAACTGAAAATGCTACAACGGACACCATATGCCACAAAATTACTAAAACAACCAAGCTTTTTAAAAAAAATTAATTAATCTGAATTAAGTATTCCTATAAATACTAATTCTCAACGATTAATTGTCAACCAACAAACATTTAACAACAAGCAAAAAAAAAACAACTCAACTAAACCAGTAATTAAACCATTTAATTCAATAATTCACTAAACCAATAACAACCATTCCAAAATATCAATTCTAAACTAAGCTAGCAACCTAAACATCAAGTACTAACTCAATTCACAAAACATAAAACAGAATCCTAATCATACTCTTCTCATCGCCACGATTCCACGATCACACTTTATCTTTACCTGCATCACATGTGAAAAAGAGATGCATAAGTATTTCATAAATACTTAGTGAGACAGTCATTCCGTCTACTGACTATACACACATGATCAATGCAGTGCCAAAACAACACAGCTAGTAGTTCATATCAACCAACCATAAACAAACGAACAACATCCAAACATCAGAAGCTTGTGTTGATCGACACACACCTTGTGTCGATTGACACATGCACAAAAGTGATGTCGATCGACACCCACCTGGTTTCGATCGACACTCGATCGCATAAACTGCAGAATCGAGCCTATCCTCTCATGGCTCGATTTTGGGTTCTGTTCCATGATCACATACATCATTCACACATAGAATAGCAAGTGTAGCACCAAATTATCCATCACAATCTACAATTCCAATACATCATTCACAAAAACGCATCAAAAACACTTTATATCACCCAAATAAGTCATGGTCGCGCACTCACCTAAGGGATTCACATTGAAAAAGGGACACGAAGAGCGACTCACAAAATAAAACTCAATCACAACCCAATATCTCTGATTTCACTTCCAAAATCACGAAGAACAACCTGAACCTCAAACCTTTGCTCTTTAAGCCACTAATCAAGCTCAAAAGCTCGAGAACAACCCTAATTCCTTAAAACTCACTCACAAGCTCTTTTCTCTCTTATCTGCTCAAAAGTCACGATCCTCCTCTCAAAAATATGGCGAACACATTTATATATTGTGACCAAGGGTTCCACATCCAAAACCTGACCAAAACCGAGCAAATAAGTCAAACTAGCTGGTCCGACCATTTGCTAGGGTTGATCGACACTACCCATGTGTCGATCGATACTACCATAAATAAACTGGTTTACAGATATTATAACTCTCCCCCACTAACAATGGATTCGACCTCGAATCTGCAAGACCTTTTCAAAGGCCATAATCCTGGCCCATCCCGGCCAGGACCACTCGAGATCACCACTCTTGATCTCAAAGGCTCACATCTAATCTCGTATTTCACACTTACGTTTCAGACATTTATTACTCTTAACTCATTATCACACCCCTCTCACTCGCAGGAACACATCCTTTGAGATATTGTTGCATCATACCACTCACACTCTTCGGAATAAATCCTTCAAGCTTTAGGCATACATGGGAACCACCATCCCCTCCAGAGAATAAACATCTTTCTATACTTATATTGGGAACCACCATCCAAAATAAGTATACAGAAGAACCACTATCTCCAAGCAAAAATGAGTTCACTACAAGAAAACAGTCCGTGAGTGACTACATTTTGTGACTGTTTTTTTTGTCACAAAATCTTGCGACTATTTTGGGACTAATTTGCGACACAATTGCGACTACAGCAAATTCAGTATCAAACAGTCACAAAATAACGACTACACAAAATAGTCATAATGTAGTCTCTAATTCGCGACTCAATTGAGACTAGAATTCGACTATATCAATGTAGTCGTAAAGTAGTCATTTATTAGCGACTTTTGTGCGACCAAAAATTTGGTCTCTATGTTTCGTCGCAAATTAGTCCCAAATTTGAGACTACACGGCGGTGTCTCACATTAGTCACAAATTTTAGACTAATTTTATAGTCGCAAAAAGTTGGAGCGTTTATGTCGGCAGCACAAATAATACTTTCACACGTGATAAAAACATGTCGGCCACCTAATTTATTTCTGTAACTAACTTTTTGGCTTTAGTCGCAAATTAGACTCAAAAGAGTCTCAAATATGTGTCTGTTCCAATGTGGTCGCAAAGTAGTCGCAAGTTTTTTGGTTATATAAGTCACCGAAATCAACTCATTTCACTCGCAAAAATTCCCAAAAGAAAGAAAACGTAAAAAAATAAAAAAGAGAGGAAAAAAACAAAAAATTTGGCCTAGTTATTCTCGAGAATGGATGTACAAGAGAATCGATCCGCAGACAGATAATCTTTCAGAAGAATTTTTACTCGGGGTCGACCAGTTCATACAATTCGCATCTAACCATGACATAGCTATAAGCATTGGAGGTAAGTTATACTGCCCTTGTGTCAAATGTAGAAATTCTTCTAGGTTAAAAGATCCTCGAACTGTTTTTAATAATTTATATAGTATGGGATTCATGGAAAACTACTATGTATGAACGGAACATGGAGAAGACAACAATGTAGTTGGTGCAGGAACTAGTTCTCATTATGAAAATGTTGATTTTACTAGTCATTACGGAAATGATGATTTTAGTAACGTTAATCAAGGAATCAATAATGATGTAGAGAATGTTTATGCTGGGATGGTTCATGATGCATTTCATGGCTCTGTGCCATTTAATGATTCTAATGAACATGATCAAAGTGGAAATGATCATGTTTATGAAGAACCTACCCACGAGGCAAAACAATTCTATGACATGTTAGCTGCTGCAAATACGCCATTGTATGATGGTTGTCTTAATGGTCATTCGCAGTTATCATTAGCTTCTTGGTGAATGAATCTGAAGGTAGACCATAATTGGTTGGAAAATTGCATCGATTCAGTGTTAGAAGCGTTTAAAGAGTATTTACATGAACCCAATCACGCGACTAGTTCATACTACGAGTCAGAAACGTTGATGCAAAAGCTAGGATTACCGTTCAGTACTTATGATGTATGCGTAGATAACTGTATGTTTTTCTGGAAAGAAGACAATGAGTTGGAGCATTGTAAGTTTTGTGAAAAAAGCAAGATATAAACCTAGTACGGGAGGGCGAAAAAGAGTTCCGTTCAGTCGTATGTTGTATCTACCTATCACTGACAGGCTGAAGAGGATGTACCAATCAGAGAAGACTGTTGCATCAATGAGGTGGCATGCAGAGCACGACTCAAAAGACAAAGTAATGTGTCACCCATCAGATGCAGCAGAGTGGAAAAATTTCAATGCAATGTATCCGAGTTTTGCGGAAGAAACTCGGAATGTGTATCTTGGATTATGTACAGATGGTTTTAATCCTTTTGGAATGTCAAAAAATCATTTTTTGTGGCCTGTGATCATGACACCTTACAATTTACCTCCCGGGATGTGCATGAATAGTATATATTTGTTTCTCACGATTCTAAATTTGGGTCCAAATCATCCTCAAGGGAGTCTGGATGTTTTCCTTCAACCACTGATCGAGGAGTTACAGGGGTTATGGAATTACGGAGTAGAGGTGTATGATGTGTCACTAAATTAAAACTTTAATCTTAGAGTTGTTCTACTGTGGACGATTAGTGATTTTCCGACATACGCCATGTTGTTAGGATGGATGACACATGGAAAACTGGTGTGTCTTATTTGTATGGCTGACACAAAAGCTTTTTATTTACCGGCTCGTAGGAAGATATGTTGGTTTGATTGTCACCGAAGATTTTTGCCCACGAATCATCCACTACGAAAGAATAAAGTAATTTTTTTGAAGGGGAAACACGCTTTGTACGATGAGCCACCTCCATCATTGAATGGTGAACAAGTATACCAGCGTATACAACATTTCAAACCACCTAAAACATCAGGCTATGGTGGAAATGGACATACAAGAAAACTGCTTGGATTAAGGGTTCACTATAATTGGCATAAACAAAGCATCTTTTGGGAGTTACCGTACTGGAGATATTTAAATCTACGGCACAATCTTGACGTCATACATATCGAGAAGAATTTTTTCGACAACATCATGTACATTGTTATGAATGTCAAAGACAAATACAAAGACACAGTGAAGTTAAGAAAAGATATCGCAAGATTTTGTGCACGGGCAAAATTGCATAGCGACGATAATGAAAACGCCCCATTTCCCATTTGGAGATTAATGAAAGAGGAATAGAGGCCTTACTGAATTGTGTAAAGAATAACGTTAGATTTCCTGACGGCTATGTAGTTGATTTAGCCAGTCGTGCAGACATCGCGAGTGGAAAGTTTGTGGAAATGAAAAGTCACGACTGCCATGTTTTTATGGAACGATTGCTTCCGTTTATTTTTGCAGAACTTCTCCCACGCAACGTGCATGAAGCATTATCAGGTACCGATATTCATGAACCTACCATGTCTTTGATTATATTAAGCAAGTATATTTCAAGTATTTAAATGAATTCTTATCATAGGGATTGGAGCAATTTTCCGTGACCTCAGTAGTAGAACATTAGAATAGAGTCGAATCGAAGTGCTGAAGGAGAAAATTGTGATGATGTTGTGTAATTTGGAAAAGATCTTCCCACGTGCCTTCTTTGATGTAATGGAGCATCAACCTATTGCACAATTGATGGTGGTCCTGTACAATATAGGTGGATGTATCTTTTTGAAAGGTTTTTTAAACATCTAAAAGGTAAAGCGAAGAACAAAAGATATACAGTATGATCAATTGTGCAATAATACATGAATGATGAAATATCTTATTTTTCACAACACTACTTTGCCTTAAACATTTCTACATCTATCAGACGAAGGTAATATTATACTTAATCAATATTGATGGTAATTAAATTACTTGTGACGAAATAACTAAAATTGTCTATTCGTTTGCAGGAGCAAACGTTATATAGAAGGCGAGATACCTATATATGATGTTCCGATACCAGATATATTTATGGAAGTTGGTCGTCCAAGTGGCAAATGCAGTGAAGCCTGGTTAACCGAGAGAGATTACATATGTGCGCATTCATATGTGTTAGGAAATATAGAATATTTTAGGCCATTTGAAAGGTAATTCAAAATTATTATGTAAGATAGTGATAAAATTATATATCCATTTTTATATCTTATATGACCTTACATAATTGTTTGATGTATCAGATTGTTGGACGAATAAATTCGACTTGAAAATCTTGAATTATCTGAGGATGAGGTAACAGCAAAAAGAGATGAAGATTTCCATACATGGATTCAGCAATATGTATGTTATCTCAAACCTATTGACATTAAATTGATCCTTAATTATACAATATGTTTGATGCTCTTGTTTTTACATTGTAGGTGGAAGCAATGAAATTCCAAGAAAGTTTTCCGATTTGGGTTCATGATATTGTGGAAGGTCCAGAAAATAAAGTGAGAATGTGGCCAATGTATTTTACTAGAGGGTATTTGTTTCAGACACGGAGTGACAGAGCAAACAGGAAGACAATGAATTATTGGGTGTGCGTTCGAGGCCAAAATTATTCTGATGCATCCAATGAAGATGATTTCTACGGAACCGTGGAACGAATTGTGGAGCTTCAGTATCCTGGAGTAGTGAATTTAAGGATCATACTTTTCTACTGTGAATGGTTTGACCCTACAATTGGAAAAGGAACCCAGAAAAACGATAGAGGCGTTGTGGATGTCCTTGTATCACGGAGATACCAAAACTACGAACCATTTGTTTTAGGTATGAATTTATTTACAATATTTCTCCTACATATATTATTTCACTTTGGACGATTACTAACGTACAAACAACAGGATCCCAAGCCGATTTTGTTTGTTATCTTCCATATCCATACATTAAACATCCTCGCAAAATTTGGAATTGCGTGGTGAAAGTGAATCCGAGGAGTCGTGTTCAAGGAAAGTTTAATGACACTGAGCTAGTGATTTTTCAACAGCAAGATGATGAGGGAATGGTGAATACTGTAGGAGAAGTAGTTGTGGACACTTTAATTGACGATAACCAAAGAGCTGAACCAATTGCTTTGGAAATCGAAGACGCTGAACCCGATTATGAATTTCTTTGTAATTTATCTTCTTCTGAGGATGATGATGAAGTTGATGTTTAAGTTCAGATACTTTGTATTTTATTAGAATATTGTTGATCTAATTTTAATATATTATGTTCAAAAACTAGTGTACAAATTTGTGAACAATCAAAAAAAATGTTAAACATAATTCAGTAATTTAAAAACCTCAATTTTGTGACACTATTGCGACTATTTTGGGACTTTGTTGGGACCATTTTGGGACTACCAATATGAATTTACAATTTGAAAGAAAGAGTGACAACACAGTCACAAATAAGCGACTAAATTGCCACTCTTCATTGAGAAAACAATATTGCTTACGGTTTAGGGTATAGCTGCGTAAATAATAAAAACAAGTCGCTAATTAGTCTCAATTTTGTGACACTATTGCGACTATTTTGGGACTTTGTTGCGACCATTTTGGGACTACCAATATGAATTTTACAATTTGAAAGAAAGAGTGACAACACAGTCACAAATAAGCGACTAATTAGCTACTCTTCATTGAGAAAACAATATTGCTTACGGTTTAGTGTATAGCTGCGTAAATAATAAAAACAAGTTGCTAATTAGTCTCAATTTTGTGACCCTATTGCAACTATTTTGGGACTCCCAGTATGATTTTAAAATTTCAACAAAAGATTCACAATAAAATCATTTGAACTGTCCCTTAGGAATGTAAAGGGTACGTATAAAGTTGATTTATCATGTATACCATTTAATAAAAGACATTTAAAATTTTTCATTTGAAACCTTAAAACAATATATGTATTTAGCAAAGTAATACATATGATTTCAATCTAATATAAGTTGAAGTGTTACATATGAAACATGAACTTCATTTTCAATGACTAAAAACCTATATCATGAAGAAATCATGTATGTAATACATATAAATCTCTTTGGAGAAGCATATAAATCATTTGAAACCTAAAAATTGTTTAGGGTTTAGGGTATAGCACTGAGACTAATATATGAGTCACAAATCAGTCACACATTTGCGACCAAATTGCAACTATTTTTGTGTTTTGCGATTAACCGAAATTATTTCAGTTTCGTGGGTACAAAATTTTGGGTCGAAATCCAAAAATTTTGTGGGCTTTTGGGCGCCAATTTTCTCCCACCTAAAAAGATGTTGCGACTAAATTGGGACTAAATCACGACGCCTCATTAATAATTAAGTCTGCATCATTCTTCAGATCCTTAAAACTTTTCATCTTCAATCTCTTTTTCTCAATAGATTCTCTCTCGAGATTTCTCGATCTACTTTAATTTCTTCTTCAATCTTTTGTTCTCAATCGATTCTTTGTCGATCTCCTTCCTATTCTTCTGAATCTATCTAAAAAACCCTAATCTCTTTCTATTCTCTCTCAGTCTCTCTAGATCTCTGTTAAATACCCTAATCTCTTTCGATTCTCTCTCAGTCTCTCTAGATCTCTGTAAAAACCCTAGATGGCTGGTGGACAAGGAAAAGGGAAGGCTTCCGCTGGTGGAGCCTCTAGAGGAAGAGGAGGTAAAACCAACAGTAACAACCGTAGCCGAGGTACCCTCGACGCAGCTCCTCCACAGAACAACACTGGTGATGCTGAAACCTCCCTTCAAGGTGGTCTAGCCAACGGTCTTGGAGAACTCTCATCTCCATTAAGAGTCAGATCCACCGGCGAGGCCAACATCGGTGTTTGTGGAGTTTCATCCAACGATTCGTGGAGTACAGAGTCAGTGGGAAGGACAAGTACTTTCCCAACTTCTTATTCGCCGTCTGCAAGAGCCACAACTTCACAACAACTCCAGTACCAGCTTCCTTCTGAGCCTCGAGGTCAACAACAACATCAACCTCAACCTACAGTCTAGGCTCGAGATCCACAGATTCGAGGTCAACCTCAAGCTCAACCGCCTCCTCAACCTCAACCGAATCCTGAAGCGGAGGACGATATATATGGAGAAGTGTACCCTGACGAAGACCTTGATGTTGAGGATGAATTCGATGAGGCGGTTCCTGAGGGACAATACTATGAGCAGTTGCTAGAGAATTTGATGGCTCTTCCTGGCCGTGCACATCTCATTGTCTTGTGTGAGGATTCAATCCCCATCGGCAAAAAATACATGGTAATTTACTTTTATTCTTAGGTGGTCTTATTTGTTTCTATTGTTTTAATTCCTGTAATGATATAGTTGAGGCAATTCCTCTATCGCTTTGCCCTTGATCCATTCAGAAGCTGAAAAGAAAGAAAAACACAAATTAATCTATAACCATTAATGTGCTCTACTAAGTTTATCTGTGGTCCAATGCTTGTGATTCATGATTAAGTTCTAACCATAGTTTTAGCAGTAATTGTTTCTATTGATGAATTCGATGTATGTGAAGAATACTAGAATAATAGGAAGTTTTAGTAGTAATTGTTTCTATTGTCTTTGTGGTTTTAATAGTGTATGTTTTAATACTGTTTTGTGTGAGGATCCAATCACTGTTTCTATTCTTAGCTGGTCTTATTTTCTATTCTCTTTGTGGTCTTAGTTGTTTCGGTTGTTTTAGTAGGAATTGCTTTAGTTTTCTTAAGATTAAATTCATTGCCTAATTCATATGGTTACATGTTTGTAACAAGCTCGATCAGGATGATGGGAAAATAACTAAGATCATCTGTGACATCATTCACAGGAAGTTTAATGGTCCTTTCTTTAGCTGGAAGGTCACACCAATTCACATAAGAGAAAGATAGTTCAGAACTTTAGCGGTATTGTTTGACTTTTGCTTGTGATATTCTTATGTTAATATGTTAATAATAGTTACTAATAACAACTATTATGCTCTGTAGAGGAAACACAATTGGGAGTCTAGGATTACGGAGATTGTTAGGAGCCATTTGGATCGGATTGTGAAGAAACGCTTGAAGGTCATTGTTACTCAGATTAAGAATTGAGGTATCAGGCCGGTATGGATTGTCCCTATGCTTTGGAGAAAAATGTTGCTCCACTGGGATACTCCTGCTGCAAAAGAAAGAAGCGCCACTGCATCAAACTCTCGCAACTCGGACCGTGGCGGTCTTGGAATGTCAAAACATGTCTCTGGTCAAAAATCCTTCTTGCGGAGAGCACAAGAAATGGTAACTCACCTGTCAATTTTTGCGTTGCTCATTATAATCATTTGCCTTGGTTTCAAATCTGCACTAATAATGTGACTATGTTTCACAGGAGGCAGAATTTGGATGCACGATTTCTTATGGCAAAGTATTTATGAAGACGCATACACGGCCTGTTGGGAGCTTTGTTGATCAAAAAGCCAAACAAATAGCTGATTGTTATGACAAAGAACTACAAGAGGTGATGGATCAGCAGGCTGCCGATGGTCCCGAAAACTCTTCTGAACATTCAACTCAACGAACCATCACCATAGAAAAGAAGAATGCCATCTTTCTAAAGGTAATTTTCTTTCCTTTTCTTTTTTCCTACACTGCCTTGTATACTTTAACACTTTCTTCTGTCTTATTTTTGATTCATAATGAATTATGTCTTGTTAGTCTTCTTCATGAACCTTATTATAAGTTATGAATTATTAAGAGAATCACTGAATCTGAGTCTGATTTAGATACTTGTTCTTTATTGAATCATTGAACCAAACGTTACCTATAGTGCTTATGAATATATCAATGATTCTGATATAGAACTTGTTCTTTCATATGCTTGTGTCTTTGGATTGTTTGTGATTGGTGGAGAATGAGATGTTTTTTTCCTTTGTGTTTAGTGTACTGAAACAGACAACAGGGGTAATCATTTTGGACTGGGCCAGCTTAAAGAGGTGGCAACGAAAGGCAAAAGGAAACTCAGTGACCGTAACTCTTATGAATCATTCAATGAGATGCAGGACCAACTTCAGAATGCTCGTCGCAAGATAGAAGAAAAGGAGGCAGAGAATGCTCGACGTGATGCGGAGAATACTCGGCGCGATAAGGAGCACAAGGCCAGCTCAATCAAAGATCTCTAAATTTGAGAAGGTGATGCTGATCTTGAAAGAGACTAATCCACGCATTGCTTCTCTACTTGAAGAAGAAGAAGAACTGGACATGGAGATGACACCAACCTCAGCCCCATCCCCAGCCCCAACACCAGCCACTGAAGCAGCCCCACCACCGAGCACTCTTCGATGCATCCTGTTTTTTTATAACAATGTCCCATTTCCTTTTGCAATGAACTATGGATTTGCTTGTGTTTTTGTGTTAAATTTTTGTACCAAACATGTTCCTTAATTAGTAATCTACATTATTAAGCTTTTCTTATCTTCTTTCTAATTTTAGATTAAATAAACCTGTCAAATTAAATTATAAACTTGAAAAAACCTGATAAAATTAGATGCAAAATACTCACACATTTGTGACTTCTTTGCAACCAAATATTTATAAACCAATCACAATAATCTCGCAATCAAGTCACAAAACGGTCGCAAATGTGAGACTAATTTGTTACCACAATTCTATTACCCACTACTTGATTGGTCTCAAATAAGTCGTAAATATACGACATTATATTAGTCTGAAAATAGTAGCTAATTAACGACGATAAAAGTCAGTTTTTAAATGGTCGCAAAAAACACGTAGTCGCATTTTAGACGCTTAACTCCGACCATATAAAATCGTCAAAAATTAGTCGTTTATATACGACTAAAATATTTAGTCACAAATTAGATGCAAATTTGAGTCGAAAGTGGGACCGTTTATATTTTCGACCACAATTTTTAGTCACTCTACAGTTGCAAATAGCCTCTTTGCGTCCATTTTGGGACCATTTTTGTGGTCGAAGACGACATGTTTTCTTGTAGTGGTTATTCGGAGACACCACGTCCCCTAGAGCAATAAATTCTAAAACGCATGTAAACATCTACGACTAGAATTACCTCATGTGGTCCAAACTCGATATTCCCTATCCCGGAATATCATCTCAATCATGACCAACCACTGGTCAACTCTAAGCAAAACACAAATAAACTACTCATCTTATAATAAAACATAAATATAAGAAAACTCTATCTTATAAATCTCCAAAAATGTATAAATCGATACAACTCATCAAAAAATATGTAACATCCCGAAACCAAATTGCTGACTTTGGAATGGGGTGTCGATCGACACCATGGTCTATTGAACGTTCGGTCTAATATTTTTTATTCATTCAATCATTTGGTTTGCAAGTCGGTTTAGGGAGTACCCTAGGGCTCGGGTATTTATAAAATTATCAGACTTGTGGCCGTGTTTTTGATCAGAGAAATCGTGTGAGTGAGGCAGAGAAGAATTTGTGAGAATTTTCGAAGGATTGTTGCAAAGAAATCTCTCGGAAACCTTCTCGTTTGATTCCTAGAGGTGTAGGGATAATCGTGCTGCGTATATAGTGACGTTAGGGTTTTGTTCCTGCGAGTTTTGGTCTCGGTTTGTGGTTGTTTTGGTCAATCTCATTCCCCGATCATCGTTTCAATCCAAAATCGAGGTGACTGCGTGATCGCGGTTACGGGGATAAATTGTTAAGTTATCGATGATGAACCTTGTGATGATTTCGTGTGATATGGATTGTTGATTCTGTGTTTTATCGTGTTTTGTGTCGTGATCAGTCTCGTGGATGAAACGAAATCGAGTCGCGTAAGGATTTGACTCAAATTAGGTTTTTGCGAGGAGTGTCGATCGACACCTAGTGGTAGTGTCGATCGACACCATGAAGGAGTGTCGATCGACACCACTTGTTACTTTGTGAAAAATTGCATAATTGTTGAATGTTGATTGTCCGCGTAGTTTTTGGCATTCTATTTCCCTATTATGTAATCGGTAGGCGGGATGACCGCTTTACTAAGTATTTGTGATAATACTCATGCAACTCTTATTTCCATATGTTGCAGGTAAATGGAAAGTGTGATCGCGAAATCATGGCATTTGGAAGAGGATGATTAGGATGTTTGCTTGTTGTTGCATTTTTGTAGAACCTGTTAGGTTGCTAAAAATGCTAGTTATTCATTGGGATTTTGGAGTTGATTGTTTGTTGAATTTATGGATTTATTATTGGTTATCGAGTTTGATTGTTCTGTTGGAGTTACATGAGTTATTGATTTCCGCAATAGAATTGTTAGGTTTAAAAAAAAAAAACTTAGTTGTTTTATTTTGGTATAAGAGCCTAGACGTTTTTAGGACAATGTAATAGGATGTCTGAGACTATGTGTTTAATTGATTATGTGTTGTTAATGAGTTAGTAGTCTTAGAATCAACCTCTTTAGCCTTTAAAGAGATTTTGCGGTAAGTATTTATGTTTGTTGTAACTTCTATTCTCCGTAGTTATAATATCTTTTTCTGTGTTTTGAGAGATGCAGAGTGATGGATAATGGAGCTAGAGGTCTTGGTAGGGGTAGAGGTCGGGGTCAGGGGCGCATGTTTGAGTCGTCCAGTGGCGTGACCACGAGTGCTACGCAGGCGTCAGAGTCTCAGACGTATCATGCAGGATCTGTGAGTGAGACCAGCGCGAGTGCCAGTGTTGGTGCTGTAGGTGCCGGGTTAGATAGTGGTGGAGTGGGCCTAGGTGTGGGTGCTACTCAGCTCAGGATCATTGGGATCGTCTTGAGGGTATGTTGACGAAGATACTGGAGCGGTTACCGGCGGTGGCTCCGGTGCAGGCTTCAGTGCAACTGAGGGCTGTGGTGTTTGAGGAGCATTCGACTTATCAGATGAGGATGAGGCGAATGCAAGTTTTGAGTTTGGGGCTTTTTTTAGGTAGAGTGAGGCCTGAGGGAACCGAGGAGTGGATGATGAGGGAAGAACGTGTCTTTCGTTCGAGCAGAGTGTCTGCAAGGGTTCCGGCGGCAGCAGAGGTTATTCCGCCAGTGGTTGATCCAGTTGTTCAGCCAAGGAGGCAGCAGCGGCATGAGGTTCCTAGCCAGGCCGGCAAGCCTGCGCAAGGGCAGAAAAGGAAGAGGAAAGACACCTCCAACCTGAAATCGAATGTTCGTAGTTCCTACGGGTGTGGGAGCAGGGAGCACAGTGTGGTGAGCTGTCCTGTCAGAGCAGAGTTTCGGGAGGCTCGAGTTTGTTTTCACTGCGGGGTGCAAGGTCATATCAAGCCTGAGTGTCCCATGTTGCCGCAGTAGGCAGAGGTAGCGGTCGAGGAGGATCTGAGGGAGTAGATCGAGGATCGAGCTAGCAGTGTTCCTTCTGTTTTAGTTTCAGGATTTTTGGATTTTACATTTTGGATTGCGTATTTTTGTTTGGTGTTGTATGATTCTACGTTTTGGAAATTTTATAAGATGGAATTTCCTTATGTATTTCCTGAGTTTAATAAGTTGTGGAGTTTTTATATTATTGTGGATATTTCAGAGTAAGAAATATCATGCCTTAGACCATATGAGGTAGATCTAGTCAATAGGTGCTTAGAGACATTTAAGAATTGATTACTCTAGGGGTTGCGGTCTCGAATAACTCATTCATTTTGTTTGGAGATGATTAGTTCTCTAGCGGGGATGATTAGTTCCCCAGAGAAGATGATTATTTCTCCTGTATGCTCTTTGGGATGATTAGTTTCCCTTTCGAATATTGAGGGATGATTAGTTCTCTCGAAGGGATGATTAGTTCCCCTGTGTACCTAGAGCTCAAAGGATGCGTCCTGAGAGTGGATGGGGCACGTGACATTGATAGCTCAAGGAATGCGTCCTGCGAGTGGGAGGGGTGTCAAATGAGGTAAGAGTAATTAATGCCTAAAAACGTAAAAGCATGAGACAGGATGGGGGCCTCAGAGATCGGGAGTTGATCTCGGATTTTTTTGACCTGTTTGGGTCATTGTGATGGTCTTAGTGGGCGGTTGTGGATGGGATATCGGGTGTGGACCCCATTAGGCAATCTAATCAAAGATATTTATAGGCGTTCTAGAATTTATTGTTAATAACTCATTATGTGGAGACTATGGTACTCCAGAGTACTTATTGGGACGGTGGTTTCTAGTATAAGTACTGAGAGACGGTGGTACTCTCGAGGAGACGGTGGTTTCCCTAATTGTTGTGACTCGGAGGATGTGTTCCTGATAGTGAGTGTGTGTGATAATGAGTTAAGGGTAGGAACGTGCGTATAAATAGATGATTAGAGGTGAGCCTTTTAAGATCAGGTGAGGATCTCTTGTGGTACTGGCCAGGTTGTGGTCAAGATTTTTGGTTTTTGAGAGTCGAGTAGAGATCTCGAGTGTTGTGGACCAGGTTGTGGTCAGGTGTTGGTCTTCGATAGACAAGTTTGCGGGTGTCGAGCCTAGGATTGGCATTGCGTTGGAAACTCGTTCCAGACAACCTTGGTAACGGATGTAGCGTCTGTAGTCGTGCATGATCTTGTTTGGATAATGCGGGATCGATCGATCTAATACTGAGTCTACGGTTTGTTGTGCATGTTTTTGTTTGATGGTTGCACGATCGATCCAGCAGACCTAGTCCGGATTGGGACACGTGAATCTGGGCGGGTAGTGGACAATATTGCATTGTACTTTGGGTATGAGTAGGCACCCCGTACTTTACAGAGGGTGGAGGACTTCCATGCGTACTTGTTTGGAATGAGTTTTGTGACGGAAGAAGTTGTGGATGGGTACACCTATGTTGGCATTGCTCGAGCTGGATAAGCCTTATACGGTGCACACTGTGGTTTCAAGAATTGGTTCGGACCACTTGAGTCAGTTTTAATCTTGTGGTTTATACGCATTCGGAATTTATTGCTCTAGAGGGAGATGTTTTCTCTCGTGTAGGAACAGTGGTCCCAAACTTACTTATTTGGGGATTGTGTTTCCCAAAATAAGTAGGAGGAGTTGTGTTCTCTCGTGTAGAGACAGTGGTCCCAGACTTACTTATTTGGGAATTGTGTTTCCCAGTATAAGTAGGGGGAGATGTGTTCTCTTGTGTGGGGATGTGTTCCCCATATATCATTGGCTCGAGGGATGCATCCTGAGAGTGCGAGCGATATGTTTCTGAGGGACAGTGTTCTCTCGCGGGGATGTGTTCTCTGATATCGTTGGCTTGAGGGATGCATCCCAAGAGTGCGAGTTGTATGTTTCCCGATAGCTTATAGAATGCGACCTACGAGTATCAGAGTGTGAAATGAATTAAGAGAAATAGATGTCCGTAACGGCCGAATAAACCTAGGATTAGTGATGTGCTTTGAAGGTCAGGAATGAGTCTTGAGGAAGGTCATTGTATTGCCAAGTGTGCAGTTGGGGCAACAAAGATATGCTGGAGTTTGATTAACAGATTAGTAATTCTATTCTTCAGGTGCTTATACACGTGAGGATTGATTACTCTATAGGAAATGTTTTTCCTATATATAACCAGAGCTTGAGGGAGACATCCTGAGAGTTGAGTGGCATCTGCATCGTTACCTCGAAGGAGACGTCCTAAGAGTGTGATGATGTCGGTAAAAGTATGAGTAATCAAAGTCCGTTCGTGGCATAAGTACGAGGCGGGATATGGACCTTTGGGTTTGGGTGTGTAAACCTGATACTATTGGCTGGTGGACCGTAGCATGCGATGAGTGACAGCTGGTAGAAGCAAAGTATCAGTTCCGAGTGAATGGAGGCAGAGTTGCCCATCCCATAGTGGGAGCGGATTATGGTTCGATGGATCCTGAGGTATAGTTACCCAAATCGCGGAGGTTGGATGTTATTCAGATTATGGCGGGTCGTCCGATTAAGTCGGCACTTTTTTTTGCCATTGAGAAGACCGATGGAGCAGCGGTATTGGTTAGGAGGTATGTAGAGAAGATGGCGAGGTGGCATGGAGTGTCAGTCGCATGGTTCAATCAGGGACTTTAATTTGCGTCGAGAGCAGAGAGGGCAAATCCTTTAGTGGAGATTTGCTTAGGATGTATGTTTGAAAATGAGGTGATCATCGGATGGATCATTTATGACTGGTCGAGTTGTTTTGAATAGCATTTTCTGGCGGGTATCGGGATGGCTCCCTACGAGGCTTGGTATGGGAGGCAGTGTGAGTCACCTATATGTTTAACCCAAGTGGGGGAGAGAAACATGGTGGGTGCAGGTTAGTGCAGGAAACGACGGAAAGCATCCGTGTTTTTAAGTTGAGCAAGGGGGAGGCTCCTGATCGGCATCGGAGTTATGTTGATAAGGAGAGATCAGAGTTGGAGTTTGAGGTGGAAGATCGCGTGTATATCAAGGTACCAATGCTGAAGGAATGCAAGCGTACTTCGGATGAGTAGTGGCTAAGATTTTCGAGATCTTTGGCTTGTTTTGTCAGTGTCAGCGAGGTCTTTAGGGATTTTCGAGAGAAGAATTAAGGTGATGCATCAGAGGAAGTTGCATTGTTAGAAGCTGTGTAGGTTTTTGTTGTTTTAGAGGTCGAGATGTAGAAACCTGGGGCAAGGATAGAGTGGAAGTTCAGGAAGTATTTTGGCAAGGAGGTTGCAAATCGAGCTTCACTTTCTTGTGGTTCCAGTTTAGTTATGTTAGCATGGTGCTAGATTGTCTGTTGAATTCGTGTTTTCTCGTTCTGTGGTAACGACTGTACATCCTTGAGATTTTATAAGAGGAGGTTCCTTATATTTTCTTTGAGATGAGTTGTGTGTGCTCATTATTGGTTAGTGTGGACCAGTGGTTTGTCCTTTGTGATGATTATCCGGGTTGGGAATATCGTGTTTAGTCCACAAGAGGTAATCCTAGTCGGGAAATGTTTATGAGCGTCTAAGAATTTATTACTCTAGGGGTGTGTTGTCCCCGAATAACTCATTTTTTGAAGATGGTGTTCTCCAGTTTACTGTTTGGGATGGTTTTTCTCGTGCGTGTGTATTGGGACAGTTGTCCTTGTATTACCGATTGCTCAAAGGATTGTGTTCCACGAGTGAGAGGGGTGAAAATGAGTTAAGAGTGTTGATTCTGTGTTTTACCGTGTTTTGTGTCGTGATCAGTCTCGTGGATGAAACAAAATCGAGTCACGTGAGGATTTGACTCAATTTAGGTTTTTGCGAGGAGTGTCGATCGAGACCTAGTGGTAGTGTCGATCGACACCCCCTTTTATGATCGGGAAGTTTGGTTCCGGAAATGGAGTGTCGATCGACACCATGAAGGAGTGTCGATCGACACCACTTGTTACTTTGTGAAAAATTGCATAATTGTTGAATGTTGATTGTTCGCGTAGTTTTTGGCATTCTATTTCCCTATTATGTAATCGATAGGCAGGATGACTGCTTCACTGAGTATTTGTGATAATACTCATGCAACTCTTATTTTCATGTGTTGCAGGTAAATAGAAAGTGTGATCCCGGAATCATGGCATTTGGAAGAGGAGGATTAGGATGTTTGCTTGTTATTGCATTTTTGTAGAACTTGTTAGGTGGCTATAAATGCTAGTTATTCATTGGGATTCCGGAGTTGATCGTATGCTGAATTTATGGATTTATTATTGGTTATCGAGTTTGATGGTTTTGTTGGAGTTACATGAGTTATTGATTTCCGCAGTAGAATTGTTAGGTTTTAAAAAAAAAGAGCCTAGTTGTTTCAATATACATGAACCAACAACAACATAGCACCTCGAATACATCGGAAACTGGAACCACAAAGAAAAAGAAAGCTAAAGCTACGACCTGCTTGTCGAACCACTTGGTGAAATTCAACTTCATCTTTGCCTCTGGCTCCCAAGTCTCTCCCTTAACATTGTTGCTATCCCACTCTTAACAACGGTATCTTCTTCCGAAGCTGAACATTGACTCTCTTCTCGAGAATCCGCACAGGTCTCACCACTGGAGTCAAATTAAGCTAAAGATCCTCCAGAATCTTAACCACAACCTCCTCTGACTTATGCAGGCACTTCCACAACATCGACACATGGAACATCTTATGAAATGGCTTCATAAACAGAGGTAACTCTAGCTGGTAAGCCACCGATCCAACTCGCTCCACCACCGAAAACGAACCCATAAACCTTGGACTCAGCTTATTCTTTGAAATCGATTTGTTAGGACCTCGTAACATGGCCATCTTGAGATATACTCTATCTCCGAACGTGAACTCTAACTCTTTCCTCTTCTTGTCAGCATAACTTCTCTGAACACTGATGCACGGATAATGTTCAGCTTCAAAACACGGATCTTCTCGGTCATTTTCTGAACAAAATTTGCACCATAAATGCTCTGCTCCCTCATTTGGGTCAAGCATAATGGTGTCCGACACGGCCTCCCATACAAAGCCTCATAATGAATCATCCCAATACTCGCCTAAAAGCTGTTATTATATTCAAACTCAGCCAGGCACAAGTGGTACACCCAATGACCACCCCAATCCAGAACACACATCCTCAGCAAATCCGCAAGCGTCTGAATCGTCCTCTCAGACTGCTAATCCGTCTACGGATAATAAGTTGTACTCATGTGCACCTTAGTGCCCATCTCAGCCTGAAACGCTCTCCTAAACTCAAACATAAACGTAGGATCCCGGCCTTACACAATTATGTATGGCACTCCATGCAGCCTCACAATCTCTCTCACAGACTTCTTAGTAAAAACCGCAGCTCCATCGATCTTTTTATTGGTAAAAAAATGTGTCGACTTTGTCAGGCGATCCATAATCACCCAAATCGCATCAAAAGTCCAAGATTTATGCAATCTCACTATGAAATTCATCGTAATCATATCCCACTTCCACTCTGGAATGGATAAACTCTACAGCCACCCACTCGAAACATGATGCTCAGCCTTCACTAGCTGACACCTATCGCAAGCTGCAACCCAACTAGCCACAACTCTCTTCATCTCAATCCAGTGATAATACTATTTTAGATCACGATACATCTCAGTCTCTCCCGGATGGATTGAAAACTTGCTCGCATGAGCCTCACTCAGGATCTCATGCCTCAAAGACTCATCCTTAGGCATACAAACTCGCCCATACACAATAATCGCCTTATTTGCGAAGACCTGATACTCATAACCAACAACTCTAGACGCATCCAACAATCCTTGTCCTTCTCATGAGCAACTCGAATCGTACTCAGAAGATATGCCTGACAACTGCCTCTAAACCCAAAGGCTCCTGCAAAATTGGACATAATCGCAAGGTGCTAATCGCAAGGTGCTAATCGCAAGGTGCTAATCTTGTGTGGGGATGTGTTCCCCATATATCATTGGCTCGAGGGATGCATCCTGAGAGTGCGAGCGATATGTTTCTGAGGGACAGTGTTCTCTCGCGGGGATGTGTTCTCTGATATCGTTGGCTTGAGGGATGCATCCCAAGAGTGCGAGTTGTATGTTTCCCGATAGCTTATAGAATGCGACCTACGAGTATCAGAGTGTGAAATGAATTAAGAGAAATAGATGTCCGTAACGGCCGAATAAACCTAGGATTAGTGATGTGCTTTGAAGGTCAGGAATGAGTCTTGAGGAAGGTCATTGTATTGCCAAGTGTGCAGTTGGGGCAACAAAGATATGCTGGAGTTTGATTAACAGATTAGTAATTCTATTCTTCAGGTGCTTATACACGTGAGGATTGATTACTCTATAGGAAATGTTTTTCCTATATATAACCAGAGCTTGAGGGAGACATCCTGAGAGTTGAGTGGCATCTGCATCGTTACCTCGAAGGAGACGTCCTAAGAGTGTGATGATGTCGGTAAAAGTATGAGTAATCAAAGTCCGTTCGTGGCATAAGTACGAGGCGGGATATGGACCTTTGGGTTTGGGTGTGTAAACCTGATACTATTGGCTGGTGGACCGTAGCATGCGATGAGTGACAGCTGGTAGAAGCAAAGTATCAGTTCCGAGTGAATGGAGGCAGAGTTGCCCATCCCATAGTGGGAGCGGATTATGGTTCGATGGATCCTGAGGTATAGTTACCCAAATCGCGGAGGTTGGATGTTATTCAGATTATGGCGGGTCGTCCGATTAAGTCGGCACTTTTTTTTGCCATTGAGAAGACCGATGGAGCAGCGGTATTGGTTAGGAGGTATGTAGAGAAGATGGCGAGGTGGCATGGAGTGTCAGTCGCATGGTTCAATCAGGGACTTTAATTTGCGTCGAGAGCAGAGAGGGCAAATCCTTTAGTGGAGATTTGCTTAGGATGTATGTTTGAAAATGAGGTGATCATCGGATGGATCATTTATGACTGGTCGAGTTGTTTTGAATAGCATTTTCTGGCGGGTATCGGGATGGCTCCCTACGAGGCTTGGTATGGGAGGCAGTGTGAGTCACCTATATGTTTAACCCAAGTGGGGGAGAGAAACATGGTGGGTGCAGGTTAGTGCAGGAAACGACGGAAAGCATCCGTGTTTTTAAGTTGAGCAAGGGGGAGGCTCCTGATCGGCATCGGAGTTATGTTGATAAGGAGAGATCAGAGTTGGAGTTTGAGGTGGAAGATCGCGTGTATATCAAGGTACCAATGCTGAAGGAATGCAAGCGTACTTCGGATGAGTAGTGGCTAAGATTTTCGAGATCTTTGGCTTGTTTTGTCAGTGTCAGCGAGGTCTTTAGGGATTTTCGAGAGAAGAATTAAGGTGATGCATCAGAGGAAGTTGCATTGTTAGAAGCTGTGTAGGTTTTTGTTGTTTTAGAGGTCGAGATGTAGAAACCTGGGGCAAGGATAGAGTGGAAGTTCAGGAAGTATTTTGGCAAGGAGGTTGCAAATCGAGCTTCACTTTCTTGTGGTTCCAGTTTAGTTATGTTAGCATGGTGCTAGATTGTCTGTTGAATTCGTGTTTTCTCGTTCTGTGGTAACGACTGTACATCCTTGAGATTTTATAAGAGGAGGTTCCTTATATTTTCTTTGAGATGAGTTGTGTGTGCTCATTATTGGTTAGTGTGGACCAGTGGTTTGTCCTTTGTGATGATTATCCGGGTTGGGAATATCGTGTTTAGTCCACAAGAGGTAATCCTAGTCGGGAAATGTTTATGAGCGTCTAAGAATTTATTACTCTAGGGGTGTGTTGTCCCCGAATAACTCATTTTTTGAAGATGGTGTTCTCCAGTTTACTGTTTGGGATGGTTTTTCTCGTGCGTGTGTATTGGGACAGTTGTCCTTGTATTACCGATTGCTCAAAGGATTGTGTTCCACGAGTGAGAGGGGTGAAAATGAGTTAAGAGTGTTGATTCTGTGTTTTACCGTGTTTTGTGTCGTGATCAGTCTCGTGGATGAAACAAAATCGAGTCACGTGAGGATTTGACTCAATTTAGGTTTTTGCGAGGAGTGTCGATCGAGACCTAGTGGTAGTGTCGATCGACACCCCCTTTTATGATCGGGAAGTTTGGTTCCGGAAATGGAGTGTCGATCGACACCATGAAGGAGTGTCGATCGACACCACTTGTTACTTTGTGAAAAATTGCATAATTGTTGAATGTTGATTGTTCGCGTAGTTTTTGGCATTCTATTTCCCTATTATGTAATCGATAGGCAGGATGACTGCTTCACTGAGTATTTGTGATAATACTCATGCAACTCTTATTTTCATGTGTTGCAGGTAAATAGAAAGTGTGATCCCGGAATCATGGCATTTGGAAGAGGAGGATTAGGATGTTTGCTTGTTATTGCATTTTTGTAGAACTTGTTAGGTGGCTATAAATGCTAGTTATTCATTGGGATTCCGGAGTTGATCGTATGCTGAATTTATGGATTTATTATTGGTTATCGAGTTTGATGGTTTTGTTGGAGTTACATGAGTTATTGATTTCCGCAGTAGAATTGTTAGGTTTTAAAAAAAAAGAGCCTAGTTGTTTCAATATACATGAACCAACAACAACATAGCACCTCGAATACATCGGAAACTGGAACCACAAAGAAAAAGAAAGCTAAAGCTACGACCTGCTTGTCGAACCACTTGGTGAAATTCAACTTCATCTTTGCCTCTGGCTCCCAAGTCTCTCCCTTAACATTGTTGCTATCCCACTCTTAACAACGGTATCTTCTTCCGAAGCTGAACATTGACTCTCTTCTCGAGAATCCGCACAGGTCTCACCACTGGAGTCAAATTAAGCTAAAGATCCTCCAGAATCTTAACCACAACCTCCTCTGACTTATGCAGGCACTTCCACAACATCGACACATGGAACATCTTATGAAATGGCTTCATAAACAGAGGTAACTCTAGCTGGTAAGCCACCGATCCAACTCGCTCCACCACCGAAAACGAACCCATAAACCTTGGACTCAGCTTATTCTTTGAAATCGATTTGTTAGGACCTCGTAACATGGCCATCTTGAGATATACTCTATCTCCGAACGTGAACTCTAACTCTTTCCTCTTCTTGTCAGCATAACTTCTCTGAACACTGATGCACGGATAATGTTCAGCTTCAAAACACGGATCTTCTCGGTCATTTTCTGAACAAAATTTGCACCATAAATGCTCTGCTCCCTCATTTGGGTCAAGCATAATGGTGTCCGACACGGCCTCCCATACAAAGCCTCATAATGAATCATCCCAATACTCGCCTAAAAGCTGTTATTATATTCAAACTCAGCCAGGCACAAGTGGTACACCCAATGACCACCCCAATCCAGAACACACATCCTCAGCAAATCCGCAAGCGTCTGAATCGTCCTCTCAGACTGCTAATCCGTCTACGGATAATAAGTTGTACTCATGTGCACCTTAGTGCCCATCTCAGCCTGAAACGCTCTCCTAAACTCAAACATAAACGTAGGATCCCGGCCTTACACAATTATGTATGGCACTCCATGCAGCCTCACAATCTCTCTCACAGACTTCTTAGTAAAAACCGCAGCTCCATCGATCTTTTTATTGGTAAAAAAATGTGTCGACTTTGTCAGGCGATCCATAATCACCCAAATCGCATCAAAAGTCCAAGATTTATGCAATCTCACTATGAAATTCATCGTAATCATATCCCACTTCCACTCTGGAATGGATAAACTCTACAGCCACCCACTCGAAACATGATGCTCAGCCTTCACTAGCTGACACCTATCGCAAGCTGCAACCCAACTAGCCACAACTCTCTTCATCTCAATCCAGTGATAATACTATTTTAGATCACGATACATCTCAGTCTCTCCCGGATGGATTGAAAACTTGCTCGCATGAGCCTCACTCAGGATCTCATGCCTCAAAGACTCATCCTTAGGCATACAAACTCGCCCATACACAATAATCGCCTTATTTGCGAAGACCTGATACTCATAACCAACAACTCTAGACGCATCCAACAATCCTTGTCCTTCTCATGAGCAACTCGAATCGTACTCAGAAGATATGCCTGATCAACTGCCTCTAAACCCAAAGGCTCCTGCAAAATTGGACATAATCGCAAGGTGCTAATCTCGCACACTAAATCAACCACATCCTGCTCTCAAGCCGAATCAACTCTCTGTCGACTCAAAGCATCTGCCAATAGATTAGCCTTACATGGATGGTAAACATTATCCAGATCATAATATGCCGACAATTCCACCCAATGCCTATGCCTCACATTCCGCAATGGCTGAGTAAAGATATGTTGCATATTTTTGTGATCCATGAATATCTAAACTTTCCCACCGTAAAGATAAGATCTCAAAATCTTCAAGGCAAAATCCCCAACTCAAGATCATGGGTAGGATAATTCTCACTACCCCTCAACTGCCTCGAAGCATCCGCAATTACCCTGCCATCCTTCATCACCACACAGCCTAAACCAACTCTCGTAGCGTCCGTGTACACCACGTAATGCTTACCCGGCTCGTGCAAACGCTAACACATGTGTACTCGTCAGCATCTCTCCTTCAGCTTGGCAAAGCTCTCCTCACACTCCTGAGACCAGACAAAAGGAACATCCTTCCCTGTCAGCTTTGTTATAGACTGCACCATACTCGCAAATCCCTTGACGAACCTCTTGTACTATCCTGCCAACCCAAGAAAACTCATGATCTCGGTGGCGTTACTCGGTCTAGGCCAATCCCTGATAGCCTCTATCTTCGCCGGATCCACAGACACTCCCTCTGCAGATACGATATGCCCAAGAAAATCCGGGTTTTGCGAATATTACTTTGCAACTTTGGCTTTTGTTAAAGATTTGCAAGAAAATTTGCAATATATTTACAATGATGAATAAATGTCACAATTTTATTATCAATTCATTTTGTTTTCTAGCTATTTGACCAAACAAAGGGACGCGTGTTCGGACTAGGAGTTCTTCTTAGTGTACTTTCTATCACCGGTGGAATGTCAACCCCCATCGAAAGTCATTCGGAAAATGATGTGGCTTTGAAACAAAAGGTTGAAGAAATTTCTAAAGAGAATGCATAAATCAAAGAAAGGCTCGCGAAACTTGATGGAGTGGAGCAAATGATGCTTCTCCTTGTTTCTTCTTTGGCAACAATTCATGGGAATATGCCAAGTGGGAACAACTAAGCTTTTAAGAATGTTTTAGTTACATTTAGCTTTTAGGATCTTATTAGGAAATAAAATAAAAAAATTTAGCTTTTAGGATCTTATTTTGTTAGGATTTTTATATTGTTCCTTCCTATTTTGTAAGGATTTTAGTTTGTTCGTTGGTTTTTTTTATTGTTTTTGCATTTATAATTCATTATTTAATAAAGTTAGTTCTTTTTCTATTCTTACATCATCAAAAGTTAATTTTATTATAAAATTACGAAATTAAAAAATATAATTTACTAAATTATGTTCTAATCATCAAATATAAACTAATTTTGCTACAAATATTTCATTGCATTATTGTAAATTGTAACGGTATTTGTTATATGTTATATGTAGCAATAATTTGCAATAATTTAGAAATGCAATCGGTATGGTAAATATACGACAAATTTGCTACAAAGACGTCTTTGCACTAATACAATATAATTGCTAGACATCCATTGATTGCTTATCTTGCGACATGTGTGCAACAAACAAGAATTGCAACCCCCAAACAGCAACACTATATGTTTTGTTGCGTTCCCATCACAATTATACTTATTGCAACAATATATTAGCATTTACAACAAGTTTTTGTTATTGCAATATCACTATTTTCTTGTAGTGGCCCATCTCTCGCTGCCAAAATCTACACTTGCTCAACTTAGCAAACAGCTTCTCCTCCCAAAGCTTCTTTAAAACCAACCTCAGATGAACCTCATGCTCCTCAGGCCTCCTTGAATACACCAGAATATCATCTATGAATATGATCACAAACACATCTAGAACACTCCGTTCATTAGCCTCATTAACGTTGCTGGTGCATTCATCAACCCAAATAGCCTCACAATAAACTCATAATGCCCGTATCTCGTCTTGAAAGTCGTCTTACGAACATCTGACTCATCAATCCGAATCTGATGATATCCTGACTCCAAGTCTATCTTGGAGAACCAAGTAGCACCCCTCAGCTGATCCAACAACTTGTCAATCCGCGGAAGAGGATATTTGTTCTTCATAGTGACTCGGTTAAGTCCCCAGTAATCAATACACAACCAGAAACTCTCATCCTTCTTCACGAACAACACCAGCGCTCTCCACGGTGAAGTACTCGGTCGACTAAAACCCTTACATAGAACAGCAAGTGTAACACCGGATTATGCATCACAATACACAATTCCAATATACATCATTCACAAACACGCATCAAAAACACTTCAAATCACCCAGATAAGTCACGGTCGCGCACTCACCCAAGAGATTCGAATTGCAAAAGGGACACGAACAGCGACTCACGAAATTAGACTCGTTCACAACCTAATATCTCTAATTTCTCTTCTAAAATCATGAAGAACAAACCCACACTTCAAACCTTTGCTCTTTAAGCCACTAATCAAGCTAAAAAAAACTCAAAATCCCTAAAACTCACTCACAAACTCTTTTCTCTTTTTTTCTGCTCAAAAGTCACGATTCTCCTCTGAAAAATACAGCCAACGCGTTTATATATCGTGACCTAGGGTTCCATACCCAAAACCGGACCAAAACCGAGCAAATATAACAAACCAGCCGGTCCGAACATTTGCTAGTGTCAATTGATACAACCCCTGTGTCGATCGACACTACAAAAAATAAACCTTTCTTGGTTTGCGGATGTTACAATTATGATGAACGATGAAATGTTTGTGTGGAGGCAAGACACTTTTTCCTTAATTCTTTAATTGTCTGTAGTGTGACAATTTTTGATGCAATTAAGAATCCCAGGTAACAATCACACGATCGACTATTTCGCAACACTCGAGAATAGAAGCTAATGAACCCATGATCTATGTATACTCTCAGACACAAAAACCAAACATGAAAGGGATTTCTTTGTCTTTTTGAACTCTTTTTAGTATGATCTCTGATCTCTTGTAATAATCAATAGAATGAATGTTTCTTTTCCTTTTTATGAAGAAGTTGAGAGAATACGTTATTTGACTTTGTCATCAAGACAAAACTGCACCAACGTTTCTTTTCATTAATTTTAGAGATCAATGACAAATCCCACAATTAGTAACAAATTAATTTTGTACGTTTTCGTATCTAATTAAAAATAATATTTTTGATAATAGTTATCCAAATTAATGACAATATTGATTTCTCCATAAACATACAAGAGAATGTTTACCTCATGTATCATTGTTGGATATTTGCTAAGTTTTATACTTAACCAAATATTCAAATATTACAACCTTTTAAGTCAACGACTTTGATCCAACATTTTTCATTTACACTAACTACGATTTTGACAAGAAAATACACTAATTTATAGTGCTCACCAGAAAATACACCGGAAAATGGTCTAGAACCATTTCGTCAAAAACGAGTTCGAACATATATATATATATATAATATTATTCTTGTTATAAATCATAGTGGATTGTCATAACTAGTTCTGGTCCGTTTACGGCCCATTAACACTTAGTCTTTAGGCCGGTTTAATGAATCCTAGTTGAATTAGGATTTTCCTTTTATGTACTTTCCTTTTCCCATTAGGAAAAGGAATTTTCCTTTTCTCTCTTGTAATAATCCTATATAAAGGATCTTATGATTAATGAATAAACACAATCTTCCCCATTCGTTCTCTTGATTCACAACACGTTATCAGCACGAGTTGCTCCCTAAACCCTAAAAACACAAAAAACGCGATTACTGTTCATCGTTACTATTCATCGTACTGTTCATCGCGTACTGTTCATCGCGCACTGTTCATCGACGATTACTGTTCATCGACGATTACTGTTCATCCGGCGTTACTGTTCAAATCATAGTTCATACAGCCTTTAAGGTTACGGCAAACTAGAAGAAAGTTCATACAGCCTATCAACGGTTACGGCGAACTAGAAGACTCACGGAGGTTAAGATGTCGAAAATCAACAATTTGAATTATGCTGCCCTCAATCTCTCTGGAGACAATTACTTATAGTGGGCGTTGGATACTAAGATAAATCTAAAGTCTAAAGGACTTGGCGAATGTATCATTGAGGATAATAATGAGAATGAAAGGAATCGATACAGAACGATATCGATCATTCGTCATCATCTTGTTGAGGGTCTCAAGGATCAATACCTAACCATTGAGAACCCTTTGGACCTTTGGAAAGAATTAAAGATAAGATATGACCACCATAGAACGGTGTTGTTACCAAAGGCCAATTATGATTGGAGGAATCTCAGGTTCCAGGACTTCAAGTCCGTGGAAGAATATAACTCGGCTATGTTCAGAATAGTTTCTCAATTGAGACTATGTGGTGAGAAGGTAACTGAGAAAGACATGTTGGAAAAGACCTTCTCCACCTTTCACACTAATAACGTGTTGCTTCAACAGCAATACCGTGAAAGAGGTTTTGAGACATACTCAAAGCTTATAGCATGTCTATTACTAGCCGAGGAGAATAATACACTGCTAATGAGAAACAGTGAGATGAGACCTCCTGGATCAGCCCCACTTCCTGAAGCGAATGTGGCCACAGATGAAAAGAAAGAAATTAACCACGTCCAAAGTGATTATAGACATCGTGGTCGTGGACGTGGGGGTAGATGGCAAGGACGTGGCCGTGGCCATTTTAATCCATACGGCCGAGGTCAGGGCCGAGGCCACGGATTCCATAACGATCATTCTAACCGCGGGCGAGGACGAGGATGCGGATACCGAACTGACTATGATCGTAATAACCGTGGTATTACTTCTCAACCACGAGAATCAAACCCAAAATCAGTTTGCCATCGATGTGGAATGAGTAATCATTGGGCTAAGACATGTAGGACTCCCAAGCATCTGGTTGAACTCTATCAAGAGAGCCTTAAAGGGAAGAATCCAGAAACTCATATGATCCAGCATGATAATGAAGGAGATTTCGATCATGAGCAAGATGACTTGATGAATTTTGAAACCTCAGATATACTTAAGTGATTGATTTTGATTTTCTGTTTTGGTGTTTTGTGTTTTGCTTGTTTTACGTTTTACACTTTATACTTTGGTTTTGTGTTATTGCTTTCTATTAAACTTTATGGAATGAAAGAGTGTTATTTAAAAGTATCTATTGTTATCTCTTTTGAAGTATGCACGATATGGATGTGTTCATTGTGGATAGTGGATCAAGCCACTCGATATTAAGAGATAAGAGATACTTCATTGATCTTACACTTAAAAAGGCAAATGTAACCACAATTGCGGGTATAGCAAATTTAATTGAAGGCCACGGTCAAGCCCATATTTTATTACCTAAGGGCACGCATCTAGAAATTTCTAATGCGTTATATTCACCTAGTTCAAAGAGAAGTCTATTGAGCTTTAAAGACATTCGAATGAATGGTCTTCATGTTGAAACTAAGGACGAGAATAACAAAGAATTCCTTCAAATCTTTGAAACCGTCCATGGCTATAAGAAAGTCCTAGAGACTATACCTGCCATTTCTGTGGGCCTTTATTGTGCTAAGATCGGAATGATAGAAGCAAATGCTATGGTAAACAAAGAGTTTACTGAGAATTTCACTTTTTGGCATAACCGGCTTGGCCATCCCGGTGCTAACATGATGCGAAAGATATTAGCAAGTACTAATGGGCACACCTTGAAAGAAAGGAGAGTTATCCCAAAGAATCTCACGTGTGAAGCATGTTCACTAGGGAAACTCATTACTAGGCCATCACCAATCAAAGTAACTAAGGAAACGATAAATTTTCTGGAAAGAATTCAAGGAGACATATGCGGACCAATACACCCACCTTGTGGGACGTTTAGATATTTTATGGTCCTTATTGATGCATCCACGAGATGGTCACATGTCTGCCTATTATCAACTAGAAATGTGGCATTTGCAAGATTGCTTGCCCAGCTCATACGTTTAAGAGCACACTTTCCAGATTTTCCTTTAAAGACTATACGTCTTGACAATGCTGGTGAATTTACGTCCCAAGCGTTTAACGATTATTGTATGTCCATGGGGGTAAGTGTTGAATATTCTGTTGCACATGTACATACACAAAACGGTTTGGCTGAATTGTTTATTAAACGCATACAGTTGATTGCTAGACCGTTGCTAATGAGATCAAAACTCCCGGTCTCAGCTTGGGGACATGCAGTTTTACATGCAGCAGAGCTAATTCGTATCAGGCCATCTAGTGAACATAAATATTCCCCATCACAGTTAATAACGGGTCAAGAGCCAGACATATCCCATCTTAAAACATTCGGATGTTCCGTTTATGTGCCTATTGCACCACCACAGAGAACAAAGATGGGACCTCAAAGGAGGATGGGGATATATGTTGGATATGATTCTCCTACTATCATTAAGTACCTTGAGCCAACCACGGGTGATTTGTTTAAGGCCAGGTACGCAGATTGTCATTTTGACGAATCTGTCTATCCAACATTAGGAGGAGATAACAGACTGGTAAAGGAAATTATATGGAATCAAACGTCCTTAAAATGGCAAGATCCTCGGACTCAAGAATGTGAATTAGAAGTCCAAAAGATTATACATTTACAAAAGCTAGCTAATCAATTGCCAGATTCCTTTGCTGACCCGAAAAGAGTAACTAAGTCTTACATACCAGCTGTTAATGCACCGATTAGAATTGATGTTCAAGAGGGACACAATCAAGTTGCTACAGAATCTAAACCACACTCAAAACGTGGCCGGCCAATAGGTTCCAAAGATAAGAATCCTCGGAAAAGAAAAAAAGGTGCTGAAATCGTGGTTGAGGAATCTGATGGAACCCCAGACATAACTGAACCGATAGTTCCAAGCAATGTGACTCGGGACGCCGAGTTTCATGGTTCTGACGTTCCTGAAAATAATGAGATCTCAATGAATTATGTTATGTCTGGAATACAATGGAATAGAAAGTGTGTGGAAATCGATGATATATTTGCTTTTAAGGTAGCACTTGAACTTATGGAGGATCTAGAACCCACGTCGATATATGAGTGCACTCAGAGTGAAAATTGGACTAAATGGAAAGAAGCTATAAACGTGGAGTTGAATTCTTTAAGGAAAAGGGATGTTTTTGGTCCAATAATTCGGACACCCTATGAGATTAAACCAGTTGGACATAAATGGGTCTTTGTGAGGAAAAGAAATGAACATGGTGAAATCGTGAGATATAAAGCACGGCTTGTTGCACAAGGATTCTCACAGAGACCAGGAATAGATTATGAGGAGACATACTCCCCTGTGGTGGATGCTACAACTTTTAGATTTTTGATAAGTCTGGCTATAAGAGAAAAGTTGGATATGCGGTTAATGGACGTTGTAACTGCATACTTATATGGTCCACTGGATAATGAGATTTATATGAGATTACCAGAGGGTATTGAGCTCAAAGATAAGAAAGGTTCTCGAGAACAACACTGCATAAGGCTGAACAAATCCCTTTATGGACTGAAGCAAAGTGGGCGTATGTGGTACAATAGATTGAGTGAGTACTTAGTCAAAGAAGGCTATAAGAATGATCCCATCAGTCCATGTATTTTTATAAAAAAGTTTGCAAACAAAGGGTTTGTTATCATAGCAGTTTACGTGGATGATTTGAACATCCTTGGAACCCCTGGTGAAATCGTCCAAACAGTTGAATGCCTCAAGAAAGAATTTGAGATGAAAGACCTAGGCAAAACTAAGTTCTGTTTGGGATTGCAACTTGAGTACATAAATGATGGAATCCTTGTGCATCAAATGGCATATACTGAAAAGGTACTCAAGCGTTTCAATATGGATCAATGTCACCCATTGTCCAGCCCAATGGTGGTGAGATCTCTTGATCTAGAAAAGGATCCATTTGGTCCTAAGAGAGACTCTGAAGAAGTCCTTGGTCCCGAAGTGCCATATCTCAGTGCCATAGGAGCTTTAATGTATCTGGCAAGCCACACTAGGCCAGATATATGTTTTGCCGTGAATTTATTATCAAGATTTAGCTCATGTCCGACCCAAAGGCACTGGGACGGGATAAAACATATTCTTCGTTACCTACAAGGAACGAAAGACTTGGGTCTATTTTATACTAACCAATCTAAGGACGGTTTAGTTGGTTTTGCTGATGCAGGTTATCTTTCAGATCCTCATAATGCACGGTCCCAGACAGGTTATGTGTTTACTCATGGAGGAACTGCAATATCTTGGCGGTCAATGAAGCAGGCCATTGCAGCTACATCTTCTAATCATTCAGAGATATTGGCAATTCATGAGGCTAGTCGTGAGTGTGTTTGGTTAAGGCTGATGACCCAGCACATAAGAGTGGATTGTGGAATGGCCGAAGGTAAGCAGGAATCGACGGTCTTGTTCGAGGACAATGCAGCGTGTATAGCTCAACTTAAGGATGGATACATCAAAGGTGATAGGACGAAGCACATTCTGCCAAAATTCTTCTTCACATCCGATCTACAGAAAGATGGAGAAATTCAAGTGCAGCAAGTACGATCAAGTGAGAATTCAGCAGACCTATTCACCAAGTCACTTCCAACCTCAACGTTCAAGAAACTTACTTATCAGATTGGAATGCGTCGTTTGAAAGACTTGCAGTGAGGTTCAGAACAGGGGGAGTAATACGTGTTGTACTCTTTTTCCTTCACCACGGTTTTGTCCCAAAATGGGTTTTACTTGGTAAGGTTTTAATGAGGCAACATCCAAAGCGTATTACAAGCCCATTAGAGTTATGACATCCAAGGGGGAGTGTTATAAATCATAGTGGATTGTCATAACTAGTTCTGGTCCGTTTACGGCCCATTAACACTTAGTCTTTAGGCCGGTTTAATGAATCCTAGTTGAATTAGGATTTTCCTTTTATGTACTTTCCTTTCCCCATTAGGAAAAGGAATTTTCCTTTTCTCTCTTGTAATAATCCTATATAAAGGATCTTATGATTAATGAATAAACACAATCTTCCCCATTCGTTCTCTTGATTCACAACAATTCTAAGATCTTTCTGCTTTTATTACGGTCTCAGCGATTACTATTTGCTTTAAAAAATAATACTTCCTGTTAATTTTAATGATAAAATTAGAATATAAGTCACGATATTCTCTTCTAAGGTCCGCTTTTTTTGAGCAGTGGGTCGTCTCAGAGGATGTTGATGCCATCTCCATAATTGAGTATTTTGTTACACAAGTCTCCTTTTTCTTATTTCTTAACAATAGCATTTGACCATGGCTTAATAAATTGGATCTGAATCAAGACGTTATACGTGCACGTAATCTCGTTTCATATTTTATATATATTCAGTTTTATTTTAAACAACTATTTCCGTAGCTGTGGAAGCCGAAAACGACACCGTTCATATTCTATCTCGTTACCAATATTTTACTATGCATGGAGTGTCTTGAGCTAGCCATGGCGCCTAATCGGAAGCCATAAAATGATTAACGATTGTTCCCGGTTATCTGCTCACATAGCCAGAAATAGGTATGAATAGGAGAATAGCTTTATACTCAAATCAAAATTTCATTTTGTGGACAGTCCATGATTCCCGACTCCACTCTACATAAGTTGGTGGATTTGTGAGTCGTCCTTGTTTGCTTTCCAAAAATAACGAATCGTTCACTCTTAATAACCGACAATTTCACGGTAATATATAAACAAATAAACTATGCACAAAATCTGGGATCGATGTGATGATATTGAATCCCTTTATTCAGAAATATTAGATGTTTAAGGTTTATGTAATCCAATTAAAAAATTATTAAATTTTTCTTGTTTTTTGAGCTAAAATATCAATTTTTATCAATATAAAATATTTTAACCAATAAAAAATAACAAATTTAAAGAGTCATAAACAACTAAAATACAATTAATTTTACATTGAAAAGTGAAACATCTTATATTAACAAACAAACAAAAAATCCCTAAAACATCTCATACTGAAAAAAAGTCTACGCATTGCACGGAAAACTATTTAAAGAATTTTAAAATTTTTTTAACATACGTAAGTGGTATGTAAGATTTATACTCACAAGTTATATTTCTTAAAACTGAAATTGCATGATCACATATTTGGTTTACAAAATTTATCTAGTTTATATAACTTCTATAATGTTTTAGTTAAATGACTGTCTTCTACATAAAATTTTATTTTTATTTGATGTCTCTTAGTTATTTGCATAAGACACTCTTGAATTTATATAAAATCAAGAATCAAATTTGCATATGACATAAATAATTTTTTTAGTTTTAACTAATTCCTTACAAAACCATCTTTTATTTTATCAATATATGAAATCTTTACATTTTCAAATACTTTGTGAATAAATATTTTTTGGAAACATGAAACCATGGGTGGAGTTAGCTATATCCAAGTATCGACCATATTAGACTAATTGCATCAAGTTTGAGCATCCATATATTCATCAATGCAACTTTCATGAATAAAAACAAATGAACAAAAAAAAAAGCTATATTAGTTTCCAACCTTATATATTTCTTTGTTTTGACAATCCTTAATTTTGTGATGTCTGTATTGATTGTTTAAAATAAAAGGGTGATGGTAATATTAGTTTTACATATTTCTCATTTAGTTTACGAAAGATAATTTGATGTTAATTCTTTACTTTGAAATTAATATTACCATCACACTTCTATTTGAAAGAATCAATATTAATCACAAAATTTAGGGGGATAAAAATAATGAAACAACTAACTCCCTTTTTTAAATTAATTAGTCTGAATTAATATTCCCATAAATATAAACTCTCAACGACTAATTCAACAATTACAAACGAACCTCGTCCCGAGAATGTGTATTATTCAAGAGAGTTCCAGATGCCTATTCAGGCGAAATGAGTTACATATTTATACTACAATGATTCACGAGAATAAACCCTAGAAATGTAAAGAAAGTATCCTAACTAGGAAAATTTAAACCATATTCTCTTAATTTCTCTGCTTATTCTCAAAGTATTCCGAGGTCGGCGATCTTAGGTACCACCAATAAGCCACCGCACTTGTGGTACAGTGGGTCATATCACCCTGAACCAGCTTCACGAACCTCGTCCAGAGACGATCCAAAGCCTCCTGAGGGAAATACTTAGCGTTGAACTCAACTAAGTATTCGACTCAGGTCTATACTGCACCAGGCTTCTTAGCCTCAATGCCTCTCCACTACAAGTGTGCATCACCACTAAGGTAATGAAGTGCTAACTCTACCTGATAAACCACTGGATACCTGATCGAACAAAAGTTACGCTCCACTCTCATGCGCCACTCATTAGCCTCCTCAGGCCCCACACCGCCTGAAAAAAAAGGCGTACTCAACCTCTACATCTGACCCATCATCTCAAGATATGTCGGACGCAACTCAGCAACCGCAGCCCTCTGTTGCACCTCCGCCAGTGGAGGCACTACTGGAGCCTGCACTGGCACCGCATCCGGTAAACGCTCCAGTATCAATGCAAGCACATGTGCCAGACGATCATCTGGACTCTAAGCTCCCAGTGTAGGAGCACCCCCACCTGGGCCTACTGCAGAATGAGCCACTCCAGTGCCCCTCCCGGCACCATCAGCCCTCACGCTGACACTCGTACTGGTCTCGTTCACAGATCCCACATGATGTGTCAGCATCTCGAAAGCTTGCCCCTGCGTCGCACTCAGCTTTTTTTTAAAGATGGTAAACTCCTCACATGAGTGGCCTGGCTACTAGTCGAAATTGAGTGAATTGGCAATTCTCCGAATTCGAGTTCATCTACCGACAACGGGAGAACAATAAGAGAGCGGATTTCCTGGCGAGGAGTGCGCGCACTCGAGAAACTATTCTTTCTAATATTAGCACTTCAGTTCCATATTAGTGTTCGGATACAGACAATGTATTTGCTTAATCAATATTGAAGTGTGTCCGTGACAAAAAAAAATATTGATATATATTTGGGATCTTTTCAGACCTACACCCTTTTTCTTGGTCAAATGCAAAACTACACCCCTCTTTCTCTCTCTTCTATTTTTTGAGTCTTTGCCACTAAACTGTCCATTTAATTACAAAACTGCCATTACGTAGACTTCCTTTTGTGTTTCGTAGACTTCCAATCAAAGATAAAAAGTCTGAACAATCCCACGTAAATCAACTTAATTACGGAAATACCATCTTCATCAATTTTCCAACCACCATGAACAACCAATTTCGAGCTCTTAATGGCTCAGCAACTGATTTTCGAGTACTTAATGGTATGATATAATCCTTCTAACATCTTTCCTTTCTTCTCCTCTATAATTCCATCCATAAATCTTGCTAAGTTTAGTTTTGAAAATAGTTTATAAAAACAGGTTGATTTCTCGCAAATCTTGCTTTACGACACCAATATCGGTTAGAATTCTAAGTTCCGGGGGTGGAGGAATCAAAATACGAGCTCAACGTGTGAAAAGGTAATCAAAACAAAAACATTTAGAAATATTAGATATGAAACTCATAGACTTTATGTGTAGAGTTCCAGAAGTCAACGAAGATTGCATATTTGCATTTGACTATTTATGTGAAAAATACGAAGTAGACTTCCAAGGAAGTCTGCATGATTCCTTTGGAAACAATAAAACAGTGCCACGTAGACAGGGTTAGTTTTGCATTTGACCACATGTTTGACCTTTTTGTGTAGACTTCCCTGGAAGTCTGCAAAAACATAAGGGTAGTTTTGCATTTGGAAATCGGAAAGTAGACTTCCAGGGAAGTCTGCACAGAGAAAAAGAGGTAGTTTAGCATTTGACCAAAAAAGTAAAAAGTTGACCAATAATTGCAGACTTTCCAGAAACAGTGTAGACTTCCAGGGAAGTCTACTACTAAAGTCTACGAATTTGGTCAAATGCAAAACTACCCTTTTTTTTTTGCAGACTTCCTAGGAAGTTCACATTCCATTTGCGGACTTTCGGCAATTGCAAAAGTACCTTGTACGGATGCCGACTTTCGTTGCAGACTTCCTAGGAAGTCTACTTTTCTGTGCAGACTTCCTCGGAAGTCTACTTTTCTTTGCAGAATTCCCTGGAGAAAGTCAAAATTTGGTCAAATGCAAAATTGCCCCCTCTTTTTGTGCAGACTTTCAGGGAAGTCTGGAAAAAAAGTCAAACCTCAGGTCAAATGCAAAACTACCCTTTGCAGACTTCCAGGAAATTCTACGGTTGTGAAGACTTTCCTAGATGTTTGCAACGCGTTTGCCTAAAATGCAAAATTATCCCCCTGTAGACTTCCGTTTGACTGATTGGAAGTCTACACGGGAAGTCTACGGACAAAATGGAAGTCTACAGAGGAAGTCTACATTACACAGTCTTTTTTAAAACCTAATTATATGTGATTCTAGAAAGAGATTTCATGTTTTTTTGTTCTCACATGTGTGGTACCTATTTCTCTATCATCTGTGTAAGTTTGACATGTTTATGACTAATATTGATGGGGTAAATCTAATTTTTTCATTTGGTGACTAGTTAGCTCATTCAACGTAGACTTTCATCGACTGATTGGAAGTCTACACAGGAAGTCTACAGACAAAAATGGAAGTGTACAGACGAAGTCTACAATACACAGTCTTTTTTAAAACCTAGTTCTATGTCATTCTAGAAAGAGATTTCATGGTTTTTTTGTTCTCACATATGTGGTACCTAAGTCTCTATCATCTGTGTAACTTTGACATGTTTAAGACTAATATTGATGGGGTAAATCTAATTTTTTCATTTGGTGACTAGTTAGCTCATTCAACGTAGACTTCAATCGACTGATTGGAAGTCTACACGGGAAGTCTACAGACAAAAATGGAAGTCTACAGAGGAAGTCTACAATACACAGTCTTTTTTAAAACCTAATTATATGTCATTCTAGAAAGAGATTTCATGGTTTTTTGTTCTCACATGTGTGGTACCTATGTCTCTATCATCTGTGTAAGTTTGATATGTTTAAGACTAATATTTATGGGGTAAATCTAAATTTTTCATTTGGTGACTAGTTAGCTCATTCAACGTAGACTTCCAGCGACTGATTAGAAGTCCACACGGGAAGTCTACAGACAAAAATGGAAGTGTACAGAGGAAGTCTACAATACACAGTCTTTTTTAAAACCTAATTATATGTCATTCTAGAAAGAGATTTCATGGTTTTTTTGTTCTCACATGTGTGGTACCTATGTCTCTATCATCTGTGTAAGTTTGACATGTTTAAAACTCATATTTATGGGGTAAATCTAATTTTTTCATTTGGTGACTAGTTAGCTCATTTAACGTAGACTTCCAGTGACTGATTGGAAGTCTACACGGGAAATCTACGGACAAATTTCGATTGTTGTTAACTAAGCCTCATATGTTTTTTAGTGACAGATGGTTGTTCAAATACCTGTTGTTTATGGAGATTGGATTATGAAAGATGGTACGTGGTATTTTGAGGTGGATAACCGTAAAGGAGGGAGAATGTTTATCTTGGGCGATGGTTTTACACATAGGGAACTTGTTGAAATGGCTCGAGATGATTATAAGTTATAAAAAATGGAGGTTGTGGAGCTCACTTATTCATTACATAGTTCAATGGTAGAACAAATGCCTCATAACACACCTCCGATGCACGTCACAAATGATAGACAAGTCCATAGTTTAATGGAGCTATGTAGAACATGTATGATACGTTTTTGTGTATCAACTCGGTTTGAGATGGAAACCGTTATCAACGGAGATGCAAATTCAGACGAGGATGAAAATAATGATGAAGATGAAAATCCGCAAAACGATGAGGATGAGGATGAGGATGAAGATGAGTGTAATGATGGAGAAGTGAAAGAAGAGGAAGTGAAAGAAGCTGAAGTGAAAGAA
Source organism: Draba incana (assembly GCA_963576765.1). Lineage (NCBI taxonomy): Eukaryota > Viridiplantae > Streptophyta > Magnoliopsida > Brassicales > Brassicaceae > Draba > Draba incana. The sequence goes on from OY755205.1 coordinate 26,404,787, forward strand.
GAGGCTGTTAAAAAAGAGTATGGAGAAAATATTGATGATGATTACAGTGAGTATGGAAAAGTTAAAGACGAGGATGGAGAGGATATCTCCTTCGACGTTCAAGCTGGTCGTTTGAGTATGTTTACATGGTCCGATAACTTATTCGTGTCGCAAAGTTTTGGTAGCAAGGCGGAGCTAGTTCCAGAATAGCAATTAACTTGTGTTATGCTATGATTTGCATACAAGGTACTCAAGTCTGAACTTACTTTATTTGTGGCCATTTGTTGTGTGGAAGGATGCCAGTGGAGGTTATGAGCGGCTATAAAGAATGAAGCAAACCCGTTTTGGGTGACAAAGTATTTCAATGTCCATACATGTTCACGTGATGATCGAGTGAAGCACCGCAAACGTGCTACCGCCAAATACATTGGAAGACTTTTCTACGAGGGTGTTGGAATAATTAATGGAATTACGCCGCAACACATCAAAGATGCTATGAAAGAAATGGATGGCATGATATTGGATTATACTACTTCATATAGGGCATTAGTTTATGCACGTGAAATGGTGCGGGGAACTTGGGAAAATGGATACGAGAGTCTCCCATCGTATCTCCATCAAATCAAGGAAGCGAATCCGGGAACAATCACCGCTCTTGAGGTCGATGAACAAAACCGGTTTAAGTACCTATTCTTAGCGTTTGGAGCCTTAATCGAGGGTTTTAAGTATCTCCGACGTGTCATCGTCGTTGACGGGACGCATTTAAGTGGGAAGTACGAGGGAGTTTTGTTAGTTGCATGTGCACAAGATGTTAATTTTCAAATTTTCCCTTTGGCTTTTGGGATTGTGGACAATGAGAGTAATGCTTCGTGGGAATGGTTTTTTACCAAATTGAGTGATTGTGTCTCGGAACAAGGCAATTTGGTGATCGTTTTGGATAGGGAGATCGCGATAAAGAACGCGATTGATAAGGTTTTCCCGAAGGCAACATGTGGCATTTGTTATTACCACCTTCAATGCAATATAGTGAAAAAATTAGGGGGAAAGATCTCATCTACTTGGTCAAAAGTGCAGCGTACGCATATACAGAAGAAGATTATGACCGATATATGGACGCGATACGATCTGCAAAGCCGGATCTAGCAACATACTTGGAAGAGGCTGACCCAAAGTTGTGGTCACGTGTGCACTTTCCGGGAATGAGGTACAACATCAAGACGAGTAACATGGCCGAATCAATCAATGCGGCACTAAATGTAGCTCGAGGATTTCCAATAGCATTTCTTTTGGACTTTATCCGATCAAAACTAGGAAGATGGTTTTACAAAAGCCGAGAGGATGCGTTGAGTGTACCAACACGCTATAGTCGAGGTGTTGAATATTTGTTGAATATACGTGAGTATTACACGGCTTCCATGACGACGGAACGCATCAATGATGTCCAATTATACGTCAGGGGAGGAAACCGTAATTTCCTTGTTGATATGGGCCAAGGTGCTTGTACGTGTGGTGTCTTTCAAATCGAGAGGATCCCTTGCTCACACGTTTACACGGTTTTAATCGAGTGCCGTCAAGATATGTCTACGGTTATTTGTCCTTCCTACGAAAGACATTATTTATACGCGAGCTACGGCGGCAGCATTTTACGAGCCAAGGATGCCAACAACTGTATCAAAGAGGACGTATTATGCTTACCTCCTCAAGTTGGTCATAAAAAATGTCGGAAGAAGAAGTCTAGATGGCAATCTTGGCTTGAACTCGCCAAGAGGAAAGGGACTAAACCGTGGAAGATGAACCCCACTTACAACTGTACGAACTGCAGACAACCAGGTCATACTAAACTTAGATGTGAAAAATGAGAGATGTGTAAGGTAGACTTTGGTTGTAAACATTGGTTATAGACTTCCGTTGTAGACTTCGTTGTACAAAGGACTTTTATTCTGTTTCTACCGTGTCGAAATGTGTGTTCAAAAGTAAGCTACTATCATTTCCGGTCTAGAGTTATTATTATGTCGAACTTTGTGTTTAAATTTGTGAAAAAAAAATTAAATTATTTTTGAAACTTGTGTCCGGACTTGTGCTCAATCTAGGTTATTATCATGTTTAAAACTTGTGTTCGAAAAAAAAAACTTTGTTTTCACTACAATTCGAACCAAATAGAAGGAGTTGTATCATGTAAGTATGGTTGACTAGTTAACCACCAAGGCTAACGGACCTTTAGCGTTAAATTTGACAATCAATATTTAGTAAGTAGACTTCCAATGTAAATTTCGGCATAAAATCATTACATGGGGTTAAAGCAGCGTAAACACATATCCGTTTAATCAAAACAAAACCATTTTACTACTCACTTAAACGACGTCGTTTTCATCCCCAAATCGGTATTCAATCCATAATTCCCAAATTTCAAAATTTCTCAGCTCCATCAGGATTCCCATAATTCTCAATTCTGTCAATTTCGTCTCTCAAATTTCTACATTCAAAATCTCTATTGGAATTGCTCTCAATTTGCACATTCCTCCGATGAGTTCTTCAAGCTCTGTGTCATCGTGTATTGTCGGACACCGTGGGTTACCGTTAAAGTGTGTGTGCGGCTTAGGAGTGACGATCTTTACTTCTAAGACGCCTGAGAATCCTGGAAGACCGTTCTTTTGTTGCAACAGCAAACGTGATGCCAAATCGTGGACACACAAAAGAGATGTAAGTACTATGTTATTTGCGTTCAAATTAGTTGAAAATTATTATGTGGTGGTTGCGTTCAAAAGAGATGTAACACAATGTCTTCTTGTGTTGTGCATTAGGGACATTTGTTTAAGTGGGTTGAGGATGGCGTTCTTGAAGAAGTTCAAGATGCTTTAGCAAGATTTGCAAGCATAGACAATGCGATTAGGAAGGCCAAATGTCAGGCAAACGAATCAAATGTCACGATACAAAAACTGCAAGAAGAAGCAAAGATGCGCGAAAAGGAAATCGGAAAGTTGAGATTGTGCTTCAATTTGTGTTTTTTGTGGCTTTTATGTGAAAAAGTAAAAGAAATTTGAGGTTCGTTGTTAAGGAAGTTGTATTGTAGTAAACCTTGTTAATACTTAGAAGTGGAACTTGTGTGTTGGTTAATTCCTGGTGAATTCATGGTTAATACATGGTTAACTCCTGGTTAATTCATGGTTAATTCTTGTGATGATTGTCCTTCGAAATTAGGTTATTTAACCACTAAAACTAACGCAACTTATAAAGTAGACTTCCAATGTAGACTTCGTATGTACACTTCGGTTGTATACTTCGGCACAAAAGCATTACATGAGAGTAATATGATAATATGAGTTACCAAACTATAAACACTTGTAGATTGAGAGAAGGAATCTTTCTTCTTATTAACGACTAACGTTGAACAATTCAAAATAAAAATAACTTGTTAAACATAAAATAATTAAAAAACATGAAATAAAAAGCTAAATTTAATTAAAAAAAAAATAAAAAACTCCTTTTTTCTTCATTCTTCTCTTGAAATCCACCACCGCACTCCATGCATGCTCCTCCGTCCACCGCCGAGCAATTTCCTCGAACCTGGCCTTGTCATTTAGGTACGTTTCGGCCGCTTCAGCCACCAAAGGCTCTGAGGCCAAGTTCGGTGAAGCCATGAGGTCGAGGATTTTGTTCACAACGTCGTGCGGGCGGAGCGCAAGACTCCATCTCGTTCTGAGCATCTCATGGTAGATGGCCCCGTTTGCATTGATGTTGGGATGGTATATTTTTGTACGGAAATACACCCTTGGTGGCCCTAATGGATACTCAATCGGAAATGAGTAGGAAAGCCAAAACACTCCTCCCTCATAAGGAGTATCCTCTGGTCCATTTGTAGGAACCTCCACATGGTAACATGTATCATCGATTAACATATTAGATTCTTCACACCAAATACGACATGGAAACCTTCAAATCATTTAATATTAGACTTCCAGGGAAGTTTACACTGTTGTGCACAGGAAGTCTACACTGTTGTGCACAGGAAGTTTACACTGAAAGCAGTTGGCGCTATCATTATGACTCGTGTCAGTATACTTTTCAAGTACCCTTCTGTCGTAAACTGCCATAGTAAACTTCCATTAGGACAAAATCTGAAAAAATTAATTACTCACCTCATCGTTTCGAACCAGAGCAATTTATAAGTACCGCGTATTAATGGCTCCGTATCTAACCAAAATGGCATAGTATGATATTCGAAATGTGAGACTTACACATTTATATATTCCTACGAATTTCATTATTGTATAGTAACTGAGAAGTTACATTTTACAATTTTTATATTGCATTGTACAAGTAACTTACAAAAGGGGTACTGAAGAGTAATATAAAAAAATTAGGCCAAGAAACAAAACATATTATATTGAGGACAATACCATCTGAACTGTACAGTAGAAGTCTATATTAGTACAACAGACTTCCAGAGTACAAGTCTACAAGAGAAGTCTATTTTCAAAGTTCACATATTAACAAAAGGACTAACTGATCCCGCAAAAATTAGGATATGAGTTTGTCAAAGAGATGTACAAAATATATGCACCAATCCTAAAAGTTTAGTTTGGGCTACCAAAAGAGATTACGTAGCGGAGCATTACGGTTCATACGCATCCAAGTGAGACCAATCTCGGGGCAGTAGGCCATTTTGCTTTATCTCGACCCATATATCGACCGCAAGCTTATCCCTACATGCCTGGATGTCCATGTTGGCCATGACGCTAAAAGGAAACCCTAGAGTATGGCATTCGACAAATTTGAAAACAAATAGTCCACAACTCGCTCCATCAGCCTGTTGTGGAGCTTCATGCACCTCGATCGTATACACATCTCTAGTATACTTCGGCCTATCTTGCTCAGGACACAACTCCCGAATTGTATTTGGAACCATCACCGCAAAAGGCTCCACCAGCTTCTTCGTGTGATCAACCGACTTGGCACTAAACAAACTATCCCACACTACAACCTTACGATTTGGAATAGATATCCACATAGCAATCCAGTGATTGTCGTTGATGTTCATGATAGTGTAGATGTCATCTACCTCGCTCCCCCAAACCTTGTCTGATCTACAAAACGCAGGTAATTCACCTGTGTAGTAATCAATGGCTCTAGGAGGTAATGCCTTACCGGACCTATCAGGATTTCTATGGCTGTCCACATACATTTGGTATTTTGTTACCCACAAGTGGGTAAACATCGTATCAATGAAGCATATTCGGTTGCTCTTAAACCACTGTGGATGGTTATGGAAACGGTATCTAAGCAGGTTCATGCCAGCTTCCAAGTGCTACAACAATGAAAACCAAAAATAAGAAAAGTAGCCTACATAAGAAGACTACAGCAGAAGTTTACAAAGGAAGTCTACACAACAGGTTTACACAAGAATTCTACACAATAAGTCTGCTTACGGAGTCCTTCAACCATTCTCTTCTGGCACGTAGTGTATGAAACCAATTGGCACAGCTGTTAATAACCTTTAGATCTGCTTTCTTGTACACAGTAAACATAGTATGTCAAATTGCCAATGCAAGAAGTCATTCAAAAATAAATCCCAAATTTAAATAACATATGGTTCGGCTTTCAAAGAATCTACTAACAACTTCATCTTCTTCGCATCAACAGTACCAAAAGGGTCATATCCTTTCCCTTTTTGGATGGACCGTAAGTCATACCCTTGTAAAGGTGTTTTTAGTGTGGACGGCTTTGCCAACACTCTTTCACTCTTACCCCTAGCAGCATTCACCTTTTGATTCAGCTTTAACTTAATAATATTAGACTGACATGCTTTAAGAAGCTCAATTTCTTTTTCGCCTTCAATTTCCACCAAACTTGGCTCCTCTACAACCTCTTTTGATTTTTGTTCGACTTTAATTGTTGAGAACAGTTTGACTGGTTTAGGATTTTTATCTTGTACGATATTTGGGGGAGTACAATTGACACTCCTACAACTCTGCATGGTTATTAAAATGAAAGTTAAACCTTTGGCGAAGGACAAACCTTATAAATTGTTTAATAACAGTGTACAATGTTTGTTTAAACTTTCGGAGAAACCGTAAATGGATGAACATCTTATTGCTTATGGGTTTGATGTCTTCTTTTTCAGCCTTTTGCTTTTACGAATGAAGTTATGATTGGGAGAGGAGGGTTTGGTACTAACTCCATGATCAGCAGGTGGAGAAGATGTCTTCTGGACCTTGGCCTCTTGGTTGTTTTCCTCTTGGTTGTTGCCCTCTTGGTTGTTGTCAGCTGCATTGCTCAGGACCATCTCCATGCAAAAAGCTTCACCACCCGCTAAATGGTGGTCAACCTGATCAGATAGAAGGTTGACCTGCTTTGTCAACTTGGTTAGGGAAGCCTCAAAGGCGGCTTGGAATTTCTGAACCACGAGCACCAATGGATCTCCACCAGAACCAGCAGCAGTGTTACTGGATCTCTTTTTCTTCCTGCTCTGTCCACCGCTCATTCCACTTGCTTGCCTAGTAGGTACAGCCTTGATAGTGTTTGTTTAACACATAATCACAAAACAAAGTTAAGAAGAGAAGTGTACAAGTCTTATAATGTTTATTCAGTAAAAGTATACTACAAAAGTCTACTCTAGAAGTACACAACGATAGTTAATAATCAGAATACGTACCTTTCTCATCTGCCACATCAGTGTCATCATCCACAGCACTTGTAATCTTGCCATCTGCAGGCCAGTGAAGTTTCTCAAATTCCCAATTACCTCCGTAGGATGAAAGGATAATGTTTTTGATCAAAGGATCGTCAACATCGATCAACATGTCGTCAACAGAAGGCGTGCAGATGTACTTTATAACATTTGACTACAAAGAAAATACAAAATAATGAATTAACCTAAAAGACAGGTCTACTTCAGCAGTCTAATTGAGAAGTCTTAGTTAGAAGTATACTACTGAAGTCTACAACAAAAGTTCACTACGGAAGTTTACGACGGAAGTTTAGTACGGAAGTTTACACAATAAGTTTACAAGACATGTACATACCTGGTTTTGGACTTTATCCTTTACATGCTTGCGATATCTGGATCCTTTAAACCGAAGGATCGGTGGAGTTCTAGGAAGGGTTGGTAAAGGGCTTCCTATTTTTGTACCAAGGTCTGGTAGAGACATGTATATCCACACTTGGAGCACTTCCACAAAACCCGCTATATAATATTGATTCTTCCACAAGTCTGTATCCTAGACAGACTTGAACAGATTCTTGCAAGCAACTCTTCCCCATGGATACGCCAGAAATGCTTTTTCATCCATAACCAGCCTCGCCAAGTTAACATTTGTGGCCTCATACTCTCTTTGGGCGTCAATGTATCCAACATATAAGGCAAGATATCCCAACCTTATACGATCTACCCGAGCCCATGACTGACATCTCTTGGCAGCATCAATTAGGTCTTTAATAGATGGACCCATTTCTTGGTTCAATCCAAGAAGTCTCCAGAAATCTTTCATCGGTTTGGTAACTTCAGCCTTAGGTGTCATCAAATTGTCAACGGGATGACATGCAAGACCTGTAATATCCGCAAACTCTAGCAACGACAACCTTACGGGATTTACCCCAATGAGACTCCATATCTCATTCGGCTTATCGCACACTAACTGAAAGCTCAGCATATGGTGGACCATGCCTACGGACCACAAAAATTTCAATTCATGGAACTTGAGAATCACTCCCACACTCAACGCCCTAATTTGTGCAAGTTCGTCTAGGAGTACAGCAGCAAGGTCTTCTCAGTACCGAGAAGTAGATCAAACAGCTCTGTGTTACCACAATAATAGCCGCAGCTTTTTCCTGGCTCTAGCTTAGACCCTTCAGTATGGAGTCGTTGTGGAAATCGTCTGTCACTCATTATCAGCCTGAAAAAAACACAAACAAAGCAATTTAAAATCGAAGTCTGCTACGGAAGTCTGCGACTTCCTTACAAAAGTTGAACCATAACATCTACCAAAAAATCTTCTTCCACGAGTGGATCTGGATCTGGATCTGGAGAAGTTGGCGGACAAATCTAATAACTGATAAGAGTAGAGAAGGGAGAGTAAGAGTTACATTGAAAGAGGAAGAGAGTAAGAGAACGAAGGAAAAGGAAGAGAGACCACCGGATATGGCAGGAGTGTCGGTGGAAGGCGTCGTCGGTCTTCTTCGTGGGCGCTAGAGGAAAATTTACAGTTTGTACTTTTTTCACAAAAATTCTTACCTGAGTTTTAATATGTTGGTTAAATTTGACGGTTCAGTGCCCACAGTTATTACAACGGTTATTATGTACATTCCGAAGTATACATCGGTTATTGTGTTTACTGCAGACTTTTCGAGTAGACTTCCATCGTAGACTTTGTGTGTAGACTTCGAGAGTAGACTTCCATTAAACCTAATTTAAAGTTTTACCTCGTTTCAATTGCCGCCAAATTTAATTATTTTAAATTGCCGTCACTTTTCAGTTGCTGTTTTCAACTCTAATTTAGTTACAATTCCACACTTCCAGTAAGGCCCAAGTTTTAAACAAATTTTTAAGAACTTATTACAACTTTAATAACAACTTGAACACAAACTGTTGAATTAAATCTTTGAAATTTAAGAGACAACAGGATATACATTAGATCTTTGAAATTTAATTGGAACTAACAACTTGAACCCGAACTGTTGAATTAAAATATATAATATTATAACAAGGTAGATGATGGTTCCAATAGAAAGTCATAAAGGGCACGAGAATAAATGTAACAGCTTTCCCCATGCCCCTACTGTGACATTGATAACTTGAAACAGCAAGACTATAACCATCTGGCACGATTGGACAAAACAATAAATGAATAAATGATGACATCAACCCAACTCATCACATACAGTGATTAGGCGCACCAGAACATCAACCTTGGCCATTTCACCTCTGCAATGCGTCTTATGAATATGCATCCGCTGTGTGTAGTTATATTAACCCAAACCTGATAACAACAAGAAGTAACTAATTGGGAAATAACTATAGACCATAACCATAGCAAATAACTAAGTTTTGGGAAGTCTACATTGTATACTTGCCTGGAAGTCTTCAACGTAGACTTCCAGCCAAGTCTACAATGTAGACTTCCCAAAAAGTCTACGGTGCTGACTTCCAACAATAGTCTACAATGCACACTTCAGTTGCCGACAACAACAGTAAACATTTCCAATCAATAGAGAAACAATAGAGAGAGGAAAACGTACTTTTCAAACTCAGATTTGATACCTTACCAGTCCACAAAATGAAGGGCAGATGTTAATGACCCTATTGCAGATCTACAAGAAACCATATACAAATTAAAATAGAGGAATAACATATTACGTTCCGGGATATGACAAAACTGAGAGAGTTTGGCCTTCACATTAGCTTCAAGTGGCTACAAAATCAAGTTTCCATATAAGAACTTAAACAAACATTACCAAAACCAAAACAAGAAATTAACAAAGAATGATACCTTTGTGCTACGGCAAGCCAAGATATTAGGGCTCAAACCAAGACCCCTCAATTTTCCAACGCTATGTTGTGTTGGTTTAGTCTTCTGTAAGAAATTAGGCTTTGTAAACACAACTACTCCAAAGGAAAACCAAACAGATTGCACAAAAATATTGAATAATCAAGAAACTTGCCTCCTCACCAACAACATTCAACACAGGCACAAGACTGACATGGATGAAACAAAAGTTTTCAGAACGTGGCAAAAAAGGTTAAATCTTGATGTCTTAAGAAAACTCTCACTGTTATACACACAAGACCATATCTTACCAACGCGATACGAGAATTACTCAAGAGCTTCAATGAAATGCATAGACTCTATATCTCCTGTAAAATTTAAAGAGTATCTCCATATTCTTAAACCTGACACTAAGTTAAAATCTTTATGAAGAGATAATCTATTAAAGTACCTATTGTTCCTCCAAGTTCTATGACACAAACATCACCTGGACCTGACTGTCAATCAACTGGACTCCTGGACTCTGATATAACGTGAATTTGGACGTTCCTAACCACGAACTTAATGCATTTTCAGAGTTTTTGGAGTTGTTTTGAGTTGATATTTAGGTCCATACTCGAAGATTTGGAACCACATGCATTTGGGAAGGAGTTTCGAGCATTTAAGCGAAAACTAGAGTGTTCTGGAGTCTGGACCGACCGTTCCCGCACAGGACCGACCAGTCCACTATTACACCTCGAAGACCCGAAGCTCCTGGAAATGGGACCGACCGGTCCACACCAAGGACCGGCCAGTCCAGACACTTTGAAGACTTGGCCGCCTTGAAACGGGACCGACCGGTCCAGCCTAAGGACCGGTCGGTCCAAACTTGGACACGTGAAGACTTTTGCTCCTGGAAACCGGACCGATCGGTCCCGATTTCAGACCGACCGGTCCAGTCCCCAGATTTTTAGGAACCTTTCCTTTCTCAGTTTTTTATCCTATAAATACCCATAGGGTTTTGTTATTTGAGACATCGAAGTTTTTGCAACTTTTTTTTATCCACGATTTTATTCAGACGTTTGTAAGCAAGGAGAAGATCTCATGTACCTTTGGAGAAGATTTCTGAACCTTATTCTTGTTTTCTATTTTATAATTATGATATATTCACCCATGGTTTTTGCTTGTTTTTTAATCATGTCTGAGTAATTTTCTAGTTAGGTTTTAGGGTTTTCAATGGATTTCACAAATTAAACTAGACACAAATAGGTTGCTTATCAATTACCATCTTCATCACTGTTAGGCATAATGCTAGGATTGAATTGATCACTTAATCTCTAGATCTTAGGTGGATACACATTCCGAAAGCTTGTGTATTGCCAGAACTACTGTTAATGAGTAATGCGTTATAACAATTCGGAAGGTTAGTTATAGAGTATTATGAACTGATCAAACCTGAGCTATAATGCTTGTCTAGGATAGCCGTGACCAAACAGAAGTTTAGGCACTCGGATCTCTAGGGAAAGTAATTGTTATCACGGAAGTTGAGCAATTTACATCAGTGTTTTGAGTTTGAGATGCATGCATATTAGAATCTGAATAGTTGTCTGGTTTATGAATGTGATCTCCTGAGAATTCCCTATTGCCTAACGCTTTTATTTATCTAAGTTTAAATCGTTTTAATTTGCTTTCTTGTCTTTAAATTTTGATAACATCCCATCCAGCTTAGCTTAGTTCAATAGTCTATAATTTGTTGCGTAACACTTGGTCTCTGTGGATTTGATCCCTGAATTTACTACTGCGTGCCTGTGCACTTGCAGTGTTTTACTTCGGGTTAAAACCTGAGCATATCAGACTCCTCGCCGCACGTTCGATCCATTATTGAAATGCATCAGTGATGAGAGGAACAACCCAAAAAAAAAAATACAAAATCGCTCTCTCAGAAGAATTTCATCGAACAGTTGGTCTACATATAACAACTTCTTGTGTTTTTTTTTATTACCTGAACAGTCTTTCCAAGATAATCTCCTCTTCTATCTTTCTCAAGCACATGCTGTTTATCACACAAGTTCAAAACTTTTAACTTCACAAAATCAAAACCAAACTTTTTATAAAACAGCTAAAAAAACACAAACCATATAAACTTATAAACTTTGCCAGTAGTTATGTTGTCTCACGAGTCAGAAAAAAAGACACTCTATTTTCATATTTGTTGTTCTTCAGTGAGATGCCTCAACTCTGGCAAGGAAAAAAACTCAATTAGAAGCAAACCGCAGATAGAATTTTTGAGAAAAGAATAAGCCAAACCTAAAGATGAACTTTGTTTGTTGTGAACCTTCGATCTGAAGCCCAATCATAAAACCACCTAGATCTGGTAAGAATCTGAGGAACCGACATAAAGAAAGAGAGATTTAGAGACATAAAGAGGCAGAATACGAAAAGGACACAATGAGATGCTAGTAGCTAACCTTGGTAAAGGAAGCGGCGAGAGATCGACGGAGGTGGAAACTATTTCAGAACGGTGGTCATGTGCAGATATGTAGAAGAGCGAAGGAGATCGATGAAAAGCTCGAATCCCTTCGGCGTTGCCATAACTCAGATGTTTCTGTGTCGAAACCAAGCCCCACCAAGAGTTGCAACGGGGAGCAGGCGGCGTGGAGGAAGGAATCCGATATCTGAAAGAAGCAGATCGGAAATTGAAGAAGATGATGAAAAGGGGAAGAAGGTTGAGCGCCGCTGGAGAGAGAGAGAGAGAGAGAGAGAGAGAGAGAGAGAGAGAGAGAGAGAGAGAGAGAGAGAGAGAGAGAGAGAGAGAGAGAGAGAGAGAGAGAGAGAGAGAGAGAGAGAGAGATTCGAAAAGATTTGTTTAGGGTTATAAATTTGATTTATTTAAATGGAGATCTGAAAGGAGCATATCGGAAATTGAAGAAGACGATAAAAAGGGGATGAAGGTTGAGCGCCGATGCAGAGAGTGATTCTAAAAGATTTGTTTAGGGTTACAAATATGATTTATTTATATTTTTGGTTAGGTTAATAATTATTGGTTTAATATTCGGTTAGGTTAATAATATTCCGGTTAAGTAGACTTCCATGTGGATGTCTACGAAATCCTATACTCTAAAATGAAACCCTAAACGCAATGGAAGTCTGCAATTCAAACACTAACTCAAATGGAAGTCTACATTGGAAGTCTGCATATGTGAAATATGCTACAATGGAAGTCTACAGTTCAAAACCAAACTCGACTTTTTCCTTTAGATTATTCATAACTGTTAATTAAAGATATTATTAATCATCCAAACATTTTATATATTCATAATTTTAGCTTTTTCCAAATTTGACATTTAAAATCTTGAAATTATGAACTTTAAATGTAACCCTAAACGTAAAATATGTTTTCAAATTGTAATGTCGATCCATTTCCCAAAATTTTAGCACACAAACCCATAAACTAATGTCAATGACATAAATGACTCATAATATTACAGATTTTACATCCCCTCGTAGTGAATTCAACTTCTCATAATCAAACCCTACATTGAAACTTCTTATAAGTTGTTCATTATAAACCATGGATCATGTAACACAAATCTCTAAAACGTTAATTTACTACAATCATACAATCATAAAGACTATATATACATAATACAATATAATTACTAATACCATGTTCCAACATTGTCACAAAACTTCTCAATGTAATGTGATGAAATATAGTATTTCCAAAAGGATAGTATGTAGTTCATTCATTCATTTTCATTCCAATTTGTCTTTTTTTTTACTTTATGCTAATTTGGTGAAATTTTATTTTTCAAACATCACAGTTGCATTTAGTTTAACTATCCAAAAGATTTTATGGTCAAATTATTTTTTATGTATTTATAGATTTAAATTTACTAAATAATTACGATGTAGACTTCCATATTTCGTTGCAGACTTCCAAAATGTAGACTTTTTCATTCCAATTTGTCTTTTTATTTTACTTTATGCTAATTTGGTGAACTTTTATTTTTAAAACATCACAATTGTATTTAGTTTAATTACCCAAAAGATTTTATGGTCAAATTATTTTTTTATATATTTATAGATTTAAATTTACTAAATAATTACGATGTAGACTTCCATATTTCGTTGCAGACTTCCAAAATGGAGACTTTTTCATTCCAATTTGTCTTTTTATTTTACTTTATGCTAATTTGGTGAACTTTTATTTTTAAAACATCACAATTGCATTTAGTTTAATTATCCAAAAGATTTTATGGTCAAATTATTTTTTATGTATTTATAGATTTAAATTTACTAAATAATTACGATGTAGACTTTGATATTTCGTTGCAGACTTCCAAATGTAGACTTTTTCATTCCAATTTGTCTTTTTATTTTACTTTATGCTAATTTGGTGAACTTTTATTTTTAAAACATCACAATTGCATTTAGTTTAATTATATAAAAGATTTTATGGTCAAATTATTTTTTATGTATTTATAGATTTAAATTTACTAAATAATTACGATGTAGACTTCTATATTTTGTTGCAGACTTCTGGTGTAAATTTCCAACGAAAACTTCCAAAAGGATAGAACGGTCATTACGGCAGCAGTTTTATTGTTTGTTCACTAAGGCTTTAACTGTAATTTCACTACCCCTTTAAAGTAGTTTTGCAAGTTTTCACAATAAGGGTGTAGTTTTGCATTAAAAATAAAAAATGTATATTTCATGCAATAATCCCTATATATTTATACTTACATTCGTACTTACATGTAGATGTATACGTATAATTAGTTGAAATACATAGTGTAGACGTGTTAAAATCATAATCTCCTTCACAAAACACAGTCTTAAATTCTTATTATTCTTTTTTTGTGGAAATACGAAATCCATCCTCTCTGTAAACATATCGGTAAATAGTTGACAAAAAAAAATGCGTCATTTTCTATTAGAGAAAAAAGAAAAAAAGCCTTTAATAGAGAAAATAAAGAGCCTCCAAGTTAGACTCGTTTTGCCTATAAAAGGATTGATTCCTTTAGACATGGACTGTCCTTATCTCTTCTCAACTAATCCAATTAAATAACTTTCATTTCTTACAAAAAACAAAAAAATGCAATTCTCTTCTTCTTCGTCCACTTGGATGATAACGTTAGTCACATTGGGATGTATTATGCTTCTTGCGTCTTTGTCCGATGCTCAACTTACCCCTACCTTCTACGACAATTCATGCCCTAACGTCACTAACATCGTACGAGACACCATTATCAACGAGCTACGATCAGACCTTCGTATCGCCGCGAGCATCCTTCGTCTTCACTTCCACGACTGCTTTGTTAATGTAAGAACTTTTATCTTTTCATATATTTATATTGTTGTATGTTTTGATCTTTTAGTTACCATTGTTTAAGTTAAAACACTTATTTCAAAAAAAACACTTATTTAGTTACCATTGTTTAAGTTAAAACACATAAAATACCAATAAAAGATTTAAAACAGATGAGTTTCATATTGATTTATAAAGAGAATATATGTTCGTCTATTTTTAATATCACGGTTTTCATATAACACATGTTTGTTAATAAGAATCAAATGGTTTAGGGTACTTGCATATACATAATTGAAAGATCGGGTGGATCTAATCCATAATAATTCTTGTTTTGTTATAAAAAGACATATAATTTTGTTATTAATAGGGTATAATGGTATCCTGAATAAAAGTCACTAGGCTAACGGGTTTGATCTAGAAAAAATAATCATATAACATTTCACATGGTTACATGTTTTATGTTTAGTTTTGGTATTGAATAATGAATGCTTGACTTTTGTCGACAATAATGATTAGTTACTGGTTACTTATTTATTTCTTACACGATGATATTCACCGAACATGAATAATCCGTGTTACAGTATTTTGAAAGAGCATCGTGCCAAACACGGTCTGAATTTAAGAACCATCAATCATGTTATGTTCTATTTATCATTAAGAGGAATATTGTAACCAACCAAAACTTCTCACACGTGTATCCTGAACCCGAACACAAAACCACTAAAATATTTTGAATAAGAAGAAATATTCGCGTTGACTAATAACGTCGTCTTAGAAAATGTATATAATATGAATAAATTAGCTTATTTTAATAATTCTCTATTCTTTAATCTGTTTTGTCATAATAATTTTTTTTTTTCGTAAACGATTTGGAAATTTGCAGCTCCTGCAACAAATACCAATGTCACGTTGTTACCGGTGGTAAACTAAAGATTTCGTTATGGATGTAAAACCAACTACATCGGTGGGTTTTAAAAAAGTCTTCTAGAATAAAAAAACACAAAATACAGAAAAGAGAAGAAATTGAAAGCAGTTTCTTGTTTGAAAAACTTTAGGTGCAGTATTAGAAACTCTTCTGGTATGTGTAGTGTTGTAATTGGTTCAGTTTTCTTATTTAAGTATATATCAAATTACATTAAAAATACTAATATTAAATTAGTTAGATATTTCTTTAAAAACTCTCCACCGATAGAGCTGCTCTAATACATCGACTAATATTTTTCAAATCCTATTTTGTATTTTTGATAGGGTTGTGATGCATCGATCTTGTTAGACAACACAACAACATTTCGAACAGAAAAAGATGCGTTTGCAAACGCAAATTCGGCTCGGGGATTTCCAGTGATTGATAGAATGAAAGCCGCAATCGAGATGGCCTGCCCGAGAACCGTTTCATGTGCAGATATGCTCACTATCGCAGCTCAACAATCAGTAACTTTGGTAAGATCAATTTATTCTTATTTCTTTAATTCGTTACAAACGTTGTTTTCTTAGTTTCAACTTTTAATATATCAAATCATAACTTTACATATCAAATACGACGACTTAAAGAGGACGAATTTGATAGTTTAGTTGTTTGAGAACGTCGCAATCTATACTAACAATTTCTGAACTATATGACAAGTATTCAAAACTAATCGAGAGATTTTCAAAACGCGTGGTCCCGTCAAGAAAATTGGACACGTTTAGAATTATTGACAACATTAAATCTCATAACAATAATATACTTGGTTTGATAAGACTACTTCTTTGGTGAAAAGAGAAAGATAGATGAAACTACTTCTTTAGTAAACCAAAAAGAATAACTTCGTAAAGATTAAAAACCTTCATTTTGAGTAAATAATTGGATTTATTAAACAATAGGTTCAGTTGTTTAAATGATAACAAGATTTTATCCCGATTAAGAACTCAATTCCTAATTCACTAATCCAATGCAGATATAGGTTTAGGTTCGTTCAGGGACCGGCAATACACTTTAGTTCTTTTTAAACACAATTCTAGCTAAGCGATTCGAGTGGTTTTAAGTCACGAAATTAAATAACAAAGCAAAGTAAAATTCGGTTGAAAACAAATATGATTAAGGCGTTAGACTAGGGAATTTATCTCAGGGAATAGATCATCAAGAACCAAGCAATTATTCAGGATATTATTTCAAGCACCAATCTAGAACACAATCACAATTTTATGAGGATCCACTGTCGTGGCATCAACAACTTTATCAATTAATCTAGCACCCTAAACTGTCGTTTGAGACTAAAGAAATTAACAAGCATTAACGAATGAGATTGATAAGTTCACGATTTGCCTTAACTTCAACTGTCGTTGGCTAAGGGTCAAATCGCCCATCTAAGTTTATTCAAGCAATTTACTACACTTTTGATGAGTAAATTAAACCTAATATCAAAGGCTAGGTGATCAATCTAGTCTAGGCAATAAGCTTATCATTAGATGAAGATATCAAAATATAAGTATGATCCTATCTATGCCGAGTTCATTGAATCTCTAAATCCCTTTGAAAACCCTAATCTAACAAGGGGAATTACTCGCACATGATAGAACGAAAAACACAAAGAGAGATAGAAGAATTCATTGAATAAATAAAAGAGAAGGGTTCAAGAGAAACTCAATAACAAGTAGATGAACAACTCTTCAAAATCCAAAGCAAACGAAATCTCTCCAAGGTCTTTGAATCCAAAACGTGAAAAGCAAGTAAAAGGAAAGTGTTTTTGTCTCTGCGTGAGGCGTGTAGGAAAGCGTGTGGAAAACGTCCCTAGCGTCAAAGGAGGACTTCCTCTTTTTTAAAGGAAGAGGCGACTAGAAATAAGGAAGTAAATCTAATGAGAATCTTCTAGGTAAATCTTCTATTTAATGAATATCCTCTTTTGCAAATCTCCGGGTAAATATTCAGTTTAGTGAATATTCCTTTTCTTCAAATCTTCTGGATATTCACTTAAACGTCGGCAATCTTCTAGGTAATCTTCTGGGGAGCAGTCAAATCCGTTCTGGGAGCAGGTGCTCCCGTCTTCTGCTTCAAAAACCTCCAAAAGATCGTGTTTTCCTTCCTTTTCACCAAACCTCCTAGCAAACTCCAATTCTTCATTCCAGCCACCTTTGGACCTAAAAAGACTCAATACAAAGGAGAAAGACTCGATAAAACCCTACAAAACAATGGTTAGAATACGCCAAAAATGGAGTATATCAATTCCCCCAGACTTAGATCTTTGTTTGTCCTCAAACAAACTCAAAACCAAGTAAAGGAAAAAGGTTTGAAAACGTGGGAACTCTTTTATTCTCAGCGAACCGTACCTTTGGCTTTCGATCTGCAGACCACACAATCCAGATTACGAATGACAAAGTGTCACCAAAACAGTCTCAACACACTTCTCAACCAAGCCATTTCCCAAATAATTTTTTTTTTTTTTGCAATATCACAAACCAAACGCACTAAAAGTATGCGTGAGGAACTCGCTAATGACACCTTTTCAGGGAATACGGCGCTAAGGGTTTCAGGCTATTTAAGGGTGAGTTGAAAGTGTTTAGAGTGTTTAAGGGTTACCGATGTTTCGTAGAGGATGCAGGATATCGCGCAAAATTGCAAGAGAGAGCAGGTCGGTTTGATGGCCCACATTCTCTAAATCACTCATTCCATCCCTTTTTTATTTCTTCCTCTCGCCTTAGCCAATCATCGTTCACCTTGGGTATACTCATAGTGCAGAGAGACATGTTTTTAAAGATTTTACCACTCTTCATCATCAGATTTTTTTTTTTTTTTTTTTTTTTTTTTTTAACAATGATGAAGAGGGTTTTGATTACACAGTCATGCCTCTCAAACACGAAAATAACAGAATTAATTTATGTACCCAAGTGAGTCTCAATGATGTTCTTTCCTCTCCTTCCACGAAACCTCATAAATAAGAGCAGGTGCTCTGTCCTTCTGAACGAGTGATCTAGAGGCTGTGTCGACCCATCTCTCTCCGGCCCTTTTGCACATATGCTGCACATATGACAATGAAATAGAAAGACGGCAAGGGGGTTGAAAAGAGGTAAGGTTAAAGGAGGGTACTAGCTAAAAATGAGCTAGCTATTCAGGATCAGCAAGAGTGGTAAAAAGGAAAAGAAGTCCTGAATATAAATCGTTTCCCTAGTCCAGTGCCAATAGCGAGAGAATTTTTGGTCAATATGAAACCTGGAAAATGATGCATTGAGGTGTTCCAGCTATTCCTTGTAATCCATGCTCTGAAGAAATGGTCACTAGAAAGAGAGTTAATCAGCAAAAGTGGTTCAGAGATCGTCATAGAATAACGTCCAAATTCCCAACTTAAAAAGTCTTGACTCAATAAAACTTTGAAAAACAGACTCAAAAGACATAAGAAAAGAAAACATCCAAAATAAACAACATCAGCAGCAACTCCCCCCAGACTTACTTCATACCGACCCGGTGTGAAAATAAGAAAAGAGAGAGATAAGAAATAAATCCAAAAATAAAGAAATGCAGGGAAAGAAATTGTCTTAGCGGAAATGGAAAGAAGGGATATGAGAGCAACTAAGCACTCGTAGTGTGCTCGGAATCCACGTCGTCATCGGTAGTTGGCTTCTTACGTTTGGAAGAACGTGTGACACGGCCTGAAGCAGATTGACGAGCAGACGGTCGAGGAACAGGCTGAGGAGCAGGGTGAGGAGCAGCAGAGGTGGATGGCGCGGTTGCTGTTGCACTGATGCAGCCTTTCTGGAGCATGTACAGCATTCGGCGGAGAAGGCCGTTGTTCTTCTTGGTGGAGTCCACCATCCATGTCTTGTACTCGGCATCCGTCGGATCGTCGGAGATCTCACGAAGGAGATACTCGCTCCTGTAGGGCCGGCGCATGTTAGCATTGCTCTTCTTGACCGAAGCGGTGGCCCTCTCCAAATCCTCGATCTCGTCATCACTCAAGTAAACTGGGGATTCGGGAGCAGGAGCTTCGGAGCGGGTGCTCTCAGGAGGAACAGCTGCTCCTGTTTCGTCACAAAGAAAAGTTGGACCCGGTGTAAACCCGATGTTAACTCCATCTTGCACATCCGTCAAGGCTGGCTGGGGTAACCTACAAAACAGAAGACGATCATCCCGAGAAGTAAATCGGTAGACGTTTGCATCCGCCATGATTTGACAGTTGATGAGGAAATTGATATCCATGACGCGCTCCTCATCGATGCAAGGCGTGTTGTTCAAATCGACTCCCAAATGTACGAATAGCCTTGTCAAAAGGCTCCCAATCCTCTCTGTCTTCGTCTTCCTATCCACGGTCCACCGCTCCCAGGTTGACATCAATGTCTATATCGCAAGCGAGCTCCGGAACCGTAGAAAGAACTTCCCGAACCCCATTATAGAGGAGCACCAGCTCTGCATTTTGAACCTTGCTATGGTTCTCTTGAGCGAAGAAGATCGCGGATAAAGCCTTAGCCGCAATTCGGATTGCGGGGTTGCGGATGGAAGATTGAGCCGCACTACGAGATGCGTAGGTGCCGTGAGCAATGTAGTTCCAAAAGGCATGCTTAGCTGGGAAGACGGTTGGAAAGGCAACAGTCTCCGATTCGGAATCGAATCCATAAACCGTGCAAAGTGTCCTTATGGAGATGTCGTATTTCGTCCCATTGGCGAAGAAAGTGAGAACTCCTTGAGATGCCACCGGATGTTTGGGATTGGTGAAGGTTAACTTAGCCGAGGCCAAGCATTGACGCACTAGATCCGGATAGAGCACATCGGTGGAAGAGACGAGCTCGGTGAGTTGAGCACGTGAGAGAATATCGCTTACTTCTCGGTGAAGTCCAAGGTTCCTCAACGTATTGGGGCACATTAATCGGGTTGGCTCGATGTCAACCTCCAACCAATTGTTGTAATAGTAAGCGTCATTCTGATCCCAAGCATCATCCGAGTTGAGCGGGAGACTAGAATCGGGTAGAACAAAACGGATTGGATCGGCGGCTCGTGGCCATGGATATGGTGCACCACTCGTCGTAGCAATCCCCTTGCCCTTGGTGGCCTTGCTCATAGGGTTTCCGTATGAGATTTTTGTCATCCTACAAGCACAAAGAACAAGCCAAAAACACACGCATAAATCCGATTCTCGCTATATACAAACATCGAAATTCTTGTTCAAAAAGTAAAACTGACAATCAAATTTCAAAATTCAATGTATGCGTGCCTTAGCAAACAAAGTCACTAGGTTCAATGGAGCACAGTGAGTAACTTAAGCCCAATATCACACGAAAATTCTCAAAAATTAAGCTTTTCAATCCACATTAGGGTTTCACTTTTAATTACAATTTCGAGCAAATTTTACTACCCTAAGGTGCGAAATTAGTAAAGAAACAAGTGGAAACAACCCAATAAGATTCAAGCAAGATTGGTTCATCGATTTCACCTTTGAACTTCGAAATTTCGGACTGAAAAATAGAGATTTGGAGCACATACCTTGGTTGTCTTGAAAAACGAAGTAGATATTTGGAAAGGGGGCGAAAAATCGAGTGGAATCAAGCTAAAAATCGTACAAATCCGTGAAGATTTGACAAAGTTGTGTTTTGGAAAGAAAAGGCTTGAAGTTTTAATGGAGAAAAACCGTGAAGAAGAAAAGGGGAAGAGAAGAGATGGGCGCGATTATATAGGAAGGAGTAATTAAGTGGGTCCCACAAAATCAGTTATTTCCCAATAAATTAGGAAATATATTCTGATATAAATATTGTTTCCTTTTGGCTAAATATTCGGGCCCATCAAATATTCTCTTTTGGATTTACCTGTTAGTGGGCCTAATTTGAAATCCGAAAATTCGAAATTCAAAATTACCCAGGAGAGCAGGCGGCGTGTTGGGTAGAGCAGGTGCTCTCCGTGACTCTTGAGCAAAATTTGGCAGTGGCTCCTGTGTCGATCGACAGTGAGTTGTGTCGATCGACGGCGAGGTCACTGGAAAAATTTCGCATCCCAGCTTCGATCAGTGTCGATCGAGAGTAGTCCTTGTCGATCGACGGCGGACTCTCTGGAAAAATTTCGCCCTTCTGGTTTTTTTTTTTTTTTTTTTTTTTTTTTTTTAGGAAAAACCTGAAAAATTCAAAGCTAAAAACAAAATTAGTAAAAAAAAAAATCAAATTTAAAAGAGTTAGAAAACATACCGGTGGGTTGCCTCCCACCAAGCGCTTGGTTAAAGTCTATAGCTCGACCTGGTTAGCCATTTTAGGCTTTGGGTGCATCGCCTAAGGGGATGAATCCACCTTCGGCTTGGTCTATCATGCCAAGATATGGCTTAAGGCGTTGGCCATTGACCACAAATTCGGCTCCATCGGTGTCCAGCA
This sequence comes from Draba incana, assembly GCA_963576765.1. Lineage (NCBI taxonomy): Eukaryota > Viridiplantae > Streptophyta > Magnoliopsida > Brassicales > Brassicaceae > Draba > Draba incana. The sequence goes on from OY755205.1 coordinate 26,426,861, forward strand.
ACACCACGGCTCCATAGGAACGGACCTCCTTGATGACAAAGGGTCCGGACCACCGAGATCTCAACTTCCCAGGAAAAAGTTTAAGACGAGAGTTAAAGAGGAGTACCTTGTCGTTTGGTTGGAAATCTCGCTTGAGGATTCTCTTGTCATGATACCTCTTGGTTCTCTCCTTGTAAATCTTAGAGCTCTCATAGGCCAGATGCCTAATCTCATCCAATTCGTGAAGCTGCATGGACCTTCTTTCAAACGCCGGTTTGATGTCATAATTTATTAACTTAACCGCCCAAGCTGCCTTGTACTCGAGCTCAACTGGAAGATGACAAGACTTCCCATATACCAAGTGAAAAGGTGTCGTCCCTAACAGAGTCTTGTACGCAGTTCTGTAAGCCCACAACGCATCATCCAACTTGTAAGACCAATCTTTCCTAGACACTCCCACGGTCTTTTGCAAGATACTCTTGATTTCCCTGTTGGAAACCTCAACCTGTCCGCTAGTTTGTGGATGATATGGCGTTGCTACCTTGTGTGTGACACCATTCTTTTTTAATAACCCTTCGAAAATCTTGTTGATGAAGTGAGAGCCTCCATCACTGATGACCACACGTGGCACTCCAAACCTAGGGAATATGATAGACTTAAACATCTTCACCACAACGCGGGAGTCATTTGTTGGGGACGCAATAGCCTCCACCCACTTGGAAACGTAATCCACTGCCACTAGGATATACTTGTTTCCGTAGGAGGATGGAAAAGGTCCCATAAAATCTATTCCCCATACGTCAAACACTTCAACTTCCAGAATAAAGTGTTGAGGCATCTCGTTCCTTTTAGAGATATTCCCTTGGCGTTGACATGTATCACAATGTGATATGAAATTCTGTGCATCCCTGAACATAGTCGGCCACCAATATCCAGCTTGTAGTGCCTTGGAAACTGTCTTGAAGGTGGCGAAGTGACCGGCGTAATTAGAACTATGACAATGAAAGAGAATTCCAGGAATCTCCTCATCCGGTACACACCTTCGAAAGATACCGTCCGAGCACTGTTTGTAGAGAAAGGGCTCGTCCCAAAAATATCTTCGTATATCACGGAGAAACTTCCTCTTCTTATCTCCCACAAAATCGACCGGTTCCTGATCAGCAGCCAAGTAGTTTGCTATCTCCCCAAACCAAGGGAACTCGGAACAACTTCCCTGGATATAGCCGCGCAAAAGGCTTCCGGAGTATGTGCTCCTGTCTGGACTGACTGCTCTTGTAACCAGACTCCAACTGCATAAACGTGTTCATCTGGAAGTGAATCATCCAGAGGTATCTCATCATCCACCCTCATGCGTGACAAGTGATCAGCAACTCCGTTCTCTGTTCCTTTCCTATCAACAATCTGAAGATCGAATTCCTGAAGTAAAAGGATCCACCTCAAAAGTCTCGGCTTAACATCCTTTTTGGTGAGCAAATACTTCAAAGCTGCGTGGTCGGTTTGCACAATCACCTTGGAACCAACAAGATAAGTCCTGAACTTTTCAAAGGCGAACACAACTGCTAGAAGTTCCTTCTCGGTTGTAGCGTATCGGCATTGAGCTTCATCTAGGGTTCGGCTCGCGTAGTATATCACGTGGAGTTTCTTATCTTTTCTCTGACCCAATACAGCTCCTACTGCGTAATCACTTGCATCCGTCATTATTTCAAAAGGGAGATCCCAGTCCGGTGGTTGGACAATGGGTGCGCTTACCAGAGCTCCCTTTATTGTGTGAAAAGCTTCAAGGCATGCTGCATCGAATTCAAACTTGGTCTCCTTACACAACAGTTGAGTGAGTGGCCTTGCTATCTTTGAAAAATCTTTGATGAAACGGCGGTAAAAACCAGCATGACCCAAGAAACTCCGTATTCCTTTGACTGAATCCGGCGGTTGCAAACTCATCATAACCTCAACCTTTGCTCGGTCAACCTCTATACCCTTTTCAGAAATCCGATGACCAAGAACAATACCGTCTCGAACCATGAAATGACACTTTTCCCAGTTGAGCACTAGATGCTTCTCCTCGCATCGCTGCAACACCCTGCAAAAATTTGACAAACACACGGAAAAAGAGCTTCCATAGACGGAGAAATCGTCCATGAAAACTTCCATTATATCCTCAATCAAATCGGTAAAAATTGACATCATGCACCTTTGAAAAGTCGCAGGGGCATTACATAATCCAAACGGCATTCGGCGATAAGCGAACGTGCCGTATGGACACGTGAACGTCGTTTTCTCCTGATCGTCTGGGTGGATGGGAATCTGAAAAAAACCTGAATACCCATCTAAAAAACAGTAGTATGGGTGGTTAGCCAATCTTTCAAGCATTTGGTCAATAAATGGCAGGGGAAAATGGTCTTTTCTAGTGGCGGCATTTAACTTCCTATAATCAATACACATTCTATGGCCAGTAACTGTCCTAGTAGGGATCAATTCATTTTTCGCATTAGTGATCACAGTTATTCCGCCTTTCTTAGGTACTACGTGAACTGGGCTAACCCACTTGCTATCCGAAATCGCATAAATTACACCTGCTTCTAGAAGTTTCATGATTTCCTTTTTTACTACGTCCTTCAGATTCGGGTTTAACCTCCTCTGATGCTCAATAGAATTCTTTGATTCATCTTCTAGGTGTATCCTATGCATGCAAAGTTCAGGTGAAATTCCAGGAATATCATCTAGTGAATAACCTAAGGCTTTTCTATACTTCCTTAGTTCACACAAGAGCAAAGCGGTTTCCACATTATTCAACTCGGCATTAATGATCACGGGATAAGTAGAGTTAGGGCCTAGAAACGCGTACCTTAGCCCGGCAGGAAGGGTTTTGAGCTCGAGTTTTGGAGCTTTCAGCTCGTTCCAAGGGCTGTCAACAATGTTTCCAGAAGGTGGGGTCTCGTCTTCGGGAGCAGCTGCTCCTTCAGCATCGTCTGGTTTAAGATTCAAGAAACCGGTGGACTTCTCGTTCTGACCCGAATCCATTATCCTGGCTAACCCGACTGCATCCTCACTTAAATAACCATGTTCACTTTCGGCCTTGGTTAGCACCACTTCAAGCGGATCATCGGTTAGGAGTTCTTCCATGTCGTCTTCCGAGATCTCAAGGTCTCCTTCGACGGCAAAGGTTTGCCCATCAATGGTTGGCTGTTTGAGCAATCTATCCATCTCAAACTCCATGATAATGTCTCCCAGCTGGAGACCAATTATACCATTCCTCACATCGATAATCGCACCAGCTGTGCGCAGGAAAGGACGTCCCAAAATCAAGGGATCCTTCGGCTCTTCATCAAGTTCCAGCACTACAAAATCAGCCGGGATCAACGTGTTGCCTATCCTGACATGTAAATCCTCTAGGATTCCCACGGGTAACTACACCGACCTGTCAGCAAAAACCAAAGAAATACGAGTTGGTTTAAAGTTAGTATAACCAAGCTTCCTTGCAACCGAATATGGCATGAGATTCACGCTGGAACCCAAGTCACACAAGGAACACTTGAAACACGTAGAACCAATCTGCACGGCCAACACAAATTTCCCGGGATCATCGAGCTTCTTAACCATCCGGTTTTGCAGAACGGCACTGCAATCCTTAGAGACCAATGTAGTACCTTGCTCTGATGAAACCTTACCAGTGATCAAACCTTTAACGTACTTCTTCATAGCCGGCATCATCTGTATAGCATCGGTTAATGTGAGTTTAACCGTGAGTTGATCCAACATCTCCTTACACTTTGCCTCCTCTAAATCTTTCTGTGATTTCCTTGGGGGTACTGGGTAAGGAACTGGGGGTTTGTAAACACGAGACCGAACTTGGTCAACTAGCTCATTCGGTCTAAGTACAGGACGAGATGATCCAGCAACTGTCTTATCCTGTTTCTCAGCTGGAGCAGGTGCTCCTTGTTGGAGCGGGTGCTCCACAGTCTCTTCTGGGCAGCTCTCAGCTGCTGCCCCCACAACCGGTGGAAGAGTTCTCCCACTTCGCAGTGTGATTGCAGCCACAAACTCTCTGGGGTTGGCTGTCGCTTTACCTGGCAGAACCCCCTGTGGGCTTTTGACGGCCTCTGCGGTTTGAGCTACTTGCTTGTCAAGCTTCTTAACATGGTTAGTCACGGCTTCAAGTCTACCGTTGAGGTCCGAATACATGGAGTCTACCTTATTGGTCAGCTCAGCAGCGGTCTTCTTCTGATTATCCATCAACTGTTGCATCATGCTCTTGAGTTCATCCTGAGAAGTACTACCGGAGCTCGTAGGAGCTTGGAAGTTGTTAAAGTTGGGCGTTTGACTCTGATACGTAACGAATGCCTTGCCTTGAAAACCCTGAGGTGCCGTCTTCGGGAAACCTTGATCCTGAGGTTTTTGGTTCTGATAACCGGTTTGCTGCGGGTATACCTGGTCCTGTGGATTCTCTACATTTGTACTCCGGTAGGAGAGATTTGGGTGGTTCCTGTAGTTTGAATTGAACCCTTGGTGTCGGACATACCCTTGCCCATTCACGTAAAGCACTTCCTCTTGATCATCATCTCCTGCCTCGGTCGTATCCTCGACTAGTGGTTCTCCACTCTCATCGGCAAAGTGAACCATCCTTTGGTTCCCTTTGAGCAGCAAGTTGACCCTGGCCGTTAGGTCATCGATCTTACGAGAATCCGTTCCATTAGGTTTCGTAGTCCGATCATATTCCTGAGACTTGTTGCTTGAGCTTGCGGCTAGGTTCTCAATGAGCTTGTAAGCATTTTCCTTTGTCTTGGTCATAAAGTCACCATCACTAGCAGCATTCAACGTGTTCCGGTAGTCCCAATCAACACCTTCGTAGAAAATACTCAACAAATTCTCATCCGTGAATCCGTGATGTGGGCACTCTCTTTTATACTCTTTAAACCTCTCCCATGCCTCATAGAAGGATTCGCCGGTTTGTTGCTGAAACGTAGAGATCTTGTTTCTCAAACTTGCGGTCTTGGCTTTAGTGTAGAAGTGATCCAGAAACGCCGCTCTACACTGTGGCCAAGTCGTAATAGATCCAGCCGGCAAAGACTTGAGCCATCGTGAAGCCTTATCCGCGAGCGAGAAGGGAAAGAGCTTACACTTCAAGAAATCCGGGTTCATCCCATTAGAGCTTGTCGTGGAGCAGATCTCCTCGAAATTCTCTATATGGTCCATCAGAATTTCAGCGGGTAGTCCGTGGAATAGATGTTGCTTGACCAGCGTGATCATTTGAGGTTTGATCTCATAATCTTGCCTTAAAACACCAGGAGGAACGATTGCAGCTCGGTTCCTATAGAAGGCGTGAGGATTGTCCATATCCCCGATGGCACGTTCTTGCTGTTGGTTACGGTTTTGTTGCTGTTGCAGCTGAGCCATCTGATCTTGTAGCCTCTTCATCTCGGCCACCATGTCAATGTCTGTTTGGTCACCCATGTTGACCTTATCAGATTTTGTCTTTCGGTTGGTTCGTTCTAGTCTTGCAAGTTCCGAGTTACTGAAGTACACGAGAGGTGATTGTCGACCTTTTCGGGTAGACTTAGCTTTCATGCACCCTGAAACACAAGCAAGAGAAACAAAAAGAACGAATTAGTACTTAGTCTAGAAACGTATTTGTAAAACTAAAGGTATCGAAGTAGTCCCCGTCGCAACGGCGCCAATTTGATAACAAGATTTTATCCCGATTAAGAACTCAATTCCTAATTCACTAATCCAATGCAGATATAGGTTTAGGTTCGTTCAGGGACCGGCAATACACTTTAGTTCTTTTTAAACACAATTCTAGCTAAGCGATTCGAGTGGTTTTAAGTCACGAAATTAGATAACAAAGCAAAGTAAAATTCGGTTGAAAACAAATATGATTAAGGCGTTAGACTAGGGAATTTATCTCAGGGAATAGATCATCAAGAACCAAGCAATTATTCAGGATATTATTTCAAGCACCAATCTAGAACACAATCACAATTTTATGAGGATCCACTGTCGTGGCATCAACAACTTTATCAATTAATCTAGCACCCTAAACTGTCGTTTGAGACTAAAGAAATTAACAAGCATTAACGAATGAGATTGATAAGTTCACGATTTGCCTTAACTTCAACTGTCGTTGGCTAAGGGTCAAATCGCCCATCTAAGTTTATTCAAGCAATTTACTACACTTTTGATGAGTAAATTAAACCTAATATCAAAGGCTAGGTGATCAATCTAGTCTAGGCAATAAGCTTATCATTAGATGAAGATATCAAAATATAAGTATGATCCTATCTATGCCGAGTTCATTGAATCTCTAAATCCCTTTGAAAACCCTAATCTAACAAGGGGAATTACTCGCACATGATAGAACGAAAAACACAAAGAGAGATAGAAGAATTCATTGAATAAATAAAAGAGAAGGGTTCAAGAGAAACTCAATAACAAGTAGATGAACAACTCTTCAAAATCCAAAGCAAACGAAATCTCTCCAAGGTCTTTGAATCCAAAACGTGAAAAGAAAGTAAAAGGAAAGTGTTTTTGTCTCTGCGTGAGGCGTGTAGGAAAGCGTGTGGAAAACGTCCCTAGCGTCAAAGGAGGACTTCCTCTTTTTTAAAGGAAGAGGCGACTAGAAATAAGGAAGTAAATCTAATGAGAATCTTCTAGGTAAATCTTCTATTTAATGAATATCCTCTTTTGCAAATCTCCGGGTAAATATTCAGTTTAGTGAATATTCCTTTTCTTCAAATCTTCTGGATATTCACTTAAACGTCGGCAATCTTCTAGGTAATCTTCTGGGGAGCAGTCAAATCCGTTCTGGGAGCAGGTGCTCCCGTCTTCTGCTTCAAAAACCTCCAAAAGATCGTGTTTTCCTTCCTTTTCACCAAACCTCCTAGCAAACTCCAATTCTTCATTCCAGCCACTTTTGGACCTAAAAAGACTCAATACAAAGGAGAAAGACTCGATAAAACCCTACAAAAACAATGGTTAGAATACGCCAAAAATGGAGTATATCATTAAACCAGTGAAACTAACACTTTTTAGATAGGACTACTTTTTGAGAAAAAAACTTCATTTTGAGTAAATATTAGATTAAACGATAGGATCGGCTTTCTAAGCTTGTGAAACTAACACTAAATTTGAGTATATAATCATTGCTAGTCTAGTGCATGCGTGTCTCTTTCTTTTTTTCTCTTACACATTGAAACTTCCGTGAGTATAATCCGTAAGTATAAGAATAGTTTAATCTAAATTAATAAACAATTTAAATATAATGTATTTTTTTATATCATAGGCAGGAGGTCCTTCTTGGAGAATTCCTTTGGGAAGAAGAGACAGCTTACGAGCATTTCTAGATCTCGCTAATCAAAATCTTCCAGGTCCATCTTCTACCCTTGCACGACTTAAAGACAGATTCAATAATGTTGGCCTCAACCGTTCTTCTGATCTCGTTTCTCTCTCCGGTAATTAACAAAAAGAAACTATACAATTGATATAGTATTTATAATTAGCGAGTTTGTTATTGATATTATGGTCTTTCTTTGGTTAGGGGGTCACACATTTGGTAAAAATCAGTGCCGGTTTATCATGGGTAGATTGTACAACTTCAGTAACACCGGTTTACCTGACCCTACCCTCAACACTACTTACCTCCAAACTCTTCGTGGACTATGTCCCCGTAATGGTAATCAAAGCGTTTTGGTGGATTTTGATCTGCGTACGCCAACAGTTTTCGACAACAAATACTATGTGAATCTCAGAGAACGTAAAGGTCTTATCCAGAGTGACCAAGAGTTATTCTCTAGCCCTGATGCATTTGACACAATCCCCTTGGTGAGAGCATATGCTGATGGTACACAAACATTCTTCAATGCTTTTGTCGAGGCGATGAATAGAATGGGAAACATTACACCTACTACCGGAAATCAAGGACAAATCAGGTTAAATTGTAGGGTGGTGAACTCCAACTCTCTACTTCATGATGTGGTTGAAATCGCTGATGAATTTGTTAGCTCTATGTGAGAATATTTTACTACATACTTACGTGGCTATTTTAGCATTTGTTAAAATAATAAAACGCCTCAAGCTGTTACTTGGGAAGAATTTATTTTAGATCGCCCTTTTCTAAAACATGTATCACTAGGTGTTGTGCCGTGTTTTGTACACATGGAAAAATAAATATTATGGTTTTACTATGTATTTTTAAATCTAATTAAAACGTAAATAGTCGTTAGTTATTGTGCTCAAAGCATATATTATGGGTTGAGCCAAGCATATATTATATCTACTTACAAAACAAAAAGAAAAACTTATTAATAAACAATTAAAAATATTTGAACATTATGGGTTTCACTATGTATAAAAAGTAAAAGGTAGTGAATATTGAACTTAAATGCAAAAATCAAGAGCGAACACTACAAGAAAACAAGAAAAATTTTGATGAAATTTCAGACATAAAATAAATTGTCGCAAATATCAGACTGAAATAAGACGGTTTTAAGATGAAACAAAATCGATCGGAAATCCGTCAAAAATGTTTATGATTTTTCAGACCGATTGTCGAGCATTCATATTTTCGTCGAAAACCAGTCAATGATACAAAACTTTGACTTTTAGAATCCAGTCAAATATGGATACACTATGAAGCATTGTAGTACACTAAAAGTTAACTCATCTAGTTAATTATACTATATATGAAGCGTTGTAGTGAACTATAATAGTTGGGCATTGTTTTATGTGTACTATAATATTGTGTTATAGTTCACTAAAAAAACGATATATATACACAATTGACTAGACATTTTTATCTAGAACTCCTTTATATAATAGTGAACTCTATATATATATATATATATATATATATAAATATATTAATTTTTTAGTAGTTGACTATTGCAGTTTAGAATCTCTCATTTTCGAAGATGTGTAATAGACGAAGAAACCCCAAATAGAATAAAAAGAAAAATAATAGTGTTATCAACTAAATCAAGTTGATAACGATTAGAGAAATCGAATGAAACGTCAAATATGGATTCAGAGAGGTGTGAAGACAAATAGATGTGAAGTCGGAGGGATGTGAGGCGATGGTGGGAGATTTAACCAGCGGCGGCGGTGAGAGGTAAAGTCGAAGAAGAAATCAGAAGAGATTGTAAATAGATATTTGTGAGAAGTCAACCGTGAAAGAGTAGGGTAAAAATTCTGTTTTTATTTCCTTTTTTATTATTAGTGTATTTATTCAAGATTAAAAATCAGATTAATAGGATAAAGGTAATTTCGGAAATTGAAGAGTGATGATTGCTAGTCACTACATTATGATTTAGTAAGGGTTTTCTGCAAAAAAAACCCTTCACAAAGATTTTTTTGTGCAAGATTACCCTTCAACTTAAATAAATGCAAGTCAACCTACCCAACTCAATGGTCACCCGCAATATAACCCTCACATGTGTATATGTTTTTCAATCCGTGTATCGGCGTGTATCAATCATCAAAAACTACGTCGTTTTATTTATTTTAAATGTCACTAAATAAAGCAGTGGGGAAATGTTGAACCATTGCTCTTCGGGATAAGATATGTGACACAATACCACTTTGCCACGACAAGTATTTATTGACATTGCAAACACTTATAAATATAAAACGGTATTTACGAGTCAAACTTGCTTCTTCTCCAATCGTTCTTATTACGCCTCCTCAATGTGAGCAAAACAAAAGCTTGTATTTCCAATCTGATTCTATGGTTTCTTTTTTGCGATTTGATTCGAATCGGAATCGGAATCGAATAATAAGCGAATTGAATAGGTATACATATAGTAGATTTTCAGAGAATAAGAGAATAAATGACAGAGGAGAATGAAGAAGAATAAAAAGAATCAGAGGAAGAAGAGAGAACGATTCGAATCCACCGATTCACCAGAAGAAGACGACAAACAAGATAAAAATTAGATTTGGGTTCTATCATTTAATATGTGTTCTTAGCTTATCTTTGTTATTCTGATTTGAATGATGATATTGATATTAACCTTTTCATTTTAACCTTTTTCGACATGACTATGAGGATGAATCATTGGAAGATACCAAAAGGTGGAAGCTGAGAAGAACCAAATCAGGAAAAGCCTTAAGGTAAGGTAAATCGTCCTTTCCCTTTCTTATTTCATTGTGGCAGATTATGTTAGCTTTGTTATAGGATTCATGGCTGAAATTGGTTAGATTTTAGACTGTTTTTAGATTCAGTTTTGCAAATACAAATGGTTGTGAACTGTTGTTACTGTATATTACTATATTTTGTGATAAATGCTTGTGAAGATTGAGTTTTGGATCTGCAATTAGGGTAGGTTTGGGATATCATTGATGTTAAGACTCAAGAAATCTGTGATCAATGCTTACTGTGTACGATTATTCAATGCTTACTGTCTGTCTACATCATTACTTACTGTCTGTGTACATCATTACTTACTGGTTGCATAGTATTACTTCTCTGTGATCAATGTTTGGTAGTTGTAACTTTAGATTAGGTTAGTTTCACATGTTCTTAACACTTAAGTAATATTACTGGATGATTAGTAATAAGTCTCTGTGTTGAATGGTTGATTATTGTAGATTAGGTAAATATTTTAGTAATTTATTTACTGCTTTGAAATAACCAGAACGTAAACACACTTGACTCTCTTGCTATATATTGAAAACACACAACCACTTAAGCAATATATTGAAAACGTAGAAAACACTTTAAAAACTTGTTCTTTATAGATTACCACAGACCTTAAGAATTTATTTTCCTCTTTCCTTCTCCTTTTAACAACCACCAGAAACTAGGTTATGGATTCCATTAATTATTATAGTCACTCTTCAGGATTTATACACTTCTTAAATAGCCAACAAGAAAACCACATAGACCTTGAACCTAATCTGTATGAGAATTTTTCACCTAGCATAGACCTTGGATCATCAGAAGTCCTTTTCTTCAGTACTTAGTGTACTGATGATCCAAGCCTAGGTGAAGAGATAGCTAAGAAACGTAGAAAAATACGGAATTGGTCGCCCAAAGAAGATGTAGTGGTGATCAGTGCTTGGTTAATACCAGCAAGGATCCAGTTATTGGCAATGAGCAAAGAGCTGCAGCGTTTTAGAAACGCATTGCAGCTTATTATAACTCAAGTCTTGCAGACGACGAACAAAAGGTTATTGATTTAGTATTCTGTTTTATTAAATGTAAGCGCTAGAGATAACAATTAAGTTTCCAATGGCACAGTGGCAATGTATGTGCCTTTTGTCCAGAGAATTCTGGGGTCGAATCCCTTTGATTACAAATTGTTTTTTTCCTAAAAACAGTGCAAAACGACGTCGTTTTGATGATAGATATACGGTAATATACATATTTAAGAGCATATACACTGCCGAGGGTTATATTGCGAGTGACCATTGAGTTGGGTAGATTGACTTGCATTTATTTAAGTTGAAGGGTAATCTTGCAAAAAAAAAATTTGTGAAGGGTTTTTTTTTGCAGAAAAACCCATTTAGTAACTGCTAAATGCTTAATTATTGGGCCAACATGTAATATATATGTCAATTTCCCTTCATGGAATTTACCGGAAGTTAAGAGAAAGCTTTCAAAAGGGGTAACATTCGATGTCTTTTTCTTAATTGTATAAATCATAGATCTAGTACGGTAAATGGTGTGTAAAGGCATTTGTATAGGGAAGGATTTATGTCGGGTTACAAAATTTGGTATTCGCATATGGAGTATGAATGAATGTTAATTTTGCTACTTTTAGGGCTTAATTTACACACGATATGATGGAAGAAACCTAGGTTGAATGGAAACTCCGTCCTAGGTGCATTTCCCATTTCGGAGACCAAAACTTTTGAAAACTCCATTGAAACATGTTTCCTAAAAAACAATTTTAGAAACTCCAGTGAAACGTTTTTTAATTTGGAAACACGATGGTTTCTTAGAAATCTCAATTTGAAAACACAACGGAAAAATTCGATTCTTTATGGAAATGCGACCAAAACTTATTATTTTAATGTTATGATTAAATAGTTTGAAATGTAGAAATATAATTAATACTTTAACAGGTTAAAACTAACAAAATATTGAAAGATTGCGTTTTTAGATTAAAGCAACAAAATATTATAATTCTTAAATTTGTTAAGCTATTTAATATTTTTGTGTTATTCAAATAATTTTTGAATATTGTTTTCATGTTGTAGTTTCACTAATAATTATATATATATACATGAATGTGTGTGCATTTCCAAAACGTACATGCTTTTTGCTAAATCGTTTCCACGTTTCCAAATGTTTCGTTTCCAAGTATTTGTTTCCGTTTTCAGGCAACCTAGGAAAAAACTACAACGCGACTTGAACCTTTAATACTGTCATTTCCAGAAAATTAACCGGGATTTGTTGATGATGGTCATACTGTCGAGGAGCCTAATTTAGTAGCCCGTAGGTTCTTCGATATGTTAGATGTTACTAAACAACCTTTGTATCAAGGTTGTAGAGAGGGTGATTTTTCTTTATCAACAATGACTAAGTTGATGAACATAAAGTCGAATTTCAATATGATCGGGGAGTGTGTGTATGTCATAGCAAATTTTGTAAAAGGTCTTGGTTTGTCGTATCAAGTGATCGACCTGTGCCCGGAGAACTGTATGTTGTATTGGAGAAAGGATGAAGCACGCGTATGATATCGTTTTTGTGGTCATTATTGATATCATGATACTAGTGGAAGATTTCATATTCCCTTTACGCCAATGTGGTATTTGCCATTGATAGCAAGCCTTAAGAGGTTATATTATTCTGAGTGAACATCAAGTGCAATGAGATGACATGCAGAGCATACAAACGAGGGAGAAATTGCATCCATCAGATGCAAAAGCGTGGAAGCATTATAACTCAATGCGTCAACTATTTGTGTCAGAACGGAGGAACGTATACCTCAGATTAAGTACAGATGGGTTTAACTCTTTAGAGAAGCATGGAAGGCAATATTCGTTGTCGCCAGTAATTATCACACCTTACAATTTACCGATGTATATGTGTATGAAGCGAGAATTTTTTGTTCCTGAGCATTGTAGTTCCTAGACCAGCACATCCTAAGAGATCACTTGATGTTTTTTTACAGCCACTGATTCATGAGATCCACCTCTTGAGTTGGGTGGTTAAATTGGGAAAAGGAGTCGGTGCTAAATCGACGCTAAGTTAACATTGATTAAGCGTCGAATCTTGATTTTTATTTTGAAAAGTTAATAAAATTCAATTCCAAATGAAAATGTAAATCAAAATTAAAATTTAATTTCTTAAATCTTAAAATTAGAAATCCAAAATATGAACTAAAAAATTCAAATTGTATAATTATATTTAAAATGTAAGCAATTAAGATTTTTAAACCAGAATATCAATTATAATCATGATAAATTATTTATACACTTAATATTATCAATTTTTATTCTAAATTCCATGCCCCAAATATCTATTTTTCAGTCCTAATCCTAACAACTACAACATATTAAAGAACTTAAACTATAAAAAAAACTTATCTTTTTTAGACTCCAAAATTGAGAGAGAATGAAGTTGAGGGAGAAAAAGAATGAGCAAGTGGAGGGAAAGGTCAGCGATATCGATTTCCATTAGTTAAGAATTAAATGTAAGATTATTGTGACACCCCGGTTTTTAGAGCATATATGGTATATGCGGTATATGCGGAGATGCTTAAAAGAATTGATTTGGCTACCTATGTCACCAAAGTGCACTTATCTTTCCGGTCACAGGTCTTGAGAGAACTCCAAAGTTAAGCGTGCTTGAGCAGGAGTAGTTTCAGAATGGGTGACCTAGTGGGAAGTCATTTCCAGTACCGTGTGAGTGAGATCAAAACACGGGGAAAGATCGTGTGGTGATTTGCAGGGTTAGTAAATATGACTTCCGAGCCTCCTCGACTAACGCACCGATCGTCAGACATGGTGGGCCCACAGGCCTGTGAGTGGATAGGGGCCCACGGGAGGGGCGGTTGGGGCATTACAAGTGGTATCAGAGTGAACCCTGACATCTGTGAAGAGTCAGATTGTCGGGGGTAACGATCTTGGTATGCGCAAAGAGGACGTTACGATCTGTTAGTGGGGGTGATTTTGATACCTCGGTTTTCAGAGCATATATGGTATATGCGGTATATGCGGAGAGGCTTAAAAGAATTGATTTGGCTTCCTATGTCACCAAAGTGCACTTATCTTTTCGGTTACAGGTCTTGAGAGAACTCCATAGTTAAGCGTGCTTGAGCTGGAGTAGTTTCTGGATAGCTGACGTACTGGGAAGTCATTTCCAGTACCGTGTGAGTGAAGTCAAAACACGGGGAAAAATCGTGTGGTGATTTGCAGGGTTAGTAAACATGACTTCCGAGCCTCCCGGACTAACGCACCAATCGTCGGACATGGTGGGCCCACGGGCCTGTGAGTGGACAGGGGCCCACGGAAGGGGCGGTCGGGGCGTTACAATTATGTTCATAGAGCCAAATAATCACCCCCTTTATACAAGTGGCACGTAAAAGTCTCTTTATCAATCACTTGTTATTTGCGGATGACACTTTGTTCTTCGGACGTACGAATGAGATGTGTTGCAAGGAACTTTATATTATTCTAAAGAAGTATAAGGAATGTTTGGGACAGTGCATAAATACCAACAAATCCACAGTTAATTTTTCTTCAAAGACTCCTCCGGAAATACAAGCATGAGTAACAAGCTCTCTTGGAATCAAAAACATGAGAGGAGGTGGTAAATACTTAGGGTTACCCGAAACCTTTGGGAGAAGAAAGAAAGATGTTTTCACGGGATTGGTGGATAAGGTCTGACAAATGTCTCATAGTTGGACCACAAGGTTTCTATCGGGAGCCGGTAAACAAGTGCTACTCAAATCGGTTTTATCGTCTCTCCCAACTTATACAATGTCGTGTTTAAGCTTCCCCAGTCGCTATGCAAGATACTACAAGCTATTTCACAAGATTATGGTGGGACGATTCACCGGAGAAGAGAAAAATGGTGTGGATATCGTGGAAGAAATTAGCTCTACCCAAAAGCAAAGGAGGACTCGGCTTTAGAGACGTCGAAGAGTTTAACGACTCTCTTTTAGCTAAGATAAGTTGGAGAATTTTGAATGATCCGGATTCTCTCATCTCACGTGTTTTGTTGGGTAAATAAGGCTCCAACACCCTGCTTTTAAACTGTGAACCAAAAGGCAATATATCTCACGGATGGAGAAGTATATTAGCTGGAAATGCTATACTCAAGAAAGGAATGGGATCGATCATCGGAAATGGAGAAATCATCAGAGTTTGGGATGCAAATGAAAATGAAAATGTAAATGAAAATGAAAATGTAAATTTAAATCAAAATTCAATTCCAAATGAAAATATAAATCAAAATTAAAATTTAATTTCTTAAATCTTAAAATTAGAAATCCAAAATATGAACTAAAAAATTCAAATTGTATAATTATATTTAAAATGTAAGCAATTAAGATTTTTAAACCAGAATATCAATTATAATCATGATAAATTATTTATACACTTAATATTATCAATTTTTTATCTAAATTCCATGCCCCAAATATCTATTTTTCAGTCCTAATCCTAACAACTACAACATATTAAAGAACTTAAACTATAAAAAAAACTTATCTTTTTTAGACTCCAAAATTGAGAGAGAATGAAGTTGAGGGAGAAAAAGAATGAGCAAGTGGAGGGAAAGGTCAGCGATATCGATTTCCATTAGTTAAGAATTAAATGTAAGATTATTGTGACACCCCGGTTTTTAGAGCATATATGGTATATGCGGTATATGCGGAGATGCTTAAAAGAATTGATTTGGCTACCTATGTCACCAAAGTGCACTTATCTTTTCAGTCACAGGTCTTGAGAGAACTCCAAAGTTAAGCGTGCTTGAGCTGGAGTAGTTTCAGGATGGGTGACCTAGTGGGAAGTCATTTCCAGTACCGTGTGAGTGAGATCAAAACACGGGGAAAGATCGCGTGGTGATTTGCAGGGTTAGTAAATATGACTTCCGAGCCTCCTGGACTAACGCACCGATCGTCAGACATGGTGGGCCCACGGGCCTGTGAGTGGATAGGGGCCCACGGGAGGGGCGGTTGGGGAGTTACAAGTTGTATCAGAGTGAACCCTGACATCTGTGAAGAGTCAGATTGTCGGGGATAACGATCTTGGTATGCGCAAAGAGGACGTTACAATCTGTTAATGGGGGTGATTTTGACACCTCGGTTTTTAGAGCATATATGTAATATGCGGTATATGCGGAGAGGTTTAAAAGAATTGATTTGGCTACCTATGTCACCAAAGTGCACTTATCTTTTCGGTTACAGGTCTTGAGAGAACTTCATAGTTAAGCGTGCTTGAGCTGGAGTAGTTTCTGGATAGATGACCTACTGGGAAGTCATTTCCAGTACCGTGTGAGTGAGGTCAAAACATGGGGAAAGATCGTGTGGTGATTTGCAGGGTTAGTAAACATGACTTCCGAGCCTCCCGGACTAACGCACCAATCGTCGGACATGGTGAGCCCACAGGCCTGTGAGTGGACAGGGGCCCACGGAAGGGGCGGTCGGGGCGTTACAATTATGTTCATAGAGCCAACTAATCTCCCCCTTTATACAAGTGGCACGTAAAAGTCTCTTTATCAATCACTTGTTATTTGCGGATGACACTTTGTTCTTTGGACGTACGAATGAGATGTGTTGCAAGGAACTTTATATTATTCTAAAGAAGTATAAGGAATGTTTGGGACAGTGCATAAATAACAGCAAATCCACCGTTACTTTTTCTTCAAAGACTCCTCCGGAAATACAAGCATGAGTAACAAGCTCTCTTGGAATCAAAAACGTGAGAGGAGGTGGTAAATACTTAGGGTTACCCGAAACCTTTGGGAGAAGAAAGAAAGATGTTTTCACGGGATTGGTGGATAAGGTCTGACAAATGTCTCATAGTTGGACCACAAGGTTTCTATCGGGAGCCGGTAAACAAGTGCTACTCAAATCGGTTTTATCGTCTCTCCCAACTTATACAATGTCGTGTTTAAGCTTCCCCAGTCGCTATGCAAGATACTACAAGCTATTTGACAAGATTATGGTGGGATGATTCTCCGGAGAAGAGAAAAATGGTGTGGATATCGTGGAAGAAATTAGCTCTACCCAAAAGCAAAGGAGGACTTGGCTTTAGAGACGTCGAATAGTTTAACAACTCTCTTTTAGCTAAGATAAGTTAGAGAATTTTGAATGATCCGGATTCTCTCATCTCACGTGTTTTGTTGGGTAAATAAGGCTCCAACAACCTGCTTTTAAACTGTCAACCAAAAGGCAATATATCTCACGGATGGAGAAGTATATTAGCTGGAAATGCTATACTCAAGAAAGGAATGGGATCGATCATCGGAAATGGAGAAATCATCAGAGTTTGGGATGCCCCCCCCACACACACACCCAGAAGACACAACAACTTAAACAATCAATTAAACCATTTAAACCATTCAATCATTTAAACCATTCGTTCAACAATACCAAAACAGTTCCAGATTCACTAGCAACCTAACCTGCCATCCCAAACAACAGTTCTAATCCAAACATATAAAATCGAGTCCCTAGATCATCCTCCCCCTCATAGCTATGATTCCACGATCACATCTTCTACGTGCAATACATGGGAAAACGAGTTGTGTGAGTATTATCACAATTACTCAGTGAGTCGGTCATACCACCTACTGCGTATCACTCATGTATAAGAAATAAGAATTATTACATAAACAAACAATCATACGAATAATTAGCATAATTCACAAAATACAAATCTGGTGTCGATCGACGCATGCAAAACTCTGGTGTCGATCGACACAACCACTAGGTGTCGATCGACACCTCAACGCAAACATAGAACACAAAATAACTGGTGTCGATCGACACCCCATCGCAGAATGCAGAACCGATCCAATCCTCACACGTCTCAATCCCGATTCATCAAGCGATCTACCTGCAATGATAACACACAACAGTATACCAAGTAACACGAATTCACAGAGACAACCAATGATCTCATTTACAAACATCCACAAGATAATCACACAAAACAATCTTACTCCTTAGCCCAGAAACCATGGTCGCGCACTTACCTTGATAAAACAAAGGACAATGCTAAGAACACGAAATCAGCGACTCGTGATCCTCGCAGCCTCTAGTCTCACATCCAAACACGGAGGAACGCTTCATCTATCACCTAAGACTTACAATTACGGTTTCCCTTAAACCCATATTATTGGATTTCCATAATATCAAAACCGACGTACTGACTTTGAAAAGACACAGAGATCGGAGCTTACCTCCAAATTCAGATCGAAACCCCAATCTGAAAACAAGACCAAAAGTCTTTCCAACGGTATATAAATCATCTCCTGTCTCCCTCTGAATCACCGGGAAAACGCTTCCCGAAGTGACTGATCGAAATCCAAAATTGGAGAGAACACTTACGGGAAAATGCCATAACTCATTAGCTATAGATCGGAATAAAAATCCGCTTACTTCTATAGATAGTTAAGAGAAAGGAGAACATTCCTACAAAATTTCACACTGATCAGACCTGTTTTGATCGTCTGTTCCTCCACTCTACCAAAAAAGACAAGTGTGTCCTCTCCTTTCTCTTGATCTCAACGAGCAAAACACCCTCAAGAATACTCCAAAACCCTTTTCTCTCTTTCTCACATTTTCCTCCACTGAAAACGAGGCTTCACGGCTGAAGAGAGTTTAAACACTCAGCCCTAGGGAAACCCTAAACTGCAATAAAACCAGACAATTAAACTTAAACTAGACCGATCCAAAATAACTAGTGTCGATCGACACCTCACCTTGGTGTCGATTGACACAACCGAAATTCTAAAACTCTGGTTCTCGGCCGTTACAATTCTCCCCCACTAGACATGGATTCGTCCTCGAATCCTAACACACTGGTCACCACAACCCAACGCCGTATCACTTGGGGTCACACATCGAACCTCGAGGTCAATATCCAGTCTCATGCTCATGCCGCGATCAAACATTAATTACCTACTCATCACGACAACCTCACACTTTCAGGAACCAATCCCTTGAGCTTCCGATGACGATACTACTCCACTCTCAGGACGTCTCCCTCAAGCTCTGGTTATATATAGGGAAAACCACTTCCCTTAGAATCATCTATCCTTACGCGTATAAGCATTTGTTGACTAGAACTACCTAACGCGATACTAATCTGTCATTCCGTACTCTAGAAAACCATCTCCACTCTGACATAACACTTGACCAACATAGTAAACACTTCACAAAATCCTCTCATGACCTTCGAAGATCACCTCTAATCCCATGTTTATACGCACGTTACAGACATTCATTACTCTTAACTCATTACTACACCACTTTGCTCTCAGAGAATGCATCCTTTAAACAACTGGTGCACTATACCCCTCTAGCTCTCATGAACGAATCTGTTGAGCTCATGGTATACAGGGGAACTACTATCCCCTCTAGACTCATACTGAGGCCCACTTGTCCTAGATAAGTCTATTGGAGAACCACTATCTCCAAAAGAAATGTAAGGGAACCACTATCCCCTCAAGAGAATCACTATCCCTCGATAGTTATACTGAGACCCACTTGTCACAGATAAGTAAGCATCCCTCGATACTTATATTAAAACCCATTTATTGTAGATATTTCTGCCGGAGAACCACTATCTCCAAAAATGTAAAAAGTTTTTCAGGAACGCTACTGTCCCTAGGGTAATAAATTCAACTTCAATAAACACAACGAATAGAATGACTCCAGGCGATCCAATCATGATATTCCACCATCAAGAAACACATCCCGACATGACCCAAACACAAGTCACTTCCAGCAATTTGGACACACTGGGTGTCCACTTAGAGTTCCTCGACTCTCTCTAATCTCGCTACCAGAGCTCAATCCATGGCCCAACCTGGCCAGCACTACTCCAACTCGTTACTCGAGCCTCACAAACCGTCTACCACAAACCATACTCCTGACCTACCCCATCAGCACCACTCTAGATCACCACATGAATCTCACAAAACCGACTACCAAAGACTAACACCTGACCCAACCCGGTCAGCAACACACGAGATCCTATCCCGATCTCAGAGGCTCACATCTAATCTCAAGCTTATAACCACGTTCAGACATTAATTACTCCTAACTCATTATAACATCCCCTTTTACTCGCAGGAACACATCCTTTGAGCAATCGAAACATAGGGACCACAATCCCAATACTCATAATGGGACCATAATCCCGATCAGTATACTGGAGAACACTATCTCCAAAAGTATACATGAGAACACTATCTCCGGAAATGGGTTATTCGGGGACACCATGCCACTAGAGTAATAAAATTCTAACGTATATAAACATCTATCGACTAGAACTGCCTCCCATGACATCCCACCACCAGGAATGTCATCTCATACCTGACCAACCACTGGTCATCTCAAACAACCCATTCACACAGGGTGTTCGTCTAGAAAGTAGGCAGTCTTAAGTCCTCATAAAACTTCTAATTTAGACTCTCCACAAAACTCAACACAAACTCTACACCTCGACTACACAAGTCACAAATGACTTAAGAAATACTAATCTTATAAATTCCAAATTATAATAATCGTTTCAACACCAACGAGAATACAAAATCCAAAAAAACACATAGCAAAAGCTAAAACTCTAAAACTGAAAAACAAAAAAGAATTCCAGCTCAATCCTTGACCTGCTCTCTCGGGTCCTCCTCGACTGCTGCGGCTGCCAACTCTAACTTTGCCCTTGAGGTGAACTCAGACACGCTGCACGACAATCTCAACTCTGGCCTAAGTACTTATGAGAACTTCTTCATCTGCGCCTACTCCTTGTCCATAGCTCTACTAGCATAGACCACAAGCTCGCCAAACTCAACAGTGTACTCGTGTACCGACCGGTCTTCCTGAACCAGTTTCCTGAACTGCATCTCCAATTGATCCACTGCTTCTTGAGGAAAATACCTGGCGTTAAACTCAACCAAGAATTCTCCCCTAGTCCACACTGTCCGCCTCCTCCTAGCCTCAACACCACTCCACCAGAGACGTGCATCGCTATCCAAGAAATGTAGCGCTAAATCCACATGGTACTCATCAAGGCATTTGATAGAGTGAAACTTACGCTCCAACCTCAACCTCCATTCCTCGACTCTCTTAATGCCCCCTCCGCCCGAGAAGGACAAAGAGCTTATACTCACTATTTGATCCAACATCGCATCAAAAGCTGGATGCTCCACTGCCACCGGAGTCACTATCGGAGCCGACACTGGTTTCGCAAGCGGTAACCGCTCCAAAATCAAGGCTAACATCTTTGCCAAATGAATATCTGGATCCTTGGCTTCACCTGCAGCAGTACTTCACCCTAGACTGGCTGCCTCACCAGCTACTCCAATACCACCACCCGCACTGACAGCACCAACAGTCATACTAACACTGCCCACTGATCCCTCTGGGTACATTGGCGAATCAACCTCCTGCTCCTGCGACACACTCTGTGCCACCCACTTGAAGGACTCACTCATACACCCCGACCACGTCCTCGGCCACCATGGCTACGGCCTCTGCCTTGGCCTCGACCTCGACCTCTCGAAATTGTAGCCATCACACACTGCACTTCCCAAAAGCACAACTAAGATACTAGAATTCAAAAATAGAAGTCACACAAACACTTACCATGGAATCTCATTGTAGGCTCGAAGAGGATGATCTAAGACTCCAACTCATAAAATTGTCTAACTACTCATAAACAATTCAATCAATAGTCTCAAATTAACCATTCAACCTATTGCCCTAAAACTGTAAGGGCTCTAATGGTTACTGAAACACCCGGTTCCTTTTATTTAATTACCTAATTACTAGTTCTCAAGCAATTCAAGCATGAATCAATTAACCAGCGGAAGACACAACAACTTAAACCATCAATTAAACCATATAAACTGTTTAATCATTTTAACCATTCATTCAGCAATACCATAACAGTTCCAGATTCACTAGCAACCTAACCAGTAATCCTAAACAACAGTTCTAACTCAAACACATAAAACCGAATCCCTAGATCATTCTCCTCTTCATAGCCTTGATTCTACGATCACATCTTATACCTGCAACAAATGGGAAAACGAGGTGCGTGAGTATTATCATAAATACTCAGTGAGCCGGTCATACCACCTACACCTGCAAAACTCTGGTGTCGGTCAAATACAACGACTAGGTGTTGATCGATACCTCAATGCAAACATAGAACACAAAATAACTGGTGTCGATCGATACAACCTCTAGGTGTTGATCGACACCCCATTGTAGAATGCAGAACCGAGCCAATCCTTACACGGCTCAATCCTTATTCATCAAGCAATCTACCTGCAACGATAACACGCAATAGTATACCAAGTAACACGAATTCACAGAGACAACACATGATCTCATTTACATACATCCACAAGATAATCACACAAAACAATCTTACTCCTTAGCCCAGAAACCATGGTCGCGCACTCACCTTGATAAAACAAAGGACAATGCTAAGAACACGAAATCAGCAACTCGTAACCCTCGCAGCCTATGGTCTCACATGTGAACACCGAGGAACGCTTCCTCTATCATTCAAGACTTACAATTAGGGTTTCCCTTAAACCCAAATTAGATTTCTACAAAATCAAAACCGACGCGCTGACTTTGAAAAGACACAAAGATTGGAACTTACCTCCACATTAAGATCGAAACCCCAATCTGAAAACTAGAACGAAAGAGCTTTCCAACGGTATGTAAATCATCTCCTGACTCCCACTGAATCACCGGAAAAAAGCTTCCCAAAGGGAATGATCAAAACTCGAAACTGGACAGACCACTCACGGGAAAAAGACCATAACTCATTAGCTATAGATCGGAACGACAATCCGCTTACTACTATAGATAGCTAAGAGAAAGTAGAACATACCTACGAAATTTCACACTGATCAGACCTGATTTGATTGTTCGTTCCCCCTCTCTACCGAAACAGACAAGCCTATCCTCTCTTTTCTCTTGATCTCAACGAGCAAAACACCCTCAAGAATACTCGAAAACCCTTTTCTCTCTTTCTCATGTTTTCCTCCACTAAAAATGAGGCTGCACGGCTAAAGAGAATTTAAACACTCAGCCCTAGGGAAACCCAAAACCGCAACAAAACCGGACAATTAAACTTAAACCGGACCTACCTAAAATAACTACTGCCGATCGACACCTCACCTTGGTGTCGATCGACACCTCAACTTGGTGTTGATCGACACAACCGAAATTCCACAATTCTGGTTCACGGTCTTTACAATTACCCAATCCTTTGGGCATATATTCAGCGAAATCAGTTTACTCTATGCTTAAAGAAGAAGAAATAGACTCATGTAATGGATCCTTTAATTGGAATGGTACCATTTGGAACTTGCACACATCGCCTAAGATAAAACAGTTCTTATGGAGAGAAAACATAGAAGATTTACCAGTTGGATCGAACCTTATAGTTAGAGGCCTAGGAGGAGACCTAAGGTGTAAAAGATGTGGCCAATCCGAAACCACCTTCCACATCTTAAGGGTCTGTCCATTTGCGAGAGACGTATGGAACAAAGCACAAGTGACTGGAGATTCCTGATATACCCGGTATTTTACCACTTTTACTATCCGTTTTTATCTATTTTATATTATATTTAATTAGCTTTTCTATCAAAAGAGGTAGTTTTCTCGTATATTTGGTTTTGAAGAATCATACAGGTCAAATCATCAAAAAGGGCGTAAAAAGGAGCAAAATGAGTATTCTTCATCCTACAACAACTTACCAAGGTCAAAGAATCCTATCTAACTCACCCAAGTTGAAGATTTCACAATTTCCCAAGTTGGACAGAAGTTAACTAGCCGAGGCCTAGGTACGGCCGGACAACCAAATCAACTTGGACGGCAATGAAATTTCATATAGAAATATCCCTTTTAGTTAGCTTTCCAATGGAGTTGGAATTATATCAAATGGAGCTGTAGTTTGGAAGTTATTCAAGTATTACTGAAAACATGTCATTCTGCCTAGAAGAAGAATCAAGTCCAAGATGGGCCTAAGCACCGAACCAACCCATGGGCCGGCTCATTTAATTTAATCCACGTACAAGGAGATGATTTTGAGCAAGACCCCGGACAAATTCACGTGACCGGTGCCACCGTCCGGTGCCGTGGCCACTTCTTCGCACTTATCGACAAAAAGACGTTTTTGCCCGAACTGAAACCCTAGGAGTTCCACCGACCCAATACATCTTTCTACACCTATATATACTTGCTTTTAGCCTCTTGAGAGAAGAAGATCAGCCCTAGGCACCACAAATCAATAATAAACATGTATTTTTGTTATTCTCTTTAGATCTTCATCTTTATCCTTTGTAAAAGAGCGATGAAGGCAATGGTGTTCTTCTCAAACCTTGTGCTTTGAGATCCACCTATGCCGAGCCCTTACTTAGCACGAATCTACTATTTTATCAACTTCTCTAGTTGCTCCATGTTTCATAACATGTAGAGTAGTTGTATGTTTGATAATAAGTTATTTTAAAGTTCTTTTGCTTGCATCCTCTACATATTTATTGAGTTTGTTTCTAGCATGATTCTCTATATTTATTTTTGCTCAAGGCATGATCTAGACTAGCTACCTAGTGACCGATATTAGATTGGTACCAATTCCAAAAGTTTTTGTACCGTTCGGATCTAATATTTGATAGGCTAGGCATCTTAACAATCGAAAGTTTAGTTAAGGAGTCTAGTGAGCAATCGAATCTAATTCTTACAGCGTAATTCCACCTTGCAATAACTATCGAAAGTTGAGTCTATTGGGGTTGGAGTTATAGGTTTCGGAGCCTCGAAAGGGAAATGATTCTACCATAGTGATTTGAGCTCTAGAACACTAGTTGCATCTCTTTAAAAACTGTGTAGTTCATGTTGCATTAGTTCCTTTTAATTGCTTCTGTCTTGCGTGTTTTGATTTATCTATCCCTTTATTTTATTGCTTTGCTTTATTTCATCATAAACCCCAAAACCCAAATATATTTTCTCTTAGCTTATTTTGCATCATATAGATTTATAGCATAACAACATAGTCTCCTGTGGATCGACCCCTAAGTACTACAATTGTCAACTGTGCACTTGCAGATTAGGGTTTATAAATTTAAAACCTTTTGCATCTCCCTAATCCGGAGGCATCAATCCCCATGACGCAACCATAATACATCAGCTCATGGATGCACTCAAGTCCTCAAAAGCCCTCCCTCCTTTAGGTATTTCAAGTACACCTCTCTTCTCTTGGATTTGTTGGAAGCTTTGGACATCAAGAAATATCTTTGTGTTTGAAACCAGAGAAATTTCAACAATCGACACGTTAACAAGTGCAATTAAGGAAGCTAGAGAGTGGCAAGAAGCAAACACACAAACAAGTTTACTCAACATACGAAGCCAACCAAGCATGCCGATCCGCAAAGATGAGTGGTTTTCTTGTTTCATAGATGGGGCATGGCAAGTAGGAACCCGCCAAGGGGGAATGGGATGGACTATTCAAGACCCAATAGGCTGATCAATTCTACAAGGATCAGTAGCGGAAAGCTATATCCCTTTGGCACTCATGGCGGAAATGTTGGCACTACGAATTGCGCTTACAAAGGCAAATTCAGTGAACATCAAAGACATTCAAGTCTTTTCGAACTGCGAAGTCCTCATCAATACCCTTAACATGGTTTTGGTGCTGAACGAGATTGCGGAACTCCTCTTTGACATAAGACACCTTGCATCTCGCTTCTCTTCTCTATCTTTCTGTTATATTTCTCGTAATTTGAATTTTGAGGCTCATACCTTAGCTAAGGCATCCTTATGTAATCTAAGTCCTAGTTTGGACATGAACTAGTGAGTAATGAGAATCAAACATTGACCAAAAAAAAAAAAAAAAGAGCCAACCAATCACCTTAAACATCAATTCTCATTGGAAGCAAGATCTAAGATTTCTAAAACATTTTATTGAACACATTTCGAGTATACAATGTCCATGATCTAAATTCTGATTGATTAAATCTAATATATCATTAAAGACACCCTAATCTTTAGAAATCATAAGAATATAATCCTATACATAACTAATTATTCATCAAACATTCTTTTTATACTAAGCTTGAAACCCCATCAAAAGACTACACTAATCATGATGCAAATGACAATAATAATCATATGAAAAGATAATGATAAAAGAAAAGGTAAAAAATTAAGAAGACTTCACTTGGGTTAGTGCAGTTGTTTCATGCTCTTTCTATATGTGTAGTTGATTTAGTGTAGATGTGTGCTTGATAAAGCATCAGTGTTCTGTTCTTACTCCGATTTTCTTTTCATCTTACACGCAGAACCTTAACCATATGTTTAATGTATTAGATTTAATCGGGATGACGGGAAATTAACCTGAAAGATTGCTAGAATCTTTTATCATAAGTTCGATGGTCCGTACTATAGTTGGAAGGTTACCACAATTCACATCCAAAAACGCTATTTCATAACTTTTGCGGTAATGCTTTAAAGTTAAGGCTCTTCTTTACCTTTCCTAACACATATATCACTACTAGCTAGTATCTTTTATGTAGTGTGAGTACAAATAGAATATAGGAATTATAACAACTATGAGGGCCCCATTTCTTGAGGATAGCCAAAAACAGGATGAAATGAATAGTTAATCAGGCTAAGACAGGTGGTGTAAAGCCATATTGGATTTCCCCTTGGACTCAAATGTGGCAGCATTGGGATACTCCACAAGCACAGGAGAGGAGCTCTACTACTTCATAGTCTCGCAACTCCGGTCGCGGCGGTGTATTGGAGCCTACACGGACATCTCTGGCCCAAAATCCAACTTTCTAATCTAACAGGAATGGTAACTCCTCTATATATCCTATTTAATTACAAATTTACATGTTATTTGTATCATGACATGAGGAAGAATTAGGTCGTCATGTTTCATTTGGAAAAGTGTTTCTATTCATTGTCAATTATTTTTTGTTTCCCATAGATCCCTTATACATTATTAGGGAGGTGATTTCATTAAAATGTGACATGGAATCCCTTCAAATGTGACATGGCATCACTTTAAATGTGACATGGCCAAACTCTTTCCAAAAACTAGTTTTAGCTAATTCTCTAAAAAAAATCTCATTAGTCCACACATTTGCCTACTTATTGTATCATAATTAACCCAAACTTTTTTGTAGAAATAAATTATTCTTAGGGTTAAATTTATAGGAATCAAATTTTACATAGTCTTTCGAATATAATCCCTAACTATCCATTGTCTAATATAAAAAAAACTCACTTATATCGCCACCAAATTTTCATATTATGACTAATATAAAATGATTTGGAACTTTATACGTAATTATATATGTCCACCTATGCCGAGCCCTTACTTAGCACGAATCTACTGTTTTATCAACTTCTCTAGTTGCTCCATGTTTCATAACATGTAGAGTAGTTGTATATTTGATAATAAGTTATTTTAAAGTTCTTTTGCTTGCATCTTCTACATATTTGTTGAGTTTGTTTCTGTGACGCAAAAGTTTTTTTGTTTTTTTACTTCACAATAGTATTCAACGATAATCATTCACACAACAGCCATACTAAATTTCAACCAAGCATCCAGATAACAGCGTCAATAATAAATCCGAGAATACACAAAATAAGTCTAGCATCCTAACACCGGGTTCACTAGATTAGATTATACACAATAAAAACCTATCATCCCCTCCTCTGGCCCTGATTCCGCGATCACGCTTTTTCTTTACCTGCAACACAATTGGGAAAAACGAGTTGCGTAAGTATTTAACAAATACTTAGTGAGACGGTCGTCCCATCTACAGGCCAATTACTTGAATAAAGAAATACATGAAATACCAGGGCTATCGAACAATGCACCGAACACGCAAACACGAAAACAGAAAAACCGGACAGCAGGTCCAGTGTCGATCGACAGGAACCACCTCTGTCGATCGACAGCCCTCATAGCCCCGTGTCGATCGACAAGAAGCAGTCTTGTCGATCGACAGGGAACCTGCTGCCCACGGAGATTGGCCTATCCTCTCATGGCCAAATCTCCCAAATCCGATCAATCCCTGCGATTAGCAACCACCAAATCCACCAAAACACACAACAAACAACATATAACATCTATTCCATCATTCAAGAGCCTATGGTCGCGAACTCACCTTAGATCTGAAGAAAAGAGGAGAAAACCACGAAGAACACGAGCTTCAATCTCCGATTTCCCTCATGAATCCAACACTCCAAGCTCTCCCCACGAAAGCACACAATCTAGGATAGAGATCTAAGGAGAATCCACAAGAATTTCCTTTTAAAACTTCTCAAAATCCTTTAAATCTCTCTTTTCTCTCTTTTCTCTCTTTTTCTCTCTTTTTCTTCTCTTTTTCTTTCTTTTTCCTCGGCCACCAAAACTAAGGGAGCCTTTTATATGAAACCCAAGGTTTCTCAAACCTAGATCTGATTTTAACCCGTGTCGATTGACAGAAACACTCCGTGTCGATCGACATGGCATTCCCTGCCCAAAAATCCGAGAGAAGACGACCTAGCGTCGATCGACACACACCCTCAGTGTCGATCGACACCCACCAAAAATCACATTTTTGGTTCACGGGCGTTACAATTCTCCCCCACTAATATGGATTCGACCTCGAATTCCGCAAGGGCACGTCCACACAGGACTACTCCCTGGCCCGCGCCGGCCAATACCACAAGATATTCTCACATAATCTCAGAGACCCATGAACTAATCCTATGTTTATACGCACGTTCCTTAGACATTTATTACGTTTAACTCATCACACACTCTAGGGAACCATCGTCTCCTTGGGAAACCACCGTCTCCCCGCAGTATAGAGCAACCACCAAATCCACCAAAACACACAACAAATAACATATAACATCTATTCCATCATTCAAGAGCCTATGGTCGCGAACTCACCTTAGATCTGAAGAAAAGAGGAGAAAACCACGAAGAACACGAGCTTCAATCTCCGATTTCCCTCACGAATCCAACACTCCAAGCTCTCCCCACGAAAGCACACAATCTAGGATTGAGATCTAAGGAGAATCCACAAGAATTTCCTTTTAAAACTTCTCAAAATCCTTTAAATCTCTCTTTTTCTCTCTTTTTCTTCTCTTTTTCTTTCTTTTTCCTCGGCCACCAAAACTAAGGGAGCCTTTTATATGAAACCCAAAGTTTCCCAAACCTAGATCTGATTTTAACCCGTGTCGATCGACAGAAACACTCCGTGTTGATCGACATGGCACTCCCTGCCCAAAGATCCGAGAGAAGACGACCTAGCGTCGATCGACACACACCCTCAGTGTCGATCGACACCCACCAAAAATCACATTTTTGGTTCACGGGCGTTACAATTCTCCCCCACTAATATGGATTCGACCTCGAATTCCGCAAGGGCACGTCCACACAGGACTACTCCCTGGCCCGCGCCGGCCAATACCACAAGAGATTCTCACATAATCTCAGAGACCCATGAACTAATCCTATGTTTATACGCACGTTCCTTAGACATTTATTACGTTTAACTCATCACACACTTTAGGGAACCATCGTCTCCTTGGGAAACCACCGTCTCCCCGCAGTATAGAGGAACCACCTCCCCAATATAGGCACTCGGTACTAAAACGGAGACCACCGTCTCGATATAATACTCAGGAAACCACCGTCTCCTGGGAGACCACCGTCTCTCGGCATGTATACAGGAAACCACCGTCTCCGATACATACCCTGGAAACCACCGTCTCCAGCACATGAGTCAATCGTTGCAAAAATCTAAAAACGCCTATAAACATCAGCGACTAGGTCACCTCACATGGTCTATACTCGATACTCCCACCGGAATATCCACAAAACATAACCTCACTAGCCAACACAATCGATATATCAGAAACACTATCTGATAACTCAGAAATATAAGAAACACATCTCATAAATCTCTAAAGAATATGTATATCGTTACAACGAAACGAGAGATACATGAACCAACAACGCTACAGGCACAAGGCCTACCCGAAACTGGAACCACAAGGAAAACTAAGCTCAAATGGCGACCTGCTCGTCGAACCATTTCTTGAACTTCAGCTTCAACTTTGCCTCCGGCTCCCAAGTCTCCTCTTGGCAACCGCCATAATCCCATAGGATACGCAACAAAGGGATCTTCTTCCGACGCAATTCCTTGATCCTCCTCTCAAGGATTCTCACAGGAACCGCCAGAACCGTCGTATCAGGCTGAAGATCTGCAGGGATCTCCGGCACTAGCTCCTCCGACTCATGCAGGCACTTCCTCAACATCGACACATGGAAAACCTTATGAAATGCCTTCATGATCGGTGGTAACTCTAACCGATAAGCCACTTGTCCAACACGCTCCACCACCCGGAACGGACCCATAAATCTTGGACTAAGCTTGTTCTCTGCTATGGATCTGTTAGGACCCCTCAACATAACCATCTTGAGATACACGCGATCTCCCACTGAGAACTCAAGCTCATGCCTACGCTTATCCGCATAGCTCCTCTGTCTATCCTGGGCTTCCTTCAGGTTCAAACGCACAATCCGAACCTTCTCAGTCGTTTCCTGAACATAAGTAGCCCCATGAATGTTGCGCTCCCCCACTTGGGTCCAGCATAAAGGCGTCCTACATGGCCTCCCATATAGAGCCTCAAAAGGAGCCATCCCGATACTCGCCTGAAAGCTGTTATTATACGCGAACTCCACTAAGCTCAAATGATCCGCCCAGTGACCACCCCAATCCAGAACACACATCCTCAGCAAATCCTCCATAGTCTGAATAGTCCTCTCTGACTGCCCGTCAGTCTGCGGATGATAAACTGTACTCATATGCACCTTAGTGCCCATCTCGGCTTGAAATGCTCCCCAAAACTCAGACGCAAACCTGGGATCCCGATCAGACACAATACTGGTTGGCACTCCATGCAGCCTCACAATCTCCTGCACAAACTTCTTAGCCAACTTAGCCGCTCCATCGGTCTTCTTAATGGCCAAGAAGTGTGCTGACTTAGTCAACCGATCCACAATCACCCAGATAGCATCATACGTCCGCGACGTAGGTAACCCGACCACGAAATCCATCGTAATCATATCCCATTTCCACTCCGGGATGGGTAAACTCTACAGCTTGCCACTTGGAACCTTGTGCTCGGCCTTGACCAACGAACACGTGTTGCACTTAGACACAAAACCTGCCACGTCTCTCTTTATCCTGACCCAGTGATAATACTGCTTGAGGTCACGGTACATCTTGGTCGCACCCGGATGAATCGAGAACTTGCTCGCATGAGCCTCACTCAGAATCTCTTGCCTCAACATCTCATCACGAGGTACACACACTCGACCACGAACCAGAATCGTCCCATTCGAAGAGACAACATGCTCAAACCCCATTGCTCGTGACGAATCTAACAACATCTGATCACTCTGCTGAGCCACTTTGATCCTACTAAGAAGATCTACCCGATCAACTACCTCAAGGCCCAGCGCCTCCTCCGAAATAGCACAAAGACGCAACGTGCTAATCTTGCCTACCAGCTCCTCGATAACCCGCTCGCGGGCTAAATCGGACCTCCGCCGACTCAAAGCATCTGCCAAATCCACCAAAACACACAACAAACAACATATAACATCTATTCCATCATTCAAGAGCCTATGGTCGCGAACTCACCTTAGATCTGAAGAAAAGAGGAGAAAACCACGAAGAACACGAGCTTCAATCTCCGATTTCCCGCACGAATCCAACACTCCAAGCTCTCCCCATGAAAGCACACAATCTAGGATTGAGATCTAAGGAGAATCCACAAGAATTTCCTTTTAAAACTTCTCAAAATCCTTTAAATCTCTCTTTTCTCTCTTTTTCTCTCTTTTTCTTCTCTTTTTCTTTCTTTTTCCTCGGCCACCAAAACTAAGGGAGCCTTTTATATGAAACCCTAGGTTTCCCAAAACTAGATCTGATTTTAACCCGTGTCGATCGACAGAAACACTCCGTGTCGATCGATATGGCACTCCCTGCCCAAAAATCCGAGAGAAGACGACCTAGCGTCGATCGACACACACCCTCAGTGTCGATCGACACCCACCAAAAATCACATTTTTGGTTCACGGGCGTTACAGTTTCTAGCATGATTCTCTATCTTTATTTGTGCTCGAAGGCGTGATCTAGACTAGCTACCTAGTGACCGATATTAGATTGGTATCGATTCCAAAAGATTTTGTACAGTTCGGATCTAATATTTGATAGGCTAGGCGTCTTAAAAATCAAAAGTTTAGTTAAGGAGTCTAGTGAGCAATTAAATCTAATTCTTACATCGTGATTCCACCTTGCAATAACCATCGAAAGTTGAGTCTATTGGGGTAAGAGTTATAGGTTTCGGAGCCTCGAAAGGGGAATGATTCTACCATAGTGATTTGAGCTCTAGAACACTAGTTGCATCTCTTTAAAAACCGTGTAGTTCATGTTGCATTAGTTCCTTTTAATTGCTTCTATCTTGCGTGTTTTGATTTATCTATCCCTTTATTTTATTGTTTTGCTTTATTTCATCATAAATCCCAAACCCCAAATATATTTTCTCTTAGCTTATTTTGCATCATATAGATTTATAGCGTAACAACATAGTCTCATGTGGATCGACCCCTAAGTACTACAATTGTCAACTGTGCACTTGCAGATTAGGGTTTATAAATTTAAAACCTTTTGCATCTCCCTAATCCGGAGGCCATCAAGTTTTTGGCGCCGTTGCCGGGGACTAGTTCGCTTACCTATAGATTTTTGATAAAGAATAATTCTAAGTTTTTATTTTTTCCTTTTTGTTTCTTTTCCTTTTTGCTAACTTCGTTTTTGTTTCTTTTTATTTAAGTGTGTTTCAGGGATTTATCAATGGAACATCACAACAAAAACCCTAAAAATTTTAGGAAGATGGCGACAAGAAGGAGTTCCAATGGAGATTACATCCCCATGCCTCATGAATTCTATCAACAACCCTTTCCTTACAACAATTGGTACAATCCACAATTGTATCAACAACTACCATCTTAGGAGACTCAAGGACATGACCATCATCATGTGCAACCGAATCCACCTCCACAGCCCCACGACTGTTCCAATTCATCACCACAAGGAGACCTAATCGAAGCCTCGATGCGTAGATTCATGGAAGATACTCAAAGCATCGTCCAAGGAATCGAAACAAAGATTGAGACCATCAATTCATCCCTTGGAGAGAAGCTTGCTGCCCTTACCACTAAGTTTCAATCATATTAAACTGAATTGAATGGTCATAAAAAAATATTTTAACATTTTTAATTTTTAATTAATTGGAATGTTTTTTGTTGACGAGTTATTGATTGAAAAAAACAACTCTTATGTTTATAGTAAAAAGAAAAATATTTAATCCGCGTATTACGCGGGGAGTCATCTAGTATAATATATGTTAAACCTCTACCTATATTTAACCATAAAAACATGGTTGTTTATATTTTTAATTATATAGTTTGCTTTTTTTCTTTTCCTAATTTTTGTTTTATGATAAATTTCTCTTCATTAAAAATCGTTTTCAACTAAATATCTTATATAACTATTCATATAGAGGTTTTGTGCAATTTGTAAAATTATTTTATACTTGTTTTTTTTTCATTTTAACTTCTTCACTTTCGGGTTATTAACAATTTTGATATTGAAAAACTTAAATATTTAAATAATTGACATGTGTTAGAATCTAGTTGGCTACTTAACACGTGTCGCGATCTCGTGAGTTACAATTTTGCGCATCCTCCTTTATATAATAAGGTATTTATTTCTTTTTTTCGGAAAAAGAGGTCGCGAAAATGTTGCACATTTGCGATTGAATAGCGATTTACATTCAGGCTCCCAACCACAATAATCACACATTGGTCATTAATAAGCAGACTCTTTACAGACTACTTTGCGACCATAATTCACTAGTCACGAAATTTATGTCGTTAAAATGTCATTGCCAAAGCGTCTCTACTTCCCAACGACAACACTAAGTCGTTAATTTATGACTACGTTCCTTCGTCTTTAAGTGGTCGTATATATACGACTACTATAAACTATCGCAAGTTTGCAACTAAAGTATTTTGCGACGAAGAATTAGCAACTACTTATTATATTCGCAAATCCCGGTTTTGCAACTATTTTGTGATATTTCTGGGCGTTGCTAAATGGCAGTTTTCTTGTAGTGCACAAAGTAATAGTCTCATTGTTCCAAAAAACATGATGTTTTGGATTTTTTCCTTGTTCCATAAAACATGATGTTTTACTTTGTCATTAATCCATTTTCTATTAATGCATTTTCTTTTACAGCATAAATTAATTACTTTTATTGGTACTAATAAAAGTTAATTGTCTTTATCAACAAATACTTAAAAATCAACTTTTACCAATGCACTTTAAAAATTCCCGTTAGAAGGCTACTACTAATATGGAGAAATGATTGGTTAAACATAGAATGACTTAAGTACATGTGTTTAATGAAAAGTGAAAGTTTGTCTTAATAAATTGTGGGTTTACTTTTTCTTAATTCATGTGCAAAACTTAAAACATCATGTTTCTGAAACAGAGGGAGTATGATTCGATAATCCAACTATAGAAAGAAAGATATCCATGAATCAACAATATTCCAGAGATTAATCACCCAAAACCAAAAAGACTTGCGGTTGAAGAACTCAATGGAGCACAAGACTTTATTGAAGATATCTTGGGGACCAAGTATTGTAGGCATCAAAGCCCGTCTATGAAGTGAAGCCCGTGAAGCCTAAATGGAAGAAGTCTCTAGATCTCAATATATTTAGCATATTTCCATAACGTATTAGGAAAGTTTACATTATGTTGGTGTTAGCATTATGTTAATGTTACCACTATATATATGTATCTTGTGATCTCACATGAGACAACGCAATACAATATTCTATTCTATATTATTTGACATGGTATCAGAGTAGTCGATCCTCGTGGATCAAAATTAACAGCTTCCGCGTTTAAAAGTCTTACGATCTCACGTTCAATGGTGATCATGGGAGGAGACGAGGTCGAAGACGGCGGAGATGGAGACGATGATGACGTGAATCACAAGAAAGTGGTTACGTATTTTGTTTTTAAGATTAAACTATAGTTATTGGAGGTGTTTTTAGAGGTAAATTTTACCTACGTTTTCTTTTGGTTAGGGTTTCTTAAGATCATGGGTATTTATTTTATTTCTTTCTTTTGGTCGTTTGGTTTGGTTTTATAATTCTAAAAGTTAACATGGTTTTAGTGCAACAAGAGATAACATGGTGATTAAGGGCTAGGGTTTTCACAAGTGATTTATTTCTTAAGTATTCTATTATTGGAATTTTCTAGTTGAATTTTCCAGTTTCTTTTCTCATGGGTTCTCCTATTATAGGGGAGTTTGGTTATGGTTTTAGGGAGTTCTAGTTGAACGCTCATGTTCTTTAGGTCATTGTGTTTTTTTGTGCGATGTATGGACAGTCCTAGTCAAGGACAATTATATGTGGAGTTGCAAGTTGCACCCACGGGATGTATTCCCTTTTATCAAGACCAAAGACGAGCTGAAGTTTCATCCCTATTTTTTGAAGATTGAAGTTTATACCCGGAGGTGTTTTGTCCGTCCTCGACAAGTTGTCCACAACATACGTGTTTTGCATGATGATTTCGCATACCACGTTTGTCGTGCGGGGGAGTATTGAAGATATCTTGGGGAGCAAGACGTGTAGCTTGCGGACCAAGTATTGTGGGCATCAAAGCCCGTCTATGAAGTGAAGCCCGTGAAGCCTAAATGGAAGAAGTCTCTAGATCTCAATATATTTAGCATATTTCCATTATGTATTAGGAAAGTTTACATTATGTTGGTGTTAGCATTATGTTAATGTTACCACTATATATATGTATCTTGTGATCTCATATGAGACAACGCAATACAATATTCTATTCTATATTATTTGACAGACTTCTTTAGCGAGTATCTCGATTATGCCATTCCTTATAAAAGGAGGAAAAAACAACCAACCACTAGTCACAACTACAAACCCCACAGTGAGCAGCCGCGAAACCATCGGATTGATCCTCCAACGTCGCACAAACGTCCTCTTCTTCACTGCCACTTCCGCCGCCGTGCAAACTCCATGTAACACAAAGAACAAAGTGAGCTCTCCTGTAGGCATCTCACGGGTAAAATAGAATAAGATCAGCTCGTGAACCGCTCCAGAGACAAGGAACGTTGCGAGAACCCCTAACAATAGAGCCAAATCAGAGTTCATTTTCCGCTCGGTGATTCGTCGCACTGGGAAGTAAACAGATGGCCGGAGGATCGCCGGGACCATGAGATTCCACCGGCGACCCCAGAAGTCTTGAAGAGAGGTGGCTAAGTATGGTTCGTTGGACTGTGGCTCCAGGTCGCACCCAAGAGTGAAAGAGACCGAAAATTTGACGAGCATCAAGAGAATGTCAAGCTCCAAGTATATATGAAGAGAATAGAGAACCAATAGGACAACTGGAGATAGATCATGTTTGTAATCATACATACGTTGCAAAACACCAAAGATCACAACTTTAGTGGCGAAAGCCCATTTGGGGATTTCATTCTGAGACTGAGATGTAGGGTTTTCTCGAGGCTTGATGGGGAAGCAAGTAAAGCAAATGAATCGGGAGAGATTTGAGGGAAATGGGAAAAGAGGACCTTGATCGAAGGAGAAGAGTATGAGCTTGAAAATTGTGAGCCATGTGAGGAAAAACGCAGTGGAACCAATGAAGTGAACAGAGGATAAAAACAGGGGAAAGGCAAGAAACAGAGCACAAACAGGAAGAACAGAGACTAACCGAAAGACTCCAGATTTGATTCGCGTTGATAAGTAATAACAATAAGATATGGAGATTAATGCAAGAACCCAAACTTTGATGAAGTTCTTGAGTTCTTCCTCCATCTCTCTAGATCTTCTTTTTCTTTCTCTAGTCACGAGGTTTTGACTAATATTGGTTTATTATATATAGTATTTAAAAACTAATCAGACGAATCATACACGATCTGAATAGAAAATTGAAGAAAATTGATTTTGACAGCTACACACATTGTTGGCAGATTCGGACATATGAAGTATGAACCTGGTTTTATCTCACCCTCTCTGCATTCGAATCTTTTGGTTCGATTTCGGTTAGATTGTTTGGTTTTTTCGGTTATATCCAATGTTCAAAAATTCGCTAGGCGTTAATCGGGCGATCGGAGTGGACCTAGCGAATAATGAGAAAATCGAAGATTAAACGGGGATTAATTTTACACATTTTTAAGAAAATATAATATCTATATTATTTTGCGGATAAATATCAATAAGTTAAGATAGTCTGGTGGTACGATGAGACTAATTATATATTGAGAACGCGTGTTTGAATCTCTCATCTGCCTTTTTGATCTATTTCTGCGTATTTACTTTAATAAAATGCAAAATGACGAAATTGCCCTCGTCTTCCTCTTGAAGGTAAAAAATTTCTGCAATCCTAGCCGCCATATATATTCAATTTTCTCACGTTATTCTTCATTTTTTTTTTACTTTTTCTTGTTCTTAATATCAAAATATGACAGATCCAACAAGTATTAATCGATTTTGAACTTAAAATGATGAAAATTTTGAGTTTTTTCAAAAGATTCAAAAGATTGTCCGACAGCGATTAATCGGACGATAATCGTGGCGGAGAGTGTCCGACAGCGATTAATCGGCTAGGCGGCCGATTTTTTGAACAGGGGTTATATCTAAGATGAGTTCATATAGATCTGAATGAGTTATGGATCGGTTCGGTTCGGTTTCACTTTGGTTTTAGTTCGGTTCAGTTACACATTTTAGATGTCCATATTAGAACCTCGGTTTCAGTTCGATTTCGGTTAATAGTTGAATAACACAAAAACATTATATTCAAAATGTTTTGAGTCTAAATTCCATAATGAAACACTAAATAGACACAAAATGAAACACAAATTTCATAATCATAAAATGAAATATAACCTATCTAAGGACTAAAATACAAAGTCTTAAATAAAACACA
The DNA here is from genome assembly GCA_963576765.1 of Draba incana. NCBI lineage: Eukaryota > Viridiplantae > Streptophyta > Magnoliopsida > Brassicales > Brassicaceae > Draba > Draba incana. The sequence continues at coordinate 26,465,070 of OY755205.1, forward strand.
AATTGCTACTTCATATTTTGGGTATTTCGGTTACCCGTGGATTTTTGGTTTGGTTCGGATTCGGTTTCGGTTCTTCTGTTCTAAGCACATACAATCCATTGGGTATTTTTCAAAAATCAATTAAGATACGGTTTGGATAATTTCGGATCGGTTCGATTCGGTTTTTCGGTTAGGGTATTTTTGTCCACCCCTAATTAATAATAACAATCCTCAACAAAAAAAAAATGGAAGAGTTGTGTTTTTTGAAATAAAATGTTTTTTATATTTTTTGGTCGCATCTTTTAAAAAAACAATTATAGAGTCGGCGTCTTTTCCAAAAAAAAATGCTTAATGATTATTCTGAAAAGTTGTGTTCTTTGAAATTTGTAGCGTCATATTTTTGATAAAATCTATTTTTTAAAAAAAAAAATTTGACATTCCATTAATTTTTTAAGAGTTGTACATAATTACTGAAGCAAAATTGATGAATAAATATTTTGTATCATCTGAATATATGCAAGTAACTTGATACACTAATATACATCATATATCAAATTATACATTGCTATGCCCCTTCTTCGATCATATACAATTGTTTATCCGGATGATCTTTTTTCTATAGCGACGATGCCGGAAAAAAAATTCTACTACTAAGAGACAAAGCGGTTACTCACTAGAACCAACATTCAGTGAGATCAACGATTGGAACCGACCACGAAAACAAATCGACCATATTGAACCAAATGCGAACTTTAAGAGGGACTAACATCTCTTGGAAGAGATACCATATCACACAGCGCATGATCATTGAACTACTTATTACTAAAAGCATATCCAAACTAATGATAAAATCTGCTTATACTTACTAATATACATACATATATAATTTATTAAATTACATGTAAATAAATATAGTAATATAATTTTTTTCTTTCCAATCATTCAAATTCTGTAAATCACTTGAATTGTGCTCACTACAAAAAACAGGCCATTTGTGACTCCCAAATGGCCCATTTGCGACTTATTTGCGACTAAAAAAATCGGAGTTACAAAAGAGTCGCTAATTAGTCACAAATGGTCCATTTGCGACTTATTTGCGACTAAAAAAATCGGAGTCACAATAGTTGAGTCGCTAATTTTTGGAGTCGCAAATGAATCACAAATTTGCCACTATTCTGTGACTTTTTGTTTTAGTCGCAAATAAGCGACTAATCTGTGTCGGTTCAAAGCAGTCGTTAATTTGTGACTATTTAGAGACTAATATGGGCAGTGACAAAGTCGCGACTACTTAGCGACTGTTTTGTCACTCTTTAGAGGTTAACGTTAGTCACAAATTAGTGTCTATGGTGTCACAAATTAGCCACCAAAAGTCACTAGTTTGGTCAGTTATTTCGAACTAATTTGCTACTAATTTGGTACCAACTGGGTCCTAATTTGCTACTAATTTGGTACAAAGAACATATTCATATTTGTGTTTGTTTTGAGAAACCAAAATAGAAAGAAGAAAAGTCTTAAAATTAAAACGAAACATATGAACAAAAAAACTATATTACAAAGTAACAATTTCAAAGTAAAACCAAACATATGATACAAAAAAAACTATTTAACAAAACTGTCCGATAAATATCGAAATCCTTCAAGTGTGTTTAGCTTTGTTTTTAACCTTCAAGAGTTCTTACTTGCATATGACATGTTCTTGTTTCTTACTCAAATCTTTGCATCTGTTATGATCTCATCTTTGTTCGTGTCTATGCTTTCCCTATGGATCTCTGTGTTCTGATTTCTTCTTCGTCTTCGTTCCTAAAACATTCATCAAACCAATTATTAACACTCTACAAGAACTCGTTTTTTGTTTGTGTTTGTGTGTGTGTTGTTCTTGTTGTAATTATACCTCTCTAGGCATCACAGGGTACTCATCAGATTCAAGCATTCGAGTTACTTGACTCATCTTCGGCCTCTTGTCTGCATCAGGATCAACACATCTCAAAGCTGTCAAAAGAGCTCGTTTAAGTTCACTTGTCGACGGTTTGGTCTCGAGCTCTTTATCCACCACGTCTTCTAATTGTTTCTGCTGAACCATAAGCTTTAACCACTCCACCATATGCACCTAAAAAACACACACACAATTCAAGAATCAAGATCAACCTCTGAATCATCATGTCGAATATTATCAAGTTCTATCTCTCGCATACAGTCACTACAAGAAAAAAGTCATTTTGTGACACAATATTTCGTTACAATAAAAAAAAATTCGTAACAATAAAACTATTATGACATATTTGTAACAATTTATAAAAAGTTACAATATTTCATTGCAAATGATTAGATGTAACCAAAACGTTACAACTTTTGTGATGAAATTATTTAGTAAATATTATCTCACAAATGGCGACGAGAAATACCAGTGACAAAATTATCATAATTACGGACTAAAAGTATTGTCTCAAAAATTGTTGTAACCTTTTCAATGTCTCGATTCCATCTCCAATTTCTACGAATATGTAATTTAAAATGCGTCACAAAAACATCTTATAATTGCGAAAATTCCTAGTTTATTTCAATATCTTTATCAAAATAATCTAACGTAATTGCTAAAATACTATATTCATTTTTTTGTCGGCATAAAAAATACATATATTAGGGTCGTGGATTATGTAATGGTTGTTGTATCAATTATTTTATTAATATTTAAAAATAGAAACATATTATCAATATGACAAAAACTGTCGAGCAAAAACTCAAACAAACTGTCGAATTCACACAAACTGCCGAGCAAAAACTCAAACTTTCGTATGCCCATGACCAAAATCAGGTCTAATTTAAAGAAATTAGGGTTTCAGAAAAGAAGACGATGCCGAGGATTCTGCAAGGCCTCGACCAGAAACTTCTAGATTCCTAATATTGATTCTCTTTGGTTTCCTTTCTCTCGCAGCAAAGAGAGGAAGAAAATTTAGGGGAATCGAAATCGGCGAGAGAGGAAAGGAAAGTTGAAGATTCTAGGTTTTGAAGGAATCGACACAAAATTAGGGTTTCTGTGAATCTCTCAGCCAACAGAATCGAGAGAGAGAGAGAGAGAGAGAAGAAGAAGAAGAAGAAGGTTTGGGGTATCATCTTCGCCGGAAAGAGAAACCGGAATTAGAAGCTCCCGATCTCTGTTAGCTACCGATTTCGTATTATTCCCAAAGAATAAAAAAATATAATAATGTTTTTGGTAAGTGTCTAATGGACGGACAAAGATTATCAGTAAAGAATACTGAAAAAGTTAATGGACGGACAAGATTACCTAGGAGTATGTCAAAGATTTCCACGTCAGCGGTTCTAGTGATCCTCTCTAATTGGCTCTCATCTTTTAATTGAGCCACATTACGTACAGCGTCGCAGAGTAGTGGCTACGGAGTCACTAATTTGTGACTACTTTGTGACGCAATACAATAGTGGCAAATGTATACCCTAAACCCTAAACATTTTGACCAAAAATAATGACCCATTATTCTTTCCAACCAACTTTATAAGTATTTCTATAATGTTTGTTTGATTCTAAAACTTAAAATACTAGTAACCAAAAAAATATAGATTAATCTTCAAAAATATGAAATGTAAGAGATAAGTGATATATGTTTTAAATTCTTAAGAAGGCATTTGTAATGCTTTGTTTTTTTGGAAAATCTATTTGGATTTTTTTTTCCACTTCTATTATATTTTTCTTATTACATTGTACTTGATTAATATGTAAATACGAATATAACTCATATAAACTTAGATTAAGGTATATAATTATCCAAAAACATAAAGGAAGTGGGCAATCCGTGGCAAAGTAGTGGCTATTTTGCGACGCTTTTGTGACTAGGTTACCTTTAACCCTAAATAGTGGTGAATGAGTGGCAAAGTAGTGGCTATTTTGATGAATTTTTGAAAATCATATTGATTAGTCACAAATCAGTAGCAATGTAGTCGCAATTTGGTGACTTTTTGTGACTCGTGGGTAATGAGTCACTAATTTACGACTACTTTGTGACGCAATACAGTAGTGGCAAATGTATACCCTAAACCCTAAACATTTTGACCAAAAACAATGACCCATTATTCTTTCCAACCCACTTCCCAAGTATTTCTATAATGTTTGTTTGTTTCTAAAACTTAAAATCCTAGTAACCAAGAAAATTTAGATTAATCTTGAAAATATGAAAATTAAGAGATAAGTGATATAGGTTTTATGTTTGTAAGAAGACATTTGTAATGCTTTGTTTTTTGGAAAATGTATTTTGAATTTTTTTCACTTCTACTGTGTATTTAGTACACACTTATTAGTTGAATAAGATGTATATACAAAACTATATTCACTAGATTAACATTACACTACAAGAAAACAATGCATTTTCCGACGGCCAAATCCGTCGGAATTCCGTCGGAAAAGGGGTATTCCGACGAATTTCCGATGGTTTTGGTCCGTCGGTTCTATCTTGTCGGAAATTGGGGATCTGTCGGAAATCCGTCGGAAAATTCCGACGGATCACTTTTTTTTTTTTTTTTTTTTAAAACGAAAGTCCGTCGGAAATCCGTCGGATTTTCCCGACGGATTTCCGACGGACTTTCGTTTTTTTTTTTAAAAAAAAAAATTCCGGCCACCGGAAAATTTTCCGGCGAAAAGTGTTGCCGGCGGAGCTTCTTCTTCTCCTCCTCCGGATCTTCTTCTTCTCCTCCTCCGGATCTTCTTCTTCTTCTTCTTCTTCTTCTTCTTCTTCTTCTTCTTCTTCTTTTTCCGGCGATCGGGAAAAATTTTCCGGAGAAAAGTGTTGCCGGCGGAGCTTCTTCTTCTCCTCCTCCGGATCTTCTTCTTCTCCTCCTCCGGATCTTATTCTTCTTCTTATTCTTCTTCTTCTTCTTTTTCCGGCGAGATCTACTTTTTCCGGCGAGATCTACTTTTTCCGGTGAGCTCTTCTTCTTCTTCTTTTTTCCGGCGACCTCTTCTCCTTCTTCTTCTTCTGCCGGAGCTTTCTCTCCGCCGGAGCTTCTTCTTCGCCGGAGTTTCTTCTTCTTCTTCTTCTTCTTCTTCTTCTTCTTCTTCTTCTTCTTCTTCTTCTTCTTCTTCTTCTTCTTCTTCTTCTTCTTCCTCCTCCTCCTCCTCCTCCTCCTCCCCCTCCTCCTCTTCTTCTTCTTCTTCTTCTTCTTCTTCTTCTTCTTCTTTTTCTGTAAATACAAATAGTAAAAATTAAAAAAATAAAAAAGAATAAGAATGAGCGGGAATGCAAAACGAAATGAGCGGGAATGCAAAATTAAAAAAAAAACGGGTTCCGTCATAAATCCGTCGGAATTTCCAAGGAATTTCCAACGGAATTCCGACGGATCCCGTTTTTTTTTTTTTTTTTTTCAAAAAAAACGCAATCCGTCGGAATTCCGTCGGAAATTCCTTGGATTTCCGTCATAATTCCGTCGGAATTTATTTTTTTTTTATTTTTTTTGAAAAAAACGCAAACCGTCGGAAATCCGTCAGAATTTTCCGACGGAATTTATTTTTCCGTCGGAAAATGCCTTGTTTTCTTGTAGTGTTATGATGTTTAGTTTGCCCAAAACATAAATTTAGTGGGGAATGAGTCGCAAAATATTTCACTAGATTAACATTATGATGTTTAATTTGCCCAAAACATAAATTTAGTGGGGAATGAGTCGCAAAGTAGTTGCTATTTTGCGACTCATTTATGACTCCAGTACACCAAACCCTGAAAAGTTGCAAAATAATGGCTAATTAGCAACTCTGTTGGTAGAGTCGCTAATTTGTGACTCCACGTTGTGTCGCTAACGAGTCTCAAATTTGTAACTATGCGCGATGTCGTAACTGAGTCTCAAATTTGTGACTACTCTGCGACTCGAGTAAAACATTCGACAAACTGTCTCAAATCAGTCGCAAATTTGTGACTGATTAACGACTACTGGAATCAGTCACAAATTTGCGACTAATTTGAGACTACAAGAAAAAAGAGTCACAAATCAGTCATAAAATAGTCCCAATTGAATCGCAAATATTAGTGACTAACTTGTGACTCGGAAATTGGAGTCATTAATGATATGTTTTCTTGTAGTGGCTCTGCTCTGAAAACCTACTACTAATGCTACACTACAAGAAAACATGTCTGTTTCTGACAGAATCATCCGTCAGAAATCCGTCAGAATCAGGGGTTTTCTGACGGATTTCTGACAGATTTGTTCCGTTAGTTCTATCTCGTCAGAATTCCAAATCCGTCAGAATTCCGTCAGGCTACCCTGACGGAATTCTGACGGCCAACGGATCACAGGAATCCTTCAGGAAACCGTCGGAATTTCGTCAGAGCCAAGAATTTCGACGGTTTACTGACGGTTCAAGTAACTGACGGTTTTCTGACGGTTTAAGTAACTGACGGAATTCTGACGGTCAAGTAACTGACGGAATTCTGACGGTTACCTTACAAATTCCGGTGATTCGTTGGCCGTCATAATTCCGTCAGGGTAGCCTGACGGAATTCTGACGGATCCGGAAATATTTTTTAAAAAAATTTTTTTTAATAAAATATATGAAAAAAAAAATTTGTAACAAAAAATGAAATTAAAAAAAAAAGTAATTTATATTTAAATAGAAATTGTTTTAAAAAGAAATTAAAAGTTTTACATTAAATTTAAATTACAATATAAATTTAAAGTCCTTGACGACGTAAGAAGTTGTTCATCTTCTCCTCCATTGCATTGTATCGTTCGTCCGCCTCCGCCTTCTCTCTGAGATGCCGTGCCTCCACCTCCTCCATATCCTTCTTGCGCCGTTCCTCCGCCTCCTCAATCTATTTCTGCAGACGTGCCTCCGCCTCCGCCTTCTCTCTGTCGTACCGTTCCTCCAAAGAGATAACCCGTTGGGTCAGTTCGGCGTTTTGTGCTACCAAGCTGCTACCACCGTGATAGGGAAACGACGAAACGGATGAGCAACTGTCTTCGGGGAGGCCGTAGACACGACCTCTGCTCTTAGGGGTTACCTAAGAAAAAAAAATTTCAATTTCAAAACGTATTAGTATTAAAAAGTATTTTAAATGTGTTTAAAATTGACACGTTTACTAACCTCGTAAGTGAACTCGTTCACCTTGTCAAATAGAACTTCGGTTAGCGGCGGAGTTCTTTCGACGATCGGTTGCGAAGCGAGGAATTCATGCCCGGCCTTCTCCACGCTCTCCACGATTTCCCGAGCATGAAATATGCCATAATCCCTACGATTTCAAAAATTTTTTTATATAACCTTTTAATTTTCTTCCATATTTATAATTACTATGTCAATTATAGATACACAAATTTACAATCTTTATTACGGAGTTAGGGCTTTTGGGAATTATGATGTTGAGTTTTTGAGATTATAGAATTTATGTTTTTTTGGATTTATGGTAATTTGGTAATATTCGATATTGGAATTTCGTAAAAAAAGCATAAAAAAAGTGTAAAGGTATTTTTTTTAAAAAAAATTTTGGTTTTTTCATCTTATATATATTTAACCAACCATTATTGACATTGTTAAGGAATTAGATATTTATGGAAACGAAGGCAACATAAATAAAACTTATGGTATTCACGGCAGTGGATCTTTGATGGGCAAAACATAAATTACGACGGTTTATGTTGCCATTCGAAGAGCCAATCCCGTGAAAACCTGAAGTTCTACACATGATACCTTCGTTTCATAAATCCCTAATTACTTTACATTGTCAATAATTCTTGCATACAACTCCCAACATTGAGCGAGTCCCTTAATTTTTTCAAAATTTGTATAGTTTTTAAAAGTTTATGGAATTTGTTTAAATTTAAGAGTTTTTATACTTTTTTCACTGTTTTAAAAAGTAACATGTTTTTAAAAGTTAAATGTTTTTAAATGTTACATATTTTTAAATGTTTATAAATTTAAGCGTTACATGTTTGTAAAAGTTTTGAAATTTATTTAAAATTTACAAGTTTTTTTTACAATTGAATCCGCGACTGCATCGACACATTTTCCAATTTGTATGGTTTTTAAAAGTTTTTCTATTTATTTAAATTACAGAGTTTTTATACGTTCTTTCAATGTTTTACAAAGTAACATGTTTTTAAAAGTTACATGTTTTTAAAAGTTACATATTTTTATATGTTTTAAAATTTAAGCGTTACATTTTTATAATTTAAGAGTTTTTTTTCCCAAATTTTAACAACTTAGATGTATATATCTCAATAAATCCTTAAAAATTACAACAACTTTTTACAATTGAAATTCAATTAATCTATACATCCATTTTGTATGGTTTTTCATAAATTCAAAATTCATAATTCTTTTATAAATCACTAAATTCATGAAATTTTCTAAATCCCTAAATTCATTTGTTTTTCTAAATCCCTAAATCTTTAATTCGTAAACCAATTACAAAACCATGTTCTACAAGATTTCTATTTCGAAATTTACCCATACCCAATTGAATTCCGTAACAATTTGTACAAGATTTCAACGGATTGAAAAAATTTCTATGGATTTGTTCATAATCTTAAAACAACCAAGAACTTACATTGATTTGGTGAGTTGGGTGACAAACGGCGGTGAATCGACAGAGAAGACGGTGAAACGGACGGAGAATGATTGAATCGGACGGATTTTTCGAGTTGGGAAATTTTTTTTGGTTTTTCTCTCTATGCTCGACGGAGAAGACGAAGTGGTGTTTATAAAGAATACTATGACGGAATTCTGACGGTTTATTAAAATCCGTCATAATTCCGTCAGCCATCCCGCTATTTTGATGAGACCGAAGTGTTTAGGCGGGAGTAAATTAGGGTTTTCCGTCAGAATTCCGTCAGCTAATAATGACGGAATTCTGACGGATTTTTAATTTGTAAATTGTTTAATAAGGATTTAACAATTTAAATGTAAAAGATTCTTGTGTTTTATTTTTATTCTGTAATGGAGAAATGTTAAATTTATAAATATAAAGAATTAAGAAGGTTAATCATATTATAAATTTGTATAAATCCATATCAATTAAAATCAACTTATAAGAAGTGAAATTCAATTCATTGGAAAACAATCGTAAAATTGTTAGAATATCGTACTGCCTAAACAAATATTGCGTTTATGTGTATGCGAGGAAAACAAATTTTAAATTTAGGATCCGTTACAAATCCGTAACACGTGACTGTATTTTAATTTTTCCATATAAATTTGGGAAATAATAATTAAAAAATAAATAATCCGTCAGAAATCCGTCAATATTGGCTGAAGGAATTCTGACGGATTTTAATTTTTAAATTGTTTAATAAGGATTTAACAATTTAAATGTAAAAGATTCTTGTGTTTTATTTTTATTATGTAATGGAGAAATGTTAAATTTATAAATATAAAGAATTTAGAAGGTTAATCATATTACAAATTTGTATAAATCCATATCAATTACAATCAACTTATAAGAAGTGAAATTCAATTCATTGGAAAACAATCATAAAATTGTTATAATATCGTACTGCTTAAATATTGCGTTTATGTGTATGCGAGGAAAACAAATTTTAAAATTAGGATCCGTTACAAATCCGTAACACATGACTGTATTTTAATTTTTCCATATAAATTTGGGAAATAATAATTGAAAAATAAATAATCTGAATTCCGTTAGTGTTCCGTCATTAATACCGTCGGAATTGGATGACCGATTATATCCGTGGGGATTCCGTCGGTTACTAATGACGATTTTATGACGGAAAACTGACGGCTACCCTCGCCGTCAGAAATCCGTCAGAATATACCGACGGAATACTGACGGAATGAATTTTCTGCCAGATTACCGTCAGAAAACCGTCGGAATTGACTGACGGAAATACTGACGGCTAAAAATTTCGTCAGAATTGATGGTGTTTTCTTGTAGTGCTACTTTATGCTACTCCTTTACTACCTAACCGGTATAGCCGCACCGGTTGCGGTTGCGGTTGCGGGAGTTTGTGGAAGCACGCGGTTGCGGTTTCAAGCGTTTCTGAGCAATTTGAATGTCTAGTGTAGAGATTAAAAATTGGTGCGTTTGCGGGATATTTACGACTGGTTGCTAGCGGGTGCAGTAACGGTTAAAAAAATAATTATGAAAATAACTAAAACACCAAAAATCATATTATTATGATAAAAATATATAAAAAGACTACTTCAACATGATTAATAATGAAAAAAAAAATGCACCAAATAATTATTGAAAAAAATAACTCATTGTAACATTCTTACTACTTTATGCACTGAGTAGCCTAGTATCTTAGAAATACATTTATAACAGTAATACATATCCGATAAGAATAAAATTAAGAAGGTGGATATTGTGTAATATTTTTTTAGGCAGCACATCGTCTCTTATTCCAGAATTCAATCTCAGCATAAAGAAATCACACCTCTTGTTCTACGTAAGATAAACAAGATAAGAGAAAACTCGAACCATAATAAAGAAAAGAGAAAACGAAAACATGACCAGTAACAAATACATAGAAGTTATGATGAACAGGCATGAGAATAAAATCAAACATAATAAAATGTATCTTTAGTTAAAAAACCTAAAAGAACTGCATGATAATGTGATGGTTTTTTTTGTTTGGGTATATACTGGGCTCACATTAAATATTGTTTTCCTTTTTTTTTTTTCTTATTGAACTACCTGCTACCGCCCGCAACCGCAAACGCTTGCGGGAAGTAGCTTTTGATTTCCAGCGGCATGAAGCGATATGGAGCAGTTTGAAACGGTTTCAATGATTGGTGCGAAACGCTACCAACTGCAAATGCAACATTTGCGGGTGGTAGCGGGTGAACAAATCAAGCTCTATGAGTCACTACAAGAAAACAAGGTTAATTCATATGGTATTTCCAACGGACTTTAGCCCACCGGAAACTACAGCCATATTTGAACCAATATTGGAAGGTGAAATAACCTAACCCGTTTTAAAAAAAAAAAAAAAATCTGAGATAATATTCCTATAAATATTAATTCTCAACTCACTAACAAACCTATCATAAGTCATCAACCAGCGGAATACCATAAAATCAATTAAACCGGAATTAAATCAATAAATCCAGTAACTCAATTAAATCAAGCAATTATTCAATTCCAACAATTCTAGAAACACCAGAAACCTAAACCAGGTTCTAAACTCAATAAATAAAACACATAAAAACAAGTCCTAGATCATCCTCCTCTTAATCGCCATCATTCCACGATCACACTTTATCTTTACCTGCATCACATGGTTATAAAAGATGTGTAATTATTATCACAAATACTTAGTGAGACGGTCATTCCAATCTACGACTATACACAGGCATAAAGAATCAATATAATACCAACAACAAACAACAAGCCAACACTAACACATAACTCATCAATCAACAATGCAACAAAAACGTTAGAAACACATCCAAATACACAATTATCACAGAAACCATCTCAATTCCAATCAAACAACACACAAACACACATATATATATACATTGGTCCATTTACCTAGATAAGCCATGGTCGCACACTCACCTTGGCTTTGGGATTGGGATTCGATTAGGGACAGAAATGAACACGAACCCAGCCTCTAGCAAGACCTAAAAACTACTCATTCTCTTTCTCTATCACCTAAAACTCACCACCAGAGTTTGCCTTAATCCGGATTAGGGTTTCTAAAAAATAGGAGCAACACGCTGACTTCGAATGAACATTGAGAACGGAGCTTAGCTCAAAATCAAGATCGGAAACCCAATATGAAAACTAGACAGAGAGATCTTTCCAACAGTATCTAGATCCTCTCCTGAATCCTTCTGCATCACCGATAAAACGCTCCCAAAGTGGACTGGTTGTAACAAAGATCTGCACAGATCGGTCATGGGAAAACAACCATAACTCATAATATACAGATCGGAATGACAATCCGCTTTCTCCTATAGCTAGATCAGAGAGTGGAAAATATACCCAAAACGTTTCACACTGATCGGATCTGGTTTAATTGTCCGTTTCTCTTCTATACTGAAACGGGTCAGCTTTGTCCTCTTCTTCCTTTCAATCTCGACGCACAAATCACCCAACCCTCCTTCTTTTTCTCTTTCAACACAAAAAATCTGACTTCTAAACCCAGAAAAAGAGGCTGCTTCCCCTTATAAATATCATCTTAGGATTTTCTCTTAACCCAAACCGAGCGAACCGACGATTAAAAAAAATCAAACCAGTCCGGTTCAATTTATTTGGTTCACGAGCGTTACCAAAGAAATAGCAACAAAGAAATAGCAACGGATCAAGTCCCGTCAAAAATCGGTTGGAATTTTCCGACAAAAGGAAAAATCATTGGCATTTGGTCCGAAACACGATCGAAAATTCTTTGGAAATCAATTTTGTCGGGAATCGGAAGGAAAAAATAATCGTTGATATAGCCTATTTATAGCCGTTTGAATATTTAAAATTCCATGAGATATCCGTCCAAAATCGATCAGAAAAATCGCTGAAATCTGCTATAAACCAGTTCAGAGCTTTGTCCACAAAACAAGTAGAAAAAAACGAACTTAAAATGGAACCTTCGAATAGAGATCAATATTTTCGAGCTTGGATGGACATGCTTTCACATGATTTTGCGACAAGTTTACTTGCTGATGAGTTCTACGACGAAGTACAACAATTTATGGGTCTTTCTCTAAACCAACCGAGAACCATTCACGAAGGTAAAATGTCATGTCCTTGCTCTGAATTTCGGAATCGTAGAACAAAAATTGTGCGTCAAGTCTATGATCACCTATATAGAGACAGATTTATGGCGGGTTATAAGATATGGTATTCTCGTGGAGAAAATGATTCAATGATGAATTATGGTAGTATGAGTGCGAATAGGTTATAGAAACCAATAATGGAATTAGATGAAAGTGTAAGTTTGCAGCATATAGTTAATGAAGAGTTTCGTGAGAATATACCGTCGTTCTTTGAGGATGGAGATAGAGTAGAAGAACCAAATTTAGATGGTCGGTGGTAATTTGATATGGTAGATGCATCTAGTCATCTGTTATATGATGGTTGTAAAGAGGGTCATTCATCTTTATACTCCGCATATAGAATGAAGAGTATAAAGATGGATTGGAATTTGTCTGCAGATTCGTCGTCCTGGACTCGGCAATCTTGTTACCACTAATAGGACAAGGTATGGGTTGTTGCCGATCCCGAGCTGACACAAGAAGTCGAAACGCTAAAAGGAGCACTCGTGGAGCGAGACGCAGAAGTTAGCGCATTGATGGTTGAGCACTCAAAAACCTTGCCACGACGTAGAGTAATCTCGACATATTCACGGCTTACTTGAAGGGAAAACATGTGGATTTTCCAGTATTCGTAGGAATAAACTCTGATGATCTTCGAATGGCTAATATGGTAGGAAATTCTGACGATAATACCGTCCGAAATATCCTTATTTTCTTGTAGTGCAACTTGAAAAAAAAATGTGCAAGTAAAATCAAAGCAAGTCAAACCCCATGGACACCCGAAGTTTGGATTCTTTACTTAGTTAGCGATGATGCATTATCGCCTAGTTACAGGGAATGTGATTTGTATTCAGGCCCGTGCCTAATGGGTTTGCAAAGAGCATTGGTCTTAGGGCCTCAGATAATATATAAACTTTAGGGTCCAATATTTTAAATGTTTATAATAGTGTAGTGGTTTGAATATTTGACTTGCACACCAATATTCAATCGGAGTTGAGTTCAAAACCTCTAGGATGCCAATATTTCCTTCTTTTTTATTAATTTTACTAGAATAATTGAAGCTTGTTCTACACGCAATGCATGACATTAATTTCAGGAAAACACTTTGTGCCAGTAATGTTCTGCTCTTTTACCCAAAAACTTTCATTTATGTTCGTGAATGGAAATGTCAGGTTCAACAATATGAAAGAGAAAGAGTAGGAAGACATTCTGGTCCTTTCTTTGTGGCAATAATGCCCTGCTTATTTTTTAATCCAAAACATCCATATTTTTTTTTGAAAATCTTTGGCACATCAAGTTAGATAGACTAAGAATCCATTAAAGCAAAGTACTGATGAAAATCAAATCAAAACAGACCCTAGAAGGAAGACAAGTTCAAACCAAGAAAACAAAGAGAATCCTACAAAAAGATAAACAGAATAACTGAGGATATAAGTGAGCAAAAGTGTTCAGTGTTCACAATCCGATTCATGTAATAGCACAAACGCAACTAGGAGGACCAAAGTTTATTTTTCATCCGTGAGTTGGTAATTTTTAAGAAAACGTGACCTTAATCTTGCACTTGGATGGAGCTCTTGGAAGCATTAACTTTTCCATGTCGTCTTTACATCCTGTCTGAGAATGAAGTTTCACCAACTTTAGACATGGCAGCTTCCTAAAAAAATGCTTCAATTGCTCCACCTCTCCGGTAGTTCCACAGTATTCGGTTATCTGTAGGACCTTCAAAGGGCATGACAGTAGGAAAGAATATCCCGCCATGCACTCGCACACAGATTCGGGTTCTGCTTCATCGTAGTGCAATGGACCCTGAAGCAAGATGATTAGATGAACAATTATAAAGTGAAAATCAAAGAGTATAAACATTGTCTAATAAACTTTGGGGGTTTTGGTCATACATCGATGATAAGCGTCTCTAGATTTGGAGCCTTCTTTAGCAAAAATGGTAGAAATTTCCGACATGACCCCACATCATTAGGTGTAATAGTTAAATGATATAGGCTTTCAAACACCGGGATTGCTTCACGGAAGTAATAAAATGCCTGAACCAAAATAAATTAACTGAAATTCAACATATTGCAATATTTGGATAAAAACTACTAAGAAACATATAAGATATATGTAACCAGACCGTTTGAAAATTCTATAGAACTTAAGATGCACTCCAAAATGTAGAGAAGATTTTGATTTATATACCTCAGAATGCGAAACTAAGATGTCACGATGATTACTGATTAATGATTATACTCATCTTCAATTTTATCTATATATACTAGGTCTTTTCCCGCGTTACACGCGGGATTTATGGTGAATTTCTTAAATTATTATGGTGAATCACTAAGGAAAAGTACTTCATCTTCTTATTCTCATGTTGTTTGTTGACACAAAATGCTCAGATTATTGTCACAGTTTTGCAAGAATAAAAACAGTTGTCATTGAAACCAAGATTAGGCAAAGATCATGAACTCTTTACTAACCCAGATAAAATAGTGACAAATATGTTACTAAAATTTCAAGGGTAATGCAACAATGTGATATATACACTTGCACCAGCTTAAACCATTGTATAAATCATGATTATTGAATAAGCTCTAAAAGTTTAATCACATGTTACCACTTATGATGCCTAAATATGCAGCTGAATTCATTCCTTTACTTTAGTTTAGAATAGAGGCAGTTTCATCATCCGTCTCTTTACGACACCATTATTGATATGGCGCATGAAAATCAGAATACCCGGCACTATAGGTCCACTTAGTCTCTAGTCTTTGTCTCTTTTTTTTTGTCCTAGTTGGGCTTGGTTCTCTAGTCTCTGCCCTCTTTATAAGGTTTTACCTCTCCTCACCATTTTTTTTTTGCTTTTTACCCTTGGATACGTTTGTTTATTTTGCTAAAAATAAAGTGGAAATGGAATAGGAACCTCTTCCCTCTTATCATTCATGTAGTAGTTGATGAACCTAAGAAAGCTCTTATTTCTCTTGAAGTATTTTGCTAATTAGAATGCACAATTTGCTTTGACAAAGTTCTGACCAGTGTGTAGCAGAGGAGGGCCAATTCACCGATAGAGAAAAACATATCCCAATTTGAATATAAATTCTGCCGTATAGGTAAAGAGCATGATACTAAAATTATGAGCTAAGTTTTACAAACAATATCTATATGAATGAGAAATTGTTTACCCTAATGAACTTCTTTAAAGTACCACCATAAATTCAACTTGAAAGAGTATTACATAAATAAAGGTATGACGAATAAAAAAATGTACGATCAAAAGAAAGCATCCATACTCTCTCGTGCCTCCTCCCTGCAACTTGCTCAATCACGGTTGTGCCCTTAATACTGTAAATGCACAAATTGAATACGGAAACATAAACAAACAAACAAACAAAATAACCAAACTAACATTTCAAGAGAGACTCACACTCCATCGACAACTCTACCACCGAAAAAGATTACACATGCCGAGACACAACATAGTACCAACCATATTTTTATAAAAAATCCGCTTTCGAGTAACACGGTTCCTCCAGTAATGGAACTTCATGAACCATACACTCCTAAATGGTCACAAGGAAGCAATGTTTTTACTCTATCTTGTAGACATTGGATTCCCATGTTTGTAAGCAAATCCGAGAAGCCAGGAGCAATCTCCCACACATCGACTTCTGCAGATTGAAAGAGCCAGAGACCAAATTAACACACAACAGTAGGAAAGGTTGACTCAGGAAAAAAAACTAACTCTTACATCTAGAGAGTAGTACATCATCAGAAATGTTCGGATTGGGGACAACCAAAACCACTTGATCAATATTAGAGCATTACAATGTGGCGGAAAATTGCTTAAACTAAAAGCTTAAATTACCACCAAAATGACCTGATGTTTCTTGTTGTCGGGCCAGACAAGCGATTCTAATCTCAAAGCTGTGTATAATCCTCCAAACCCGCCACCTAAAATGCACACCTTAGGACTCTGTAAACAGAAAGCTTACATTCATCAAAGTTTCCGAATCCGCAGTGGAAATTATCTACATAGTTCTAAAAGAGTTACGAACCTTGTTTATCAGGCCATGTGTAAATCCTAGGAGTTGTTTCATTCTCTGTAATCTCAATGTAGCCACCATTGTTTGCAATCGCCGTCGTAACATATAACCTCGGAGCATTTGCCGATGAATTTCTTAGAGAAGAGAGAGAAAATTCAGAAGCTCTTGAAGCTTGACTACCCAATCTCTTTGCTCCATTTGAAAATGTTTCTCTCAGCCAAATTAGCAGTCGTCGATTCGTTCGTATTCACATCCTCTGATGCCATTAAAAAGAAAAGAGAAAGAAAGCTTGTGTACTTTAATTGAGGTTGGAAACGCACATTAATTCGAAGCATTGGTCTGTTGAATCTAAGCTATGAGTGGTGTGTTTCGGAGGAAAGTAGTTGTATATATATATATAGGATGCAGTGGTGTAGAGCGTTAAGGATTGAGAGTGGGAGAAATGGAAAAGATTGGTAGTCAGTGAGGAGAAGTAAGTACTCTGCGGTTAACGATTCTGTAAAACGGAGGAGGTGAATGTTCGAAACCGTGAAGCAGATGAATAGTCGAGTTTAATTTCTGTGTCGCCGGTGGTTTCGGTTGGAGAGAAGATTAGGGAAAAACAAAGAGATTTAGTCAAGCATATTTTCTCTTCTGAGAACCCAAAATATCTCCACACATTAATGATTTTATGAGGCGATGTTTAATAGTTGGAATTGAATTTTATTTTATAAAAATTGAATTCGTGAGCCATATAAAATCGTTTTTAGTAAAATGAATGAGCCCAACCCAAAACGAAAAACAAATATGATAGGTCTGTTTGGGGCAAGCTGATTAAATCCCTGAATTTTTTGGCTGGCGTGGCAGTCCTAAAAAGCTAAGAAATCTTCCCTTTTTATATAAAAGAGATATATGGGCGGATCCAGAAATTATTTTTGTATAAGGCACAATACATATAAGTATTTAATATAATTTAATTAATTTAAATATATACTTTTAAAAACAAATATATTTTTTTTTTTTGGCTAAAGAACAAATATTATATTAAATATAGAGTTTTATGTTTTTTAAAAACTGGATCAAACTAAGTGATATATAAACAATGTGTTTGTAAATTTAAATATATCCATGATATTAACATAAAATGTACATAGCACAATCTATTAAAAAAGATGAAAATACCTTATATTAAAACAGAAGAAAAGAGAAAAGAGCAATTTAAAGAGATTGCAAATTGCAAAATTTTGGACATTTAAAAGCAACAAAAAAAACAAATATGTATGAAAACATGAGAAAAAAGCAAAATAAATTTGGTTTAGAAATTTAAAAGAAAGACAAAAGGGTCGTAAAGAGTTTTGAACTTGGGTGGACATGCATAGTAGAGTTAGCTCAAACCAAAATATGCTACCATCAACAATAACTAAAGCTTGCAGTGATAATTTTTTTATTTAGTATAGGGCACGTGCCCTACTTTTTTGTGCATATATATATATAAATATATTTTAAAATTCAATATTAAAATTTTGACAGCGAAATAAGAAACAGTATCACACTTACCTGGAAAGTATCAGGAGTGGTGAAGTGAGGGCCGGCCCTTGGGGGAGCTCGATGAAACATTCGCATTAGCCCCAAAATTTAAATGGTCTATTTAGCTAAGAAAATTTTATATATTTAATATAAATAATTGTATTGCAATGGAAAATTTCGTTTTTTTACTCCAAAATTATAATATGACTGGCTCATTTATTTTATTATGTTTATGGTCCAACATTTTCTAGGACCGGCCCTGTGAAGTTCATGATTTGAACATTTATTAACCCCTTGATCCGATTTGTTGGATTGCTAGTAATAATATCGTCGTCAAATACATATCCCTCGTGGGTGTGATCTACCGTCAACATAAGATCCAATTCAGCTTCGATATCGAAGTTCCAGTCGAGAAGATCAACGAGTTCACCTACGAGGTTAGTAACCGAGTCACTTTTAAACAAATTTCAAAATAACCTTTAATACAACTAAGTTCTAAAATTTAATTTCTTTTTTATCGTAGGCGACTCCCAAGACCAGAGGCCGTGTATTCGGCCTCCCTGAAGATAGTTGCTCGTCCGATATGGCGGTGGTAGCAGATTGGAGGCAGAAAACCGAGCGCTGACCGAGCGGCTTAAGGCAATGGAGGAAGCGAGAGAAGGATAAGGAGGAGGCCGAGGCACGATTTAAAGCGTTGGAACAACAGATGTCCGACTTCCTGAGAACCCGTAGGCCGGAATAGGCCTTTTAGAGTTTTAAAATTTATTGTAAAACTTTAAAATACTTTTAAAACAATTTTAATTTAACTAGTTTTTATTTTTAATTTATAATATATTTTTAAATGTTTTATTATATTTCATTATATTATTTATTTTAAATTATTTAATTATTATTATTTTTTTTAAAAAATTACGATTTCCGTCGGAATTCCGTCGGTACTCGCCGGAAGTCCGAAACCGTCGGAAATCCGTCATGTGCAATTACCGTCGGAATTCCGTCGGTTCCTTCGTCCCTCGCTAATCCGTCGGAATTATTGTGTCGTCGGAAATCCGTCGGAATCGGCCGGAAGTGAGAAACCGTCGGAATTCCGTCGCCCATTGTACTTCCGACGTTATAACGACGGCAGGTCGACGGAATCCAGATATCCATTTTACGTCGGAGTTCCGTCGCAATTGATCGACGATTTCCGACGGTTTTTACTTTCCGACGCGATAGAAACGACGGACCATAACCGTCGGAATTCCGTCAGAAAATGGGCTATTCCGAAGGAATTTCGACGGTTTTGGCCGTCGGAATACCGTCTGTTTTCTTGTAGTGGATAAGGGAGTCGAGGTTAACAACTGGATACTCATCTGAAACAACATCATTGCAGCTGAAATAGGTCAACCTCGGAGCATTTAAATTTATTCCCGTTGAACTAGACTCAAAGATATCTCCATAATGAATAGTGAGTCTTTGAAGTGTTGGACTGGAAATGTTGCCAGACCACTTCCAACGTTTCCATTCCATACCATCTATGATTAACTCCTTGAGCACATGGCAAGCAGAAAGAAGCTTTTCAAACGCACAACCACGAAGATCTTTGAACCGAACGTAGTTAAGAACAAGGGTCTCGAGTGCTGGTAGAAAAGCATTCTCTACAAAACCAGTCCCATAATCAAACCCAAATTTCAGCCTAACGACTGTCTTGCAAGTGAAAACCTCAAAGGGTAGTGAATAGTGTCTCTTGACACTTATCACAAGTTCAAGATCCAAGACGCCACGCTTGAGCACATCACATAGGCAACGGTTGACATGAGCATATTGAGCTGGATCAATCCCCTTGTAACATTTTAGAGAGAATTTTCTAATACGAAAGCTGGCCGGCAAAGCCAAAACTCCATCCAAGAAATCCGTAAAACTCCCTTGATTTTCAGCCCTTTCATCAAACTCAAGATTAAATATGATGTCGTAGAGGTTAATAAACCTCGTAGAAGAACCGATGCGAAAACAGCCTCCTTTGCAGAGAGGAAAGACACTATGTGACAAATAATCTCATTTGGTAGATTACTAATCCTATCCATCCTCTTGCCAAACCCTAGAAAAAGAAAAAACTCAATTAACTGCAGTGGAGATTTCAAACCACAATATCAATATACATATACTATATATCATGCACTGCAAAAATCTACAAACAAAGAGATAGGTTACATTATGATTATCTCGTAAGAAAATCTACACACAAAGAGGTTGGTCACAATATGAATGTTTCAAATTCGAGATAAAATAGTTAGACTTAAAATAAATAAACAAAAAGACCGACAATGCTACAGGAAAAAAAAATTACAAGAGAAAGATATGACAAATCTTTAACACCAACCTTGCTTCAAACACGAAGGCAGAAGAAAAAACTACAAACTTTGAGCTCGAGAGAGGACATGCAAATGCATCTGAGAAGCTGAAACATCTAAAGGTGATAAAGACAAGGTACCTTTTTGTGCTTCACACCGCTACATCCACGTGGCTTACATTCATACATAGTCAAACGACTCAAACCAGAAGAAAATAAATTTCGGTTACAAGATTGATTACAATTTATTTATTACAATTTCGGTTACAAGATTGTAGTAAAATGTTGTAATATATTTAGATTTGTTTTTTTTTTAAATGTGTTTTTTGGACCAATATATCATATCTCATTAATTTCCGTGTAATTTAGCGATTGAAATCAATGTTCGGATCATGAGAATATGTTCCGATTTATTTGGTAATAGATGTATGATATGTGATTTATATGATTAAATTGTCTTTAAACTCAGATGTACTGATGCCGTTTAATTCAAGTTACTAATATTTGGAGGATTTATATGTCGTTAAAATAGAATAAAGGTTTGCTTGTTTTGTTATGATTGAAATTGTGCGGAATACTTGAGTTTTAAAAAATTTTGTTTACCAAGTTATGGTACAATGTTGTCGGCTTTATTTTTAGTCAATTTAGTAATTTTGAAAAGATAACACTAACGCATTTTGACGCAGAGAAAAATAAGACATGAATGGTAAATAACACATTGTGTGTTAATTTTTTTCTTTTTGAAACAGTCGTGTGTTAAATTTTGTTTTAAATATTTTCATCGTTGATTGTAGTGAATTTAAAATATTTATCTATATTTTTAGTTATAGATTTTTTTTTTTTATCTCATAAAGATAGTATATATTTCTTTGAAAGTGTTTTTTACTTGTTTAAAATGTAGAAGGATTTATTTTAAAATTTCCTAACAAATAAAAATGTGATCCAATAAGTCTTGGATTCTTAAAATCCAATATAATATATAAATCTGTTCTTAGAAGAAAATAGAGTCGTGTGGAAGATCTAACAGTTCAATGTAAAATATTGTGTTAACTATGTTAAAACTTAAAACACTTGTTCAAATGAAATGTGGATTACTTTACACCATTCTCACCGGCTTTGAAAATAACATTATCATGGTAGTCATTAGAATTGATCGTATTATGTAGAAAAGAAAACTGAAATAAACAGAATAGTCGACTCACATAAATTGATGTCTACTAAAACACGAAGAAGATTTCTATTACTATCAAATGGTTGGTTATCCAACTCAAATGTTTACACAACGGTACCCCATATATTTCACCAATTGGTTTTTTTGTTAGAGTTGTTTCTCTTCAAATATTTAAACTTTGACCATTCATATAAAAGTCATGCAAAATTTAAATACAGAACAAACATGTGTGCCGATTTTGGTTGCCAACATGTGTGCAAAATCAAGCCACCCTATCATCCCACTTAACACAATTCTTCTACTCATTTATTTGTGCAATTATGGCATGTTTGTTTCTATTGTTCAGTTTCAAATAATATTGAGGTCACCTTAGTTATAAACGAACAAGAAAATAAGGATACACATACGAAAAAATATATATACACATATTGACTTGAGTATAATAGTGGAACATGATAATAAGATGGCATCACCTATCTATCACCCACATCTCTCAGCAGCTGCATAACTGCGGAATCGAGAGTTTCGTTACCGAACAAAAAATGAATCCGACTAGTGCTGCTCCGAGGAGGTGAGGAGAAAACTGCGGTGGCAGAGGAAGAAGTACCCTAGAGGAAGACGCGGAGGAATGTGGACCTTAGCGTGACGGTGAAGAGACAGTTTGTGGCTTAAGGAAATGGTATCGTAGCAGGGGATTGCTCCTATTGAGAAAATCATCCAAGGCAATACCTTTTGGCTACCAACAGGTGAAACCACCAGACAACGCGACACCTTGGATGCTTCTCTGTATAAGGAGCTTCAACCAGATCTTGCAGGTGGTGCAATCTCGTCTTCGGGTCCATCACTGAGGACACCTAAATGAAACCCTGTCCAAGAAACATGTCAATTCAAAACAACGGATACAAAATTTTTAACATGAAAAACTTTTGAAGTCCCATTTTGTTTCCATTTGATATTTAAGACAAATTCATTTCAGTTATGTATCCAAACATGAGTTGAAATATAGTCCCTAGTGATACATAAATTTGATAGACACCTTTTACCTCTTCAGTACGTCTAATAGAGAACCCGAGTTTGGTATCTTTGTCTCTAAGTTTGATTTTGAGTGGGAACTCAACGCCAAGAGGAGCAAACCAAAGCCGAACCGCTCTCACCACAAAAATATCAACTCCATGATAATCCTCAAATACAAAGACTCGCGTTTGCAAGATTCAAATCTGACTATCGCGGACATTGTTTTTCCCGATATCTTTTACCATGTGAAATCAAAACATAACATTACACATTCAAACTCTCCACATAAACAATAAAAAAACATTACACAAACTATAAATCTCTTTTTCTAACCTTTGTGAGCAAAGATTTAGTCTGGATATTAAGACAATGGGAACACCATTAGCTTGTGAACAGCTTAGCCATGCATTGGCACAAGCAAGTTATCTTCCAAGTTGTTGTACTAGAACCAGCCCTTCCATAAGTTATTTTTTCACAAAAAAAGATTGTCAATATTTGAATACATATATATATATATATATAAACGAATCTGTGATTAATAGTTTCAATCTTTTGTTTATCTTACCAGAATCTTTGGGAAGAAAAAGAACAGAGAGGAAATTGGTAAAGCCATCTTGCATCTTTTTCCCATGGATATGAAACGTAACCATCTTGAAGTTTTGCTCTCATTAATGCTTCCCCATGGATATGAAACGTAACCATCTTGAAGTTTTGCTTTCACTAATGCTTCCCCATTCTTGATCCTCTTGATTATGCAAATCCGTTTAATGCATCATCACCTTCCTTATTAGGCCTCGCAACAACAATAGAAACATGTTTCCTGAGCTCTAGGGAAACACAATGACCCTATATTGATTCAGTATATCAATAAAACCATATAAGAAATAAGTAAAATTTCAGTTTGAGGAAGCACAATTAGATATTTTCCTACAAGGAAACAAATGACTATAACCAAACGGTTCGGGGTGTATACATTGATTGAATTTTCACAGCATACTTCTGTTCATTATGATCAAGGCAGTTAGAGAGAAAAGAAGAAGGGAAAACAAAATTTGCCGGAAAAGCGGAAGATAATAAAGAAAGAAATACCTCCACTACAGTTCCAATGGATGTTTGGCTCAAGAGGTCATAACTTGTGGTAGTGCCATGATCGCTGATTTCCATGAAATTTTCATCTATTCCATGAACCTATGTATCTTGTTTCATTTGTTCTCTTACAATACTAATAGAGTATAATTGTAAATTTGCCGAAGAATTATGTAATTCAAAGCTGAGGAAATTTACCGTTGTTGCAGGCTTTCAAGAATTAAGAAAAGCCCCATATAACTCTCCATCAATTTCAAGAATATCGATTTGTCACATCTTTTCAATTCACCAAATCCACCACCAAATGACAAACACGTAAACTGAAAAGCATGCCTATTGAGTTTTTCCGGAGGGACAAAAGGATACACCATCGCCTGCAAACAAATGAAGAAAAATATGCTAAATTTTCAGAGCTTTTGAAGTATTTTGAACCCTCCAAAATCCAATCAAGACATATATTAAACAAGTTCTAATCAAGAAGGGTTTGTATAAGATGTAAGTATACGGTCCATAGATTGTGTGAGTAACCCAATCTTCAAATGGATCTGGAACACGACAATGTAGGTATGTATCTGCTTGCCTGGCCATGAATCAATATAAACATATAAGTGCAAATTTGCAAACCAATTTAATCAGTAAGAACTAAAGCATCATCTATTTATAATGAGAATATGAATCCCAAAAGCTATCAAGTTCATGAGAGGGCAAATCAAGATGTATTAGTACAAATCAAACCTCAAAATGAAAACACATACCTCATTATTGGCGTCAATGTGGACCTTTCTAAGCGAAGGATCGACCTAGAAACTACGCTCACTTAGATGTTGAGTGTTTTTTTTTTAATTATACACAGTTTCCCCAAAGGCTTTCTAGGCCCAAGAGACTAATCTGTGTCGCCGGCGATGCCCAAATTTTAATCCCCCGGTGGCCAAGAATCGAACCCGGGACCTTATTGGGAATTACCTCTCTCAAGTACCACTGGGATACGACCACTTGGTTAGATGTTGAGTGTTGATTTTGAGAGTTTTGTTTCCATCATCAATAACTGTTTTTAGCGAATATCATCTCAATCTGCATCTACAAAGAGAGTATGAAAATGCATATAAGGAGAAACTAATGAATGAGAAAGTAAAATTAGATTAAAGCCGGCTCCAAATCCTCCGTTTTCTCATCGATAGAGAGAGAGACATACCTGGAGATCAACGATGGTGAAGGGAGAAGATACGGGAAGGTTGGTCAGAGACTGAGAGGTTATTGGTTCAAAAAACCATGCAGTGTTTTGCTTCAATTCGATAGAGTTGTGGTGAACACATATATATTTGGAAGCTTCGTGGGGCAAATTGATAAGGTGGTTCGTAGAATTTAAGGTAACAGTTTTCTTTTCAGTTTGATGAAGAAAGAAGACGAAGATGAAGAGACCTGATAAGATTGATTAAACATGTGATTAATGATTCCGTGAGTTTAGAAGTGGAGGAGGCCAAGGATCGGAATTGTTAAGGAGATGAATCGTCGAGAGTAGGGTTTGTGTCGAAAATCTCTCCTTTTTATATAAAGGAGATCCTTGGTTTATTTATTAACACATTTAACCCTAAAAGTTTTTTAATTTTTTTTCCCCACGGCCACCGAACAAACCTTTAACGACAAAATTGAAATAAAATTTGAGCTTCTACCTCAAAATCATCTTCTTCCTCAAAATCTTCTTCTTAGGTTCTTCCGCCGGCGGTAAACGATTCGTTTACGTTTGTTTTTGTTTTCGTTTTAAATAACTTATTTTGTTAAAAATTAAAAATTATATTAAATAGGGCAAATTTTTTCAACTTGTCTCGAGCCTCTACAAGTCTAAGAACGGCATTGTCTTTATTGGAATAAGGATGCAAATACTTCCTATGCTCTATGTCAAACTCCCATGGACACCCGAAATCATTTGTAATTTTTAGTGTAGTTATGCAGCTGAAGTTTGGTAAACTTTAATGTAGGGCATTCTACAATCAAGATTCTCGACATAGTGAATAAGAGTTTTGGAGATAGTATCAGATACGACACAACCTTGAATCCAAACTTTCTTAACAATATCTGTGTTCCACGCGGCAATACCTTGGAGAGAAAGAAATCGCAGCAAGTCAACTTATTCAAACCATCGTCATTTTGATGGCAGCCTTGAGTATATTTTTAAAAACAAATTTTCATAAACAGAAATTCTCTATTAAAAAGTAAAAACTAAGCGTTTTTAAGTATCTTTCTTAATCAAAATTGTTCACTCTTTTACGATTTCTTTCTAAGGCATAGAGACTCATAATCACTATAGAGGTTTCATTAGATTAATTAACAACATCTACTAATCCCATAAACCTCTTTATAGTTATTCTATAATTCCACAAAGTGATATGCTTTGATATCAATCTATAGAAACACATAAATCCACAAATCATGATTGAGCAAATCATCACCCAAAAGTGAAAAACTTGCGGTTGACGACATCAATGAATAATAAAGCTTCATTAGCGAGTCCCTCGATCATGCCACTCCTTATAAGAGGAGGGAAAAACAACCAACCACTCGTCAACACCACAAACCCCACCGTGAACAGTCGTGAAACCATCGGACTCATCCTCCACCGCCGCACTAATGTCCTCCTCTTCACCGCCACTTCCATTGCCGTGCAAACTCCATGGATCACAAAGAACCAAGTGACTTCTCCTGTAGGAAACTCACAGGTAATATAGAAGAAGACGAGCTCGTGAACCGCACCGGATACGAGGAAGCAAGCGAAAACTCCCAAGAACATAGCTTGTTCGGAGTTCAATTTCCCATCGGCCATTCGTCGCACTGGGACGTAAACGGATGGCCGGAGGATTGCCGGAACCATGAGATTCCATCGGCGGCCCCAGAAGTCTTGAAGAGAGGTGGCTAAGTATGGTTCATTGGACTGTGGCTCTAGATCGCAGCCAAGAGTGATAGAGACCAAAACTTTGACGAGCTTGAAGAAAATCTCAAGCTCCAAGTATATATGCAGAGAATAGAGAACCAATAGCACAACCGGAGATAGATCATGTTTGTAATCATAGATTTGTAACAAGACACCAAAGGTTGCAACTTTAATGGCGAAAAGCCATTTGGGCAATTGGTTATGAGGTTTAGGGTTTTGTTGAGGCTTGATGGGCAAGCAAGTGAAGCAGATGAATCGTGAGAGATTTGAGGGAAGTGGGAAAAGAGAACCTTGATCGAAGGAGAAGAGCATGAGTTTGAAACTGGCGAGCCATGTGAGGAAAAATGCTATGGAACCAGAGAAATGAACAGAGGATAAAAACAGAGGTAGGACGAGAAACAAAGCACAAACAGGAAGAACAGAGAGTAATCGAAAGACTCCAGATTTGATTCGGGTTGATAAGTAATAACAATAAGATGTGGAGATTATTGCAAGAACCCAAGCTTTGATGAAGTTATTGAGTTCTTCCTCCATATTTTAAGATCTTTTCCTTTCTCCAATCACGAGGTTTGGTTTATTATTATATATTTTAAAATTCATCGGATGAAATCATCCACGTTCTAAAGTATAAAAAGATTTGGGGATTTTGATTAGGTAGCTATAGCTACACACATTGTTAGCAAATTCCGACAAATGAATCTGATTTTGTCACTCTCTCCTAAGCTACTTTAATGAGATATCTACTCCCCGGTGAATAAGGAAAAAAAGGATTTGGTTTTATTGAAACGGTTTCTGATGTCGTGTATTCATTAAGCAACAAAAAGGCAAAGAAATATCAATTCAAAAACGGTAAAGAGGAAAAAAGGAATCATTTTTTTTCGATTTTTATTTAAACACATAATTTTTGTTGAGAATTTTTATGGTATTTCATTCTTGGCATGCCACTTTAGAGTTATGTCATCGTTTGAAAATCTTTTCAAGAATGACATTTTTTTTAAATTTAATTTTTATATTTTTTGGGTTTAAGTTAACTATTTTATTTTTAGGCTATAGTTTTTGGAGATAGAGTTTAGGGTTTGGCTTTTGAGAGAGAGAAAATAATTTTAATGATTTTGTCTTTTTTAATTAAAGGTGAAATGTTTGCAATAAATTTTTAAGGATGACTTTAAAAAAAAACAATTTCAAATGTGGAATGTTTGTAATTCTCTATCTTGGGTTGTTGAGTATAGAAAGTGTAATAGTATGTAATATTGACAACCTTTCCCTTGATTGCCACTAGAAAAGAGAGACGTGTGACTTTATTCTATTCGTCGGAGATCCACCGACAACAGTGGCCGCTTGCAAAATTGTCCCTACAAGCAAACTCCATTTTTCCCATACCAAACCTTCCTCTCTCATAACAACATCAAAATAGAAACAAAGACAATAACATAAAAAAAGACCAAACCTTTCGAATTTTCCAGATCCATATTTCTCTCTGGAATCCGTGAATTGTCATCATTGAATTGGTTGTGTTCGCTTCCCAATTCTGATTATGCTACCCTGATATGTCCTTCGTTGTTGAGTATATTGAGTAAGGGTGGGCGTTTCGGTTTCTTCGGTTTTCCAGATCTGTATTTATATTTTGGTTTGATTACGGTTCGGATTCTTCAGTTTTCCAGTTTTAAAAAACTCAAACTATATAACAACCATTTGTATTTTCGGTTCGGTTTATTCCATAATATTACAAAAAGAAATGCAATATAAATTTTGTAAATAAAATGTTAACATAGATCAAAGTTATTAAAAATCTAATTGGGATGGAGAGAAAAAGTCGCTTTATAACTTAGGTTTTAGTTTGTTTTTAAGAATTTTGTTTTTAGAATCGTGTCTCTTATCCTTAATCACTAGCTACAAACTAATATTATAAAGTAAATTTAATAAGCCACTGAACGGATTTACGATTTTAACAGAACTGAAAAGTTATAGACAAAGAAGTTTGGTCACATAAGCTAAATCAAGGTGATTTATGCTAAGAGAATCCTTTAACACTTGATCTTTGTCTATAACTTTTCAAGATCCACAAAAGAAGACTCAGACTCGGATGGGCTTACGTTAATGGGCCTTATCTGCTTAGACTAGGTGATTAATATAATTAGTCTAAGGTTTTCTCAACTAGTCTCTTAAGCTTTCTTATTTTCTGTTTGTAACAGATATGATTGAGAGAGAAAGTTTGTTAGAGAGAGAAGAGAGAGACGATCTGAGTTGTATTCCGACAAGTTTTTGTCATTTTAGTGGATTCCGGTGAGTTTTTCACCGGCGAGTTAGAGCCGGCACTAAGCCCAAGCTCGAGTCGTGGTGTTCTTTCTTTTCTGCTCAAGCAAAGATATATTGTGTTGCATTCAATTAGATTTATGATTGTGTGTTCGATTTACTTGATCGGAGTTCAATCGGAGCTAAGTCGGTGAAGAATCAGAGCTTGATTTTAACAAGAACCAAAAGTATCTTTATAATGATACCCAAACGGACTTCTAGATGAAGCCAAACCGACCCAAAACCCTTATTTAGAGCATCTCTAATGATATTATATTTTTACCTAAAAACTCTATTTATAGAGTAATTCTATCTCCAATGGTATTCTATATTTCACTCTAAAATAGTTAATCTTTATATTTGGAAGAACACTATTCATTCGTCTATTTTAAAAGTATAACTTTTTTTATTTATAAAATAATCATTTCATTTTAATACACTTTCATTTTATATTTAAACAAATATTATATGTTTTAATTTCATATTTGAAGAAAATCATATTTACAAACACTAGTTTTCTAATTAATAAAATTTGTAACTAAAAAATGAAGTTTATTTCTCAATTTGAAATGCGTTAATTTAATATTCGTGGAAGAAATACACTAATGCATAAACAAAAATGTATTAGTTATTTTTTTCCTATATATGTGGTATGAAAAAAAAAAATTGATATTTTATATCATAAACCTTTTGATATCAATGAAATCATTTTTTGTTGATTTAAAAAAAAAATTTAAAAGTAAAAAGTTTTATAAGAAGTTAATTATAAGACAAAAATAAATAGAAGAAGTTAAGAAAATATATTTTATTTATAAAATAAAAAATAGAGACAACCATTGGAGTAAATCCCTACTCTATTTTTAGATAATTATAATTTAAGAGTGAAAAATAGAGCAAATATTGAAGATGGTTTTCCAAGTTAGTTTGGATTAATTTGATTTGGGTCTTTATTTTTGCGCACCCATATATATCGAGTCTATTAGTCGATGTGGTCGACGACGGTCGCAGGCACGAATTAAAGATCGTGGTGACGGTGGTGGATGAGGGTTTTGTTACAAGGGTAGTAGAGATTGTGGTCCTGTTTACGGCATAACAAAAGAAAATGTCAGCCGTGACTGTAGCTCCGACATGGTAGCAGTGGCTAGTGGCGGGCGTGGAAAAGGAAAATTTGAAAACTCATTTGGTTAATTTAATTTATGGCTAATGTTTAACTTAATCCCATTTTTTTCACCGTATAATTCCTATAATCTTTTTATTGAGTTAAAATAGAATTAAAAATTAGGAAAGAAAAAAAGAGATGTGGACAGTCCGCATTTGATAGATCTTAGAAAAAAGCATCAACAATCAAAAGCTCTCATTGGTAACTTTCGGACGGAATGGTTTGTGATTTTGCATATTTTCACCATATGAGTTTGACAACACTTCTACTCTTTTTTTATATTGAGGTATGTGGACCACGACTAGTGTACTCTCTCGTTGACAAATTAAATTGGAGTAAGAGTATCATTGGAGTAAACAAAACCGGAGGCTTTGGTAGATATTTGGGTCTGCATGAGAATATAGGAAGAAAGAGATATGATACTTTCTCATATATTGAGCAAAGAATTCATAATAAGATTGCCAATTGGTACTCTAGGCTTCTTTCTCAGGCTCGTAAAGAGGTGTTGATTAAAGCAGTGGCTCAAGCAATACCTACGTATGATATGTCCTGTTTTTTGATGCCCCAAAAGTTATTAAATAGGATGACTTCAGCAGTGAGGAGTTTCTGGTGGTCTTCATATGTAAATCATAGGAAAATACCTTGGATATCTTGGGATAAGATTACTAATTCAAACAAGCTGGAGGGATTGGCTTTAGAGATTTCAAGGATTTTAATTTAGCTTTATTAGCTAAACAAGGATGGAGAATCATGAAATACCCTCAGTCTCTTGTAGCTCATGTGTACAAGGCCAAATGTTTTCGTAAATATGGTTTTTTGGATGCTCAAAGTCATCCTAATTCGAGTTATGTTCAGACTCAGGATTTGCTTAGAAAGGGATTAAGGTGGTGTGTAGGGAATGGTAGGGGAATTAATGTATGGACTGACCCTTGGATCCCTTCAAATCCTCCATGACCAACAAGAGGGCCTGGTAAGGATTCCTACCCTAATCTAACAGTTTCTCAGCTCTTTGATGATACATACAATGATTGGGATAAGATAAAAATTAGAAATTTGGTGGATGTGAGTGATGCAGAAATTATCATTAAAGTTAAACCAAGCATCACTAAGGTTAAGGATAGATTGAACTGGATTTTCTCCAAGGATGGTGAATATAATGTTAAATCTGGGTATCATGTGCAGCATCAAGAAAGAGATACTCAATCTTTGTTTCGTCAAGCTGATGTTTCATAGTATGGCAGGGTAGCAAATACTAGTAATGATCAGAGTAATGTAGTAGCTACAAATTTTAAAAAGCTTTGTAAAGTCATTTGGAGCATTGATGGACCACCTAAGCTAAAAACATTCTAGTGGAGAGTGATACATAATTAATAGCCTTCCATTTATGGTTTCATTAAATAGAAGAGGCTGTAAGATGAATCATGTATGTGTTCGATGTGGTAAACATGATGAGACTTTAAATCATATGCTTTTCCAATGTAGAATTTCGAAGGAATTATGGGAGTTAGCCCCTGTCCATGTGCCATAAAATATGAATTCAAATCATTTATTACAGATGTGTTTGAATTCTTCTTCCCCAGGTCGGGGGCTAGAAGGAAGGATGATATTTTTGCATTTTTGGGTGGAGAATATGGCTAATGCGAAATAAACTTCTTTTTTTCAAACCAGAAGAAATTTATTCCGAAGATTATTCAAAAAGCACTACTAGATCATCAACTATGGGAAGGATCTAAGGATCCGAGTCAAGACCAGAGAGCACAGAGAAGAAAAAACCTGCAACCTGCGGATGATTCAAGGAACATTCAAGAAATGTTGAATTCATGTAATGCTTATTATTGTCTTGTTGATGGGTCTTGGAAGAATGAATACGACAGAGTAGGTGTTGCTTGGTCTCTTTATAGAGCGAATGGAGGCAGAGTGCTTCAAGGGCAAGCTTCTTTAGAAGCATCTTCAACCCCATTAGAAGCTGAATCTTTGGCAATGCTAGTGGCGGTTAAAGAAGTGGTAAGACTTGGTTATCAAGGAATAAATTTTGTTGGGGGATAATAAGTGTTTGATTGATGCCATTAATAGACTGAGGAGTAGAGATAGAAAGAAGCAGGGGTGTGAACCAGACATATGGATTCTAGTCCAAGACATTATCAACTTAGCACGTAACTCTCAGACGTTGAGTTTGTAAAAGTGCCAAGGGAAATGCTTCAAGAAGTGGATCATTTAGCTAAAATGGCTAGGAAGCAATGTATGCCATGTACTATATGCTGGGACTCCATGCAATATTTTCTTTTCATAAATAATATATATATCTTGTTGCGTAAAAAAAAAAAAATTGGAGTAAGAGTAAAACAAAATAACTAATAAGAATAAAACCTACAACTTTATTTGAACATATATAGTGAAAATACAAAATTGATATTTTTGTTGGAAACATAGATGACAGTTATCATGCGATAAGCCGTGAGAGAGTAATTAATACATGTTACAATAATTTGTTTATAAAAACAATAACTCATTTTTCCAAGAGCTTTTATAGATTGGTTTCAAAATATAATACTCCTGGTGGTACCGGGTTTGACACCCTCTACACAGACCCGACTCAAGATTGAACCGACCCGTATATCCATCCGGAGGAGACAAGTAGGGCCTAGGTAAAATAAGGAAGCCCCTCATGAAGACAAAAGCCCATCTAATCTAAGCAGCCGACCTCGGATAATTGGAGAAGAAGTAGAGAATATATGACAATATTGTGTGAATCTACCTAGTTAGGATATTTTCCATATATTCTCTAGGGTTTATTCTTTAAGATCATTTTGAGTATAAATATGTAAATTAACCCGTCCTAAAAGGGATCGGCGACTCTCTTGAATAATACACATTCTTGAAAACACTCTTTAATTCTTCTAAGCTTTTCTCGTTATTTGGCCCTCAGATCTAAAACCCTACTTGTTTGAGGAGATTGAGTTCGTTCTCACAAATTCGGTACGTTCAATTGGCGCCCACCGTGGGGCCATAGACCTCGGATAATTGGAGAAGAAGTAGAGAATATATGACAATATTGTGTGAATCTACCTAGTTAGGATATTTTCCATATATTCTCTAGGGTTTATTCTTTAAGATCATTTTGAGTATAAATATGTAAATTAACCCGTCCTAAAAGGGATCGGCGACTCTCTTGAATAATACACATTCTTGAAAACACTCTTTAATTCTTCTAAGCTTTTCTCGTTATTTGGCCCTCAGATCTAAAACCCTACTTGTTTGAGGAGATTGAGTTCGTTCTCACAAATTCGGTACGTTCAATTGGCGCCCACCGTGGGGCCATAGATCTGTTGGACGCATATTCGACAAAAAGTCAACCAAAAACAACCACTAAGGGCCATGATGATATCTATGATCATGGGAGGAACGAACGAAGAAGAAAGCAGCATCAGATCAGTCCGACGACAGGATAGGAGAACACGACTGGCGGAGAAACACCTAACCACAAGATTCGACGAAAGAAATACGATACCTGAGTCACCCTCACAATGATCCCCTGGTCATCAAAATCACGGTAGACAACTGCGAGATTAACCGGATGCTGATCGACACAAGGAGCTCAGTAAATCTCATTTATCTGAACACCCTCTGCAAAATGGAGATCGAAAGGGAAAGACTATGACGAGACCCTCAGCCTCTGACCGGGTTCGCCAACTGAACAACTACCACGCTCGGGAGTATCGAGCTTCCAGTCCGTATTGAGAACATAACGCAGCTAATAAAGTTCGCGGTAATCGATACCGCCTCGGTATACAACGTTATCCTTGGGACACCTTGGCTTTATGTCATGAAAGCCGTGGCGTCTCCCTACCACCAATGCTTGATACTACCGACCAACCGGAGAACATATACGATCTAAGGCAGCCAAGTCGAAGCAAGAAATTGCTTCCTTCTGGAAAGAAAACAGAGGAGCCGAGCTGCATTAGCCATTCAGATATCAGATCAAGCGGAGGAAATGAATAGGCGACCACCGACAGAAGCCAAGAAAGTACTCATCGGGAAAACAATCACACTGGTCGTACTTGACCTCGATAGGCCAGAACGATACGTGAGGATTGGTACTGATCTCAGCGATCTCATCTGAGACTAGCTAGTAACCTTACTTCGACATAACGTCTCAACCTTTGCTTGGTTGGTAGAGGATATGAAGGGAATCGATCCTAAGATCATCTGCTACGAACTCAACGTCGATCCGTCCCATCGACCGATCAAGCAGAAGAGAACAGAACTGGGACCGGAATTATCGAGGGCACTCAATGACGAGGTGGAAAGGCTGCTCCGAGCAGGGTCGATAACCGAGGTGAAATATTCCAATTGGCTCGCCAACCCAGTCGTGGTAAAAAAGAAGAACGGGAAATTGAGGGTCTGTGTCTACTTTACCAACATAAATAAGGCATGTCCTCCCCTCCCCCATATCGATAGGCTTGTTGAGGCTACTGCCGCAAACGAATTACTATCCTTCATGGATGCCTTCTTCGGATACAACCAGATCATGATGCACCTAGATGACAGGGAGAAGGCAGCCTTCATCACGGACATATGTATCTACTACTACAAGGTCATACCATTTGGCCTCAAGAATGCCGGCGCAACTTACCAAAGCTTAGTAAACCACATGTTCGCCGATCAACTCGATCAATCCATGGAAGTTTATATCAACAACATTCTAGTAAAATTGGCGAAGACCAAAGACCACCTCAGAAATCTTAGCAAATGCTTCGATACACTCAACCTTTATGGCATGAAGCTGTATCCGGCTAAATGCACCTTCGCAGTTACATCGGGAGAATTCCTCGGGTACCTTGTAACGGAGTACCGCATAGAAGCCAACTCAAAGCAGATCTCTGTTATTTTAATTTACCATCGCCTCAAACTCGGTAGGAAGTCCTAAAACTAACCGGACGGATTGCTGCTCTCAATCACTGTATATCGCGGTCGACAGACAAGAGTTTACCCTTCTACAAGTTGCTCCGAGCTAACAAGGCGTTCGAGTGGAATATGGACTGTGAGCAGGCCTTTTCCGACCTAAAGAAGTATCTTACCATACCACCTATTTTGGCAAAACCAGAAGAGGGTGAGGTACTGTACCTCTACATCACGGTGTCCATCTCGCCCGTTAGTGGGGTATTAGTAAGGGAAGATCGAGGATAACAGAGGGTGGTTTTTTACGTGAGCAAAGCCTTGAGCAGTGCGGAGACGAGGTATACCACAATGGAGAAGCTAGCATTGGCTCTGTTGATATCGGCAAGAAAACTACATCCATATTTCCATACACACACTATAGAGGTATCAACTAACCATCCACTTTGAGTTATACTTCACAGTCCTAACCAGTCCAGACGGTTAATCAAATGGGCGATCGAGCTGAGCGAGTACGACATAGTCTACAAAGGACGTCAGAGCACCAAGTCTCAAGTCTTAGCCGATTTTCCAGCAGAATTCCCTAAAGGAGAAACCAGCGGAGAAGGATTCTGGACCCTGCACGTCGGTGGCTCTTCATCACGTCGAGGGTCCGAAGTAGGAATACGACTGGGATCTCCGACAGGCAAGATCATTGAGCAATCATTCCGACTAAATTTTGAAGCATCCAATAATACGGCACAATACGAAGCCTTGATCTCCGGACTTTGACTTATCGAGGTCATAGGAGCAAAACAGCTGAAAGCAAACTGCGATTCCCTGTTGGTTACAAGCCAATTCAATCGAGAATACAAGACCAAGGATACTAAGATGAACGCTTATCTTTGGGTAGTAAAGGAACTTTTAGCTCGCTTCGATGACTTCAAGCTCAGAAAAATTCCTCGAAACAAGAACTCAATGGCAGATGCCCTGGCAGTGCTAGCCACAAAGTTGGATATCAGACGAGTTATCCCAGTAGGTAACATATCGATCTTGAGTATCGATTCGACCTCGGCACAGCTAGCCATCATGATGGTCGACGATTCAGAACCATCTGACGAGACCTTGGCCGAAGCCGAAGGAGTACCCGAAAAGAACTGGAGGAAAGATATTATCGCTTACATAAAGGAAGGAGAACAGCTGGAAAATAAATGGAAAGCTCGGCGGCTACGAGCTCGATGCGCTTATTACACTATCTTCAAAGATCAGCTATATCGATGGAGCGCGTCAAGAGTGATGAGGCGATGCATTGCAGGAAGTGAAATCTACAAAATACTAGCTAACACTCACGATGGTGACAGAGGCAACCATTCTGGAGGACGGTCTTTGGCACTTAAGCTGAGGAAGCTCGGGTTCTTCTGGCCAACCATGATGGCAGATTGTCAGGAGTTCGCGGACAAATGTGAAGCTTGTCAACGTCATGCCCTGATGAAGATGCCCCCAAAACATGAGTACTCGTCCGCCACCATTGCCTATCTATTCATGCGAGAGGCGATGGATGCCGTAGGACCGTTCCACGTCTCGAAAAGGAAAAAGCATATCTTGGTAATGACCGACTACTTCACCAAATAGGTCGAAGCCGAGGCCTTCATGACCATCAAAGGAACAGACTTTTGAGACTTTGTTTGGAAAAATATTATATGCCGACACATGATACCTTACGAGATCGTAACGGATAACGGTCCGAACTTTGTGGGCGAAGTGTTCGACATGTTTTGTCTGAAATGAGGGATACGATTAAGCACTATGACTCCGTACCTCCCCAAAGGAAACGGACAGGCTAAATTCACAAACAAATCTCTCATAAGCGGCTCAAAAAGAGACTCGGCGAAATGAAGGGAGTTTGGTCCAATCAACTCGATGGAGTTCTTTGGTCGCACCAAACTACGCCTCGACGTTCTACCGGACAAACGCCTTTCTTCTTATCTCATGGATTAGAAGTCATGGCACCCGCCAAAGTAAACGTAGGAAGCTTACGTCATGTGCTCATGACCCGAAACTAGGATGTCAACGACGACAAAATAGTGGAACGGCTGGTCGAGCTGGAGGAAAGTCGGGACCAGGCTCTACTACGAATATAAAATTATCAGCAACTAGCCGCTAAATACTACAATAAGAGGGTCCGCAACCGATTCTTCGAGGTGGGCAACCTTGTATTACGAAAAACTTACGCTAACAAAAAAGAAGACAACGCCAGGAAGTTAGGCACAAAATGGGAAGGTCCCAATCAGGTATCAAAAGTCGTTAACCCAGGAGTTTACGAGCTCCTCGAAATGAATGGCAAGGAGGTCAGCGACTCGTGGAACGCATGGAACTTAAAAAGGTACTACAACTAGCAAAAAAAAAAAAAAGGAGAACACGTCGGCATATATGCCTTCTTCATTTCTTGTATTTGAACTACGAGTGACTTGATCCCTCTCTCAAAAAGAGGGTACGTAGGCTGCCCCTCATAAGGGCACAATTGCGATTCTAATAAAAATATAAAATTATTTTTATACTTAGTGCATTCAATCACTATACACCCAATAGTGGTCTACTAGAATCGAAAAAATAAGCATTCTATCAACCTCTAGCAAAATATCGGCACGACCAGGTCGTCCATATTCATAACTAAGGTGAAAACCTCCCACATCGGTGCCCTAGCTAGGTATCCGATCTCTTATACATACTTCCCATAAGTATAGTGGTACATAAACCCATATATCTAAGCCGGCCTCAGTTCCGCAAAACCTCTATGATTGTTAAAGTAACTAAGCCGAGTCAGATCGCATACTTTTCAATGACTTAGAAAACAACGAGGTAAGCCGTACATTTCTGCACACTCATAGGAAAGGTTCGAAAGAACATGAAAACTAAAGGGACTGTCGATCCCGACCTCAGACATATATAAGCAGAAAGAGCAAAATTCTTTATAAAAATCTTGTCTTATTAAGTGTCAAAACACTCGGATTACATATACGAATCTAAACAAAAACAAATTTCTTAATATGGAAAGAGAAAAAGCAAAAAGAAACCACGAACGAGGCGCCTTAGCAATAACAATTGCTCTCTCACAACCCATCGAGGACGCAATCGCAGCAACAACCTCAAAAGAATTGAAGATGCCCTAAGAGATATATATCCTCGGGGCTACTCTCGACTCTTCATTAGCCCTGTTCCGCCCAACTTCGTCTAACAATTCTTCAACAGTCTGAGGTGACATCGAAGAACGTGAGCTCGGTGGATCGAAGTTAAACTCTTCAACTTGTTCTCTGTTCTTATCCCTGACCTCGGTATATCGGGAGCGTAACGTGCTGGGAAAATCGACTCCGAGTTTCTCTAGCTCGGCGAGACAGGCAAGGGAACCAATGGCCTCGCACATTTGGGTCACATAGTGGTCACGGCGATCCCGTCGACCAATCCAGAGTTCCAGTTCGTCCGCGCGATCGGCCCAGGAGTCCAGATGCTTATGCATAGCCTTCTCCCACATCTTGGCCAATTCCCTCCACAATTCGCAGGAGAACCGAAACTTCTTTTGTTTTTCTCCGACCACGGCTAGATGCCCTTTCAGCGATGCAACGTTAGCACGTTCTACTTCGAGGCGCGACTTCGCCTCAGAGACGGCCCTGTTCAGGTTGGCAACTTCTTTTGCTGAGTTCTTTGAGCTAGTAAGGGCCTTCCGATCGAAGTTCAACCTGGAAGACGTCGCGTCCCCCACCACGGTCTCGTACGAACTAACAAGATGGTTGACCAAGTTTATCAACAGAAAGAATACATGGAAGAGTGAGAGTCAAGAATAGGAATCAAGAAGGAAAACAACAAAAGAGTTATCAAACCTCGACAGCGTTCGTAGCAACCGTCTTATACTATGAGGATAGCGCCATATCTTCGGGGTTAGGAGCGTCCTCCGGGATTTTAACGATCGTCTTAATCAGCGAAGGGTAAGTCGAAGGCTCCGAAGCTGAAAAGGGCACTGCCGGAGAATCGGATGATCCGGCTATCTTATTAGCCAAAACCCGACGAGATTGGCTTCAGACTTCCTCTTTCTACACCACCGATGGCCATTGTTCTCCATGTTACAACCCAAAGGAAGGATTTGTCAAGGATGAGAAAGGAAGAATTAGGGTTTTGCTGAAGACGTTGTGGGAAAAAGAGAAGACCGAGGCCATGTTATTTATAACCTGATTGGGGGCAAAAAGGAAATCGAAGGGTCTTTCTCGCGATGCGTCAAAAACGACAGTTGTGAATGCCACGTGTGATGTCAGTACATTTATTTGGTGAAGATGGTTTCGACTATTCGGTTTAAAGCGTTTGGGAGACAAGAGTTTGTTACTAACCCCAACATCAGGAGCATAAGGTTGTTGTGCATTCAGATGAGGAGCTGCCTCTGTGATTGGCTTATCAGTTTGTACCCCTCCCTCAACATCAGCATTAGATCTCACCTCCTCTTTTTTTCCCTTTTTAGCAGCATAGTTGGACCTCTTAAGAGCAGAGACCCTTTCAGTCATCTGGTCCAACTTGTCCTCCTATCTATTGAAACCATTGTCCATCTTGTTGCACAACTTGGTGAAGAATGCATCAATAAGCCCTTGTACGGTCTTCAGTAGCGACGTTGGGTCTTGTCCATCACCACTTGCACCCTCATCAAGCTTTATCTTTTGGCTTGCACCTCCAGATTTCATAGGATGACGTTCTGATTTCATTCTGACAGCCTCAGACTTAATAGGACCTGGTTAACACATCAAATGCAAGTGAATAATTTGAATACAGACTATAAATGACGTCTACAATGCAGACTGCAAATGAAGTCTACAATGCAGACTCGAAATGAAGTCTATAATGAAGACTAAAAATGAAGTCTACAAAGAAGACTGGAAATAAAGTGTACATTTTAACCATCGAATATCATAACACATTACCTGACTCATTTTTCACCAGTGATACCAAAAAACAAGACACAAGCCAGTGAGCTGGCTGCCACTTCCAGCTGTTATTGTACAGAGCATGGAGAATATTGGTGATCAGTGGATCGTCAGTGTCATCGTCCCACCTTGGGAACATTTCACCCATATCCTTTCTAATGGAACGCACAACATTGGTCTAAAACAAAACTTGGTTAGCTCTAACAGTTAAGTAAACAGATAAACATATAATACTTAAAAAGGTGAGAATAACGATTATACCTGCTTCACCATATTATGTTTGTAATACTTGCGAGATGTGGTAGATTCTTTGAACATTAGCATTAGTGGCTTTGGGTTTAGTGGATCATGTATCGGCCGACCAAATTCAGATGCAAAATCAGGCAAAGCATAGTACACCCACAGTTGGAGAACTTGAATAAACCCTTCAATATAGTATGACTTCTTACACAACTCTGCCTTCTTAACACCCTCCATGAGATTCTTGAAAGCTAGTCAGTCTTCCATGGGGGTAGCATAGAAAAGCATCTTGATCGATCACAAGCCTAGCCATCTGAAGGGAGATTTTTGTTGAACCTCTTTTGGCTTCAACATAGGCAGCATAGATGGCAAGATAACCCAACCTCATACGGTCCTATCGAGACCATTCGCCACAATCATTAAGAACGACTACTAAATCATCAAGAGAAGGAGCATGATCAACAGTCAGTCCAAGGAGGTTCCAGAAAGCGTTCATGGCTTCTGTAATCTGTACATCAGGTTGCCCAAGATCTTCAACATACTCACAGTGCAAACATGTGATATGTTAAAACTCATGGAGAGAAAACCTTATCGGGTTAACACAAATGAGACTCCATTTCTCATGGTCCTTCTCGCATTTGAGCTGCAAAGTTAGTATATGATGGACCAGCCTAGATGCCCAACCAAAGTTCATTTCATGTAATCTCAGGAACAATCCCAAGGACGACAGTCTGATCTCCTCAAATTCATCAACAAGGAAAATGCTAGGAGCCGTCATAGCAGTCATGACTTTCGTATAACCGCTATAGTAGCCAATGCTCTTATCCAGTTTGGGCTCAAGACCTCTGGTATAACGGCTGCAAAAGATGTCTACATTTGAAACAAGTTTCAGATACTCAACTAGTTAAGGGATCCAATCATCAGATAGAATAATTATCAAACACTGATTCCCTTAAAATTATTATACGAAAAAGGAAAATAACGCATATCTGAAAAATAAATGAAATGACAAGATATGAAAAATAAATAAACGACAAGGAAAATCCAGATTTGAAATTATTTTGACACAAACGAGACAAGATCTCGAATCCAAAAAACATAAGACAGTGATAAAGAGAATTAATTACCTTCGAATCGGAAACTGTTGAATGGCACTTACAACGACGGCGACGGTGGAAGTCTACTCTGGAAGTTTACTTCGGCAACGTTGGTATGAATCGTCCACGGAGAGGCTAGGGTTTTCTGGATTTCTTACCAAACTGAACGAGATTTTTTATCCTTTTGTTTATATAGGTAGGTTAAAATAAGCGGTTAAGTAGACGGTTAGATTAAAAAAGAATAGTGAAGCGGTTATTTGTGCGGTTATTTGTGCGGTTCAACCGGCGTAAATGAGTTTACATTTGACGGTTCGACAATAGTAAACATTAAACGGTTAATGTAACATCGAATACACTTCATTTATAGACTTCACTTATCTGCAAATGAATAAGACAACCCCAAACCCTAATTTCTTAATTTCTGGAACTCTAAAAGTAGACTTCATATGACATCTGCAATTGAAGTTTAAAAGTCTAAAGTAGACTTCATATGACATATGCAAATGAAGTCTACAACCATAACCATAATTTCTTAATTTCTTCAACATTTGATTGATTTCTGGAATTTTTGATTAATTTCTTAAACCTTTGATTAAGATTACTTGTTTCTTATACTTTAATACTTTTATTTTAAAAATTGTAATCCCACGGTTCATTTATCTTTTTTTCTTAAAAGTTTCAGAAGTTATTAATTAGTAGTCTACTGTACAGATCTACTGTAGAAATCTACTATCCGAGTTGATGTGTCACTGTTACCTGACTACTTTTTCTTAAACATTTCAAAAGTAATTAATTAGTTGTCACGTCTGTTCTTTTTTTTTTTTGAAATTCGAGTGACGTCTCTTCGTCTGTACAACAAAAGACACGGCTCTTCATCTCTACATCTATATATACGTATTTTTGTCTCTCCATCTCTACACCGTCCTTCATCCTCGCCTCTTCGTCTCTACATCTCTATATTCGTATACTTCTTCCAAACTATCACAACAATGGATCGGAGTATGCAAAGGAAGATTCGCGTTCGCATGGATATGAAGGAGTTGAAGAATGAATACCCTATGATGAGGATCATCGAGGAAAGTAAGTATTCATGAATTGATTTTAAGAAAGACTACCCTAATATATACTTCGATGATACATATTGCCATATAGAGGTTCCTATTGATGGACCATCAGACACTCCATATAATGGTAGGTTTTTAGATTACCTACAGAGGGCCAATGGATTGTCCGTATTCGCCGCCACAGGTGGTTTTCAAAACAAAAATCTACCACCTCAATGTCAGTGCGACAGGAGCCATTGACCATGACATGTTAAAAGCCACACGATGGTCTCCTGCGCTCCGCCCGTCCATGGTTTTGATGGAAATTCTCGACCTTGTGGCTTCACCAAACTTGGATGATCCTCTATCAACACACGTAGCCGATATTTACCAAAATGACAAGGCCAAGTTCGAGGAAACTGCATGAAGTTGGATGAAGAAGTATGCAATGGAGTGAGGCGGTGGTTTAGAAGAGAAGAGAAAAAGATCCAATGTGTTTTCTTGTTTTTAAAACTATTTCTTTGTTTATGTTTTTTATTTTTTTCATGGACCTTTTTGTTTGTTTTATTTTGTCAATTGTTTAACCTAATATAGACTTCCTTGGTAATGTTGGAGAGATTAAAATTATCCGGTTAGGTTAAACTTTCCGCTTCATGTAGATCCAAATGAAGTCTTTATTCCGGAACTCTATACTCTAAATCGAATCCCTAAACTCTATGTAGACTGCAAATGAAGTCTACAACTCTAAAGTAGACTTCAATTGAAGTCTACATTCCGAAACCCTAAATTGATTATTTTCAATGGATTATTCAAATCCTTAAATAAAATCTTGTATCAAACATTCAAACATGTAATATATGCACAATTTATCAATTTTATGCAAGGTTTATGTTTTAAACGTTTTAATGTAGGAATTATGAACCATAAATCAAACCCTACATTACAACTACACTACATTACTCTAAACCTTAAACTATATATATGAATACCAAAACATAAACCCACTACAACCATAAACTCATACAACTTATATGCACCCAATTACAAAAACTACTCGCTTCAATAGCTAACTAAATTGTGATGGAGTAGAAGCTTATGGTATTCATGTATACTCTAGCATAGAACATGTTACTCACTCATTCATTCATTTCCAATGCAAATTGTCTTTTTATATAATTTCATTCAATTTTGTGAAATTTTATTTTTTATACTTCACAAATGATTATAGTTTAATTATGAACAAGAAATTTTTACAAAAGTATTTTTTCAATTTATAAATTTAAATATCATATACCATTACGATGCAGACTTCATTGGCAGTCTACATAGAGTTCTGTAAAAGGAGAAAAAGTTTACATCACGTGTAAAAGTTCTGACATATGCGGCCATTAAATGTTCTGAGTTTAAATCGTACTGTTTACACCTTCCAAATTTTTTTTCTCGATGAAGTGTGAACATACATGACATGACATGAGACATCAATTCGGAGTTATTTTGGCATTTAATTTCATTGTAGACTTCAAATGTTTGCCAAAATATCTTGTTACTCTATTAGGGAAACTGCTGTTGACGCGTATAGCACGTGGCAAATTGGGGGTGATTTGTTAGTCTAAAACAACATTGTTTTGCGATTTGGGGATAAAATTGAGTGTCGAAATTAGGGTTCTTATTTTGTTCCTTTTTTCCAATTTCAAAGAGAGAAGAATTTGGGGAAAATCGGCGACACAAATATGATTGACGGAGGAAAAGGGATTCCGAATCACTGTAGATGTGGTGAACATGTGTAACGCCCGTGATCCGAAATGGGTTTTATTGGGTGCCTGTCGATCGACAGGAATGGGTGTGTGTCGATCGACATAGGGTGTTAACTCTCTTTAAAAATCGGGCAGTGAGTGTTGTGTCGATCGACACAGGTTCTCTGTCGATCAACACAGGCTGTAAATTCTGGAGATTTTTGGGCAGAGAGTGCTCTGTCGATCGACACAGTGGGATTGTGTCGATCGACACAAGCAAAATCGGGCAAATTAAGGAGAATTTTCTCGGTTTGGGCCGGTTTAGGGGAAACCCTAGAGTCCCACTATAAAAGCTGGGAGCGTGTTCAGTCTAGGGTTAGCCGTTTTTGAGAAGTTTTACAGAGTTGAGAGAGAATTTTTGGTGTTCTTGAGAGATTGAGATTTTGTTCAAGGAATTCTTGTGGATTTCCCTTGTAATCTCGATTCTAGATTGTTGTGTGTGCGGGAAGAGGATTTAGAGCGTGTGAGGAGCTTTGGAGAGGCTGATTTCGTGACTGGAGATTCGAAATCAAAGGTTGGGCTTGTGTTCTTCATTGTTCTTCGTGGTGTTCATCTTCCTT
The DNA here is from genome assembly GCA_963576765.1 of Draba incana. Lineage (NCBI taxonomy): Eukaryota > Viridiplantae > Streptophyta > Magnoliopsida > Brassicales > Brassicaceae > Draba > Draba incana. The sequence continues at coordinate 26,509,844 of OY755205.1, forward strand.
TTTTCCAAATCTAAGGTGAGTGCGTGATCATAGGTCCTGGAATCTAGGTTGTATGGAATACGATTGTTTGTTGTGTGGATTTGGTGTGTTTGGATGTTTGATTGTGCAGGAAATCGAATGGGTTCGTGGAGATTCGACCGTGTGAGGATTAGGTTCGATCTCCATGGACAGCAAAGGTCCTGTCGATCGATAGGATTGCTTCATGTCGATCGACACGGGGTTGTTTGTGTCGCGCGACACCGTGGTTGTGTGTCGAGCGACACGCAGCATGTCGATCGACACCTAGAGGTAGTGTCGATCGACAAGGAGGCTGCTGTTTGGTTTTGTGGTTGCTTGTTTTTCTGTGCTTGCTGATTGATCACCCTGGTATTATATGCTTCCTTTATTCGAGTAATTGGCCTGTAGATGGGATGACCGCACCACTAAGTATTTATGAAATACTTATGCAACTCATTTGTTTTATGTGTTGCAGGTATAAGAGTTTGTGATCGCGGAATCATGGCAGAGGAAGAGGATGATTAGGGAAACTGTGATGTTGTTAGGTTGTTAGTTTATAATTCGTGGATTGATTATAAATTCGTGATTGATGTGTTTTGGAAATTGTTATTGAATGGTTTATGGTTGAGTATTTCCGCTTGTGTTGTTCACCCTGAGTTAGTCGTTGAGGATTATATGATTATGGAATCATTTAATCCGGACTAATTATTTATTTATAAAAAAAAATGCGGGTGCTACAACGTGTAAGACTGTTCACTTCAAGGACGTCGACGAACCCAGAGAGGCCATTTCATGCTTGTCCAAATGGAGATGAGGTAAAGAATTTTGGTTTGAGAATATGTTTGAGTACATTTTCATATTCGATTGAAAATGTTGTTTTATGTTGTAGAAAAATCGGTTTCACTTGTTCAAATGGACGGATGAATCTATGCTTAAAGAAATTGAAGAAATGAAACCAAAGCTTGGTGATCTTGAAAGAACTTGATTGAGTTTAGAGAAGGGTTTGGCAGTTTCAGAATCAACCATGGAAAATCTGACAATGGTGTTCAAAAAGAAATTATAGATTGCAAGATGCAGCTTAAGAGTTTAAAGAACATGGTTGTGTCTTTTGTGGCAATTGTCGTTTTGTACAAGTTTGCTATCTAGATTTGAAGATGCAACTAAGGGTTTGTTGGTTCGTTGTTTGTTATGTAATTGTAGATGTTGTTTGATTTGATAATACATAAAACACTTGAATACATTAAACACTTGAATCCAAAATACAGAAAACACTTCAATCCAAAATATATCATATCCACATCATAATTCTACTAAAATCCGCAAAATGCATCTCTTAACCCCACGTCGGATCCACCTAAAACAGAGACCAAAACCAGAATAGGAACACATATGACAAACCATAAAGAGGATAAAGATCATAGGCTTTGTTCCATATATTACAATCCTAAGTTCAATATTATACATCATTAATGGATAAGATAAACTAAGAAATTGTCCACCAAACATAAAAGCAACTCATCAAACATACAATAATTAATCACACCATCACAAGGTCCTTAACGTCGACGCCTCTGCAATGCTTCTTCACAAGAACCTTTAGTCGAGTTAACTCCATCTCTGTTTCTGAAGGTTACACCAAACCGTCTCCACATCTGTCCTAGCACCACAACCACAATCTGTTTTAGGTTTTTAGAACTGCCACCGAACCACATTCACATAACATGGGAAATCCAGAAATTCGTGCTGCTCTACGCCGGGCAGTTTAACTCACACTTTTTGTGGAACTACTAGACGGTTGTGTGTAGCTATATTGCCCCATACCTGATTACGTAATACATTAAGACCTAAGTACCATATAATGAAAAAACACAAACACAATAAATAGTATATGTGACGCACGATTTTTTTTTTTTTTTTTAACTTCATAATAGCATTCAACGATCATACTAAAATCCATACAAGCATCCAGATAAAAGCGTCAATAATAAATCCGAGAATACACAAAATAAGTCTAGCATCCTAACACCGGGTTCACTAGATTAGACTATACACCACAAAAACCTATCATCCCCTCCTCTGGCCCTGATTCCGCGATCACGCTTTTTCTTTACCTGCAACACAATTGGGAAAAACGAGTTACGTAAGTATTTAACAAATACTTAGTGAGACGGTCGTCCCATCTACAGGCCAATTACTTGAATAAAGAAATACATGAAATACCAGGGCTATCAAACCATTCACCGAACAAGCAACACGAAAAACAGAAAAACCGGACAGCAGGTCCAGTGTCGATCGACAGGAAACACCTCTGTCGATCGATGGTACACACAACCCCGTGTCGATCGACAGGAAGCAATCCTGTCGATCGACAGGGAACCTGCTGTCCCATGGAGATTGACCTATCCTCTCATGGCCAAATCTCTTCAATCCGAACAATCACCTGCGAAATACAACCACCAAATCCACCATAACACACAACACACAACATATAACATCTATTCCATCATCCAAGAGCCTATGGTCGCGAACTCACCTTAGATCTGAAGAAAAGAGGAGGAAACCACGAAGAACACGAAGAACACGAGCTTCAATCTCCGATTTTCGCACAAATCCAACACCCCAAAGCTCTTCCCACGAAAGCACACACTCTAGGATTGAGATCTAAGGAGAATCCACAAGAATTTCCTTCAAACTTCTCCAAATCCTCTCAAACTCTTTTCTCTCTCAAAAACCCCCTTTTTCTTCTCCTCTTCCGCCCCCAAAAGGTCTGAAAGACCTTATATATGGAACCCTAGTTCCACTAAACCGGCTCCCTTAACTAAACCGGACCAAATCAAAACCTAGATCTGGTTTTTAACCCGTGTCGATCGACAGACACACTCCGTGTCGATTGACATGGCACTCCCTGCCCAAAAATCCAAGAGAAGACGACCTAGCGTCGATCGACACACACCCTCACTGTCGATCGACACCCACCAAAAATCACATTTTTGGTTCACGGGCGTTACAATTCTCCCCCACTAATATGGATTCGACCTCGAATCCCGCAAGGCACGTCCACACAGGACTACCCCCTGGCCCGCGCCGGCCAATAACACAAGAGATTCTCACATAATCTCAGAGACCCATGAACTAATCCTATGTTTATACGCACGTTCCTTAGACATTTATTAAGTTTAACTCATCCATACTCATAAATACTCTAGGGAAACCACCGTCCCCTCGAGAGAACCACCGTCTCTCCGCACTATAGAGGAAACCACCATCCCAATATAGGCGCTCAGTACTATAAAGGAAACCACCGTCCCAGTATAAGTACACAGGAGAACCACCGCCTCCTAGAGAGAACCACCGTCTCTCAGCATGTATACAGGAAACCACCGTCCCCGATACATACTCTGGAAAACCACCGTCTCTAGATCATGAGTCATCCGTAATAAATTCTAATACGCCTATAAACATCAGCGACTAGGTCACCTCACGTGGTCTAGACTCGATACTCCCCAACCGGAATATCCATAAAACACGACCCTCACTGGTCAACACGATCGATATATCAGAACACTATCTGATAACTCAGAAATATAAGAAAACACATCTCATAAATCTCCAAAGAAAAATATATCGTTACATCGAAACGAAAGATACATGAACCAACAACACTACTGGCACAAGGCCTACACGAAACTGGAATCACAAGGAAAACTAAGCTCAAATGGCGACCTGCTCGTCGAACCATTTCTTGAACTTCAGCTTCGTCTTTTCCTCCGGCTCCCAAATCTCCTCCTGGCAACCGCCACAATCCCATAAAATACGCAACAACAAAATCTTCTTCCGACATAATTCCTTGACCTTCCTCTCAAGGATTCTCACAGGAACCGCCGTAACTGTCAAATCAGGCTGAAGATCCGCAGGGATCTCCGGCACTAGCTCCCCCGACTCATGCAGGGACTTCCTCAACATCGACACATGGAAAACCTTATGAAATGCCTTCATGATCGGTGGTAACTCTAACCGATAAGCCACTGGTCCAACACGCTCCACCACCGGGAACGAACCCATAAATCTTGGACTAAGCTTGTTTTCTACTATGGATATGTTAGGACCCCTCAACATAGCCATCTTGAGATACACACGATCTCCTACTGAGAACTCAAGCTCACGTCTACGCTTATCCGCATAGCTCCTCTGTCTATCCTGGGCTTCCTTCATGTTCAAACGCACAATTCGGACCTTCTCTGTCGTTTCCTGAACATAAGTAGCCCCATGAATGCTGCGCTCCCCCACTTGGGTCCAGCATAAAGGCGTCCTACATGGCCTCCCATATAGAGCCTCAAAAGGAGCCATCCCGATACTCGCCTGAAAGCTATTATTATACGCGAACTCCACTAAGCTCAAATGATCAGCCCAGTGACCACCCCAATCCAGAACACACATCCTCAGCAAATCCTCCATAGTTTGAATAGTCCTCTCTGACTGCCCGTCAGTCTGCGGATGATAAGTTGTACTCATATGCACCTTAGTGCCCATCTCAGCCTGAAATGCTCCCCAAAACTCAGACGCAAACCTGGGATCCCGATCAGACACAATACTGGCTGGTACTCCATACAGCCTCACAATCTCCTGCACAAACTTCTTAGCCAACTTAGCCGCTCCATCGGTCTTCTTAATGGCCAAGAAGTGTGCTGACTTAGTCAACCGATCCACAATCACCCAGATAGCATCATACGTCCGCGACGTAGGTAACCCGACCACGAAATCCATCGTAATCATATCCCATTTCCACTCTGGGATGGGTAAACTCTGCAGCTTGCCACTTGGAACCTTATGCTCGGCCTTGACCAACGAACACGTGTTGCACTTAGACACATAAGCTGCCACGTCTCTCTTCATCCCGACCCAGTGATAATACTGCTTGAGGTCACGGTACATCTTGGTCGCACCCGGATGAATCAAGAACTTGCTCGCATGAGCCTCACTCAGAATCTCCTGCCTCAACATCTCATCACGAGGTACACACACTCGACCACGAACCAGAATCGCCCCATTCGAAGAGACAACATGCTCAGACCCCACTGCTCGTGACAAATCTAACAACATCTGGTCACTCTGCTGAGCCACTCTGATCCTACTAAGAAGATCTGCCCGATCAACTGCCTCAAGGCCCAACGACTCCTCCGAAATTGAACAAAGACGCAACGTGCTAATCTCGCCTACTAGCTCCTCGATATCCCGCTCGCGGGCTGAATCGGATCTCCGCCGACTCAAAGCATCTGCCACCTGATTAGCCTTGCCCGGATGATAAATGATCTCCAGATCATAATCTGCCAGCAACTCGACCCAGCCCCTCTGTCTCATATTCAGCAACGGCTGAGTAAAGATGTGCTGCAGATTCTTGTGATCCGTATAAATCTGCACCCTCCCTCCATAGAGATAAGACCTCCTGATCTTCAGAGCGAACACTACTGCTCCCAGCTCTAGATCATGCGTAGGCCGATTACGCTCACTACCCTGCAACTGCCTCGAAGCATAAGCGATAACTCAACCCTCCTGCATCAAAACGCAACCCAAACCCACTCCTGAAGCATCAGTGTACACGATATAAGGCTTCCCCGGCTCGGGTAATGCCAACACCGGCGTACTAGTCAGCATCTCCTTGAGTCTCGCAAAACTCTCCTCGTACTTCGGCGACCAGACAAACCGAACGTCCTTACCGGTCAGCTTCGTCATCGGCTGCGCCATACTCGCAAAGCCCTTAACGAATCTCCGATAATAACCCGCCAAACCCAAGAAACTCCTGATCTCGGTCGCACTGCTCGGTCTAGGCCAATCCCGAATAGCCTCAATCTTAGCTGGATCCACAGAAACTCCCTTTGCAGACACGATGTGACCAAGGAAACCCATCTCTCGGTGCCAGAACCTGCACTTGCTCAACTTAGCATACAGCTTCTGCTCCCGAAGCCTCTCTAGAACCAAACGCAAATGCACCTCGTGCTCCTCAGAACTCCTCGAATAAACCAGGATGTCATCGATAAAAATGATAACGAACACGTCCAAGAACTCCTTGAACACGTCGTTCATCAATCTCATGAAGGCCGCAGGCGCATTCGTCAAACCAAAAGGCATCACTACAAACTCAAAATGCCCATAACACGTCCTGAAAGCCGTCTTGCAAACATCTGCCTCTGCAATCGGAATCTGATGATACCCTGAAGCCAAGTCTATCTTGGAGAACCAGGTCGCACCCCTCAACTGATCCAACAACTCATCAATCCTCGGGAGAGGGTACCTGTTCTTCACAGTAACCCGGTTAAGTCCCCGGTAATCGATGCACAACTGGAAACTCCCATCCTTCTTCCTCACGAACAGAAGTGGCGCTCCCCACGGCGAAACACTCGGACGAACAAAACCCTTCCTCAAAAGGTCCTCCAACTGCTTCTTCAGCTCTGCCAACTCTGCTGGAGCCATCCTGTAAGGAGCCTTAGATATCAGAGCTGTCTGAGGCTCAAGCTCAATCGTGAAAGGATCAGACCGAGATGGTGGCAATCCCTCCAACGACCGAAAAACATCCTCAAACTCCTGAACAACCCGGATATCCTCCAAAGCAACCTCACCACTGGACTCCGACATCACAATCGTCGCCAGATAAGCCTCGCAACCCCGCTCTAACATCCGCTCAGCCTGAATAGCCGAGATCACGAGACTACTAGAAACCGGCCTCAAACCCTGAAACGACAACCTGCCGCCATCTCGCTCGAAGCTCACTCTGCCCCTGAAACAATCCAGATGAACCCGGTAGAACGATAACCAGTCCATCCCTAGGATCACGTCATACATCGCCACTGGACTAGTCACCAAGTCCGCTGGCATCGAATGCCCAGCTATCCGGACATCCACTGCCCTAGCACGGCCCGAAGTAGCCAGGAATCCACCTCCAGCCACTTTAACCATGCCTGCGCGCTCACCAGCGCTACTCCGGATGCCACTACGCTCGGCACGCTCTGGGGTAATATAACAGTCTGATGCTCCGGAATCAAACATCACGTGGGACTCAAAGCCGCCCACTAACAAGGTCCCTACACATACCACATACGTTGGGAACCCTGAGACTCGACCATAAGTAAAAATAATAGAACAACACACAACAACAACAAGGAAAATTCTACCTCTAAGAATTTCACGAAGTTGAGTCTAGAATTTTACCTGTGATCTGCCCAGCTCCACTGCTCTGAACGGACTCTGCCGAAGAATACACGCGCGGTACGGGTCCAATCTGGCCTATTGGCTGCTGCACTGCCGCAACCTGACTCAAAGGCTGCACCTCAACTGGCTGAATCGCTGCAACACCCGGCTACTGCAATTGGGGACACCTCAACCTGATATCCCCCGGCTCGCGACAGTGAAAGCAAACCTTAGCCTCCCGAGAGACCTTAGGACAGTTCACCACCCGATGCTCAAAACTCCCGCACCCATAACAACCGTGAGTGTCGTGGCTACCTGAACACGTCCTAGAAGGATCATCCCGTCTCCTCTTCTGGCCCTGCGCAGGCTGACCGCCCTTGCCGGAACCAGAACTACGCCGATGCTGCTGCTGCTGACCCCTCGGCTGAGCAACAGGAGCAACCACATGCGGAACCACCATCGAACCGGCCTGCTCGTGCTGATCCTCCTCAATCGCTGCCGCAAGCTCTACCAGCTCTGCCCTCGAGGCATAACTGGTACCTCTGCACTGAGACCGGATACTCAACCGAAGTCCATGCAAAAATCTCTGCATAAGAGTCCTCTCATCCTCAATATCACGACCCGAATGCACCAACAATCTGCCAAACTCGGCATCATACTCGCGTACAGAACGGCCTCCCTGCTGCAGCGACATGAAACTCAGCTGAAGACGATCTCGAGCCTCCTGAGGAAAATACTTAGCATTGAACTCGGCTAAGAATTCTCCCCAGGTCCACACCGCTCTCCGAGCCTCGATAGCTCGCCACCACAGATGCGCATCACCACACAGATAGTGAATGGCCAACTCTACCTGATACTCAGCAGGACAACGAATCGATCTGAAGTTACGCTCCACTCTCAAGCGCCACTCATCCGCCTCCGCAGGACCCACACGGCCCTCAAACGACGGCGTACCGATCCTCTGCATATGCCCCATAATCTCGAGGTAAGATGGCACCTGCCCCTCAGCAACTACAACCCCCTGCTGCAAACCGGCCTCTGGAGGAACACCCGGAGCCTGCTCAGGAGCCACAGGCGGAAAACGTGCCAATAACTGCGTCAGCAATCCCACAACCTGGTCATCACGACCTGGAGCTACAGCAGCACCCCCACCAGGGCCCACTGGAACTCCCCTGCCCCTACCGGCATCGGCCAACACACTGGCACTAAGCGACTGGGACTCTGACGCGGTCGCTCCACTCGGGGATGCACTCTGCGCCGCACTCTCTGCTGACTCCGCAACTGGTCCACGACCATGACCCTGACCTCCACGGCCACCCACTCTGCCCCCACGGGCCACTGCTCTGCCACCACTGGCCAATGCTCTGCCCCCCCGGGCTACGGCTCTACCACGACCTCTAGCTCGGGTATCCATCTCACTGCAACACAATCAGCAGATAAGTACCCTAGAAGTTACACTCAAACACAACAACTTACCGCAGAATCTCTTTGAAGGCCGGAGAGGATGATACTAAGACTAGAATTGATTAACACACAACAATCAATTAACACACATAGTCTCAGTTCATCAAAATCACCACTAGCCCTAGAACCGTAAGGGCTCTGATACCAAAATGTGACGCACAAGTTTTTTTTTTTTTTAACTTCATAATAGCATTCAACGATCATACTAAAATGCATACAAGCATCCAGATAAATGCGTCAATAATAAATCCGAGAATACACAAAATAAGTCTAGCATCCTAACACCGGGTTCACTAGATTAGACTATACACCACAAAAACCTATCATCCCCTCCTCTGGCCCTGATTCCGCGATCACGCTTTTTCTTTACCTGCAACACAATTGGGAAAAACGAGTTGCGTAAGTATTTAACAAATACTTAGTGAGACGGTCGTCCCATCTACAGGCTAATTACTTGAATAAAGAAATACATGAAATACCAGGGCTATCAAACCATGCACCGAACAAGCAACACGAAAAACAGTAAAACCGGACAGCAGGTCCAGTGTCGATCGACAGGAAACACCTCTGTCGATCGACGGCACACACAACCCCGTGTCGATCGACAGGAAGCAATCCTGTCGATCGACAGGGAACCTACTTTCCCATGGAGATTGGCCTATCCTCTCATGGCCAAATCTCTCCAATCCAAACAATCACCTGTGAAATACAACCACCAAATCCACCAAAACACACAACACACAACATATAACATCTATTCCATCATCCAAGAGCCTATGGTCGCGAACTCACCTTAGATCTGAAGAAAAGAGGAGGAAACCACGAAGAACACGAAGAACACAAGCTTCAATCTCCGATTTTTGCACAAATCCAACACCCCAAAGCTCTTCCCACAAAAGCACACACTCTAGGATTGAGATCTAAGGAGAATCCACAAGAATTTCCTTCAAACTTCTCCAAATCCTCTCAAACTCTTTCTCTCTCAAAAACCCCCTTTTTCTTCTTCTCTTCCGCCCCTAAAAGGTCTGAGAGACCTTATATATGGAACCCTAGTTCCACTAAACCAGTTCCCTTAACTAAACCGGACCAAATCAAAACCTAGATCTGGTTTTTAACCCGTGTCGATCGACAGACACACTCCGTGTCGATCGACATGGCCCTCCCTGCCCAAAAATCCGAGAGAAGACGACCTAGCGTCGATCGACACACACCCTCAGTGTCGATCGACACCCACCAAAAATCACATTTTTGGTTCACGGGCGTTACAGTAGACGTCTAGTGAAGGCTGCAAGTGAAATCTACGTTGCAGACTTCTTTTTACGATTTCAGCATCACACTATCAAGAATAACGAAACAAAAAAAAAAACACATAAATCTTAGTTGTGGTTGAAGGAAATGTGACTCAAATCTGCAACAATGAATGCACCTAAGATTTGAAAAAAATATATCAACAGATCTGAAATAGATGTAATGGGTCAGCTCTAAAATAGGTGTAAATAAACATATGTAAAACAAATTCGAAGATAAAATGAAAAAAATGTTAGTCAGATCTGAAACCATACTAGTACGAAGAAATAGATGGAAGTAAGTGTGACTCAGATCTGCAACAATGAATGCACCTAAGATCTTAAAAAATATGTCAACAGATGAATGGGTCAGATCTTAAAAGGGTTATAATGGGTCAGATCTGAAATAGATATAAATAGACAGATGTAAAACAAATTTGAAGATAAAAATAAAAAAATTGTCAGTCAGATCTGAAACCTTACCAGTTCAAAGAAAATAAATATGTTAACGACTGTGTGTCGGATATGCATATACCACAGATAAAAAGGAGAACATATGAAGACGAAAAAACAAAGAATGAAAGAACGATAAGAGATAAGGGATAAGAGATAAGAGATAAAAATAGTTACGTGACTTACAACTACAGAAACTAGATGAAGGAGATAGGGGGCGGTGGTTAACGATGACTAATGATGAAGATCTTCGACGAGAAAGAAATAAAAAACCGCCGTTGGAGAGAGAGAGTGTGGTTGCAGTTATTTTTAACAAAATTAGGGTTGGTTTCCAGTTAACTTGTTATATATAGAGGGTTCAATTATCCGGTTAATGTAGACTGCATATAAAGTCTACAATCCGAAACCCTATACTCTAAAACAAAACCCTAAACTCTATGTAGACTGCATATGAAGTCTACATATTAAAGTAGACTTCATTTGAAGTATACATATTCAAGTAGATTGCAAATACAGTCTACAATCCGAAACCCTAAATTGATTATTTCAAATGGATTACTCAAGTCCTTAAATAAAAACTTGTATTAAACATTCAAACATGTAATATATTCACAATATAACACTTTTATGCAAGTTAAACATTTTAAATGTAGAAATTATAAACTGTAAATCAAAACCCTACTTTATAACTTCTATTATGTTGTTTACTCTAAACCTTAAACTATATATATGAATCCTAAAACATAAAGCAGTTACAATCATAACCTCATATAACTTATATGTATCGAGTTACAATAACTACCAACCACATCAATAGCTAACAGAATTTTGATGGAGTATAATATATGGTATCTATGTATACTTTAGTGTAGAACATGTTAACTCACTCATTCATTCATTTTCAATGTTATTTGTCTTTTTGTTGTAATTTTTTTCAATTTTCTGAAATTTTATTTTTCATACTTCACAATTTATTATAGTTTAATTATGAACGAGAAAGTTTTACAAAAATATTTTTTTCCAATTTATAAATTTAAATATAAGATTTAATTACGATGTAGACTTCGTTTTCAGTCTGAAAGTAGACGTCTTTAAGATGTCTACTGTGTAGACTTCCCGTGTAGACGTCAAAAGGCTAAAAACGTCAATATGCATTCCATTTTTTTGTTTGCTCATTAAGGCTGTATTTGTAATTTCACTACCCCTTTGGGTTACTTTTCACAAACATGAGATTAGGGGGATACTTTTGCATTTCAAATAAAGTTTTAGGTCATTATTAGCAAATTCCCTTTAAATTTTATCGTAAAATAAGTATTTATTATACAACCTCTTTCTATATTATGATTACTTATCATCTTTTTTCTTCTTTAATTAGTTTTTTTGTATTTACATATATAAAGAGTTAGTTTTTATTTCTTGACGTACTTTTGTTAGCTATGAATATGTGTTTTTAATCGAAAACGTTATGTTGCAATACATTAGCCCATGATGAAGTATGACAAATTTTTTGAATCATCTATTATATTTTACATATGAATTAATAATCTTCTATATACTATATAATATTTACATATATTTAGTAATATATAAAAAAAGAGACTGACTATATTAGTAAAAATTGACATAAACTTATGTGATTTGTATATAGTATATGAGTTAATACAAATGTAAGGTAATGGTTTCAGAAACATTAAACATAACTTTATATATATGGTCATTAAATATATAATTCCTACATTAAATATACAAAATATTAAGCAACTATGGAAAGTTGGTAAAAAGACATTTGGTAATGGGCTATGTGTATTTGACCCCAATGTTCTTTCTAATTGGGGTATGAACAAAGAAATACAATAATTTGAATATTCAAGAATTCGATTATATAAATGTGACTTAATTTTTTTTGATAATCAAGAATTTAAACTCAATGAACTTTAGTTATTTAAATATTTATAATACATTAGTTAAATACATTGGGGTCAAATAACAAAACTATTATTGTTGAATTGTTATTTAATTTTATTTAAAAATATTGTAGTTAATGTAGTAGTAATATTAATTTAGTAATTAATTATATTTGACCAAACAAAATTAATTAATTGATTATATAAAAAAGTAGATAACACATGTCATCTTCTCATTGCTTTGGTTTGTGTAAACCTTAAAATATTACTTAGATATGTATCTTAGTAGTTTTTATTAGTGATGGATATCAAGCTCACATAATGCATGCTAATTATAGACCAAAAACAAATTTAGTGTCTCATAAGAACACATCATGTGTTATAGTTTATAGTGGATTATGAAATGTATCATAATACATTAAAATCTTCACAACTATCAAAATTCTTTAAATTTCAATTGTTATTTAGTAGTAAAAAAATATTCAATTAGTTACCTTAATTTCTCAATTTGCAAAAATATAGGGGAACACAACAAATGTGCACAACTGAATTTACCGTAACTTTATAAAGTTAGTGAGGTATATAGTACAAAAATGGAAAATTACGAAAATTTTACAAATTAAAGGATTTTATAGGCTTTTAATGCTCGTTAAAAAATAAGTTAAACATTTGAGCTTGTTAACAAAATATATAATAGGGTAGAGATAAACAAGAGGCGCAATATGAGGTGTTCTCACTTATGGACAGTAACAAGATAGAGTGTGTCTCTGAAGAGAAAAAGGGCAGTATTGCGGTTGTAACGACCGAAAACCAAAATTCGTGATTTTGGTAAGGGTGTCGATCGACACCAATTTAATTTAGTTCGATTTTTAATTGCCGGTTTTGATTGGTTCGGGTTGGGGAAACCCTAGATCGTTGTATAAAAAGCTTCCTTACGTCGAGCAGCCGGAGATTAATGAGAAAATAGAGGTTTTGGGAGATTAAAGAGAGAAAAGGAGAATCGAGAGTGTTCTTGAGTGCGTTAGATCGAAAGAGAGTGTTTATCGGTGTTCAGCGTAAAATCCGTGGATTGTTGTGAGTTTGAGACTGATTTTTGTGACTTTTCTCATTCTTTTTTCGATCAGTTCAAATCCTTTCCCGAAAAGCCAAAGTGAGTGAGCGACTGTGGCTTATTTGGGATAATCGGGTATTTTTGTTGTGTTGTTTGTTGATTGCTATGAAATTGATGATTGTTATGGATTTCTTGTGTTGTTATCTCTATTTCGTGTGATGTGTTGTGTTGTTCATCGATGCAGATGATCGCTAGATGAACCGGAATCGAGCCATGAGAGGATAGGCTCGATTCTGTGTTCGGCGATATAGTGTCGATCGACACCTAGTAGAAGTGTCGATCGACACCTAGTAGAAGTGTCGATCGACTCCCTTTTGAGCTCGTGTCGATCGATACAGGCTTATGTGTTTTGGTATTTGGTTTGTGTGTTCGTATTATCGTATCTTGATCGTAGTGAATTGCTAGTCGATTTATGTTGTGTAACTTGGCATTCATTATCCTTTGTGTATAGCCTGTAGACTGGATGATCGTCTCACTAAGTATTTATGAAATACTTACGCATCTCTTTTTCCCCATGTGATGTAGGTAAAGATAAAGTGTGATCGTGGAATCATGGCGATGAGAAGATGATGATTAAGATTCTTTTTATGTTTTGTTGATTCAGTTAGTACCTGGTGTTTAGGGTACTAGCTTAGTCTAGAATTGATATTTTGGAATGGTTGTTTTGGAGTTTAATTGATTTATGGATTTAAATTATTTATTTGCTGGTTTAAGTGTTTACAAGAATTTCCGTTGGTTTACTCGGTTTAGTGTAATTGATATTGAGGATTATTATTTATAGGTATAATAATCCGAGTCAAAAAAAAAAAACTTGGTTGTTTCAATTTGGTATCACATCCTTTACAATTTTAGAGCAGTTAGAAATAGTTGATTTGTGACTATGTGATTGAATTAATAAGGATTGGTTAGTCAATTCTATGAGTTAGAGTCTTAGATCATCCTCTTTGAACCTTCAATGAAATTCTACGGTATGTACTGTTTGACTTCTATTTTTGTGAATTCTAGTATCTTAGTCTGTATTTTTGGGAAATACAGAGTGATGGATGCTAGTGTTAGAGGTCATGGTTGAGGTAGAGGTTGTGGCCGTGGTGGCCGAGGATGTGGTCGGAGACGTGTGAGTGAGTCCGCCAAGAGTGTGGCGCAGAGTGCGAAGCATGAGTTGGCTTCTGAGACGCCGACGCATTAGGAGGGATTAGTGGGCGATGTCAAGGTGACTGGCAGTGTGAGGTCTGGTAGTGCAGTGGCCCCGGGTGCGGGTGCTGCTGCATGTGGAGCCCAGGGTCCAGATGATATTATGGCGCAGATGCAAGCTTTGATTTTGGAGCGATTACCGGGTGCGGTGCCAGTGCAGGCTCTAGTGGTGCCTCTAGTGGCAGAGGTTCAGCCAAAGATTGTAGTTGCAGAGCATCGTTTGTCTTATCTGGAGATGATGGGACAAATGCAGAGGCTGGGTACGGTGTTCTTCTCAAGTGGAGTTGGGCCCGAGGGAGCCAATGAGTGGCGTATAAGGATTGAGCCTAATTTTTACTTGATTAGATGTCATGTTGAATATCAGGCAGAGCTGCCAGTGCATTACCTCGATGGTGATGCGTATCTTTGGTGGAGAGGTGTTGAGGCTCAGAGGAGGCAGACAGTGTAGACCTGGAGAGATTTCTTAGCAGAGTTTAATACTAAGTTATTTCCTCAGGAGGCAGTGGATCGTCTAGAGGCGAGATTTGTGGAGCTTGTTTAGGGAGACCGGTCAGCCAGGGAGTATGATGTTGAGTTTAGCAGACTCTTGGTCTATGCGGGTAGAGACATAGAGGATGAGCAAACACAAATGAAGAGGTTCTTGAGAAGACTTCGGCTGAGTTTGAGGACGCCATGCACAACGTCCAAGTTCGCCTCTACGGCGGAGTTGGTTGAGGCAGCGGCTTATGATGTGCTTGGTTTTAACACAAAAGTTTTAATATTTATAAACCCTAGAGAAACTGAAAGTGTACAACAGACAATTGTAGTAATTAGGGGTCGAACCACTAGAGACTAGTTGTTACGCTACAAATATATAAGATGCAAATTAAGCTAAGTCAAAATATAATTAGGTTTTGGGTTTTGTAAGAAAAAGAGAAAAGCAAATAAGAAAATAATAAAGCAAGTAAAGGATAGATAAGTTAGGGAATAAGCAAATTGCAAGTTCACATGAAAACACAAGAGATATATCGAATTAAGGATTTAATAAGAACCGTTCTAGAATTATAAATTACTCAAGAAAAATCATTCTACTTCCGTAGCGCCAATTTCTATACCTAACAACCTAAATCACATAACTTCCGCTAGTAATCAAGTAGCTAAACAAGCTTTAATAATCCAAATTCAGTTTGCTCACAAAGATTTATAGATCTACTTCTGTAGGCCATAATCCTTTGATCACAAGCTTCATAATTCAACTTCCGTTGGTTATGATGCCTTTTGATCTAAATAAGTTCAAGTAATTTAACAACACTTTCGGTGAGTAAATTACCGTAATAGCAATAGCTAGGTTGTCAATCAAGCTACAGCAATAAACAAAAATAGATGATGATGAACCATAAGATAAACCTTAGAATTTCGATAAATAAACAAGCATAATCATGGAATCATGGAAATCCATTCATCCTAACCAGCAACTACTCTACATGTCATAAAACATGGAGCAACTAGAGTAGATGAAAAAGACAGTAGATTCGTGATAGATAAGTGCTCAGCATAGATGGATCTCTTAGAACAAAGTTAGAGAAGAACATTAACATCCCGAAACCAAAATTGTGTATTTTGGTAAGGGGTGTCGATCGACACCGAGGGGTTGTGTCGATCGACACCAATCGTGACCGGTTCGGTTTTAAGGAATTCGGTTTGGCGAGTCGGTTTAGGAAAACCCTAGGGCTTCCTTTATAAGCCCGTAGGCAGTTTGTGGCGGCATGAGGCAGAAAGAAAAGGGGGTTTTCGTGGCTTGGTGCGAAGGAGGAAGAGTTTTGAGAGAGAGAAGTTTGAGAGGAAGAGAAGATAGGTTCGTCTGTCTCGGTAGAAGCAAAGAACGGTCGATCTAATCGAGTCTGATCAACGTGATTTTTCGTAGGTTTGTACTTCTTCCTCTTAGCTTTCTATAGAAGAAATCCGTTTATCTTTTGGAGGTTTAGTTTGTGAGTTATGATTGTTTTTCCAAAAGGGGTCTGTGCAGTCTCGGGATTCAATCAGTCTCATTGGGAAGTGTTTTCCCGGCGTTTCATAGAGAATCAGAGGAAAGCTCTCTCTGTCTAGTTTCTTGATTAGGTTTCTGATCTTGATTTCGAGGTAATCTCCGTTCTCTGTGTTTGTTTGATTTCAGGGTGTTGGTTCTGAAACCTCTATTTTTCCTGTTTCGATTAGCGAGATTGCGAGCTGTTTTCCCGTCGATCTGTTTGGAGTTAGGAGACGTTCTATACACCGTTGCGAAGCTCTCGGTGTCTAGTTTTCAGATAAGTTTTCAGAACTTGATTTGGTGAAGGAAGTCGCGAGTTATTCCTTTCTGTTTCGGTCGGGTTTTCCTTGTTCAATCCGTTGTCAAGGTGAGTGTGTGTCTATAGACTTGGATTATCGAATAGCGATTAGCGACGAGTTTAGATATTTAAGAATTGTTTTTCTGGGTGTTTTGTGTGACGATTTCGTGTGATTATTGAGTTGAAATCGTGTGTTCGTGTGTTTGTGCTTTTCGGTTTCGGAGAAGAAACCTAGTGTCGATCGACACCTTATGGTGTATCGATCGACACCAAGGTAGAACCAGCGTTGATCGACACCGTGCGATGTGTCGATCGACACCCTGTGATTTCTGAATTAAATATTTAAAACTGCTTGTTAATTGTTGTTCGGTTATTCGTACTTAGCCTGTAGACGTTCTCACTAAGTATTTATTAAATACTTATGCAACTCGTTTTTCCCAATTGTGTTGAAGGTAAAGAAAAATGAAAAGTGTGACCGCGGGATCATGGCTTTAGGGAGAGGATGATTAGGATTGTTTGTGTTTTTGTTTTGCTAAGTCTAGTGAACCCGGTTAGGTTGCTAAATTTTTTTATTACTCTGGGATTGAATTGATTTGTTTGGTTATTATTTATTATTTTATGAATTATTTTTATGAGAATTTCCGCATTAAAAAAAAAAAAAACCGGGTGTTACATTTTGGTATCAGAGCCCTTACGGTTCTAGGCTAGTAGTGTTTGGGATGAACTGACACTATGTGTTTAATTGATTATGTGTGCTTAGTCAATTTTGGTCTTAGAATCATCCTCTTCAACCTTTAAAGAGATTCCGCGGTAAGTGATTGTCTGTGTTGTGAATTGTGAATTCTAGTCTCTTAGAATGTTCTTGTGTTAAGTGCAGTGTGCGATAGCTAGAGTTCCGAGAGGCCGTGGTGGCAGAGCTAGTGCAAGTGGTGGCAGAGCTGGTGCCTGTGGTGGCAGAGCTAGTGCCCGTGGTGGCAGAGTGGGTGGTCGTGGAGGCCGGGGCCGTGGTCATGGGCCAGTTGAGGAGTCAGCAGAGAGCGCGGCGCAGAGTGTTTTCCCGAATGTGGCGACCGCGTCAGAGTCCCAGTCGCTTAGTGCCAGCGTGTTGGCCGGTGCCGGTAGAGGCAGGGGAGTTCCAGTGGGCCCTGGTGGGGGTGCTGCTATAGCTCCAGGTCGTGATGACCAGATTGTGGGATTGCTGACGCAGTTGTTGGCACGTTTTCCGCCAGTGGCTCCTGAGCAGGCTCTGGGTGTTCCTCCATTGGCCGGTTTGCAGCAGAGGGTTGCAGTTGCGGAGCAGCCGAGGGCTGCAGTGGCAGTGCAGGTGCCGTCTTATCTTGAGATGATGGGGCAGATACAGAGGTTAGCTACGCCGTTCTTCGAGGGCAGAGTTGGTCCTGAGGCGGCTGATGAGTGGCGTCTGAGGTTAGAGCGTAACTTCAGATCGATCAGGTTTCCTGCCGAGTATCAGGTTGAGTTGGTTGTCCACTATCTGAGTGGTGATGCCTATTGTTGGTGGCGCGCTATCGAGGCTAGGCGTGCAGAGTGGACTTGGGGTGAATTCTTGGCCGAGTTCAACGCCAAGTATTTTCCTCAGGAGGCTCAAGATCGTCTTCTGATGAGGTTCATGTCCTTGGCGCAGAGAGAGCTGTTAGTGCGTGAGTATGATGCCGAGTTCAGCAGGTTGGTTGTTCATACTGGGCACGGTTTGGATGACGAGCGGGCTTTGGTTCAGAGGTTCTTGCAGGGACTTCGTTTGAGCATCAAGACCCAGTGCAGGGGTGGCAGATACGTCTCGAGGGTGGATCTTGTGGAGCTAGCAGCTTCTATTAAGGAGGATCAGCGTGAGGAGTCTGGTCCGGTTATCGTTCAGCCTGTTATTGCTCCTGCTATTCAGCCGAGGAGTCAACAGCAGCTGCAGCAGCATAGAGGTTCTGGTTCTGGTAAAGGTGGTAAGCCTGCGCAGGGCCAGAAGAGGAGATGGGATGATTCTTCTAGGGCGAGTTCAGGTGGCCATGACACTCATGGTTGTTTCGGGTGCGGTAGTTCAGAGCATCGTGTGGCGAGCTGTCCTAAGTTTTTCGGGAAGTCTAATGTTTGCTTTCTTTGCGGCGAGCCAGGGCATTTCAAGCCTATGTGTCCCCAGTTGCAACCATTGGCGCTTGCAGTGGTTCATCCGATAGCAGCGCAACCTTTGGCTCAGGTAGCGGCAGAGCAGCCGGGGGCTCAGATTGAAAGGATCTCAGCAGGGTTATGAGTAGTGGAGCAGCGGGCTGATGCGGCGGCAGTGTTGGAGCAGGATCTGGGAGATCAGTTCGAGGAGTGAGAAGCTTCCTTTTGTCGCAGTTGTTTTCGTTTGTTTTTCAGATTTTTAGATTGGCATTGTTGTTTTCTGGATTTTATTGTATTTCGTTGGTGTTGAAACGATTTACATTTTTGAAAATTTATAAGAAGGTGTTCCTTATTTATTTTCATATGGTTTTGAGATGTGTGGTTCGTGATGTGTTTGTATGTGTGGACTTGTGTGGGTCATTGATTTGAGGATATCCCAGGATGGGAATGTTGTGACTATGCCACGTGAGGCGGCTCTAATCAGAGGAGAGGTGTGTTCTCCTGTGTGCTTATTGGGAAGCGTGTTCCCGGAATAAGCAGCGAGGGATGTGAGATCTCTTGCGGGGATGTGAGATCCCCAGATACCGTTGGCTCGAGGGAGGTGTCCCGAGAGTGCGAGCGGTATGTTTCGTGTGTGGATTAGAGGGAGCCTCTGAGGTCAGGGGAGGATCTCGTGTGGTATCGGCTGTGTCAGGCCGGGATTTTGGTCCATGTGGGACGGCGGAACGAGTGGAAATCTCGTGTACTGTTGGCTGGAGCAGTCAAGATTTTGGTCTGTGATAGACGGTTCGGGAGGCTCAGGATGTGAGTCGAAGTATCGCTGGTAAGGCTGGTCCTATGGTTGAGTTTGGGAAACAGATGTAGCATTCGAAAAATCCAATCGGGACCGACGGATGGCTGTACATGTTCTTGTTTGAATGTTGTACAGTCAACTGCCAGACCTAGTTTGGGTTAGGTATAGTCTGGACTGGCAGGCGATTGTACATGTTCTTGTTTGATTGTTGTACGATTGACCGCCAGACCTGGACGGATTAAGAATGTCGCATCGTGGGTTCTGGATGAAACTAGGCAAATGTTGGGCATTTCGAGTTGTGGTTATGCTTTTGTGTGTTTAGTGTGCTTGTGGTAAGCACAGGAGGTGGCATCATGATCGGGGATCACCTGTACGCGTTTGTTATCATATGCTTAGTGGATATCGTGGAGTGTTCGAGGGATCCTGAGGATCAGGAGCTCATGGTGTTTGGTTTTGGAGAGGAACAAGAGCAGAAGCTGGATGCAGAGTTGAGCGGTACTGCTTAGAGGAGCGCCGGTTTAGTTGCGAGAAGACAGGTGGGAGTATCCAAAGGTTTCAAGGTTCGTCACAGATGGCATTTTGGTATGTTTTCAAGGAAGTCGTGGCTGGCTAGTTATGATGCGGTAAGAAATCCAATTCTGGGTTTACGATTGATCGTGCGTGTTCTTGTTTGATTGTCGTGCGGTCAATCTGTTAGACCTAGTCCGGTTAGAAGGACTCTGTGCAGAGCGAGCCAGGAGCGTTTCAGTCTATCAGAAGATTGTATGGGTTATCAAAGGGAGCGGAGTTATCAGGATCAAAAATCAGCAGAAGTTGCGCATCCTCACGCGTTCAGGAGTGCATAGAGCATTATGGGATTCAGGAGAGGAATCCGAGTCGTGAGTCGTTTGAAGCAGTCGGTTCAGTTCAGGTCCCTTCGAGCGGGACAGGCAGGGTATCGGCTGAAGGTTGTGGGCGCTGAGGCATCATGAGAGGTTTTGGGCCCTTGTTGGGCAGTTCAGTTTCGGTGTTTGGTGCTCGGTATTTATTGCTCTAGGGACTGTGGTCCCGACTAACTCATGTGTTGTGAGGAGATGTGAGCTTTCTTGTGTGTTGTGTGGGGATGTGAGATTCCTAGATACCATTGACTCGAAGGATGCGTCCCGAGAGTGCGAATGGTATGTTTTCTTGATGGGTTGTAGGATGCGTCCTATGGGTGTCAGGAATAGACTGAGATAAGAGCAATAGATATTGGGGCGTGCGAGGAGTTTGTTTGGTGTTGTGCTTCGAGGTTGTGGTTTGGTTCTTCTGGGAAGTCGGTTGTGTGGCCGTGTGTTCGTCATGAGTAGTTTTGTTTTGTTAGAATAGGTTGCGTGTTACGTGTTGTTATCAAGGGAGTTATTCTTAGTTCCGGATGTTTGTCTCGTATGTGTTGATTACTCTAAGGAAGTATTTTTCCTATATAGAGCCAGAGCTTGAGGGAGAGGTCCTGAGAGTGGAGTGGCATCGGCATCGTTACCTCGAGGGAGACGTCCTAAGAGTGTGATGATGACGGTAAATATGAGTAATCGATAGCTGACCGTGGCATGAGAATAGAATGGAATACAGACCTCGATGATATTCTTGTGTGTTCGGTTTTGACGACCGGGATATCGGATGTAGTGTCTTGGTTGTGCATGTTCTTGTTTGACTGTTGCACAATCGATCGATCCAATTCTTGGTCTACTGCTGGTTGTACATGTTCTTGTTTGATTGTTGTGCGATCAGTTGGACAGATCTAGGCAGGATTAGGAAACATTGCATTTGGTATTTCGGGCTAGGGGCCTTGCGCGTTCCTTTTAGATTCTTATTGTGGAGGTGGATAGGCGTTTTAGAATTTATTATGGATTACTCATGATCTGGAGACGGTGGTTTTCCAGAGTTTGTATTGGGGACGGTGGCTTCGTGTATACATACTGAGAGACGGTGGTTCTCTTTAGGAGACGGTGGTTTTCCTGCGTACTGATATTGGGACGGTAGTTTCCTTTATAGTACGGAGAGCCTATATTGGGACGGTGGTTTCCTCTATAGCGCTGAGAGACGGAGGTTCTCTCGGGGGGACGGTGAGTTCCCTGGAGTGGGTGTGTGTGTGTGGATGAGTTAAAAACGTAATAAATATCTAGAAACGCGTGTATAGTATGGGTTGGTTGTGGAGTGTTGAGATTTTTGTGTAAATCTCTAGTGGTTGGCCGGTGCAGGCCAGAGTGGAGTCTCGAGTAGACTTGTGTTTTGGGGATTAGGCGTGCTTTTCCCAGTGGGTGGCCAATGCGGGCCAGAGTGGAGTCTCGAGTAGGCTTGTGTTTTGGGATTCGAGGACGAATCCAGTGTGGTGGGGGAGAATTGTAACATCCTGAAACCAAAATAGTGTATTTTGGTAAGGGGTGTCGATCGACACCAATCGTGACCGGTTCGGTTTTAAGGAATTAATCGTTCGGTTTGGCGAGTCGGTTTAGGAAAACCCTAGGGCTTCCTTTATAAGCCCGTAGGCAGTTTGTGGCCGCGTGAGGCAGAAAGAAAAGGGGGTTTTCGTGGCTTGGTGTGAAGGAGGAAGAGTTTTGAGAGAGAGAAGTTTGAGAGGAAGAGAAGACAGGTTTGTCTGTCTCGGTAGAAGCAAATAACGGTCAATCTAATCGAGTTTGATCAACGTGATTTTTCGTACGTTTGTACTTCTTCCTCTTAGATTTCTATAGAATAAATCCGTTTGTCTTTTGGAGTTGTGGTTTGTGAGTTATGATTGTTTTTCCAAAAGGGGTCTGTGCAGTCTCGGGATTCAATCAGTCTCCTTGGGAAGTGTTTTCCCGGCGTTTCATAGAGAATCAGAGGACGAGCTTGGTGCCGTTGGAAAGCTCTCTCTGTCTAGTTTCTGGATTAGGCTTTGGATCCTGATTTGAAGGTAATCTCCGTTCTCTGTGTTCGTTTTATTTCAGGGTGTTGGTTCTGAAACCTCCGTTTTTCCTGTTTCGATTAGAGAGATTGCGAGCTGTTTTCCCGTCGATCTGTTTGGAGTTAGGAGACGTTCTATACACCGTTGGGAAGCTCTCGGTGCCTAGTTTTCAAATCGGTTTTCAGAACTTGATTTGGTGAAGGGAATCGCGAGTTATTTCTTTCTGTTTCGGTCGGGTTTTCCTTGTTCAATCCGTTGTCAAGGCGAGTGCGTGTCTATAGACTTGGATTATCGAATAGCGATTAGTGACAAGTTTAGATACTTAAGAATTGTTTTCCTGGGTGTTTTGTGTGACGATTTCGTGTGATTATTGAGTTGAAATCGTGTGTTCGTGTGTTTTGTGCTTTTCGGTTTCGGAGAAGAAACCTAGTGTCGATCGACACCTTATGGTGTATCGATCAACACCAAGGTAGAACCAGCGTCGATCGACACCGTGCGATGTGTCGATCGACACCCTGTGATTTCTGAATTAAATATTTATTAAATATTTAAAACTTCTTGTTAATTGTTGTTCGATTATTCGTACTTAGCCTGTAGACGTTCTCACTAAGTATTTATTAAATACTTACGCAACTCGTTTTTCCCAATTGTGTTGCAGGTAAAGAAAAATGAAAAGTGTGACCACGGGATCATGGCTTTAGGGAGAGGATGATTAGGATTGTTTGTGTTTTTGTTTTGCTAAGTCTAGTGAACCCGGTTAGGTTGCTAGATTTTTCTTATTACTCTGGGATTGAATTGATTTGTTTGGTTATTATTTATTATTTTATGAATTATTTTTATGAAAATTTCCACATGAAAAAAAAAACCCGGGTGTTACAAGAACGTCATGGCCTTCATCGCTCTTTAACAAGACATATTAATGAAGAACAAAAAAGAAACGAAAATACAATATTTATTTGGTGCCTAGGGCTGCTCTCTTCCTCTCAAGAGGCTAAAAGCAAGTATATATAGGTGCTTGAAGAGAGTTTAGGTCGGTAGACTCCTTAGGGTTTCACTTTGGGCGAAAACGTCTTTTTGTCGATAACTGCCTAAATTGGATTGTGACTTTGATCAGAGACTCCGGCCCATTTAAATGCATGAGGCTTGGTCCATATGTGTCTCTTGAGCCTTAGCAATAGTCACGTGCACTGGTCCAATAGCTTGATCGGTGTATTAACTCCTTTTGCACTTGCTTCATCTTCGAGGCAGTTTGACATGACTTCAGTAGATCGTGAATATCTCCTAGACTACAATCCAATTGATGTAATTCCAAATCCATTTGAAAGCTAACTCAAAAGGCTATCTCCATATGAAATTTATTCTCATTCCAAGTAGATTTTATCCTTCGTCTGTGACTATCTTTCAGACGTATATCTTCTGTCCAGCTTGAGAATTTAGGAAATCTTGAACTTTGAGAACTTAGATTGGCTCATTTGACTTTGATAAGTTGTTGTAGAATGTAGAATACTCATTTTGCTCCTTTTTGCGCCATTTTTGATGATTTAACCTATATGACTCTTAAAAACCCATTATACGAGAAAATTACCTCTTTTGATAGAAAAGCTTATTAGATAGTATAGAAAATATATGAAAATAAATAGTAAAAGTAGTAAAATATTAGGTATATCACCCAATATTGAGGAGGATCTGCGTGATCAGGCGGCAGCAATTGTTGGGGTCGGGTTTCACCCACTCAACGTTAACATTCAAAGTCTGATCGACACAATGAACGCATACTAAGCTACGCTGGCGTAGCCCATCTCGCATAGCTCATAAGTCGCCGAAGCCATGAGATGTTTCTTCCCTAATCCTAAGTCTTCTCTGTGTACAAGGCAAAGTCATCTGAATGCTCCCTTTCAAGCAGAAGAGAGCATCAGCAAACCGGGAAGCGACGAGGTCATCGGCTCGCCGCCACGCCACCTTGGCACCATGAGTCATCAATCCTCGGTCTCACTACCTCGGTGACCTCCAAGCTCGCCCGCGGCCTCGTCAGCCTTCGGGCTCGCCCTCGGCCTCATCGGCCCCCGACCGCAGGTTCGGTTCCTCGACAGGGCGATCACAACCTCGGCTCCTTGACAGGCCGACCACAGCCTCGTCTCCTCGACAGGGTGACTGCAGCCTCGTCTCCTCGACAGGGCGACTGCAGCCTCGGCTCCTTGACAGGCCGACCACAGCCTCGTCTCCTCGACAGGGCGACTGCAGCCTTGTCTCCTCGACAGGGCGACTGCAGCCTTGGCTCCTCGATAGGCCGACCACAGCCTTGTCTCCTCGACAGGGCGACTGCAGCCTCGGCTCCTCGACAGGCCGACCACGGCCTCGCCCGGGCTAAAGGACGAGCACGGCTTCGTTCCACGGGTAACCACGTCCTCTTCCCGGCTGCTGCTCACATCCTCGGTCCAACGCAGTGGAACGTGACGTGGTCCACTTATACGAGTGGAGCTTCACTAGCGTCGGCAAAGTGGCGTGTCGTCAGTAAGCTAGCCTAGTGTCGACAAGGTGGAATAGGGTCAGCAAGATAGACTAGGGTTGGCTGAAAGCGACGTTAATGCAGCCATGACTTTCCTCTATATATATCAGTCTAAAAACTCTTGTAGAAAGATATGGGCAACTCTGTACACAAAATTCATTGAGAGCAATAACAAAAAAAAAAAACTTTCTCATCTCTTGTGATCTTAGCTAAACCTAGAAATCTCTACCTCCTCACGAAACCCTTACAAATCTAATTATGCTAGCTTAGGCTCCCACAATTTGGCGCCGACTAAGGGGAACAGAGAGTTTCTGACACGAGAAAGCTAGGTTTCGCAACACCATCAAGATGTCTGGTAGCAATAGCGCGAACAGCGAGAGATCCTCGTCTCACAGGAACGACGAGGAAAAGGAGAACTCTGTCGAAGCTCCTGTACCCAACACCGTCAACAACCCAGCAGACATGACCAAGGTCAAACAGATGTTGGAGACGCTCTTCAAGAAAGCAGAGGAACAACATAAATTCAACGAGGTAACTACCAAGGAGCTGAAGGCGCTCTCGCGAAGAAAGCGCAAGAGGCACAAAGCTACCAGACTTATGGGTCACTTCACCACACCTCGGAATGCTTGAAGAGATCCAACTGACTTGCCTCCACCACCGCCACGACGGGACACCAATGGAACCCCCGAGCGTGTTGTAGAGGTATCGGACGACGATCAACTTCCTCGTCGGAGACGTGCCCGAGCGAACACTGCTGGCGACAGCACCAGGGCTGACGGAGAAGGAGAGCCTTCCATAGCAGAGCTTTACAGGAGGGAGCAAGAACGCATGGCTCCACAAGGCTCCCGAGACGAAGAGGTCGCTGCGCTGAAAGCCCAGTTAGACCATGTCGTCTCTGACCTAAAAGCAACCCAACTACAGATGTACCGGAGCACGGCAAAGGCTCCTGGGATTGCTTATGTACTCGAGAGGGCACGGAACACACCCTTCGCTGAGAGGGTCGCGAGGGCTCAAATCTCCGACCCCGGAAAAGTCAAGCTTCCAATCTATGAAGGAACCACCGACCCTGCTATCCATCTGATGGAATTCGAAGTCGCCTTAGGAAGGGCAAACTTCACAGAAGCTGAGAAGGACATCGGCTACGGCAAACTGTTTGTAGAGAGCCTCAAAGGGCTTGCCCTCCAGTGGTTCTACAAGCTGGAGAAGAACTCAATCCACACCTTCCATCAACTCTCAGAGATGTTTGTGCAGCATTACAACATCTTTGCTGAAAGAAAGATCTATGATGCGGAGCTGTGGACGAACAAGCATGGTGAGAATGAAAGCCTGCGGACTTTCGTGACAAGGTTCAAACACACGCTGTCAAAGGTGGATGGTATTACCAACACGTCCGCGCTGGAGGCCTTGAGAGGAGCGCTTCGATGCCCTTCTTCATTCTGGCAGGAATTGACTGTCAACCCACCCGCGACCATCCAAGACGCTCTCCACCGCGCTACAGACTTCGCTCGAAGCGAAGAGGAAGTCTGCGCTAAGAGGGGCGGGGAAAACAAGCAAGCGGGCGAAACCACCCAGTCATATCGTGTTCGGACCACGTGAGGTAATTCTAGTCATAGATGTTTATAGGCGTTTTAGAATTTATTACTCTAAGGGTCGTAGTGTCCCCGAATAACTTATTTTTGCAGACGGCGGTTCTCCTGTATACATATTTGGGATGGTGATTCCCAATATGAGTAGTGAAATATGGTGGTTCTCTCTAGGGGATGGTGGTCCCCTGTATACCCAGATCCCAAAGGAGTGGTTCCTGAGTTTTTGAGTGGTATAATGCACCGTGGTGGTGTGGTATTGAGTTAAGAGTAATTAATGTCTGAAAACGTACTTATAAGCATGAGACTAGATGTGAGGCTCTGAGATCGGGAGTGGTAATCTCGAGTGGTGCTGACCAGGTTGGGTCAGGAGGTTTGGTCTTTGGTAGACAGTCTAGCGGATTCAAGGTCGAATTCATTGTTAGTGGGGGAGAGTTGTAATGACCGCAAACCAAAATTCGTGATTTTGGTAAGGGTGTCAATTGACACCATGAGGTATGTCGATCGACACCAATTTTATTTGATTCGGAGCGATTCGATTTTTAATTGCCGGTTTTGCTTGGTTCAGGTCATGCTAGGTTGAGAAACTCAAATTTACATTGTGGTGGTGCTTTGTTAGTGAGGGATCACTCTAGTTCAGTACTACACCATGCTCGGAATGCATTCACAAGGGGAAATAACATGATTTATGCAGAGCTTCGTTGTGTTTTAAGGGCAATGAAGAGTCTAAGAGATTTGCATAGAGAGATCATGGTCGCGGCTAATAGTCAGGCCGTAATAGAAGCATTGTCCAAGCCAGTTGTTTGGCCACGATATGGTGCAATTATAGCGAACTTCAATGTTATCCTATTATTGTTTGTGAGACGTGTGTTCGAAGAAGAATCTCCATAAACTAATTAAGTAGCATGGGAAATTGCAAAAAGTGTCACGCGGGATGGACGATACCAATCATATCTTGCTCTCGGGGACCATTCAAGCTTCATGATCGTATTGCTCGATATTTAGTATAGAAATATCATCTACTTCTTTTCTATTAGAAGTTTAATATTGCATACTTTTGCCTTGTTGTTACTGCTTTCATTCTTACACATGTCTTATTTTCTTTTGAACTTTTTAATTTTATGAAATAGTCGTGTTCTTTGCTTCTAAACCAAGAGGACAAATATGTTATTGGAAGATACCACATACGCTTGAACGAAACTTTCGTTCGACCACTAGTCTTCTTATATCTTGGATGGGAGCAAAAACGGCATTCTTGCAGCTGACCATCTTTCCAAAAAATTATACAATTATCAATGCAGACATCAATCATCTCAGATGGTAATCCAAGACTTGCTACCAATCGTTGTATCTCATAGTAACTCTCTGCAGAGTTACCCTCTGGCAAATACTCTTTAAACAATTCACCCCATTTATCCATGCAATTTTCACTAAAGTTATCTTCGCTTTTAATTGTCATCATCCTAGATGCTATGGACAATTTTGATAGACCGTCTCTACATCCTTCGTAGATAGGTTCGTTAGCAGCATCTAACATATCATAAAAAATTTTAGCACTCGGATTTGGTTCTTCAAAAGTATTATCACTAAACGAAGAAGTAGTTTCTTGAAATGCATCATTAACCATGTCATTAAACCTATTCCCATCAGTATTTCCATACGAAGACTCATTAAAATTATGATGACCATACTGATAATTATTATCCTCATAATTACTACCACCTTCTACATTCCCATGATAACTCGTACTTGAACTACCCGGAACATTGACAACAAAATCCTCCCCATGCAAAAACTAAACATAGTAGTTAGGTAAAAACCCCTTTGTAAATAAATGTTTCCAAACAGTTTGAGTATCATGTGGTGTCAAGTTTTTGCATTTCGCGCAAGGACAAAAAATTTGCATGTTACCGGTATAGGTGATTCCAGCATGTGCCCTTTGGTTGTTTGCCGCCTGGTTTAAAAACTGGTCAACCCCATCTCTAAATTCTCTTGTCACTTTGCCGATTTCGTGATCTCGACGATGCTACATCCATCCTTGAATAGTGTATACTTCATGATAAGACATACTAATTGATGATTAAGACTTTTTCTGTTTACTTTGTTGTTTTCGTTTATGATCAAAGATTCGAGGTTTTTAAAGAAATTCATTTCAATTTGCGACTAATTTGCGACTATTTTCCAACATTTTTGCGACTTATTTGCGGCTAAAATATTACACTCATAAACAAGTAAGAAGCAATGAAAACGTGTTCAACCTACTTTCGTCACAAAGCCCCCGCAACTTTTAATTCGTCGCAAATTCGACGCAATGTTGTTAGCATAGTAACAAAATATCTTACGACACAAAGGTGTCGCATATTGTGAAACATTTGCGACGGTTTTGCGTCCATAATGTCCTACGGAAATTTGCGATGGTTTTGCGACAAATTAAGACTATGAGTCGCACAATCGTCGCAATTAGGACGCAAAATTGCGAGGGATTATTTCTCTCGCAAAATTCCGTCGCAAAAGCACAAGTTTTTTTGTAGTGCCTACAATGTTATCATTTCAAGGGGGAGAGTTAAAGGATCTTATATGCCATAAGTGAAACATCCAAAAGATTATGTTTACACTAAACATGAGATTGATGAATCCTTCATAAAATAAATATATGGGATGTTGGAACAAGTCATATGGAGACGACAAGTGAAGGAATTATTAAATACTTTTAAATCACAAGTATTTCCCAAGGGAGAAAGTATTTAAGAGAATCTACCTATTTTGTACTAGATTGTACTATACAAAGATTTGTTGAATAGAGACATATAGTAAACCAAAAGTTTATTGAGAATGAAAAGTAAATCAGAAAGTTGTAAATATTTACAAAACATTTATATATTTGGCTTAACCGGATTGGTCATTCTGGTTTAATAATGATGCAAAGAACCAAAAGATTCTTCCTAATTATTTATCATATGTTGATTGCTCATATAGAAATATGATAATGTGACTTTCACCGGTCAAAATTTTTGGACTATGATAAGCATGACCTAAAATTTTTGGACCGCAAACCAAATTTTGTGAATTTTGTAAGGGTGTCGATCGACATCATGTGGTGTGTCAATCGACACCATCATTTTTTGAGCGGAACCGATTTGATTTTAAATTGTTCGGTTGGTTTGGTTTGATTTAGTTTGGGTGAGAACCCTAGAATCACGCTTATATGGCTGAGCAGCCTCGTTTTTCAGTGCTTAAATTCAGAAAACCGTGTTAGAGATTTTGAGAGAGGTTTTGGTGATTCCTAAGAGGTTTGGTGATTAAGAGAGAAGGAGGCAGTTCTGTTCCGTTCTGGTAGAGAAGAGAAATGGACATGAAGATCAGATCGGATCAGAGTGAAATTTTTTGGGTAAGTTCTCTCTCTTGGCTAGCCGTGAGGCAAATCGGTTTGTGAATCGGAATTGTATGCTAAGTGATATCTTTGGTTTCGTGAGAGGGATCTATGAAGAATCAGGTCGTGATCATACCACTTTGAGGCCGTTTTGCCAAAGTTCCAGAGCGAGTTAGGCAACGATCTTTATGTCGTTGGAATGATCTTCGTGTCTAGTTTCCGAATTATATTTCAGATAATAATTCCGAGGTACGCTCTGTCCTCAGTGATCATTTTAAGTCAGCGCATCGCTACTGTTTTTCAGAAAAATTCTAATTCGTTTTAGAGGAAACCCTAATGGTGAGTTCTAGGTAATTGAGGAGGAGAATCAGTAGCTTTGGGTCGAGTAGGAGGCTCTGATTTTTGTGTGTCCTTGTGTTCAATCGTTCTAGGCTAAGGTGAGTGCGTGATCGTAGGCTTATCTAGCCATTAGCAGGTTTTGGATGATTATTTTGATATGTTTCGTGATGGAATATTGTTTTGATTGGTATTTTCCTTTGGATTGGATTGTTGTATGTATTGTGGTTGATTCGTGAGTGCAGGAACTGTTCTGGTTGACGCGAGAACGAGCCAGGAGACGAGATACTCGTTCTGCGGTCCTGTAGATCGAGTGTTGGTTGACACCTAGTAGTAGTGTCGATCGACACCATTGTTTCGAGCGTCGATCGACACCTAGTGGTAGTTTCGATCGATACCTTTGTTGTTGAGTGACGATGGACACCTAGTGATAGTGTCGATCGACACCAAAGTAATTCTTGAGTTGAGCATATTAAATTGTATACCTTGCTTGTTTGTGGTTTTGATATAAATAGTCTGTTGACGGAATGACCGTCTTACTCAGTATTTGTGATAATACTCACGCAACTCTTTGTTTTATGTGTTGTAGGTAAAATGAATGTGTGATCGCGGAATCATGGCATGGGAAAAGGATGATTGGGATTTTTGTTTATGTTTGTTGAATTGAGTAGTTACTGGTGTTAGGTTGCTAGCTTAGTTGAATTCTGAATTCAGATTGTTGTTGAGTCGTTCTTGTTGATTTTGTTTGATTGATTCATTTATTTATTGGACTTATTTGGTTTAAATTGATTAGGTGTTTCCGCTGGTTTTGCTTGGTGATTGAATTGTAATTAATCGTTGAGAATTAATAATTATGAGATTATTAATTCGGATTAATTAATTAAAAAAAAACTTGGTTGTTTCACTATCTATTTTCTTAAGTATATATGAAACAACCTAACCCCTTTTTCTTTTTAAAACATTTTGTTGTGAATTAATATTCCCGTAAATATTAATTTTCAACAACAATTAAACCAAACAACAACCAGCGGAAATCATTAAATTAATTTAAACCAGAATTAACCAATAATCCAATAAATTCATAAATTAAATCAAAACTCAATAAACCAACTTAAACCAGCTAACATTTCAAATCATCAATTCCAAATAAACGAGCAACCTAAACCATGTTCTAAACTCAATAAATAAAACACATAAAATCAATTCATAAATCCTCTTCCTCTTCATTGCCATGATCCCACGGTCACACTTTCTCTTTACCTTCATCACATTGAAAACGAGATGCGTGAATATTATCACAAATACTTAGTAGACGGTCATTCCATCTACCGGCTATACATACAAACCAAATAAAATGCTAAAAACAATTCAACAAATTAAGACACAGTCTACTAGAAGAGCGTTTAACCGGTGATCCATAAGGCGCCATGAGAGGATCTAGATAGAGTTGGAAAGATCTCTCTATCTAGTTAGTGTGTTGATTCTATGGTAAGATTTGTTCTCAATGTTCATTCGAAGTCAGAGTGTTGCTCATATTTTTTTCAAATACCCTAATCCGGTTTAGGGGAACCTTGTTGGTGAGTTCTAGGTGATAGAGAAGGAAAATCAGTAGCTTTTGGGTCTTGCTAGAGGTTGGGTTCATGTTTATCTATGTCCCTAATCGAATCCCAATCCCAAAGCCAAGGTGAGTGCGTGACCATTGTTTATATAGGCCAAATAAAGTGTTAGAATTAAGTGAATTGGTGTTTTAGGATTGAATTGGGATTTGTATTGGATATTCTATGTGTTTCCTATGATGTTTCGTGTGTTTAATCGTTTGATTCATTTTTGTCTTAATCTCTTGAATTGTTTCTAGCATTTTATATGGTTTGTGGTTCTAGTAGATAGAATGACCGTCTCACTGAGTATTAGTGATAATACTCACGCATCTCATTTTTTCATGTGATGCAGGTAAAGAGAAAGTGTGACCGTGGAAACATGGCAATGAAGAGGAGGATGATTTATGACTTGGTTTATATGTTTTATTTATTGAGTTTAGATATTGGTTTAGGTTGCTGGTTTATTTGGAATTGATGATTTGGAATGTTAGCTCATTTAAGTTGTTTATTGAATTGAGTTTTGATTTGATTTATGAATTTATTATATTATTGGTTAATTATGGTTTAAATTGATTTAATGATTTCTGCTGGTTGTTGTTTGTTTTATGAAAGTCTACATGAATTAACCACGCGAAAGATAGAGACTTAAAGCACAATGTTATCATTATAATGATTTATGAAAGTGAATGAAACTCCCAAAATAATATCATGCATTAATGATATCTAGAGAAGTAAAGAGAAAGATCAAGATGAATTATCTTAAAGGAACCATACATTGTTAAAGAAGAATGGCGATTTATATCATTACAAGAAAATATTGTAGGGGTCGAATTCCACCCTAGGAGATTGATGTAACGACAAAAACAATTCTGCCAAGTCTAGAAGAAATCCTAAACAGGCCTACAAAGGCCCAATTTGTAATTAGGCTCATAATAGAATTAGATTCATATTTAAAATGGGTAATTCAATTATGGGCCTAAAAGCTCTTTTATGGCTTTATGGGCCAAGCCCAAATCTAGCACTTAGACCTAGAATTATTTAGCTATATATAGCTCATTGTATTCACCCAAAAAGGGGACCTAGAACTTTTTCACAACAAACATTAATAAAGCTTTCTTCACAGCTACAACAACAGTCTCTACATCTTTCTGCATTGTGATTTACTCAGAAATCTCGCACCTCTCCTACAAGCCTTATAAATTCTATTGTGCGAGTTACGACTCCTACAATTTGGTGCCGACTAAAAGGATACGTGAGACGTTCTTACTTAAAAGAATTACCGTGCAAGCAACACCAGTGGTGATCAACAGCGCAACATGGATCGCAACAGCGGTGACCAGCATCGCAATGTCGACAGCACCTGTGGTGACCAGCAGCGCAACGTGGATCGCAACAGCGGTGAGCAACATCGCCATGTCGACAGCACCTGCGGTGACCAGCAACGCAACGTGGATCGCACCATCGGCGACCAGGAGCATAACATCGACAGCAACAATGGTGATCATAAGCGCAACTCCACAGAATCAGCGGCGATCAACAATTTAACGTCATTAGCACCATCAGTGACTAGCAGCGCAGCGTGGATCACACCAGCAAAAACCTACAGACAAACGTCATAGCGACTACCGCGACTATTGCGCAGAAACCTAGGGCCAAGCGCACTACAAAGAACGCACATGCTGGGAACATAGCAAGTAGAGTTGAATAAAGCAGCGCTAACACAAAGCAGGAACACTATTCTCTCAAACACAACGTCGCTCTTCTCATAAGCGGATTGTCACTTCCTCTCGCAAATGGATCATCGCTCCTCTCGCAAATGGATCATTGCTCTTCTTAGAAGCAAAACTTCGCTCTTCTCTCACACGCATCGTTTCTTCTCTCAGAAATGAATCACTGCTCTTTTCCCAAGTAAAAATAATGTTCTTCTCTCAAGCAGATCTTCGCTCCTCTCGTAAATGGATCGTCACTCCTGGCTCAAGCACATCTTCGCTCCTCTCCCAAATGGTTTATTGCTACTCTCGCAAACAGACCTTCATTGCTCTCGCTAACTCGCTTACTGACTTGCCTAACTCTTCGTTTGCCTGCTCTCCTACCTGCCTGGCTCACTGGCTGACCAGCTCATCACTTACAAGCTCGTCACTTACCGGCTCGTCAAATGTCAAGTTTATTTGCTTACCAAGACTCCTAGTTGCCTACCTCACTCGCTGCCTAACTGCCTCACATACTAGTTCTCCTAGCCGCCTGGCTCGCAAGCTCGCTTACTGGCTCTCCTAATTCGCCACTTAACACATGCGCTTAACGTCCGGCCTGAACAGACATATCACTTACATCCTTAACAAATTATTCAAAGTCCTACCTAAACGGTCATATCACTTACATCATTAACGGATTATTCGAAGTCCTACCTAAACAGACATATCACTTACATCCTTAACGGATTATTCGAAGTCCTACCTAAACGGACATATCACTTACATCCTTAACAGATTATTCGAAGTCCTACCTAAACGGACATATCACTTACATCCTTAACGGATTATTCAAAGTCTTACCTAAACGGACATATCACTTACATCCTTAACGGATCGTTCAAAGTGCTTACTCGAACTACGAGGCGGCTTGATCCCTGCAAAGGGTACGTAGGCAGTTCATCTTTGGATGGGTTCAGCTGCCCCTTCCTTAAAAAAGGGGGGAGTGGGGTACGTGTACTTGTATACTCCACCTCCCTTACATGACTTTTTTGCAAAAATCAAACCAAGCAAACTTCTCTGAAACAGTTTCGCTTGTAAAATATAAGTCTTAACAAAAATAGACATTCAACCTCGCTGTTGGCCACAGCGATGGTCTACTTCACAAGCTTCAGATCTGACTATTACATCTTTTGCAGGATTAAACAGCGCGCTATACAAATGTATAATGTTCATTACAGGAGCGTGTGCATTAGAGGAAAACGTAAGCATAAACCCAAATGTTCATTTCGAAACCCAACAGACAAAATGTTGGTTGCATTGCTAAAAGTGATCATTACAGGAGCAGACGTGTTCTCGGGAACAAGTTTGTAAACCCAAATGACCACTCTAAACCCAACTTACTAAATCGTTGGTCGTAACGCGATAACATGTTCATTACAGGAGCGGATGCGTTAGAGGAAAACGGATCTGTAAACCCAAATGTCATGTCAAAACCCAACTAACATAACGTTGGTAACTTCTCTAGACAATATTCACTGCTGGAGCAGACATGTTGAAAGTAACGTAGCTGTAAACCGTAGTGTTTATTAAAAAATCCAACTATCTGAAACGTTGGTCTTAACACAAAAACAAACTCGCAGCTGGAGCATAATTGTTGATGACAATGCTTCTGTAAACCAAGTAAAGATTCAGGACAAAGCGAAACAAAGCATGAAAAGGGTAAAACACCACACAAGCTAAATAAAACCAAAAACAAAGAAAACACTAAGGTATTTTATCTTCAAGCACCGTCAATCGCTTCCACAACTTCTTCAGCTGGAACCTCACTCTCAGAATTTGACAAATCCTCATCACTAGACGAACTAGAAGAACTCTAACCTAAATCAACATTTTCACGAGCAAGAGCAAGTACAACAGGAGCTCCTCCACCAGGTCTTGGAATCCTAAGCATCTCCTCAAGTTCGCGTATATGCTTACTGAAACTCTCATCTGCATGCGATAAGCCTTCCTCCTGCTATCCAAGTTATCCAAGCTCATCATTAAGATCAGACGCCTTGCCACTCCGAACCAACTCTAAAAACTCAATGTTGCTCTGAACTTGGGTAAGATCGATGAAATCAGTCCACAGTTGGTCATTGATCACCTTAAGCTTCTCTCTCTCTCACCCCATCCTCGACTCGTACTCTGCTATCAGCTCTCGCTTCGCCTGATAAACAGCTTGCTGAACGGTCGCATCTTGAAGCTTGGTCGCATAACCTAAACGAGCAGTGAGATCAGAGACTTCTTGCTGCAAGCGTTTTCTCTCCGATTCTGACTGTGTAAATGTGTCATCTATCTCACGGCGATTATCCTCAGTCTCCTTCACAGCAGCTTCTAGGGTAGCGACTCTCTCCTCCGTCTGACGCTTTTGCTTCTTATGATCGTTGCACAATTTTTGAACACTATTAAGCTGACGACCTTGCGAGAGAGCAGTTGTCTCGTAGTCCTTGGTGAGTTCATTGATCGAAGCAAAGAGCTGCCAAAAAAGTAATAAGTCAACATATTCGAAGCGAAAGGAGTAATGTCGCAAAGTTCAACAGAAATTCACACCGTCATACCATGGAGGGCTACTCTCGCGTAAATATCTCTCTTTGACATATCTTCTCGAAGAGGAAAATCAGTCCCTGGGAAGACAATTTTTAATATCTCAGCCGCCGCCATACTACTGTTGCTGAATAACTCCCTCGAATCAATGTTTTTCCCACTATCTTCTCGAGGGCGCTTGCGACTGACATCTGCAGTGTCGTCCCTCCTCCTAGCATCATCGTGACGCCTCTGCGGTGACTCATGACGACGATTAGTGTAGACTGCAACATTTTGCTCAAGCTCAGGACGACGCGACTTAGGCGCATGGGTAGTAGTAGCACCAGCTCTAGTGACTGACAATGATGTTCTTGCTTGTTGCGGCTCCTTTCCACTGGTGTCAGCTCTAGCCTTAGCAGCTCTCTTCT
Source organism: Draba incana (assembly GCA_963576765.1). Taxonomy (NCBI): domain Eukaryota; kingdom Viridiplantae; phylum Streptophyta; class Magnoliopsida; order Brassicales; family Brassicaceae; genus Draba; species Draba incana. The sequence continues at coordinate 26,546,616 of OY755205.1, forward strand.
CGCGCGCAAACGTTTGCCTCCTGTTACTCGACATTTTTTACGGTTGCGATGTTATCGGAGTAAAGATTGATTAATCCCTCCTAAAGTTACTCAACGCGTCTTAGAACTGCAAAACAATAAACAAGGTCAGAGCAGTCAAAATTCGACTAACTTATGGATAAAACAGACGAATCATTGCCAACAAAAAAACAAGCATCCAGAAGAAAAACGCCGTAGTTAGGTCAGCCAACATCTCTCCAGAATCATCTAAGTTTGGGACTATTCTTGAGCCGCTTCTATCTATTTGACAATAAAACCGCGAATCTCCAGAAGCCATTCTCTTTAATCTACACCGTTAGTGTGATAAGACCCATCGTCCGAATGGAAACCAGAAATAACTGCGTTGACTTGTTGACTTTTGTTGAATAGCTGACTTGTTGATTTTTGTTGACCAGTTGACTGTTGACCAAACCATAATGTTGACTTTTGTTGACCAAACAGAATGTGAATTCTGTTGACCTAACTGAACCGGAATGTTGACTTGGGTTGACCGGTTTCGTTTTGTTGACCGTCGTTGACCGGGTAATCAAACCAGGATGTTGTTCCACTGCCACCACTGCGCCGCCGCGAGCAACCACCACCAGATCTGAAGATCTTCGTCGATTCCGTGAAGCTCCTCTGCCGTGAAGATCTGCGATGCTCTCCTCTCCACCGAGCAACCACGAGCAGATCCGTGAAGATCCGGGAAGCTCTCCTCTCCGCCGTGAAGATCCGCGAAGCTCTCCTCTCCGCCGTGAAGATCCGTGAAGCTCTCATCTCCACGAGCCGAATCCATCGGAGCTCCACCTGATAACGTTTAAGCTGCGGCTCTATCTAATGTCGATGCTCCACGAGCAGCATCCTCCACGATGACAAAAGGGCGACGATCTGAAGCTCCGCCATCTGGATCTTGAAGCAGCGGCAGAGGACGATAACCGGCGAAAATTCCTGAAGATCCACGGCGATGATGGTCACGATTCACGGCTGCCACGGTGAAGACGAAGCTCCTCCTCCATTTGATTCGTGGCTGGACTAGAGGCCTCTCAGGCGAAGATCCGTTTGTAGAAGCAACGAACCACGACGACAGTGGAGACATGACGACGACAGCACCAGATCCGCGGCCGCAGTGACGAGTTCCAGCGACGACGGCAACGGCGAAGCTCCTCACGACCTGTTGAGCACGACGACGATGGGTGATGGTGCCGGCAAACGTTTGAAGACCACGGCTGCGAGTTCCAGCTACAGTAAGAAGATTCCGACGACGATTCCGGTGAAGCTCCGGCGCCAATCGCAGATCGGAGATGGTCTCAAAAAGACAAAAAAAAAATTATATAAAACCCTAATTTCGCTAGAAGACAAAAAAAATTCGATTTTTACCTCTTCGCTGCAGAATAAGTGACTTGGTAAAAACAAATACACCGTTTAGGAGGCCTATTTATACGTGGGGGATTCCTAAAATCCCTAGGGTTTTTCACGAAAAATTCTGAAAAATCTCCTAACGGACCTCAAAATCCAATAAAGAAAAGCCTGATAGACTTTTTAGTCTGCAAAGCTTATTTTCAACAAAGGAAACAAGTCCAGGAAAACACGACAACATAAGCTCGAGATGGAATATCCGAAACTTCCCGAGTTCGATGACAAGACGTTAACGCCTGACTGCTTCAGAGTCCATCACATCAATCTCAAACTTCAACAATTTATACCTTGGCATCGTCTAACTCGATATTACCAAGCTGGAGGCTAACTGTAGGGGTCGAATTCCACCCTAGGAGATTGATGTAACGATAAGAACAATTCTGCCAAGTCCAGAAAAAATCCTAAACAGGCCTACAAGGGCCCAATTTGTAATTAGGCCCATAATAGAATTAGATTCATATTTAAAATGGGTTTAATTCAATTATGAGCCTAAAAGCTCTTTTATGACTTAATGGGTCAAACCCAAATCTAGCACTTAGGCCTAGAATTATTTAGCTATATATAGCTCATTGTATTCACCCAAAAAGGGGACCTAGAACTTTTTCACAACAAACATTAATAAAGCTTTCTTAACAGCTACAACAACAGTCTCTACATCTTTCTGCATTGTGATTTACTCAGAAGTCTCGCACCTCTCCTACAACTCTTACAAATTCAATTGTGCGAGTTACGACCTACAAATACCCCCATTTGCGAGGGCAGTAATCGTAAGCATGACCACGGTTACTGTTATTGCGGTTACGGTTTTTTAACCACCAGTTATGGTTAATATTTTTTGTTAACCTTAACCTTAACCATTTAAAATATGGTTAAAACTATTAAAGTTAAAATACGGTACGGTTAATACGGTTGCGGTTAGATACAGCTATGAGTATGATACGGTTAATATTACGGTTATAATTATAATATTTTGAAAATTGAAGAAAATATTATAAGTGAAGATTTAGAAACTATATATATTTAAAATATATTCTTTAATATGTTTTGAAAGTGAAATGATACTAAAAACATATAAACATTATTTTTATTTGTGGGTGAAACAATAAAAAAAACTTACCTAATCTTTTAGTAAATGAAAATTTTAAAAAACTATTTTTGGCTCCAATACGACAAATTTAAGATCTAATAGGATTTTTTAAAAATAATTTTGAACATAAGATTTGAAATTTGTGTTTGCAACCAAATAATTTTGTTTGCCTCCAAAATGTTTTAGGCTGTAAACATTCAATATGTATGTACTTTTAGTTCGTTCAAAACCTGTTAGGATTAAATCTATTTTATTTTATATAAAAAAAAGTAGAAACAACTCACGAGTGATAAATTCTAGACAATTACTATGCAGTTATAGGTACAATTAAAACCATAGGTATATTTAAATCTATTTTAATTACGGTTACGGCTAAAATTTTAAGATTTTAACCTTACGGTTAACCGACAGTTTTTATACGGTTACGTTAGTAATGGATACGGTTAAAAAAACCGGCTAATCTTAACTATTTTAATTTTACTGTTAACGGTTATGGTTTTTAACCATTTAAAACGGTTATGGTTTAAAACGGTATGGTTACGGTGCGAAATACGGTTACGGTTGAATTTTGGCCATGCCTACGTAATCGTTACAAAAGCATCGCAAATAGTGATTTGCAACAATTTTGCGAAGAAATTGAGTTTGTCGTGAGTGGCATGTCGCAAACTTAATTGCGTCGCAAATTATGTGCCCTCGCAATTTTGTCGCTATTTTAGCGAGGCAATTGCATCTTAACCTTTTGCAAGGCAATTGCGTCCACCGCTGTTTGGCCGCAGACTTGCGATGCATTAGCATAGACCTGGCGGCGGTTTGATTTGCAACAGAATTGCGGGTAAACTTTGCGATGGTATTGCGGCGATTTAGTTTGCGACAATGTAGCGGCGATTTGATTTACGGCGGAATTGCGGTGATCTGAGTTGCGACAATGTAGCGACGTTATACATTGCGACGGAATCGCGACGATTACTAATCTGATTTTTTTTTTAAAATATATACAAAATAAAAATAATTATTAATTATAAAATAAATAAAAATACGAAAATATTTAAAATTACATAAAACAGAAAAATAAAGTTTAATACATAAAACTAAAACCGAAAAAAAATCTAGGCATCGAAATTGATTTGTTCTTCGATCAGATCCTAGTTCGATGTGCCTCCTTCTTCAGCTTCTTCCTGCTCTGCTGTTGCTGCTGGTTCTCTCTTCAACCTCAACATCTTGGCAATGACGGTGTTCATCTTTGCTAACTCCTCCAACATAGTATCGTAGACGTGTTCGGTAGTCTCTAACCTCTGGATCTTCTTTACCGCTTTCCCGGGGTTTTATGTCGTTTCGTGGAGCTTCTTGGTCACATCAGGATCAGAAGCATTTCTCGAAACAAGACAACATGAAACTCCCTGCTCATCCGTCGGGATGGATCCTGTAAATGTCATCTTTCCCTTACGGTTTCGAGGAGCCATCTACAAAATTAATTTTAAAATTTATAATTTTAGTTAAATATTAATAATATAATAAATATTTAAAATTGTGAATAAAATAAAAATAAAAATTAAGTTTTTACCTCTATTGCGACACGGTTGATATCCAATGGTGTCATTTGAATGGGTGTCAACATCGAGAGTAGGCTAGGATGAGAGTTCTTTGACTCAGTCAATCACATCGTCGTGGAGCTTCTGGACAAGTCCATCAACCCACGACCCGTCCTACATGCGGTGGGTCTTCTCCCAAACCTCTGGCATCGTAGCAAGAGATCATGAAAACATATTAACAATTGTTCTTTTGTAACCGTAAAAATGAATGTAAAAAAAATAACTTACAATCAAACTAGCTTGCTCCGCAAAAGACGTCTGTCCCGAACAATGCTTTTACGGCTGGTCACCGTCAACCCGCGTCAATCGAGCAGCTGAACACTGGGCATACTTCTCCTGAGAAGTCTCCGATTCCCAAAAGGCGGCATGGCCAGCCCAAATATTGGGACTGAAGAAAGATGGCATACACTTCTTTGAATCCGGATCCATTTGCCACTTCTTCTTCCACCGTCTTATGTGGTCGCCTAGACGGTTCTTCGCTTTCGCATTGAATTCGGACCAAATAAGACCATTGATCGCATGTCCCAATAGTACTTTTGCTACAAAATTAAATACAAACTTAAGTTAAAAAAATTAAAAATATAATAAAAAAATATAAGTTAAAAAAAAAATTACCGCGAATTGTTTGTACCACCGATCCCGCATCTCTCCGGGAACAAACTTCCAACTCGACTGTAGTGTCTTGAAATCCCGCTCAATGATCCTTCTAATATCCTTAGCGACAGAATCATTGGAAAACCTGAAAAATATATTAAATACATATTATGTGTAAATATATTAATAACTAATAAACAAAATTAAATTAAAACTAAGTAAATAAATTTAATTACCACACAACGTTGTCGGTCAGGTTAGAATGTAATGGGGTTAGAAGTAGGCATGCGGGACTAACGAGAAGCTGCTCTAGGGTCATGTCATCCATGGATGGAACTGCTCTAGGGTCTGCCTCGGGAGGTGGCGTCGTTTGAGGTTTTAGGTTGAAATCTAGACAAAGAGAAGGTGATTTGAGGTTCTTAGATGTGTGAAGAGTCTTAATTTTTGTGCTCAACCATGTTCACATTCTCAATCAATCCGAAAAGCCAAGGTGAGTGCACGACCATGGCTTATCTGGGTTAAATGGATGTTTTGATGCGTTGCTTGACTGGATTGAGGGATGTGCTGGATATTTCGTTGTTGTTCTTGCTGTTTCGTGTGTTGTTTTGGTGTTTCTGATACAGGTGGTTGATTATTGAGACCTGGATTCGAGCCATGAGAGGATATACTCGATTATGTAGTTTTTGCAACTTAGTGTCGATCGACACCATAGTCTTGCTATTGTTGATCGACACAAGTGTCTGATTTTGGTTATTTTGCCTGTTTGCGATTGCTAGTTGCTTTGTGATGATTAGTTATATAAGTTATTTGGTATCTTGGCATTTCATTTATCATGTATGTACAGCCAGTAGATGGAATGGCCGTCTCACTGAATATTTATGATAGTACCCACGCATCTTGTTTTTTCATGTGATGCAGGTAAAGTAAAAGTGTGATCGTAGAATCATGGCGATGAAGAGGAGGATAATCTAGGGCTTGGTTTTATGTGTTTTATCCATTGAGTTTAAGCATGGGTTAGATTGCTAGTTTATTCATGGAATTGTTGAATTGGATATTTGCCTTGGTTTACTGAATTTAATTGGATTATCTTATTTAATTTTGGTTTATTGGTTTATGAGGATTTCCGCTGGTTGATTGGTTTAATTGAATTGCTTAAGAATTGAAAGTTGGTATTTATGGGAATATTAATTCATATTGTTTTAGAAAAGAAAAAAAGGGGCTAGGTTGTTTCTAGTATCGTCTTTATAAACACTTGACTTTATTCGCAATTAGATTGTTCGTTATAACTAAGAAACCAAAGCTTGTAATAAGAAATTTTCGACTTACTTCATTTTCTTATAAAGAAGTTTTTTTTTCGCTGTTCTAAAGAAGTTAGTTTCCCATTCGTGAGAATAAGTTATTTTAATTTTTTTTTTACTAATTTAAGAAAACCTCAACGCCTTAGAAAGTGTAACATCCCAAACCGAGAATTGGAATTTCGGTAAGGGTGTCGATCGACACACAGGGTGAGTGTCGATCGACACAAATTAATTTTAATCGGATCAGTTTCGATTTTCGACTCGGTTTATTGTGGTCCGGTTATCGAAAACCCTAGGAGCGTTTCCTTTTTAATCCTGGGTTTCGGGAGCCGTCAAGGCAGAAAGGAATCAGAGAGGAAGTTGTGAAAATCAGAATTTTCGAGAGAATTCTAGCGAGTCGTTCGAGTTCTCGGGTTTTGTGGTCCGTTTGGGTAATCCGGTGATCGTGTGGTGTTCGTAGCTCATTTCTTTGTGGTTCCAGCGAGGAATCAGTGAGTTGGGAGTCTGTGTTCGTCGTGTTTGTCGTTTCAATCCGTCCCTTTCCGTCGATTATCGCGAGGTGAGTGCGTGATCGTTAGGAAAAGCGTATAATCGAATACTAGGGTTTGTGAATCATTGCTAACTGTTTTGTTGCTGTGTTGCGTGTGGTTATCTCTGAGTATGTGTGCTTATCGTATGTATGTTTGTTGTACCGTGTCGTCGCGTATCGGGAAGAACCGTGAGAGGATAGGTTCGATCCCGTGTTCTGAAGCAGAGTATCGATCGACGCCTGCGGGCAGTGTCGATCGACACCCTGTGAAGAAGACGATGCTCTTTTGAATCAAGCGTCGATCGACACCGGGGTGGAGTGTCGATCGACACTCGGTTGTCTGGTTTGGAAAATTGTTATTTAATTCGTAATTATTAGTTAATCTGGAAATGTTTATTAATCTGGAAATGTTTATTAATCTGGAATTGGTAGATTAAATCTGGAAATTGATGTACTTGAATTTTGAATTGTGTAGTAAATTGGTATTCGTATTTTTATGTTTTTCCTATTAGCGGGATGACAGCTCTACTGAGTATTTATGATAATACTCAAGCAACTCCCGTGTTCTTTTTGAGTTGCAGGTAAAGGAAAAGTGTGATCGTGGAATCGAGGCCGAGAGAAGAGGATGATAGGGTCATTGCTTTTGTTGTCTAGTCTAGCAAACCAGTTGTTTAGGTTGCTAGATGATTTTAGTTTCCATTCCTGAATTCTGGTGTTTGAATTTAAATGGTTATTTATTTCAGGGAATTATTATTGGATTTATTGAGTATTAAATTGGTTAATTATTTATGTTGTTTTCCGCAGTAGAGATGTTAGCTAAAAAAAAAAAAAAATTTGGGTGTTACATTTTGGTATCAGAGCCTAGACGGTTTTAGGATAATTGAAATTGGATGTCTGAGACTATGTGTTTAAATTGATTCGTGTGTTTTGGTCAATTTAATAGAGTCTTAGTATCATCCTCTTCGGCCTTTTAAAATGATTCCACGGTAAGTTTTGTGTTTATTTGTGACTTCTTGTAGCTTATAGTCCTGTTCTGTGAGTTGCAGAGAGATGGACGCCGGAGCTAGAGGTCGTGGTAGAGGTCGTGGCAGAGGCCGTCGGGGACCAGTGGTTGAGTCGTCTTCGAGTGTTACGCATGCGTCAGGGACTCCTACGCATTATACGGGTTCAGTGAGTGAGACCAGTGTCAGTGCTAGTGTGAGTGCTGTGGGTGCCGGAAGAGGCGCCGAGATGGCTGGTAGAGGAGCGGGCCCGGGTGTGGGTGTTGTTCCAGCTCAGGATCGTATGGATCGCATGGAGGGTATTCTGACAGAGTTACTGGGGTGTTTTCCGGCGGCGGTTCCGGTTCAGGCTCCAGTGGTTCCGCCTGTGGCGGAGGTGCATCAGAGGGCTGCGGTTGCAGAGGTGCGTCCGTCTTACCTGGAGATGGTGAGTCAGATGCGGCAGATGAGTACGGCGTTCTTTTTGGGTGGTGTCAGTCCCGAGGTCGCCGATGAATGGCGCATGCGCGTAGAGCGCAATTTCTGTTCGATTCGTTGTCCTGACGAGTATCGGGTGGAGCTGGCGATCCACTATCTGGGTGGTGATGCGCACGCTTGGTGGAGAGATATTAAGGCCAGGAGGCCTGGTGCAGTTTGGACCTGGGGAGAATTTGTGGCTGAGTTCAACGCCAAATATTTTCCTCAGGAGGCATTAGATCGTCTCGCGTTGAGATTTGTGGATCTGGTTCAGGGAGATCGTACTGTGCGCGAGTACGACGCTGAGTTTGGCCGTTTGCTAGCTTATGTGGGAGGCATAGTGGATCAGCAGACGCATGTCCAGAGGTTCCTGAGGGGACTTCAGCTAGAGTTGCGGACCAGATGCAAAGTGACTGAGTACGCCTCGAGGGCGAAGCTGGTGGAGGTTGCTGCAGGGATCGAGGAGGATCTGAGAGGGCTGGCAGCCGCGGTAGTTCCAGTGTCAGTGGTTCCCGCTGTTCAGCCGAGACAGCATCAGTCGCGGAGTGGTTCCGATTCTGGTTCCGGCAAGGGCGGCAAGCCTGCGCAGGGACAGAAACGGGAATGGGATGGCTCTTCCAGGCCCAGTCAGGGGGCGAGGGGCGGAGCGTGTTTTGGATGAGGTAGTTTGGAGCATCAGCTGTCGAGTTGCCCTGGGAAGGGTGTGCAGCAGCAGCAGCAGCCGCGGCAGGCAGATGCGAGAGTCTGTTATAACTGCCGAGAGCCCGGGCATATCAGGCCAATCTGTCCTCAGCCGCAGCGGATGACTCTTGCTCCCGTTCAGCCAGTGGCGCAATTGGCGGCAGTGCAGCCGTTGGGTCAGATTGGGCCAACACCGCGAGTCTATACCCCGGGAGAGGTGGGTCAGGGACAGCATAGCGGCGCTTCGATCACAGGTAAAATCTTAGACCCAGACTTCGTAAATTTGTTTGTTGTGAATTGTTGTTTGGTTCTTTTATTTTGCTTGTGATACTCTAGTAGGGTTCTCAACGCATATGAATTGTGTAGGGACCTTGTTAGTGGGAAGTTTTGAGTCCCATGTGCTTTTCGATTCCAGAGCATCGAACTGCTTTATTACCCCGGAGCATGCCGAGAGGAGTGGCATCCGTAGCAGCGCGGGTGAGCGTTCAGGGTTGGTCAAGGTAGCTAGAGGTAGTTTCTTGGCTACTTCGGGTCGTGCTAGAGCAGTGGATGTCCAGATTGCGGGGCAGTCGATGCCAGCAGATTTGGTGATCAGTCCGGTGGAGCTGTATGACGTTATCCTAGGGATGGATTGGTTGTCTCATTATAGAGTCCATCAGAATTGTTACCGAGGCAAGGTATCTTTCGAGCGTGAGGTTGAGAAGTTGACGTTTCAGGGAGTGAGACCGACTTCAGGGAGCTTAGTGATTTCTGCGATTCAGGCAGTGCAGATGTTGGAGCGAGGATGCGAGGCTTATTTGGCAACGATTTTGATGCCAGAGTCCGTTGGTAAGGTTGTGGTGAGCGAGATTCAGGTTGTTTAGGAGTTTGAGGATGTCTTTCAGTCGTTGCAGGGATTACCGCCGTCTCGGTCCGATCCGTTTACGATTGAGTTAGAGCCTGGGATAGAGCCTATCTCCAAGGCACCTTACAGGATGGCTCCAGCAGAGTTGGCAGAGCTGAAGAGTCAGTTGGAGGATTTAACTAGTAAGGGTTTTATCCGTCCGAGTACTTCACCGTGGGGAGCGCCGGTGTTGTTCGTGAAGAAGAAAGATGGTAGTTTTCGGTTGTGTATCGACTACCGGGGTCTTAACCGGGTCACTGGAAGAACAAGTACCCTCTCCCGAGGATTGATGAGTTGCTAGATCAGTTGAGGGGTGCTACTTGGTTCTCCAAGATTGACTTGGCTTCAGGTTACAATCAGATTCTGATCGACGAGGTTGATGTTCGGAAGACTGCTTTCAGGACACGGTATGGTCATTTCGAGTTTGTGGTGATGCCGTTTGGTTTCACGAATGCGCCGCAGCGTTCATGCGGTTGATGAACGGTGTATACCAGGATTATCTGGATGTCTTCGTGATTATCTTTATCGACGATATCTTGGTTTACTCTAAGAGTCCTGAGGAGCATGAGGTTCATTTGCGGTTAGTTCTGGAGAAGCTTCGGGAGCAGAAGCTTTATGCTAAGTTGAGCAAGTGTAGTTTCTGGCAGCGAGAGATGGGATTCCTTGGTCACATTGTCTCTGCAGAGGAAGTTTTTGTGGATCCGGCTAAGATAGAGTCTATTCGAGATTGGCCTAGACCGACTAACGCTACTGAGATCAGGAGTTTTCTGGGTTTAGCAGGGTATTATCGGAGATTTGTTAAAGGTTTTGCGAGTATGGCTCAGTCAATGACAAAGTTCACCGGGAAGGATGTCCCGTTTGTTTGGTCTCAGGAGTGCGAGGATAGCTTTTCGAGGCTTAAGGAGATGTTGATGAGTACACCAGTGTTGGCGTTGCCCGAGCCGGGTAAGCCTTACGTAGTGTACACGGATGCTTCTGGGATTGGTCTGGGCTGCGTGTTGATGCAAGTGGGTAGAGTGATAGCGTATGCTTTGAGGCAGCTGAGGGGCGCATAGCGTAATTACCCTACGCATAATTTAGAGTTGGGTGCAGTGGTGTTTGCACTGAAGATTTGGAGATCCTATCTGTATGGTGGGAAAGTGCAGATTTTCACAGATCATAAGAATCTGCAGCACATTTTCACTCAGCCGTTGCTAAATGTGAGACAGAGACGCTGGATCGAGCTGTTGGTAGATTATGATTTGGATATTGTGTATCATCCTGGTAAGGCGAACCAGGTAGCGGATGCTCTGAGTCGTCGGCGAGCGGATTCATCTCGAGAGCAGGATTCATCTCGAGTTGCTGGTTAGCGAGATTAGCACTCTGTGGTTATGTGCTATTTCAGAGGAGCCGCTGGGTTTAGAGGTAGTTGCGGCTCAGGCGAGTGATTCTGGTTTAGTGGTTGCGTCGACCGCAGCGGGTTCTGAGTATCAGGTCTCATCGAATGGGACCATTTTTTGTTCGCGGTAGGGTTTGTGTACCCAAGGTTGAGGAGTTGAGGCAGGAGATTCTGCGAGAGGCTCATTCGAGCAAGTTCTCGATTCATCCGGGTGCGACAAAGATGTATCGTGACCTTAAGAAGTATTATCACTGGACTGGGATGAAGAGAGATGTTGCAGCTTATGTGTCTAAGTGCAACACGTGTTCTTTGGTCAAGGCCGAGAACAAAGTTCCGAGTGGCAAGTTGCAGAGTTTACCCATTCCGGAATGGAAGTGGGATATGATTACGATGGATTTCGTGGTTGGTTTGCCTACATCGCGGACGTATGATGCTATTTGGGTGATAGTAGACCGATTGACCAAGTTAGCACACTTTTTGGCCATTAAGAAGACCGATGGGGCGGCTAAGTTGGCTACAAAGTTTGTGCGGGAGATTATGAGGCTGCATGGAGTGCCAGCCAGTATTATTTCTGATCGAGATCCGAGATTTGCATCTGAGTTCTGGGGAGCGTTCCAGGCAGAGATGGGCACTAAGGTGCATATGAGTACAGCTTATCACCCGCAGACTGATGGGCAGTCAGAGAGGACTATACAGACTATGGAGGATTTGTTGAGGATGTGTGTATTGGATTGGGGTGGTCACTGGGCTGATCATTTGAGCTTAGTAGAGTTTGCGTATAACAACAGCTTTCAGGCGAGTATCGGGATGGCTCCCTTCGAGGCTCTGTATGGGAGGCCATGTAGGACGCCTTTATGCTGGACACAAGTGGGGGAGCGCAGTATTTATGGAGCTACTTATGTTCAGGAGACGACTGAGAAGATTCGTATTGTGCGTCAGAACATGAAAGAAGCTCAGGATAGGCAGAGGAGTTATGCGGATAAGCGTAGGCGTGAGCTTGAGTTCTCAGTGGGAGATCGCGTGTATCTCAAGATGGCTATGTTGAGGGGTCCTAACAAATCCATAGCAGAGAACAAGCTTAGTCTGAGATTTATGGGTCCGTTTCCTGTGGTGGAGCGAGTTGGACCGGTAGCCTATCGGCTAGAGTTACCTCCGATCATGAAGGCATTTCATAAGGTTTTCCATGTGTCGATGTTGAGGAAGTGCCTGCATGAGTCGGAGGAGTTGGTGCCTGAGATTCCTGCGGATCTGCAGCCAGATTTGTCGGTTCCGGCAATGCCTGTGAGGATTCTCGAGAGGGGAGTCAAGGAGCTGCATCGGAAGAAGATCCCTTTGTTGCATATTTTGTGGGATTGCGCTGGTTTTGAGGAGGAGACTTGGGAGCCCGAGGCAAAGATGAAGTTAAAGTTCAGGAAGTGGTTCGACAAGCAGGTCGTGGCGTGAGCTTTATTTCACTTTGTGGTTCCAGTTTAGTCTGTTTAGCATGTTGATGCTTTTGTATTGTGGTATTTTTCGTTGTGTTGTAATGATTATACCTTTTTGAGATTAATAAGATGGTGTTACTCTTATTTTTTGTTTTGGCTTTTATTTTTATATAAGATGTCGAGTTCTTATATGTGATTGGTGGTGATATTCCGGGTAGGGAGTATCGAGTTGACCACGAGAGGTAGTTTAGTCGTTAGATGTTTATAGACGTTTTAGAATTTATTACTCTAGGGGTTGCGGTCCCGAGCAACTCATTCATTTTGTTTTGAGAGGATGCGTTCTCTCGAGGGATTGTTTAGCTTTCCCTGTGTACCCAGAGCTCAAGGGATGCGTCCTGAGAGTGGAAGGGGGCACGAGGCACCGATAGCTCAAAGGATGCATCCTGCGAGTGAGAGGGGTGCGGTACACCGATAGCTCAAGGGATGCGTCCTGCGAGTGAGAGTGGTGTGACATCGATAGCTCAAAGGATGCATCCTGCGAGTGGGAGGGGTGTCGAATGAGTTAAGGGTAATAGATGTCTGAGAACGGGCGTATAAACATGAGACTGAACGGGAGCCTCGGAGATTGGGTGTTTGATCTCGGATAGTTGACCGGGTTAGGTCGGGATTTGGAGTCTTTAGTAGACGGTTTGTCGGGATTCGAGGACGAATCCATTGTTGGTGGGGGAGAATTCTAACATCCCAAACCGAGAATTAGAATTTCGGTAAGGGTGTCGATCGACACCCAGGGTGAGTGTCGATCGACACCCAGGGTGAGTGTCGATCGACACCAATTAATTTTAATCGGATCAGTTTCGATTTTCGACTCGGTTTATCATGGTCCGGTTATCGAAAACCCTAGGAGCGTTTCCTTTTTAATCCTGGGTTTCGGGAGCCGTCAAGGTAATCCGGTGATCGTGTGGTGTTTGTGGCTCATTCCTTTGCGGTTCCAGCGAGGAATCAGTGAGTTGGGAGTCTGTGTTTGTCGTGTTCGTCGTTTCAATCCGTTCCTTTCCGTCGATTATCGCGAGGTGAGTGCGTGATCGTTAGGAAAAGCGTAGAATCGAATACTAGGGTTTGTGAATCATTGCTAACTGTTTTGTTGCTCTGTTGCGTCTGGTTATCTCTGAGTATGTGTGCTTATCGTATGTATGTTTGATGTACCGTGTCATCGCGTATCGGGAAGAACCGTGAGAGGATAGGTTCGATCCCGTGTTCTGAAGCAGAGTGTCGATCGACGCCTGCGGGCAGTGTCGATCGACACCCTGTGAAGAAGACGATGCTCTTTTGAATCAAGCGTCGATCGACACCGGGGTGGAGTGTCGATCGACACTCGGTTGTCTGGTTTGGAAAATTGTTATTTAATTCGTAATTATTAGTTAATCTGGAAATGTTTATTAATCTGGAAATGTTTATTAATCTGGAATTGGTAGATTAAATCTGGAAATTGATGTACTTGAATTTTGAATTGCGTAGTAAATTGGTATTCGTATTTTTATGTTTTTCCTATTAGCGGGATGACCGTTCCACTGAGTATTTATGATAATACTCACGCAACTCCCATGTTCTTTTTGAGTTGCAGGTAAAGGAAAAGTGTGATCGTGGAATCGAGGCCGAGAGAAGAGGATGATAGGGTCATTGCTTTTGTTGTCTAGTCTAGCGAACCAGTTGTTTAGGTTGCTAGATGATTTTAGTTTCCATTCCTGAATTCTGGTGTTTGAATTTAAATGCTTATTTATTTCAGGGAATTATTATTGGATTTATTGAGTATTAAATTGGTTAATTATTTATGTTGTTTTCCGCAGTAGAGATGTTAGCTAAAAAAAAAAAAAAATTTGGGTGTTACAGAAAGAGTATACAACAACACAGAATAAGACCTCAGTTTCCATTCTCTTGGTTGGCAAAGTTTTGTTAAGGATCACATTAGAGAAACATGAGTTATTAAGTGTTTTATGTAGACGACAAGATACCACAATCAGATTATGCGATATATTGTTCGCGTAAAAACCCCGAGAATCGATCACAAAGTAACTCCTAGCTCCTATATCCTCATTAGCCCTTTGTTAAAAGCAATCTTCTTTGTCTCAACACTAAAGTTACTTAAGAGTGGAAGCTCCTCACAAAGAAGGGCAAAAAGAACAAGACTTGCTTCGGCTCTAAGCTTGATTGCATACCTCCAAGTTTGTCGGTCCATAGACTAGAAGCCCATATCAATAATAATGGACGGCACTGTAACGAATCTTGGGAATTAATTTTGAACATGGAGAATTAGTTTTGGTTGTTAAGTCTTAAGCAATTTTTTAATGTCATCTGGTGTTGTTGATAAAACAACCGAACTACAAGGGCCAAAACTCAAAAGCCAGCGAACTAAAAGTTCCTAACATTGAGTCGGAAATGAAAGCAATGCCGATATGGGTCACCATAAAGAATGTGCCACACACGATGTGCTCGTGGAAAGGCTTAGGGTTTTTGGCGTGCAATTGGAAAACCTGTGAGGTTGCATCCGGAAATAGAGCAATGTAAACATTTTGAAGAAGCAAAAGTGCTTGTCGAAGCTGATATATCTAAGAAGCTCCCAAAGACATTTGAGTTTAAGATTCGTAAAGATCAGGAGGTCAAAAGTGGAGTACATACCTTTGGTTACCTCCTAGGTGTGAAACATGTAGAGCATGGGGTCACTTTATCAAGGATATTCATAATAAGGAAACTATATCAAATCAGTCATGTAAATTAGCTTTAGTGTAATCCCTAGAATCTCTCTCAATCTCCTGCAATTACTCTCATCTACCTTGTATATATAGGCTACTCTAAATAGTGAATAATAATCAAGTTCTATAATCTATATGGTATCAGAGCATACGCTCCTAAAAACCTAAAAACCAAAAACTTTTCCTCTCTAACACCTCCAGCCGCCGACGGTCATGACAACGCCTGCCACCGAAACCATTCCCATCGTAGCTGAATCCATTCTCAATGTCAATATGTCAAACATAAAAAAATTGACGAATACCAATTACCTCATGTGGAGTCTCCAAGTCAAAGCTTTTCTTGATGGCCATGGTCTTCTTGGCCATCTTGATGGCTCGACGTCAATCCCAAATGAAACAATCACCACCGGCACCGTGACGTCTCCAAATCCTGCCTTCATCAAATGGACTCGCCAAGATAAGCTCATTTATAGTGCACTCCTCGGCAACATGGCCACAACAATTCAACCATTCTTAAGAGAAGTGAGACAGGAAGCTCACCCAAGAAATAATTATCACCGGTTTGAGACACAGTGGAGATCATTGAAAACAATAACAAAATGGGCAGTGCAAGGAGCATAACAATTCCATCAGCATCAGAACCCAAGAATAATCACGCATCACAAGTTTAAAAAATAGATGAAAACATGGAAAAACAACAAGGAAATATCGGAGAGGAAGTATGGACGGAAGTTTTGCCTTATAATATAGGAAGGCTAGCGGACACACAAAACTGTAACACCGCAATTTGAACTCCATCTTGATACTCTGTTTTAGAGGACACAGAAACAAAGTCAAATTCGGTATGGTGAAATTCAATTTGAAGAAAACTTGGAAAAAATGAAAGGCAAAACTGTGAAACTTGATGGTACGGTCACACATATTCCTCTTCCTAGGGCATCAAAGGATTCGCATAAGTTCCTTTTAACTAATCAGCCACCCACCGTCACCGAGACGTCTCTTGGTACAGTGGGCAGGACGAAACCTCCAAAAAAAAATTAATATGTTGGGTTTTATTTAGAATTTGCACGGCTTAAATAAATCTTCTAAACATTCCGCAATTCGACAATGGTTACAAAGTAGTTCAATGCAGTTGGGTGGTTTTCTTGAGACAAGAGTTAAAGATTGTAATGATATGAGGATTTTCTCTTATGTAGCCAAGGGTGTTAGAATATTTCAAATTATGAATCTCACCATCTCGGTCGTATTTGGGTGGTTTGGAAAGACAATGTGAGGGTCACTCCGGTGTATGAAAGCTCTCAAATGATTACGGTTTTAGTCTTGTTGGATGGAAAAGAAGACGAGTTCTTTTGCTCTCTTATATACGCCTCGAATCAAGTCGAAGAACGAAAAGAGTTGTGGGCAGATTTGAGGGATCACCATGATTCACCTATGTTTCGTTGTACTCCTTGGATGATTGAAGGTGATTTCAATGAAATTCTTGATATGAAAGAGCATTCTAATTACAATGACCATCCCACTATTACTCCTGGAATGAGGGATTTTCAAGACGTTGTTAGATATTGCTCAATAGTTGATTTGGGCTATCATGGTCCCAATTTCCTTGGTGTAATAAGAGAGAGGAAGGAATAGTATGCAAGAAGCCTGATAGGATAATGGTCAATGATCGATGGTTGGATTTATACCCGCAATCTTATGGTGTTTTTGAAGCTAGAGGTTGTTCAGATCACTCCCGCCGGAGGTTTACTATGGAAGCAGAGGGACCGGGGAAGAGAAAGCCATTCAAATTTATGAATGTATTAACCACTTTTCCTCAGTTTACCGAGACAGTGGGAGAATCTTGGTCACAAATAGAGGATTTATTTGTGTCAACGTCGACAATGTTTCGATTCTCAAAGAAACTAAAATCTCTCAAGCCTTTATTGCGTACTTTGGGAAAGGAGAAGTTGGGAGATATACCTAAACGTACACTTGAGGCGTATGATGACTTGTGTCTTAAGCAAGCTGCTACATTATCAAACCAATCTTTGTTATGTATAGAAGAGGAAGGGAGGGCCTATGCAAAATGGATTTGTCTATCAGAAATAGAAGAAAAGTTTCTTAAGAAGAAAGCTAAACTGCATTGGCTCGAGGTTGGTGATGGAAACAATTCGTATTTTCATAAAACAGCCCAAGTACGTAAGATGCATAACTCCATACGGGAGGTGGTAAATCCGAATGGAGAAGGTTTGACAAAGATCAAGGATATAAAACATGAAGCTGAGCGTTTCTTTAAAGATTTTTTGACACATATACCAACTAATTATGTGGGAATGGAACAACATGAAATTGAAAATTTAATGACATTTTGATCAATTGAAGGTCGAGTGTTCGATCACGCTCACTGCACCAAGTTGTTAAGCTTTTGTTCTCCTTTCTCTCAAAACGATACCGTATTATTGATATATGAGAACTAAACCAATTGTATCAGATTACAAATGAAATGTTCAATGAATACTATTCACAGAGACTCTTCTTTATATAGAAGGTCTTGTTAAAACGGTTAATCCAAAGCTAACTAATTTGTTAACTACTTCCAAGCCATTATAACCACTCCAACTTCTTCTTCTCAATTCCTCTTCTTCTTGTACCTATAGCACCTAAGAGCATGGACATTGTAGACACTTTGGGGTCTAAAAGTGCGTTTTTATAATATAAAATTATTAAAATGGTTGTAAAAGGAAGAAAGAGAGTGTTTTTGTGGGGTATATTGAAATATAAAATTAATAAAATTTGAGTGAAAGAGACACCAAAGTGTCTAAAAGGGAAATTGGGATCTAATATTGGATCTTTTGGAGAGTGTGTTTAAAATGAAAAAAAGTGTTTAAATATAAAATTAATAAAAGTTGGGTAAAAGGATGAAAGAGAAGGTATAAAGTTGAGTAAAAGAAAGAGAGAGTGTGTGTTTTAATAATTTTATATGGCTTTGGTGTCTTAAAAAACACTTTAGACCCCCAATGCACTTGCCCTAAGAGGCTTATCAATAGACTCTAACCCTTCTGATCTCTGGTTTAAGCCCATTCTTGAAAATAGACTCTAACCCTTCATCATCCACTGATTCAACTTGTTTCAGAGCATACAATTTCTCTGATGGTGTTAAATCTCTAGCAGCCCCAAATCTTTTCAGCAATTCACGCTTAAATTCCTTCCAATCCTTAAATCCAATCCTTCTTGTTTCCCAGTTATACCATTTCGATACTCTTCCACTCAAATTCACTGCTACGTCACCTAATTTCTCATCTTCTTCAAACTGACCAAGTCGGAAATATCTCTCAACCCTTGCGATCCAACCGTAGATATCGGAGCCATGCAAATTGGCATTTCTAGCTTCTTCAACCATTTATCCCTTGGTCTACTAACCACCTGATTCCCATCACTAGAATTAGGGCGATTCGATTCCAGGTTAGATGTATGTACCTGATTTGTTTGCTCCGCCGCAGCTTCCGCAAGCACGACAGGTGGTATTGGCAGCTCCGATCTGCTATTTCCAGCTCTATTCGTCACCTCCGGTGGTATTATCAGCGAAATCACCGGAGTCGCTGCTTGTGATCCAGCTTTGACCAGTGAAATCAGCTCGTGTAGCATCAATTCCACCGAATCTAAACGCTTCGTCGTTTCTTTCATCGATGAATCGAGCTTTTCTACTGCTGCTTCCACTCGCTCAACTCTGTCCGTAAGATCTCGTCGCCGGCATGATGCATTACAACAGCCTCTTTCTTCGTTCAAGTAAATGGGGAACTAGAAGGATATTTTCAAAGTAAACGGGGACTGCGTCAAGGTTGCTCGCTTTCTCCCTATCTCTTTGTTATATGTATACATATTATAAAGGATGATGGATCAAGCAGGGAAAGACCGTCGTATTGGATATCATCGTAAATGCCTAGGGCTTCAGATAACTCATCTCTGTTTCGCGGACGATCTCATGGTTTTTGTTGATGGTAGAAAAACGTCGATTGAAGAAACCATCAAAATCTTTGATGAATTTGGGGTTCAAAGCTGGTTTAAAAACCAGTCTTGAGAAATCATCACTCTAGCTAAGTCTCTGGTACGGTACTTGAGATTACCATTACTCACTAAGAGGATCTCAAAGGCGGATTATGTGGTCTTAATTAAAAAGATTAGATTACGGTTTCACTCTTGGACGGCTCGATATCTTTCTTATGCGGGAAGACTTCAATTGATTGGATCGGTAATTACAGGTATGGTAAATTTTTGGCTCTCGGCGTATCGTTTGCCGAACGGATGTCTTGTGGACATTGAAAAATTGTGTGCCGCGTTCCTCTGGTCGGGTCTAGATTTAAATACAAGGAAAGGTAAAGTAGCTCGGAAGAATATTTGCACACCTAAAGAAGAAGGTGGATTTGGATTGAATCACTCGTTGATGTCAATAAAGTTAGGGTTCTTAAGCTAATTTGGAGAATACTTTTAAACCAACCGTCTTTATGGGTTCAATGGATTAAGACTACTCTCCTTCGTGAAGGCTTTTTGTAGTCGGTTAAAACAAACACATCAACTGGTTCTTGGATGTGGCGTAAACTCTTGAAATATAGAGAAGTAGCAAAAGATTTTCATCAAGTAAGAATAGGAAATGGGGTTGCAACTTCTTTCTGGTTGGATGTGTGGTAGGGATGTATAGACTTGGGAATATCATCAACTGCTACGGTCAGATGGTTATGAATACACATCGCTTAAGGTGTCATCGCGTTGATTGTTTGAATCAGATTGAAGGAGAGATTAAGAAAATTAGAACGTGAAGAACTGGTCGTGCGGATGAGGAGTTATGGTGTGACTCTTATGGTAGCTTGAAGAAGAAATTTACATTCAAAGGACCATGGCAACAAATCTGGTCTTAGAACCCAGAAGTGAGTTGGTCGAAAGGTATATGGTTCAAATATGCCACTCCTAAGTTATCTTTTCTCGCTTGGCTTGCGATTCAGAATCGGCTCTCGATGGCAGACTGAATGCAAGTTTGGAATTCTAACACGTTTGTACTTTGTATGCTTTGCAATCAAGAGAGTGAAACTCGAGATCATTTGTTCTTCAAGTGTGATTATGTGGTTGCGATTTGGGACAACCTTGCTCGTCGGCTACTACATCACATATACAACCGATTGGACCCATTTTCTCCACCTATTAACCAATGAAACAATCGACAAACTTACTCTCTTCTTGATAAGGTATCTCTTTCAATCAATGATTTACCATGTTTGGAAAGAACGGAATTGTCGACGTCATGGCGAAAATCCGAACACTTCAGAAGCTATAATCAAAATTGTTGACAAGAGTAGCCATATTCGTCTGAGCCATATTCGGCATATAGAAGACCGTGCCTATGATGAAGGTCTTACTTCATGGTTTGGGACTCGTTGAACAACAAGATACACCAACTAAGCCCAATTTCTAATTCTCTTTAATTGTTTTATTAATTTCAAAAAACCGATGCATTTGATGTAAAACAAGTTTTTTTTGTTTGAATATAATTTAACATTCATTTTAAAAAAAAAAAAATTCCAAAAGCCAAATTCCCTTGACAAACGAGATAAATCGGGGTACAAAACTCAAACGAGAGGAGCATTAAACAAACACTAAACATATGGATTAAAAACGCAATCCAAATCAAATACCAAACATATTGCTAGTCGATGATAGCGGAGATTGGGAGATAGGATCAACGAAGGCGAGGTGTCACGCTCTGCCTTGAAATAAGCAAGTCTTAAGCAATTTTTTTTTTCTAACTTGTTACATATAGTTTATTACTATTCAATTTGTTTCCGCACATATCCATCCCATAATATAGTGATAGTGGTCTTACCGGATTTAGTACCCGTTACCATGATCTAATCCAGAACCGAATCGACCCGGAGTTCTAAAAATAATAAATGAAATGGGTTACAAGGTCATGGAACTACCCTTAGAGAAAATTTAGCCCACCTACTCATCTTCTCACTGACTTAATTGCAGCCGAGGAATGAGGAAATTATCAACTCGAATAATGGAGAATAACTTAAAATTAGGAGATTTTCATATATATATTTAGGGTTTATTCGACCGATTCGAATATATATAAGTATAAAATGTATTTCTCTTTAAAAGGGATTCTCAACTTTGATCAATACTAAACTTTTCTTAAAACCCTCTTTCATTGTTTTGAATTTTTTTGAGTTTTTGTGTTTTAAAACCTAAATCCATATTTGTTTGGATTGAACTCGAAAAGATTACGCGATCCGGGGTCACTACTCACTATTCGGAATTTACAATTTTATATCTTTTGAAAAATATATTAGTTTATGAACATCAAATCACCTTGTAAACAGATTATTTAACGAACAATTCTTTGGTTCACCCCTAGGAGTGAATCTCTTTCATTCACCCCTCTTAATTAATCAATTAAAATTTAGTTGTGGGGACCATTAATCTATTTAATTGAATTAAATCATTTATTACATACCTAAAATTGAATTAATTGTGAAGATCACTAATTAAATTTTTAAAATGAAGTTTCAACATTCAAAAATAAATAATAAATTCCAAAGTTATACCCTAATTTGGGAATAGTTAACCCTAAACCCCAAAGTTATACCCTAATTTGGGAATAGTTAACCCTAAACCCCAAACTTTAAACTAGAAATTCATTGAAAATCAATTTTTGTAGTTTAAATTTTTTGGTTTGGGTTAACTATTCTCAAATTCGGGTATAGTTTTAGGGGGTAGGGTTTAGGGTTTAGGGTTTAGTTTTGAATATTAAAATTAGCAAAAAGTGGTATTTTTGAAACTTTTCAAAAAATAGTGGTATTTTGAGAATCGCCAAATTTAAACTACAAATCCATTGCAAATCAAATTATGTATTTGTGGTATTTTTTGAACTAATGAAAAATGGTATTTTAGAGATTTCTTTAATATTAATTTTTTTTTTTTGTGAATATTTTTTACTTGTTTAATAAGATAATATATTAGTAATTGTTTTAATTTGTTAATGTAGTAAATGATTTAATTAAATTGTTTGTCCCTAAAACTCAATATTTATTGCTTAATAAAAAAATGGTGAATGAGAGTGGTGAACCCAAGAATTGTTCTTATTTAACAATGTAATGGATATTGGATATACTTTGCCCAATTCCATCAGAAACCAGTTATCTCAATTCCGTCAAAAGAAATGTTATCTCAATCAAACGAGGTTCACACATCTATAACGTTAGAAAATGTAAAATTTGATTCTCTAAAAAAGTCTACACGAAACAAATATTTACTCTTTTTTTTTAACAAACTCCATATATTAAATCACATATGGTCGGTAGAAACATCCCAAAATCGGGTACTCATCGAGATCTATATGAAAAAAGATATGGTTATGTGCTCGTGCCGCTTTTGCAAGGGCATCAGCATGGTCATTACAAGAACGAAGAATATAAGCTAACTGAAAAATGTTCTCTAACTTAGACTGGAAAGCTGGTCAATCTATCGGATGGTGTAGAAAACGAATATTTACTTATTTTACCTAGTAGATACCTCTTGATCCCTTGCAAAAAAAGTCTACATCGAACGAATATTTAAATACAATTTACCTAGTAGATACCTCTTATATTTCCTTGCAACTAGAATATACAAGGAGTCATTATAATATAACCAAACAAATAAGATGTAAAACGCAATTAAACGGAGACCACAGGCGTTGAATCAGCTATAACTGATAAATTGCAGATAAACCCCAAAATTCTGTAAGGGAAAAGACTATAATTAACAAAAAAGTCTTAATGTTGGTTTATTAAGTTAATGAAAGCTGATTAAGAAATAGACAATAAAGTAAGAGGAAACAAGGAACGAGTTGGGTTAGAAGAGGACGTTGTTGGGTTGTTTTGTTTCCTTCCACTCTTTCTTCTTCATTTCCTCTTTTTTCTTCTCTTTTTTTCTTCTTCTCCATTTCTCCAATCCTTCCCAACAGCTACGATCAACATTAAAGAGCTTTTTTGGGTTTAATTAATTTCTCTGGAGGAATTAATCAGAAGAAGGAAGAAGAATAAATTTAAAAATAAAATCTGGGGACATTTGAAGGTATGGGTTTGTTTGTTTTCATTTTTGTGATTTCTCTATCAACATTGAAGAACAGATTTTATTTCACTTCTGTTATTATTATTTTTTTTCCTTTTCATTTGAGAAGAATTATTACAAAGGAGGAAAAAGAAAAGTAAAGAGATTTGTTTCCTTTTTGGAGGGTTTTGTTTTTCCTCTTAAAAGATTATGGGTTCTTTAAGTTTCTTCTCGTGGGTTTTGGATTTTATCCAAATTTGTGTAAGAAGCTTTGGCTTTTCAGATGTTCTTGTCTGATTGTTGTAATTGATTGGTCAAATTACTCCTCATTTGAGATCTAGTGGAAAGTTTGAAACTTTTATGGAAGCGATCTTCTTGTCTTAGATCTGAATTAAAAACCTGAACTTGAAGATGGTTGGGAAATAACAGATTTTTCTAGGGTTTGAATTTCATTGTGTAATCTTCTTGTTTTGCAGAATCAAGAGGTTACATGGAGGAAACAATGGCGGCTAGGTATTGGTGTCACATGTGTTCACAAATGGTGAATCCAACAATGGAATCTGAGATCAAATGTCCCTTTTGCCAAAGCGGATTCGTCGAAGAAATGAGCGGAGGCATACGAGACGCTCAAGTTCAAAGCGGATGGGACTCTTCACCGCTACAAGGCTCGCCTCGTTGCCAATGGAAAATCTCAGCAACTCGGCATCGACTGTGACGAGACGTTTAGTCCGGTGGTGAAACCAGCAACCATACGAACCGTACTCAGCGTGGCAGCTTCAAGAGATTGGCCACCTCACCAACTTGACGTCAAAAACGCATTCCTCCATGGCGAACTTCAAGAAACTGTCTACATGCATCAACCTCCGGTTTCGTGGACAAATCCAAACCGGATCATGTTTGTCTTCTAAAACGATCACTATACGGTCTCAAACAAGCCCCTCGGGCATGGTACAACCGCTTTGCTACATTCACCCGCAAGATTGGTTTTACACAGAGCAAATCTGATCACTCCTTATTTATTTGCTCTCGGGGTCATGATATTGCTTACCTCCTACTCTACGTCGATGACATTGTCCTCACCGCCTCATCCACTGTCCTCTTACAACAGATCATCGCACGGTTGAGCTCAGAATTCGACATGACTGATCTCGGCCAGCTCCATCATTTCCTTGGCATCTCTGTCACTCGTGATGCCAATGGCCTAGTCCTCAAGCAACAGAACTATGCCGCCGACATCCTACACCGCGCAGGCATGACTGAATGCAATCCCTCTCTTACACCAGTTGACACCAAGTCCAAGCTCGCCGCTGACATTGGTGATCCCGTCAAGGACCCGACGTTATACCGAAGCTTGGCTGGAGCTTTACAGTACCTAACATTTACTCGCCCCGACATCTCTTTCGCAGTGCAACAAATTTGTCTCTTCATGCACGATCCACGGGAACCACACTTTCATGCACTCAAGCGCATACTACGCTACATCAAAGGTACCATCAACCTTGGTCTTCATCTTTATCGCTCACACACATCGAGTCTCATTGGTTATTCCGATGCGGATTGGGCTGGTTGCCCCACGACACGTCGGTCCACCTCCGGTTACTGCGTCTTCCTTGGTGACAATCTGATTTCATGGTCCTCCAAACGACAACCAACAATCTCACGCTCAAGTGCAGAAGCTGAATATCGTGGAGTCGCCAATGTCGTGTCTGAGACAACATGGTTACGAACTCTATTGGTTGAAATGAAGATTCCGATAAACGTGCTACAATAGTCTATTGCGACAACATCAGCGCCATCTACATGTCTTCCAATCCGGTCAATCATCAACGCACCAAACACGTTGAGATCGACATCCACACCTCAGTTCCATCTACACCTCAGTTCCATCTACACCTCAGTTCGCGGATATCTTCACAAAAGGTTTACCATCTCCTCTATTCCTCGACTTTCGGAACAGTCTTAGCATTCGTCCATCCCACGCTAAGACTGCGGGGGAGTGTTAGTGTATATATACATAGACATAAATAACCTTATGTAAAAACCCTAGACTCACTTGTAACCTATATATAGAGATTTCAATAATACGAGAGCCGGCACGGCAAATCATTCTTACACCGGAAACCGATTTTGGGACGGACCGTGCATTGTCTCTATGGGCACCAATCTTGCTAGGTATGATGAGCAGTCCTCGGAGACGAAGAAGGTTTAGAAGAGCAGAGTTTGGTGAAGAGAATGATGATGATAACAATAACGTTGATGGAAATGATAACGTGTATCGTCATCACCGAGCTAGGCGACATGGTGGGGAGATTGATTTGGATAGAGAGTTTGAGTCTATCTTGAGGAGAAGACGAAGAAGCTCGGGGAATATACTGCAGTTGCTTCAAGGGATTCGTGCAGGGATTGCTTCCGAGTATGAAAGCTCTGATAATAATTGGGATAATCAAGAGAGTGATACTAACAACAATCGAGTTATAATGTTTAATCAATCCCTCGTTCAGAACCATCATCATCCTTCATTGACTTCACTTGGAGATTACTTCATTGGACCAGGTTTAGATCTTTTGCTTCAGCATTTGGCTGAGAATGATCCTAATAGGCAAGGGACTCCACCGGCTCGTAAAGAAGCGGTTGAAGCTTTACCAACGGTTAAGATAATGGAACCGTTGCAATGTTCGGTTTGTTTAGATGATTTTGAGAAAGGAATGGAAGCTAAGGAGATGCCGTGTAAGCATAAGTTTCATATCCCTTGTATCGTCCCATGGCTTGAGATTCATAGTTCTTGTCCTGTGTGTCGATTCGAGCTTCCTTCTTCTGCTGCTGATGATGAGACTAAGGTTGAATCCGAGAGACCAACGAGGGTGAGAAATGTTGAGGAAATCAGTAACAGAAACGTTGTTGAGAATGTTGGAAATGGGGAAAGAGCAAGAGAGAATGATGCGAGGAGCGGAAACGGAAGAAGGTTTTCGTTTCCATGGCCATTCAGTGGATTATTCTCTTCTTCTTCTTCTTCTTCGTCCTCTGGATCTCAATCTGGTGACAACAACTCTGGTTCTTCTCGCTGATATAAAGAATGTCAGAGACCACAAAACATCCAAAAGACTTCCAAATCTTGGTTTTGTTCTTGATTCTTCGTCTTTTGTTGCTTCTCTCAATTTTCTCATTTTCTAGCTCTTGTTATTTCTCTGCATTTCATTCTCTGCTTTTATGTACATAAAAAATTATCTTCTTTCAATCAGATTGTTGAAAAAAACAAAAAAAAATCCATGGAATCTCAATCTACTTTCATTGTTGTTGTACAGAGATGATCAAATTTGGTTTTTGTGTGTTTCTATGATTTTTTGTTTTTTTAGAGCATGAAATTTCTGTCTAATTCATGTCCAGATAATGATGAAAATGTTCCAAAATAGAGAGAATGATTAATATCATTTTGGGTCAGATTGGACACTCCGTTTAAACAGAGCGGTTAAATAGTAAATAATTTTTGATAGAAAATATTATATATTATTTAAAATAGAAATAATAATTTAAAAATTTTAGATTGATTTTTATATATTTATATTAAAGTTAAGTATATTCCTATATTTTTTAGAAATAAAAAATAAAATATTTTATTTTTAAAAAAAATACAAACGTCCGTTTGATAATTGGGGCGGTTGCAAACGGACATACGTCCAAACGAGATAACCATTTAAAGTTTCTATGATTTTTCTTCAAAGTTTCTGTGCGTTATAAACATGAGAAATTATTTCAACTGAACCCCAAATAATAATGAAAATTATAACAAAATTTGAGATAATGATGATTAAATCTTTGTCGGAATGATTTTTGTATGGGGTATGATTCGTTAGCTGTCTCTTTTTGACTTCATGCTCTGTCTTTTCAATGTTAACATGATATATATTGCGTTTATAAATATAAGATAAAAAATACCTCAAAAAGAAAAAGAAAATATGATACTAGTGTATGATCAATAGTTCCATACAACCAATAATCCAAAAAGTAGATTCACCGGTCACAATTTAGTGCAAGTAATAGGCAAGAAAGAGAACTTGAGTTTTCTATCTCAAGAGTTTAATCACAATCTTGAATAATCCATAAAAAAAAAACGTTTTATAGTGGCGTTTCCTCCAAACGCCAAAAACGGAAGCAAACCAACCGCCGAACTAAAGTTCATCACTTGACCGTCAAGATCTTGATAAGGGAAGCATTACCAACTCGGAGTAGAGCAACAACGGAGTCTCCAGTCTTGCACAGCTCTTTCTCTTTCCCGTGCTGAGTTGCAAACTCAATAGCTTCTTCTGTTGATTCATCATGGGAGGCTCTCGCAGACCCCGCGTAGAGCACAGGGATCAGACCGCGGAAGATAAGTCTGTGTCTCGCGGGAGACTCGTCGCTGCAAGACCAGTCGAAGAAATCGGTTTTGATCTCAGGAACAACGACCGACAAAATAGGCATTCCTGGTCTGTACTTAGCCACCAGCCTCGCTGTGCTTCCTCCTCGGGTTAGGACCATGATGAGAGTGGCTCTAGCTGAGTTAGCAGTTCTGACCGCAGAGGACGCGAGTGACTCGAGGGGGCTCATTGGAACCGGAGAGGTTAGCATGATTCTCTTGAAGACATCTCCGTAGTCGAGCGTGCTCTCAGCTTCCACGCATATCTTAGCCATTGTACGGACAGCTAGCTCAGGGAATGCTCCAGCTGCGGTTTCACCACTGAGCATGACGCAGTGCCATCAAGGACAGCGTTTGCAATATCTGTGGCTTCGGCTCTTGTGGGTCGGGGAGATTTGATCATGGACTCGAGCATCTGAGTGGCTGTGACCACGGGCTTTCCCTGGATGTTGCATTTGTAGATCATCACTTTCTGAGCTAGGAAGATCTTCTCGATTGGGATTTCCATGCCAAGATCTCCTCTAGCAATCATAAAAGCATCAGAATTGATCAAGATGTCATCGAAATTCGCCACACCTTCTTGGTTCTCAACCTAATCCATCAAAAATCATCACAACCTAAAGATTTGACCCTGTGGTTTCCGGATACCAAAAGAGAACTTTGAGTTAAACATACCTTTGACATGAGAAGAATGTTTTTCGCATGCTTTCCAAGTAGCTTCCGGACTTGAACTAAGTCTGAACCTTTTCGAACAATTGACAGAGCAATCATATCAATTTGATTTGGGACTCCTCATTGCATGATGTCTTCTTTGTCTTTCTCAGTTAGAGTTGGGAGGTCCACAACGACACCTGGGAGATTGACATTCTTTCTCTCACCGAGCATCGCGCTGTTCTCACAGCGGCAACGGACAGTACCATTCTCTTTGTCACAAGAGAGGACCAGTAACGAGATGGTACCATCGGCACAGAGTATGGCCATTCCTGGGTTCACATCTACAGCTAACTTTTTGTAGCTCATGCAAATTGTGTTCTCGTCACCCTGCAAATCATAGTCAGTTGAAATGGTGATCTCTTGGCCTTGTGTCAACTGGATTGGTTTCCCATCTTGTGAAACACCAATGAAGTTGAGAGTATAAAAAGAGATTTGGCTATAACATCTACTTGACACACTAATTACATTCTGTGGCAAAAAAAAAAAAAAAACAATAATCCTAGACAAGAGAATAATTCAAGAACACTGTCTATCAACTCCATCTTCTTCTGACTCGACAGTCATAAGTCTCTTATTTTAAAATCATGGACATGGCTGCCTTACTCAAAACATACATGAAGAAGGTGTGACATATTTACATTTACAAGCGGAAATCTGAGCTGCAATTCTTGACACACTAATAAAACTTGTCTGGCCTTAAAACCATAATCAGAGACAAGAGAGAACAATAATACCAAGAACATATAGTCTATCAACGCTCAGAGACAAGAGACAACGCCAAGAACGTCATGTAGCAACGGTCTAGGCTGTCCACAATTACAAGTTTCTTAGTCATGTATCAAATTTGTACGAACATTTCTTCTTCACCGGTTTAACAGATTTAAATTTGTACATCCAGTCTCCTCAACAAGCTGCTTTTACTCTTGTAAAGTAATTTAAGTTACAAGTAGGATAACACAAAAACAAAAGCGACTCATAGATCTGGATTTCATAAGTGAAGACAAAAGTAGTAATCCCCAGCAAAGGAAATGGCATAAACATTTCCTAAAGATAGATGAGTAGAAAAGAGGCATGAAAAACAAAATAGACGAAAAAGAAGAATAAACCAATAAGAATTCCCAACAAAAACCAAACCCTAGAAAATTCAGATATTGGAATCAGAGAGAAGAGTATTGGTATCGAGCATGACGGCGCAAAGGATTCCGGTGTTAAGCATAGCTTGACGGAGATTCTCGAGAGTCTCTTGGTGGTACTCATGAGATCCGTGAGAAAAGTTAAACCTAGCCACGTTCATACCAGCCCTGAGAAGCTTCTCCACCATCGGAACAGATCTGGAAGCAGGACCGAGCGTACACACGATCTTCGTCTTGGGTCTTTGTTCAATCATCGCCATCGGAAGTTAGGCGATTTCAGACGGAGAAAAGGATCACGGATGGTTGTACAGAGAGAGAATCGGAGACGAAGAGAGATTTATGGAGAGAGATCTGGCTTGGAGAACAAGGAAATTGAAGAATCTGGGATTTGGGGTTAAAACTAGCGACTCTTTTCTCTTTTTTGACTTTTGAGGTGAAAGATTGCTGGTTTAGATTCGGTCAACAAAATACCGGTTTAGTTTTTCATATTGCTTTTAATAATTTACTTAATATTCGTTTTGTTTGCCTTTTCTACCTTCTCGATCCATTCTTGAGCCATGCTTTTTCTCCAATATAAATATCTGACGTTTGTTAAATAGTTGTGATTATTCATAGCACTAAGCTTACCCAAATAATTGACAAGTGGTATACTCCTAAGCTCAACACCATATGCCAGTAATCAAATTATTAATATATCTTAGCATGGGTCTTTAAGAAGCTAATTATCCAGGTTTTATCACTTTATTATTTATTTAAATTATGGGTCTTGGAACTAGCATATATTATTGTGGACACAAAAAACGGTTAAAAAAAAATTGAGAAAGAAGCAAAAGCCATAAAAACATAGTAAAATAAATTTTTATTGTAGTTAGCGTTAAAAAAATTATTGGATGGCCTAATTTTAATATTTGAACGGGGCATCTATAATATTTGAGATGGCTGTATCTTAGTATCATCAAATGCCATGTTATTACGTTACAATACTATATATATATATATATATATATATATATATATAGGTGTGAGGTGATTTTGTACTAACTGTGTGTAGAACACAAGAAGCAATAAGTCTAAAAAATCATTCTTCTAATAACTCTACCTTATGTCTTTTGTTATTATATAATTATACTAGATGAGAGCCCGTGCATATGCGCGGGTCTTTTTTTTCTTTTAAATTTTGATTTTTTCAAAACTACTATAGTATTTTATTTTAAAAATATATTATATGATTATCAATATATATATATATATATATATATATATGTGCTAAAAATCAACCATATACAAAAATATAAAATATTTGCTTTGGATGTTAATAATTTGGAATGACATAGGCTTTGATTGGTAATTCCGGTCATGACATTTCCTAAAACAGTTTTCTAAGTATTTTATGAATAGAAAGTTGAGAAATGCTAAACAACACACACAAAAACTACAGGTTGGCGTTCTGAATTAATAGAATACAAACAAAAATGTGTTAATACTAATTACTACCCATACAAAAGACCAAGTATTCAAAAAGGATTTACCACTTGAAATAAGAGGGCTTTCTCAAATCCTTCATTCGTCTTCACCATGTCTAGTCTCACAGCATTGTTATTGATTTTTGATTCAACTCATTGAGATTAATCTTCAAATCAGATTCACTTCGATATCAGTTTGCGTTTGCCTTTGTGTTTCATACTAACGAAGAGAAAATAAACTTTGTATTCTCGTTAATTCATGATCGATCAATGTACATAGGCAGTTATATAGAAATATAGGATTGTAACTAACTTGCTAACAAAGTAACAGAATATACAATTAAATTAACATAGCTAATACACCTCCATCAATCCCGCTTAATGCTCTTCTAAAAACAAGCATGGCCAAAGGACATTTTTGATGAAAACCAAAATGTGTGGAATCGAATAACAAAGTTTTCATCTAATATTGTTATTGTTTTTATGATCTTTATCTTCCAAAATGTCAAGATGATCTCTGAGCTTTCATCTACATTGTTATTTTTAAGAATGGATTAGCTTCAAGCTGAGCCATACTCTCCTTAGATTCATTCATAAGCATTTCAATAATTTTGTCATTGTTAGTCTCCTGTCAATCTCACTCTGTGCACACATAAGCCCTACCAAAACAGTCCTTTTTAGCTCCTCTTCCATATACTTCCCATTTAGTCATTGATCCACAAGTTTGTTATATATATTTATTAAGAAAGCAATTATTTTAGTTTAGGAGTTTCATTTCTCATGTCATTCTTGTAACTGTAAAAAATGATACTTTCACCTCTCTACTAAACTCATGCAATTTTTGTTGACCAAAAACAAAAACGTAATGTAGCCCTCAAAAGTTGGAGGAAGAGAAGAAGCCTTAAAATTTGAAGCCATGTCTTATACTCCCTATGTTTTATTTTAGTTAATGTTTAAGGTTTCCGCACATTTTTTCAATATAAAAATGTTTTATCATTAATTTCAAAATGATTCAACTACTGAAAAAACAAAACATGATTAATTATGCATTGAAACTTGAACACATGAATTAAAATGAAACAAAAAAATCTCTAAAACATCAAATAATATGAAACCGAGGGAGTATTATTTATGACTGGATTTCGTATAATTCATCGCATGTCACGTGTATTTGAATTGCTAGAATGGAAGCTTAGCTTTCATTTACCCTTTTCTCCTACTTTACAAAAAATTACAAAGGAACTCATATTGTGGGCTCTTTATCTCCAACGTTGCTGTTGGGTTTCACAAAATGGTGCAGCTCTTCTAGACACGTCTGTCCGAGAGCAAGTTCACCTTGAATTCGACCAGTGCTTGTCCTGGGTTTCAGAGTGACACGCTCAGGGTATAGGCCGAACGGAGGTCACTAGCAGCTGCATTACCAACGATGTTTGCTGGGTTTCTGAGTGGTCAGATGGGTACATCCGCCCCAGTACTGAACACTGGTACATATATAGCGCGCTTGAATCCGTTGTGGATGTCAGTGTGTTCGCATCTCCGCATTCATTACTGTGGCCAGCAGCAATGAAAGCGGAACGACTCTGATTTAAGCCATGAGGCTCGTGACTGATAAAGTTGTTCTTATGCCACTGAGGCTGTTGTGGAAGAGTGGAGTACGGGTACCCCACTCCCCCCCCTTCGAGACGAAGGAGGCTGCTGACTTCGTCTGAAAGCAGAGTAAAACACTCACTCCCCCCCCCCCCCCCCCCCCCCCTAAGGCGGAGGAGATCATAGAGTTCCTCTGGCAATGAGACTGATGAAGCGTAAAATCCCCCTCTTTGGATGGAGGGGGGGCAACTGAACCTATCCGAAGACAGGCTGCCTACGTACCCTTTGCAGGGATCAAGTCGCCTCGTAGTTCAAGTAAAGGAGAGAAGACTAATGATAGTACTTCTTCAAATGCCTTGCGTTCCAGGAATGGAGGATTGGAGTCCAGGTCATGGTGGCGAGCTCATAGACACCAGGACGAACAACTGTTGTAACTCTGTATGGGCCTTCCCAGTTGGCTCCGAGCTTGCCAGCGTTGGGTTCCGCTGTGTTCTGGAATACCTCTCGCAGGACTAAGTCACCTGGGTAGAAACTCCTTTCTTTGACCTTGGAATTGTAGTACTTGGAAGCGGCGTTCTGATAGTTGGCGATCCGAATAAGCGCTTGGTCACGTCATTCATCGAGGAAATCCAACGCGTCAAGGAGCATTGTGCTGTTGATAGGCTCATGGAGAGGTAGCAACTGACGGCGTACACCAGGCGAACATACTTCGGACGGGATGACACACTCGGTGCCATAGACAAGGGCGAAAGGGGTTTCGCCTGTTGCTCTGCGGGGAGTGGTGCGGTGGGACCACAATACCCCTTCAAGCTCGTCGGCCCAGCGACCCTTCTTCGCCTCTAAACGCTTCTTAAGGCCATCAAGGATTGTCTTGTTGATAGCTTCTGCTTGCCCATTGCCTTGAGGGTAGCGAGGCGTAGACTTACTAAGCCGGATGTTCCATTTTGAGCAGAACGACTCGAACCGGTTGGATATGAACTGCGAACCATTGTCAGTTACTATCTCGTATGGTACTCCGTGACGGCATATGATGTTCCTCCATACAAAGCTCTCCACTTGAACATCTTTGATGTTAGCATAAGCTTCAGCTTCCACCCACTTCGAGAAGTAATCTGTTAGGACGAGTAAGAACCGCTTCTGCCGTGACGGGTGCAATGGTTCGACGATGTCCATGGCCCATCTCATGAACGGATAAGGTGAGGTGACGGAGGAGAGCATTGCAGTCGGTTGATGGATTTTCGGAGCGTGTCGCTGGCACTTTTCACATTTGGCTGAGAACTTAGTGCAGTCACCTACTATAGTAGGCCACAAGTGACCATGTCTCTTGATCTTTATAGCAAGTGCTTTCCCTCCTGAATGATTGCCACAAGAACCACTATGAACTTCTTCCATTATCTGTCTTGCTTTCTCTCCTTCTACACATGTAAGCATTGGACCAGAGAATCCCCATCTGAAGAGGTTGCCGTCAAGGAGAACATAACGCGCGGCTTGCTTTCGTAGTTTGCGAGCAGCCCACTTGCTGCTGGGCAATTTGCCATCGGCGATATATTCTCGTATCTCACTTATCCATAGCTTGTCACAGCCATACTCAGATTCTTCAGTGTCAGCATCCATTGGGATTGCTTCGGTATGATGTGGGCTGTTGGTGTCACGCATGTCAGCGTCTCGGATTTCTGGTTCTTCTGCCATTCCTATATCTTCGTCAGTAGCCCCCACAGGGGCGTCTGCTTGCTTCGCTGCTTGGGAACGTGTCAGGATGGCGAGTGCTGCATCCTTCTTGATGCTAGGGAATTCGATGAACTCAACTGGGATAACTCGCTTTAGAGCTGGATCCTCTGGCGCAGTGGTAGCGGAGGCTAAATTTGCCAATGCGTCAGCATCCATATTCTCACCTCTAGGAATCCTTGTGAGGATAAACTCTTGAAATGAAGCAGCCAAGTCCCTTACTATCTTCAGATAAGCTTCCATTCGGTCGTCTTTTGCGACATACTCGCCGCTGAACTGACTGGTTACGAGTTGTGAATCCGAAAACACGTGAATGTGTTTGATTCGTAGCCCTTGGGCGAGCCTCAGACCGGCGACAAGGGCTTCATACTCTGCCTCGTTGTTAGAAGCT
Organism: Draba incana; assembly: GCA_963576765.1. Taxonomy (NCBI): domain Eukaryota; kingdom Viridiplantae; phylum Streptophyta; class Magnoliopsida; order Brassicales; family Brassicaceae; genus Draba; species Draba incana. The sequence goes on from OY755205.1 coordinate 26,581,187, forward strand.
TTAAACCAAAGTCGGAATGATTGCTCAAGGACCTCTCCAGTTGGTGACAGGAGTCGTATCCCAACTCCGGAACCGTTCTTTGAGGACGAACCGTCTACGTATAGCTGCCAAATCCCCGGCGGCACCTCCTTGGAATTGCTGTCCTCTGGAAGTTCTATGAGGAAGTCCGCCAGTACTTGAGATTTATTGCACGTCCGCCCTCTATATTCGATGTCGTACTCGCTGAGCTCTACAGCCCACTTGGCCAGCCTACCGGACTGACTTGGGCTGTGTAAGACCGATCGTAGCGGGAAGGTGCTAAGTATAACGATTGAGTGCGATTGGAAGTAAGGCCTTAGTTTCCTTGAGGCCATGAGGACGGCTAATGCCAGCTTCTCCAATTGAGGGTATCTCGTTTCAGCATCTGTGAGTGTCTTGCTCACATAGAAGATAGGCTTCTGCTCGCCTCTTTCCTCACGCACAAGGACGGCACTGACTGCTGTTTCTGAGACAGCGATGTAGAGAAAGAGAGGTTCACCAGTTACTGGCTTAGCAAGGATGGGAGGCGTCGCCAGATACTCCTTCAGTTGCTTGAAGGCGTCTTCACACTTCTCTGACCATTCAAACTGCTTATTGCCTCGTAGAGTGTTGTAGAAAGGCAGACACTTATCAGTGGATCGAGAAATGAACCGATTGAGTGCAGCCACTCTCCCAGTCAGCCTCTGTACTTTGCGCTTATTCTTTGGTGAAGCCATCTGGATCAAGGCATCGATTTGTTTCGGATTGGCTTCAATACCCCGGCGAGTGACCAGGTATCCAAGGAACTCACCAGAGGTTACAGCAAACCGACACTTCGTTGGGTTGAGCTTCATGTTGTGGAGGTTCAGCTGATTGAAGCATTCTTCTAGGTGGGAAATGTGATCTTCTTCCTCGAGTGATTTAACGAGCATGTCGTCAATATAAACCTCCATGGTCTTTCCCAACTGGTCTTGGAACATCTTGTTCACCAGTCTCTGATACGTTGCACCAGCATTCTTCAGGCCGAAGGGCATTACTTTATAGCAGTAGATACCTCTGTCCGTGATGAAGGCCGTCTTCTCACGATCCTCAGGGTGCATTAGGATTTGATTATAGCCTGAAAAGGCGTCCATGAAGCTAAGCAGTTTGTTACCCGCCGTTGCTTTCACTAAGCGATCTATGTGAGGTAAAGGGAAACTGTCCTTCGGGCACGCTTTGTTAAGGTTTGTGAAATCAACACAGACGCGCCACTTCCCATTTTTCTTTTTTACCACAACTGGGTTGGCGAGCCAGTCGGGGTACTTGACCTCGGTTATTGATCCTACTCGCAGAAGCCTTTCGACTTCGTCATTCACAGCCTTTGCTCGCTCAGGACCCAACTTCCTTCTTTTCTGCTTGACCGGTTTAAATGTTGGATCTACGTTGAGCTCGTGGCTCGTGACGCTGATGTCTATTCCGGGCATGTCTTCAGCGGCCCAGGCAAAGGTGTAAATGTTCTTCCGGAGAAAAACCACCAACTTCGTTTTGAGCTCTTCATCAAGAGCAGCTCCGATCTCAACGCACCTCTCCGGGTGCTGTTCATCAATGCACACAGAGATCACAGGCTCGCAGGTGGGTCGCTCTTCCTCTTCACGACCCTCTGCAATCTGTAATTGCTACAAGAGGGTGGTTAGGTCCTTCACTTGATCGGACCCGGCCTTCGCTTTCTTCCGTGGCCCTTGTGAGTCCGAGTCGTCTTTCTTTTGGTCGTGAGCTTCTGGATTCAATCCCTTGCTCTCTTCACGGTTGCGCAACTTGTGCTCTGCTAAGAAGCACGTGCGTGAATCCCTTTGACTACCAAAGATCGTGTGAACGCCTTGGCTGGTTGGGAATTTCAAGCAAAGGTGGTATGTCGACGGCACTGCTCGCATCTGACTGAGCCATGGTGTCCCCATAATCAGATTGTAGATGGCAGGATGATCGGACACTGCGAAGTTGACCATCTTCTTAACACCTCCAGCTTGGACTGGCAGGCGGATCGTTCCCCGTGTCCAGGTTGTTTCACCTGAGAAGCCCGTTACAGGCTTTGGCTGTCCTGTGATGAGGGACTGGTCGATCTTCATCTTCTCGAGTGTTTCCCGGAAGATAACATCCACTGAGCTTCCGGTGTCAATGAGGACTCGAGCGACATTGAAGTCGTAGACGGTCAGGTTGATTACCAACAAGTCATTGTGCGGATGATCGATGCCTTCAGCATCCTCTTCGTCAAAAGTGACGGGATCACTAGCACGCCTTATTGTTGGAGATGTCGAGATGTTGGCGCAAACCTCAGCGCGCCGCTGATAGGCCTTGATCGCAGCTTCGTTATCGGCACAGTATTACGATCCTCCCAGGATCACGGAGATAGTACCATGGGTGCTTCCGTTTTCGGGATTATCTCCACGACGCTGTCGCCTGGGGTTCTCAGTCTGGATCTCAGTAGCATCTCGAAACTTCTCCTCTGGCTTGAAGTCCGATAGACTGATGTTACCCTTGAGGGTGCCTTCGGCCAGCCTAGCAGCTAGCTGTCGCCCCAACTCTCGGCACCTCGCGGTGGAGTGCCCAGTTGCTTTGTGAAAATCACAATACAACTTCTCATCGTACTCCTTCGGGTCTCTTACCCAAGTGAGATTTCCTCTGCCATGTCCCCGACCACGGCCTCGACCTCTGCCGTAGCCAGGTGAATCGATCTGGTAATTGTGAGCTCCGCCTGCTCCCCCTTCAAACTGAACGAAGGCGGGATTACTTCTTTTAGAAGTAGCTGGGGTCAGAACCTGGGAAGGTTCGCCTATCTGCTTCGCTTTACCACCCCTCTTGGCGCGGAGCTCTTCTTCGCTTCGGGCAAAATCAGCTGCACGGTGAAGGGCGTCCTGAATCATCGTTGGAGGATTGATGGTGAGCTCTTGCCAAAACGGGGATGGACATCTCACTGCACCCCTCAACGCTTCCAGTGCGGATGTGCTACTGATTCCATCCACCTTTGACAAGGTGTCCTTGAACCTTGTCATGAAAGACCGCAAGCTTTCACCTTCTGCTTGCTTGTTGGTCCACAGGTCCGCATCGTAGATCTTCCGTTCAGCGAAGATGTTATAGTGTTGGACGAACATCTCGGTGAGCTGCTGGAAGGTGTGGATAGAATTCTTCTCCAGCTTGTAAAACCACTGGAGGGCAGGTCCTTTCAAGCTTTCCACGAATAGCTTGCAATATCCGATGTCCTTCTCGGAATCTCTGAAATTCGCCCTTCCTAGGGCCACCTCAAACTCCATCAGATGATCAGCGGGATCGGAGGTCCCTTCGTAAGTCGGAAGCCTAATCCTTCCCGGGTCAGAAATCCTAGCCCCTGAGATGTTATCTGCGAAGGGGGTGTTCCGTGCCTTCTCCAACACGTAAGCGACCCCGGGAGCCTTCCCGATGCTCCGATACATCTGCAGTTTAGTCGTCATCAGATCTAAGACGACATGATCCAGCTGGGACTTCAGGGCGGCGACCTCTTCGTCACGGGAGCCTCGAGGAGTCCTGCGCTCCTGCTCCCTTCTGTAGTAACCTGCTGTAGTCCGGGCCACTTCTTCCCCAGCCTCAGCGTCGCCAGTAGCTGTATCGGTTCGAACTCGCCTCCGAGGGGGGTGATCTTCGTCTGACTCCTCGATCACACGCTCAGGAGTCGGATCGAAATCCCGACGAGGCGGTGGTGGAGGCAGATCCTCCAGATCCGAGTGATCGGTCCGAGGTGGCAGCTCCTCGTGTTGACCCCTCCAAGTAGCTTGCAGTGTATTGAATCTGAGGCGCGTCGGACGGACACGGGACCTTCTGCGCTTCCTCTTCTTGAGCGATTGCAGCTCGCTGGCCGTATCGTCAGTCTTCTTCACCAGAGTCTCAAGCATCTGCTTGATCTGTGTGAGGTCAATTGCGGCGTTAGGAGCGGGAGGCACCGTGTTCTCCGTGGAGTTGCTTCTGTCTTTGTCGTGCTGGTGAGACGAAGATCCTTCGTTGCTCATGGTGTTGCTTGACATCGTGATCGTGTGATGAAAACCCTAACTCTTGAGTGTCATAAATCTGCAGTTGGTCCCCTTAGTCGGCGCCAAATTGTGGGGGTCGAAACCAACACAACTAGAATTTGTAAGAGTTCTAGGGAAGCTTGTGAGATTTCTATGGTAAGCTAGGGCCAAGAAAGATGTAAAGAGATTGTTTATTGCTCAGAACAGCTTTGAGTACAAGTTTGCCTATTGAAAATTGCGGGTCCCCCCCTGGGGTGTTTACAAAGGAGGTATATATACTCCATCGAAGGCGGCTTCGCTTCCTAAGTCTTTGCGGAATCGCATTGCTTGAGTCGGTTCTACCGAAGTGGGCTAGAGAGTGTGTTGGGCCGAAGACAGCATCAGCGACCATGGCGAGCCTGCGGTCGGCCCATGGCGACCGAGCCTGTAGTCGGCCTTCAGCGACCGAGCTTGCAGTCGGCCCATGGTGACCGAACCTATGGTCGGCCTACAACAACCGAGCCTGCGGTCGGCTCATGGTAACCGAACCTGCGGTCGGTCCATGTTGACGATGCGTGGTCAGCACCATCCGGCTCCGGCTCCTTCTCGCTCCGCCTCGGTTCACTCCGTTGTTGTACGCTCTGCTTCCCAAGAAAACTTAGGCGCCGCTACGCCTTCCGTGTACCTGGAGAGCCATTTCTTCAATTGTCTCGCCTTCAGATGTTAACGTTGGGAGGGTGAATACCGACCCCAACAGAGCCTTTTTCTGGTGAAGGAGTAGTCAACGAAGCAGACGGTTTTTTCTACTCTTGCGGGCTCATCTTCTCCCCAAGAGTTTCAATTTTCATGTTTCTTTGTCTTCCCCTTTAAATTCACATGCTAAGTTTCACTTTCCAACCCTAATTTGGAGATAAATCCAGATGAGAAGATGATTGAAAGGAAGACCTAACTTGTTTTTCAGTGAGTGCATAAAGGAGATGAAAAACTGACGATGTTGTTGTTCATCTCTGATGTTGTTCTTAGAGATGAGAAGATAAATAGATCCATTTGGAGAAGATAATTACGAACATTTAAGGAAGAACGTTTAAGCGATGGGAGGCGTTATGTACATGAGGAAAATCACAAATATCGGAGAAAGAGAAACTAAGATATTGAAACCTAATGTGAAAAGCTTAAGCGTCCGAATAAACCTCGAAGGTTTTATCAGTTATGTGTGTAACCCATGATGATGTGGCTAATTGTTGATATGGCTTTAATCTCATTGGTTGATTATTTCTGAACCATAAAGTGATATTGGGCTTGTTATCATAATTGGGCTGAACCAAAAGCGGAAAACGTAGATGAGATGTCAAATTTAAGGTCTCTAATTGGCTGATTAAATAGGGGATGACATGTCAATTTTATTAGCTAAAAATATTCAGAGTTTTTTTTCTTAGGTGGCATGTCTTAGAGCTCACAAATTCTCTCCCTTTTATATAAAGGAGATTTTTTTGAGTTATTATTCACAACATGTTATCAACACGAGCGTCTCTTAATCCGAACCGTTTATTAATCCGTTCCGATCATACGTACGTGAGTAACACCAGAAATTGTCACGACTTGAGATCATGGATGGAGATATATGTCTAGCAGAGAGTGCAACAACGCACACAATACTTAAAGATAAAAAGTATTTCTCTGATCTCAAATTAAATAACTCCGTCGAAAGCGTGAGTACCATAAGTGGTAATGCAAAAATTATTAAAGGCCATGGAAATGCTAGTTTTTAATGCCAAGGAAAACGAGATTTGAAATAAGTGATGCATTATATTCCCCAGATTCATATAGAAACTTGATAAGTTTCAAAGATATCAGAAAGAATGGATATCATATTGAAAGTATGAATAAAGATGACATTGAATATCTTTGCATTACATTGGAAGAGTTGCCAATGATGTCCTCCGAATTATATTGCACAAAGATAAATATGACTAAGTCCTATGTTACAATAAACCATAAGTTTACTAGTACATTTAAAATCTCGCATGAAAGGCTCAGACATCCAGGATCAGTCATGATGAGAAGAATTGTGCAAAATTCGAATGACCACCCATTGAAAAACGAAACGATTTTTCAATCACGAGAGTTTTCATGGAAAACATGTTCTCAAGGAAAACTCATAGTGAGGCCGTCTCCAGCCAAAGTTGGGAATGAATCCCCTGTAATCCTGGAGAAAATACATGGTGATATATGTGGACTTATCCATCCACCATGCGGGCCGTTTAAGTAAATTTATGGTATTGATTGACGCATCAAGTAGATGGTCACTTGTGTGTCTATTGACCACAAAAAATACGGCTTTCGCAAAATTCTTTGCCCAAATTATAAGATTGAAAGTACAATTCCCCGATTATACAATAAGAAAGTAAAACTAGATAATGCAGGTGAGTTTACTTCACAAGCTTTTGATGAGTATTGTATGTCAATGGGAATCGATGTTGAGCATCCAGTGCCCCATATGCATACACAAAATGGTATGGTTGAGAGCTTGAAAAAATGGCTACAATTAATCGCAACCCCATTGATACTGAGAACAAAGCTCCCAATTTCTGTATGGGGACATGCTATACTGCATGCGGCAACATTGGTCCATGTAAAGCCAAGTGCATATAATAAATATTCCCCACTATAGTTAGCATCTGGTCAAGAACCAAATATACCCCATCTCTGAGTTTTTGGTTGTGTAGTCTATGTTCTGATAGCACCACCGCAAAGAACAAAAATGGGGCCGCAACGGAGATTGGGGATATATGTCGGGTATATACGTCACCAAGTATAATAAGATATCTTGAACCAGTAACTGGTGATATGTTTACGACACGTTTTGCCGATTGCCCATTTATGAGGAAGAATTCCTTGCGTTACGACTAAAGATGTTACATGGTGTACTCAATCTTTGGTTTATCTTGATCCCCCAACAAAACAACGCGAGTTGGAAGTTCAAAAGGTTGTTCACCTACATAATACGGTAATCCAGTTACCAAATGCGTTCACAGGTACAAGAAGAGTAATGAAATCATATATACTTGCTGCTAATGTTCCATCAAGAGTCGATGTTCCTCGAAAACATATGGATGGAAGCAAAGAGAATGAAGCATTCAGTTAAAGCGAGGGAGGCCAATGGGCTCAAAAGATAAGAATCCTTGCAAGAAAAGAAAATGGTTGAGCAAAATAAAAGGATTCAAGAGAAATCTAATAATGAGACATGTCTAGAGGACATAAATGAAAAAGGTCTAGAGAAATTAGATATAGAGAAACATCCAGAAGACGTAGAAAATTCAGAAAATTTTGAGATATCCATCAGCTACGCCCAAAATGGAAAATTATGGGGTATAAATAAAATTGAAGATATTGATGGGATATTCTCTTTCTCTATATCAAAAGAAATTGATTTTGATGATGATCCAGATCAAAAATCTGTAAAAGAATATCAAGAAAGACTTGATTGGAGAAATGGCAAGAGGCCATGTGATGTAGGCGGAAGCTTCTAGGGATAGAACTAGATCCGTTGATTCTGAGAATACCCGGAAACTAGGGTTTGAGAGTCCTCCTCTCAGGGATTTGAAGGAATTTCATCAGGTTTTACAGGTTTAATCTCAATTAAACAACCTAGTGAGAATTCAATAGCCTATGATCTAGGGTTTGTAAACAATGAATCTAGAACAGATCTCGAATATACCTGGAGATTAGCAGCGGAATAAGATCAGGGATATGAGATCAATTAGCTCCTCAAGTGTTGAGCCTCTACTGTTAGTCCACACGCACACAAACTGGAATCCGCCAGGATGCTAGTACCGGTAGATCGGATCTCTCAGGGAACCCTTGTGTTTTCAGAAGGTGGCTGTCAAACTTTCTCAAAGTCTCTATCTCCAGGTCGTGCCTCATCTATCATATATATAGGCTCTAGAGAAAACCTAATTAAGTCATTAAACCGAAATCACTATTCCGGTTTTTAGCCCGTGTCGATCGACACACTAATGTAGTGTCGATCGACACCTCCTCTAAAACACGATTCTTATATGTATCAAATACACATCATTCGATCATTACATTAATGATCATTCCCACATAAAGTAAATCCAGTTTGCTTAGGTGTGTAACCCTGTAGGATCATATAATACTAGTAATGAGTTCATAACTCATAGATCATGAGTAGCTTCTAGCAAAACGTCATGACCACCTAATATCAAATGAATGTCTAATCTCGACAGTACAACTATCACTAGAGTGAATACAAGTGTGATCACAGGACATTCCCAACAATCTACCACTTGTACTAGAATCAACTATTCCCATAATCTCTTCGTCTCTATATCTCGATATGGCATAAGGCAAGAACCGTGTCATCCTTATTATAGCAAATTCCATCTTGTTTCATCCCTGTTAACTTACATATTTCATGATACACCCAATCAATGCCTTTATAGTCACCTGTTACGGCTGACGTTTGACAAAGTCAAAGCAGACCAATTCATATGCAAGAAATCATGATTAACTCAGGTCTAAGGACTATACTCTATAGTCGTAATGAGAACCTCTTATGACACTTATATAACTATCCTGTAGAGTTCTCATTAGCGGGTCATGTCCGATCATATGTTCTCTAACATATATCTATGTGATTGACTTTAATACTCTTTTTAATGACTCCATGAAACTTAGTCATCAGTCACCTCACATACCAGTCTCACATGGTTGTTAGTGTCCCACTTTAACAACCTTGACCAGGGACTAATATAATCTATGTCATTTATCACTTATAGGGTTTCATGATCAAGTCCTCAACTTGATGACCTATAAAACGCCATAAATTACTTTGGGACTATTATTCAATTATCCAATAATCAAATAATACATGAAACAATTTCATCATGACATAACCAAAGTATGTCTATATGAACATCATAATATAACCAAATCCATTACAACTCCCACTAGAATCAAGATCACATCTTAATATATCCAATACCTACAGCAGGAGGGTGAAACTCATGCTTAGGTCGTGGGAGAGGCTGCGGCGCTCTGCTTGGAACCCTTTCCAACAAATCGCAGGCCACGGTGCTCTGCTTGGAACCCTTTCCAACAAACCACACCGCCATATAGACACAAGACATAACCAGGTTCCGACCAGAAATCGTCTTTGTCCGTCTAACCACTCTCAACAAAAACCATTACTTCCTCAGTTTAACAAGCTCCTATCCTTAGTATTCCTCAAATACTTGAGAATATTCTTGGTAACTGTCCAGTGACTTTCACATGGATCATATTGGTATCCACCCGTCATGCTTAAAACACAAGCAATATCTGGACGAGTGCAGGTCATGGCATTCATGATGGATTCCACTGCATACGCCTGGGAATCCTACTCAAACGTTCTTGCTCAGCCAGTGTCTAGAGACATTGCATCTTGCCAAGATTAATGCCATGAGACATTGGTATGAGGCCCTTCTTGGAATTATGCATACTGAACCTGTCCAAGACCTTATCACCATAAGCATCTTGACATGATCCAATTAGCCTGCCCAATCTATCTCTATAGATTCTTATTCCAAGAATTCACGCGGCTTCTCCCATGCCTTTCATTGAAAAATAACTTCCGAGCCAAGTCTCTAAAGACTAAAGCAACAGAACGTCATTTCCGAGAAGAAGTATGTCATCTACATACATAACGAGAAATGCAACTACACTCCCACTAGTCTTCTTGTAAACACATGGTTCCTCTTTTTCCTGATGAAGTCAAACCTTTTGACAGCTTTATCAAAATGAAGATTTCAACTCCGTGATGCTTGCTTCAATCCATAGATGGATCGATGAAGCTTGCATTCTTTCCCAGCATTACTAGGATCTGTGAAACCTCAGGTTGTGTCACGTACACATCCTCTTCCAGAATTCAATCAAGGAAAACTGTTTTTCACATCCATCTGCCAAATCTCATCACCATGATTAATGGCAGTTGCTAGGATAATCTGAATGAGTTTAAGCATAGCGACTGGGGAATAGGTCTCTTCATAGTCATACCATGAATTTGCTTGAAACCTTTAGCCACAAACTTAGCTTTGTATATCTGCATATATCCATCCACGTCAATCTTCTTCTTGAAGATCCATTTACACTCAATGGCTTTTACACCATCAGGTAAATCTACCAAGTACCATACCTGGTTTTCTGACATGGATCCCATTTCGGATCTAGCGGCTCCAAGCCACTTTTCGGAGTCCGGGCCCAACACTGCTTCTTCAAAATTCGCAGGCTCGTCATTGTTAATGATCAACAAGTCATGACAATCGGTCACAAGAAATCCATATCTCTCGTGATCGTTACGAATCCTTTCGGATCTGCGAACTTCAGGCACCACAGATGTAGGTTCTACAACTCTTTGCAGATCCAGATACTGCTCTTCCTTAACAGGTCGAGTAGTCTCCTGTGGTTCTCAAACATCTTTGAGTTGTACTTCACTCCCACTGTTCTTCTTGAAAAGACAATATCTCTCAAGAAAACATAGTTCTTAGCAACAACACTTTGTTCTCAGAACGGTTGTAGAAGTAGTAAGCCTTGATTTCCTTAGGACAACCAGTGAAGTAGCACTTATCGGATTTGGGTGCGAGCTTATCATATTTTACATAAGCCTCACAACCCCAAATTTTCAGGAAAGACAAACTGGAACATTTCCAGTCCACATCTCATGTGGTGTCTTTTCAATTGATTTTGATGGAACCCTATTTAGTGTAAACTCAGACATTTCTAGAGCGTATCCCTAAAAGAGATAATGGAAGATCTTTGTGACTCATCATTGATCGAATCATATCCAATAAGGTCTAATTCCTCCTCTCGGAAACTCTATTCCATTGGGGCGTTCCAGGAGGAGTGAGCTGTGAAACAATTCCACACTCTCTCAGATGATCACTTAACTCTTGACTTAAGTATTCTCCTCCGTGATCTGATCGAAGAAATATTCTCCTCCGCGATCTGATCGAAGAGCTCTAATACTTTTGCCAATTTGATTATGTACTTCATTCTGGAATTCCTTGAACTTTTCAAAGGATTCCGACTTGTGACTCATTAGATAAACATAGCCATGCCTACTGAAGTCATCAATGAAGTACTGAAAATTTCCTCTAGCACTGGTGCCCATCGGGCCGCAAACATCTGTATGTATAAGGTTGTAGGGGTCGAATATCCCCTAGAAAAATCGATAAGCCTAAAACGACGTCGTATTCGCCGAACCGGCCCAATAGTCGAAGTCCAGAAGATAAAGGCCCACTAAAGGCCCATTACTATTTGTCCGAACCGACTTATTTCTCTATAAATAAGCATGTACCCCCCTCATTTGTAAGAAGGGGATTTTCTGAACTATAATAAGACAAAACAGCTTCTTAGCTAATCAATAAGAACAACTCGTCAGGAACCCTAATTCGAACTTTGTCTTTGTGTTTGAAATCCTAAAGGAGCTCTCTTACGAAGAATCTTCATAAATTCAATTGTGTGAAATTCCAGCTCGCACAATTTGGTGCTAGAAGGAGGGTGGCTACTCGCACACTAGCTTCATACACGAAACAAACACTTAGACGAACTCGCTAAGATGTCAATAACGAACCCGCAATCTCCAGGGGGCGACGGTAGTTCAGGTCCGAGCGAACCCATTGTGGATGGGCAAACCAACGTAAACAGCAGTCCGCTTTGGAGCAAGGAGCAGACGGATCTATCCCTACAGGAAACCAAACAACCATCCATACCGTGTCGACCGACCCGGCCACACCGAAAGCTTACGGTCAGCTCAAAGCAATGCTCGAGCAGTTGCTCAAGCAGTCGCAGAATCAAGAGACTATCAATAGCAACATGACCACCGAAATCAGAGCCTTGTCGACGGCTCGTCAGCCTCAAGGACATCCTCATCGTGCCGCGCTTCACATCACCCTGACAACTCTCACTTTCTCCCCAGTGGCCTCGCCATCAGCTCGCGGGGCTCGCGGGAATCAAACACCATCACCTCTCAGAGACAGGGTCGCCCCCATCGCAGGTGCAACCGACGACGTAGTTGCAATCGCGGACTATCTGGAGGAGCGTGAATTCGGAGCCGCACGACCCAATCGACCGGCCAGTTATATCCAAAGCCGGGAAGAGGGTGAAATCGTGGAGAATATGCGATGGACGGAGCAGGCCGAAGCCCCGACCAATCGCAGAACTATCGCTACGCAGCAAAGGGAGATGGACGAGCTCAAAGCCATCATGCAGCAGACAGCCCGCGATCTCAAGGATATGAGATCACAGGTCCATCGCGCAACCAACAAGGCGCCAGAGATCGACCGTGTTCTTGAAGAAGCTCGCACTACTCCTTTCACCGAGCGAATAACAAAGACACGTCCATCCGATCCGGGGAAGCTCAAGCTTCCTATTTATGATGGAAAGGGCGACCCCACGGAGCACATAAGGGCTTTCTCAATTGCTATGGGGCGAGCTAATTTCCGACTCGACGAAATTGACATTGGTTGCTGCCTCCTCTTCGTGGAGCACCTCAAAGGGGCAGCCCTCTATTGGTTTACGGGAATGAAAAGGAACTCGATCGACAGCTTCGCACAGCTGTCCGAAGCTTTCCTAAAGCAGTACTCCATCTTAATCAAACGCAGGTCGTCGGAGGCAGACCTTTACACCTTGTCGCAGGCGGCCAGCAAACCCTTAGGAGTTTTTATTGAACGCTTGAAAGCGATGCTTACTCAAGTGAAAGGGATTGACGACCAGTCCGCACTAAGTGCACTGCGAAAAGCCCTGTGGTACGACTCGGATTTCCAAAAGTAGATGACCGTCAACGAGCCCTCGTCTATTCAAGATGCGCTTCATCGCACTAATGGTTTCGCGAAGAGCGAGGACGAAACCAAGATCCTAGGCCAGAAGTATGGGAAGGCCAGAACTCCTATTCCGCAGGGAGCCCCGACTCCAGGAAAGAAGAAGCAAGGCAACTATGTGCTTCACAAGGGAGGTTTTAAAGGTGCCCATAACTATCAGGTCGACTTGCCCGGCTATGGTCGAGGAAGAGGGCGAGGTCGCGGAAGCGGCACTCCAGGCCACAGTAATGGCAACACTTGGACGAGGAACTCGCAGTTTGACGAGTCTGCGTATTGCGACTTGCACAAAATGGGCGGGCATTCGACGGCTAATTGCAGAGTGCTCGGTATGCGACTCGCAGCGAAGCTAGCCGCCGGAGAACTCAGAGGAAAATAAGTGTCAACGATTTTCAACTCGAGCAGTTCGACGATGTAAGAGAAGGAGAGGGTCCGTCTGGGGACAATAACAAGAGTAACAAGCGAGACAGGCAGAACGACAACGAGGTCCACCTCAGCAGGCGAAACGATAACGAAGGCCGAGGCGGCTCGAAGCAAAAAATCTGCAACATGATCATAGGCAGCTCGCGTTATTGCTCAAACACCGTCTCGTCAATCAAAGCTCATCAGAGACGAGCTGAGATAGGGCGAACAAACCCAACCCGTCTAAGTTTCCAAACGATATCATCCAGTTCGAAGAGAACGAGATTGATGACATTGACAAACCTCATGACGACCCGCTTGTCATCAGACTCTCCGTCGTAGGATGGGACACGGGTCGCGTTTTGATCGATACAGGAGGCACAATCGACATCATTTTCATAGACGCTCTTAAGCGTATGGAAATTGACCTCGCTCAAGTCGAATCCTATCCTAAGCCTTTGACCGAATTCAATGGTGAAACTACAATGACACTCGGCACGATCAAACTTCCTGTATGTGCGGAAGGCGTGACTAAAATAGTCGAGTTCGCAGTTTCAGATAACCCGGCAATTTATAACATGATAATGGGAACTCCTTGGCTCAATTTGATGTGTGCCGTCGCTTCAACATACCATCTCTGCCTCAAGTTTCCAACCAAAAGCGGAGTCAAAACTATTAGAGGGAGTCAGGCGGAGTCACGATCTTGCTTCATGGCCGCGCACAAGCTAAGGAGTCAATCGCGACCCCGATCCCGAACGAAAAGCGCAAAAAGATTAAAACTGACAGAGAGCCCGTCAAAGATCTCTCGAACGTTTTGTAAAAACTACAGATCGTGGAAGCCGCCGTGGAAGAAGGAGCTGGTCCGACATGCGAACCCGTCATATCGGTTTGCATAGACGACGAGTTCCCAGAAAAATGTGTGGAGATAGGCGCAACGCTTGATGAAGCCGTCAGGCTCGACCTCGTCGAATTCCTTAAAAAGAATGTAAGTACTTTCGCGTGGGCGGCCGAGGATATGCCCGGGATCAATATTGACATCATCAGTCACGAGTTGTATGTTGATACAACCTTTAAGCCTATAAAGCAAAAGAGAAGGCGACTCGGGCCAGATAGAGCTCAAGCAGTAAATGACGAAGTCGAAAGACCCTTGCGAGCCAGATCGATTGCCGAAGTTAGATACCCTGATTGGCTCGCTAACCCAGTCGTCGTAAAGAAGAAGAATGGCAAATGGCGAGTCTGTGTAGACTTCACGGATTTGAACAAAGCATGCCCGAAAGACAGTTTCCTTCTTCCTCATATCGACCGCCTCGTCGAGGCAACATCCGGGTACAGACTATTATCGTTAATGGATGCTTTTTTTGGCTACAACCAAATCTTTATGCACCCCGGCGATCGCGACAAAACGTCCTTCATCACAGATCGCGGAATCTACTGCTACAAAGTCATGCCTTTTGGCCTTAAGAACGCTGGGGCTACTTATCAGCGATTGGTGAACAGGATGTTCGAAGACCTCCTCGGCAAGACAATGGAGGTCTACATAGACGATATGCTCATCAAGTCGCTCGAGGAGAAGGATCATGTCGGCCACCTCGCGGAATGTTTTGCGCTATTAAACAAGTATAACATGAAGCTCAATCCGGCTAAGTGTCGTTTCAGCGTAACATCGGGCGAGTTCCTCGGCTATATGGTAACTCGTCGCGGAATCGAGGCGAATCCAAAACAAATCCACGCGCTCATCCAAATGGTCTCGCCTAAAATGAAAAGAGAAATCCAACGATTAACAGGAAGAGTCGCAGCGTTGAACAGATTCATCTCGCGTTCTACTGACAAATGCTTGCCTTTTTATGAAACGCTCAAGGATAAAAAGGGGGCAGCTCGACAAGCTTTCGAGTGGACAGAGAAGTGTGAAGCAGCCTTCCAGGAGTTGAAGCGATATCTCGCGACTCCACCTGTTTTGACAAATACCGTAGCAGGCGAGCCGCTCTATCTTTACATCGCGGTCTCCGCCTCAGCAGTCAGTGGAGTTCTAATTCGCGAAGACGACACCGAGCAGAAGCCCGTTTTCTACGTCAGTAAGTCTTTAACCGAGGCGGAAACAAGATATCCTCTGACGGAGAAATTAGCACTCGCGGTTATTACGTCGGCTCGCAAGCTTCGACCTTATTTTCAATCGCACTCGATCGTTGTTCTTAGTACTTTTCCGCTACGAGCTGTTCTCCATAGCCCGACTCAATCCGGGCGACTCGCCAAATGGGCTATTGAATTAAGCGAGTTCGATATCGAGTATCGCAGTAGGACGACAATCAAGGCACAAGTGTTGGCCAATTTTCTAATTGAATTACCGGAGGCGGCGGCCTTGACGGAAACCGAAGACTCATCCCAAGTCTGGCAGTTACATGTCGACAGCTCGTCATCCAAACACGGGTCGGGAGTAGGCATTCGACCATCGTAACCAGACGGGAAATCTTTGGAACAATCATTCCGCCTCGGCTTCAGAGCATCGAACAATGAGGCAGAATACGAGGCTTTACTCGTAGGTCTTTAATTGGCTAAAGCGCTTAAAATGACAAGGATATAAGCCTTTTGCGACTCTCAACTCGTCGTGAATCGGTTCAATGGCGAATACGCGACAAAGGACGAACGCATGGAAGCATACCTCACCCTCGTCAAGACGCTAACAGCGGAATTTGAACTTTTTACCTTAACAAGAATTCCAAGAGCAGAGAACTCACAAGCAGATGCCCTCACTTCACTCGGCTCGTCGTCACAGCCAGAAAAGCTCTTCAAAGAATCGTCCAGGTCGAGTTCCTCGAAAAACCAAGTATTGCAGTCGCCAAGGAAGTCAACGTGCTGATGAGATCTCAAGCCGCGAAGCAAAGAACGAATCAAAGCAACGGCTCGCCTACTCGTCCTGAGGCAGATCCAATGGACCTCGACCAAATCAAAGGTACTGCCAATCCTTTTCCAATGGATCTCGACCAGCCCGACTCAATCGCACCAGATGGGACGACGGATGTGATGAAGGGAAGCAACAAGCTCGATCCGGATAATACGGCTTTTAACCGCGGTCTTCTCCCCGAACAAGTCAAAGAATTACCCCAAGATGCTTACCCGTGTAGCGAGGAACCACCACCGGAGCATGAAGTCGTCGACATTCCCGTTGACGACGAGACAAAAGTTTATGGTTGCGACGCCAAGTGGATGGCCGATGTTCGTGAATATCTTGCAGACGGCAAAGTGCCAATAGAGAAATAGGCGGCTCGCAAGTTAAAGGCGCAGTCGTCTCGTTACGTTTTATTCCGCGGAGAAGTCTTCAAATGGCGACTGTCTGGGCCACTCCTCATCTGCGTCGAAGGGGAAGCAGCTCGCAAGATAATGCACGAAGTTCATGGTGGATCCTGCGGCAACCATTCGGGAGGTCGCTCACTTGCCATCCGGATTAAAAAACATGGATATTTTTGGCCAACCATGATAAAAGACTGCGAATTATTCGTGGCGAAGTGCGAGAAGTGTCAACGTCATGGTCCTTTCATCCACCAGCCTACGGAATTTTTGAGCTCGGTCACCTCGCCTTATCCATTCATGCGATGGGCGATGGATATTGTTGGCCCGCTCCATCCGTCTCGGTAGAAGCGATACCTATTGGTCCTAACAGACTATTTTTCGAAGTGGATCGAAGCCGAAGCATTTGGGTCGATCAAGGACAAGCACGTCGAAAACTTCGTTTGGAAAAACATCATTTGCCGACACGGCGTTCCCTACGAAATAGTGACCGACAACGGTTTGCAGTTCATCTCCAAGCGCTTCGAACTTTTCTGCGACAAGTGGAAGATCAGAGTCAGCAAATCAACACCGCGCTGTCCGCAGGGCAACAGACAGGCAGAAGCGTCGAACAAAACACTTATTCACGGCTTAAAGACTCGCCTCGACGTAAAGAAAAGTCGTTGGGCAGATGAACTCGAAGGCGTTTTATGGTTCTATCGAACCACGCCTCGTCGCGCTACTAGCAAGACGCCTTTCGTCCTTGTATACGGAACAGAGTGCGTGATTTCTCCCGAAATCCACTTTCCAGGAGTTTGCCGACGACTCCTTCCAAAACAAGAAAGTCTCAATCATCTTCTCATGATCGACGAGCTCGACCTTATCAACGAAAGGCGCGATCAAGCTCTTATCAAGATGACTGAATATCAAATAGCAGCCGCCAAGTATTACAACTCCAAGGTGCGAGTTTGGCGTTTTTATGAAGGAGATCTCATCCTTCGTGCGGTATTTCAGAATACAGTCGAGACGAATGCCGGCAAGCTCGGCGCTCATTGGGAAGGACCTTACCAAATCACAAAGGTGGTTCGTCCGGGCATCTACAAAATCGCAAACATGAAAGGCGAGATGATCCCGCGTTCCTGGAATGCGCGACATCTTAAAAAGTATTACTGCTAAAATCTAAGTATTTAGAATTGAACTACGGCGCGACTAGATCCCTTCGCACGGTACGTAGGCAGCTCGTTTTCGAACGAGTTCAGTTGCCCCCCTATTCGAAAAAAGGGGGGGGAGTGGGTCCGTATATCCATACTCCCAAACCCGATGTAATAAACTAAGGTCGTTAAGACGCGACAGCTCGCAAACGACTTAAACGTCTACACGCGGCAGCTCGCAAACGACTTAAACGTCTACACGCAACAGCTCGCAAACGACTTAAACGTCTACACGCGGCAGCTCGCAAACGACTTAAACGTCTACACGCGGCAGCTCGCAAACGACTTAAACGTCTACACGCGGCAGCTCGCAAACGACTTAAACGTCTACACGCGGCAGCTCGCAAACGACTTAAACGTCTACACGCGGCAGCTCGCAAACAACTTAAATGTCTACACGCGACAACTCGCAAACGACTTAAATGTTGGCACTCAACAATTTGCAAACGACTTAGTTGTCTAAACGCGACGTTGATGTCGACTCATCGTCTTTACTGACCATAATGGCGATCTATAACACTTCATCGCGAAGTTTACATATACATCCATAAATGGATAAAGTGCGCTATATAAATTTAGAGTTCATCACTGGAGCGGATGTATTCAGTGGAATATGACTGTAAACCAGGATGTTCATCTCGCAAACCCAGTTATACTTAACACTGGTCGAACTTGGCAAAAATAATCTGGTCAGAGGTTATAATCGGGTAAGAGATTCTGTGGAATTCATCTATACTCCGAAATTTGCTTAAAGTAACAAACTACAACAGGCCTAGCTTGATCAGCTAGAACAGGCCTCGCCGAACATGGCGAATCTTTACGGTGACACTAAGCCTAAGCGTCTTAAAACCACATCGCCTCTAAGTGTCTTAAAACCGCATCGCCTTTAAGCGTCTTAAAACCGCATCACCTCTAAGAATCTTAAAACCGCATCGCCTTTAATCGTCTTAAAACCGCATCGCCTCTAAGCGTCTTAAAACCGCATCGCCTTTAAGCGTCTTAAAACCGCATCACCTCTAGGCGTCTTAAAACCGCATCGCGTCTAAGCGTCTTAAAACCGCCTCGCTAAACGAGCTCTAACAAGGCCACAACAAAAAGGCGAATCATAAAGAAATCAAACAAATCGCAAGAAATCCAAATTTTTCATATAAATTTGGGTCCGACCAACTCGGCAAGTGAAAAATGTCACTAGTTGGATAAAGCCGTCCAGGCAACAAAACAAAACAAGTCTTAAAAACTTCAACAGAAAAGAGAACAAATCCTAAAAATCTATTGCAAGTTTAGACTAGGCGACCAGCTCGCCTCCTTCGACACCTTTTTTTCGGCGACCAGCTCGCCTTCTTCAACTCCTTCGTTCTCGGCTGGAGCAACAATGCCAATCGAACTCGCCACCTCGCCAGTCTTCGGATCATGTTCTAAGGGAGCCGGCTCGTGCTGAAGTTCAGTTGATGCAGCTAGGACGGGATCAACAATCTCGTCAGCCTCATCCGACTCGCTCTCGCACAACTCCTCACTCGCGTTTCGCAGTCGCATTCCCAATGAACCGGATCCCGAAGCTACATTAATACCGACAGATTTAGCACTGATCTCGACTCGCGGTGAAACAACTATATCTGCTACATTAATGGGGACGACATAGTTCATACCTAATATCTTCTTCAAATCGGCAACCATCACATCGAAGATCTCATCAGCTTTTTCAAGCGATGCCTTATTCTCGACCAGAAGAGCGCTTTCGGCCTTGGGGTCGAAAGGTTCTTCAGTGCTCTCCATATCGTCAAGGAGTTGGAGGTTGGACTCCGCTTGTGCAAGATGGACCATTTTCCTAATCGGCTTCTTCATTAGTTGACGAAACAGCTCGTTAGCACGGTCCAATTTAACTTGAACCTCAGCAGCCGCGGATCGCCTCGCGGATGAAGCAGCCGCTTCGAGATCCTTCTCGCGACTCGCTTTCAGAGCAGATATCTCTGCCTCCAGCTCGGCATTTTTGCCCTCAGCCTTCTTCTTCTCAAAACCGACTCTGTGAAGATGCATGCCCATGTCATCTGAGCTCTTCTTATACATATCTCGCTCAGCAGCGAGTAAGTTCATCCTCTCCGCGACCTGCTTCTTCTCGGCCTCTTCATTCCTCCTGGCCTCGTCAATGAAGGCCTGCCTTGACCTCGCCTCTTGGTCATACGCTATGACCATCATGTTGCAATGAGCGATAGTCTGCAGAAGAGTTGGAAATATAAGAAATGAAGCGAGACGAAACAGATGGAACAAATTGGAATTTACCTTAGCCTGGCGAGACGCGAATTCCTTGTAGAGCTCGCTCTTCACCAGCCTTTCCGGGATCGGCATGTTATCACCCGGGTATGTAACCTTAGCCATTAAGGCGGCTGCGGCTAAGGGATCATCGTAAAGTTCGACAGACTTTCCAGATCGCGGACCTGGAGGAATGGACTCGCCTTGAGGCAGAGTCGGCAGCTCGCGACGAGTTTTCTTTTTGTCGCCAGCTTTTCCCTTGCCTTTTTCAGAGGCAGAATGTTTTCGCTTCCGAACCAGTTGTTCCTCGGGCTCGATGAGCTCGTCCGTAATGGTAATCGGCTGTGAAGGAATAACAGCCAAAGTACCACTCGCGGCTACAGCAACCGCTTCATCATTCTTAGCGGCAGGGGTACTCTCGTTGTCGATACTCCGCTCGGACGTCTCGACAGCAGAAGCAATAGCCTTCGGGTCGGCCTTTTTCTTAGACTTCGCCGCTTTCTGCTTAGCAATATCATGGAAAGTAGGTTTGGGCGGCATAATGTCGAGGTCTTCGGATTCGCTTTGGTAGGGATGATCTTCCTCGTCATTTAAAGCAGACTCGCGAGCTCGAACAACTCTCCGATGATGGAAATGGCGATTCCAAAGACACTTTCGAGCCTTTAACTTGTTGAACAGATCGTCAATTCCGGGAACAGGAGTGAATAGCGGTCTGCGAGCTGTAAAATCAATTGAACAAAAGGTTAAGATAAAACATAAGGAAGCAGTTCGCGCGGTAAACTCTTAAGAAAATCTACCAAGTGTTCCCCACTTCGCTACCGCCGGATGTTCTTCTTCGACAGACGCAGCCGATATCAGTACAAAGAAGAACTGTTTCCGCCAACTGTGATCTTTGTTCGGGAAGTCGTCTAAAATTTTGTACTAAGGACGACTCGCCATATTGTACAACTTCTTGCCGCTCGGGTCGGTATTCCTGCAGAACTCGAGGAAATTAGTGAGATGACGAACTCCAAGAGGCTCGCCACATTCAGCAGCTCGCGACAGAAGTCCGACCAATTGACGAACTCCTCTTGTGTTGATCTGCGCGTGCGCAATTTTGTGAACCCACATGAATCGCAGAATCGCCGCGGGAATGGGGAATGTAAGGTAACAGTCCCTAAACCAGCACTCGTATGCAGTGAATTTGCCGGTAGGTGGATTGTCTTCTCGCTGCTCGGTAAACGGCGCGATTATCTCGACCGCGTCAGAGATTCCACATTCTGCACGAAGGATATCCAGGGACTCCTTGTCGCACCATGAAGAGTGTGGAGGCGGGCGTTGCTTTTGCCTCGACTTCTTCGTTTTCCTGACGGCTTTGGCCGCTCCGGATGCAATCCAGGCTTCCAATCTCTCTTTTTCTACGAGGGAATTGTACGCCCAGTTACATTCCTCAATCTTTACTTAGAAAGGCGGCTCGGCGGGACTAAATGGCTCGTCACGAAGATGTGGAATTTTAATGACTAGCCTTTGTTCGTTGGCAGCAGAAGTCTCGCCAATTTGCGAAGGGCGCGAGGTCCCAATTCCTTCTTCGAATCAGTTCGCGCAGCTCGCATCGGTGAAGCAGACACCCCCGTCTCGTGACTTTGCCGTAAGACGGGAGTGGGGTAGGAGAACAAGTCGGCAAGAGGAGAATTACCTCTAGCCCGATACTCTCGCGCAGAAGAACTCGCTTCCTCGCGCCCAGAAGGACTCGCCTCCTCGCGGCCGGAAGTACTCGCGTCCTCGCATCCGCGGAACCCGCCACAACTTGAGCTCGCATCAACGACCGACTCGCTATTGGCGGAATACGCCCAGTTCAATTTTTCCTTCTCAGCGAGCTCGGCAGATCTTGCAGACTTAATCGAATTCGTTGACGACATAATTTTCTGGATCAAAAAGGAGATTTTTCCGATTTCCTCTTAAGAACACGGCGGCGGCGAAGTGATGGGACAGCTAAAAACCCTATCAATACTTGAAAGAAAAACGAGAGAAAAGGGAGAGAGCAAACCTGTTTTTGGAGAAATGAGAATTATGAGATATCTGAGGAGCATCCCTCCTTTTATAAGCATAGCGCGGTTCAAGTTCCGAGGTGGGCCTCATTTTGATTTGGGCCGAGAATCTGGGCTAAGAGAATCACGGTTACGAGGGGAACCAGATTGACTTGCGATCCCGCGACGTCGTATTAGCTCGAAACACGATTTCACGAGTTCACCTCTGGTTTAACTCGCAACTTCAGGACTTCGTTTTCTCAAGACTTCGAATCTCAGCGATTACCATGACCTCGCAGTATTTATGGAGTCGATCAAGTCGCACCCTCGTAACTTGTTCAAATCAATCTCTTCAACAAATCAATTCGCGACTCCACAAACTTTCATTTCGTCGCCTCGCGCATATCGAGCGACTCGCAGATTTGCGAAATAATCTTCAAGCATCTCACAGATTTTGACCTCGAGCAGCTCGCGACTTAATCAGAAGCAACTCGCGACTTACTCAAAAGCAACTCGCGACTTCGTCTCATCAGGCAGCTCGTGACTTACTCAAAAGCAACTTGCGAATTCGTCTCATCAGGCAGCTCGCGACTTACTCAAAAGCAACTCGCGACTTCGTCTCATCAGGCAGCTCGCGACTTTCTCAAAAGCAGCTCGCGACTTAATCAGAATCAGCTCGCGATTTCCTCTCCATCAAAATCAACTCGCGACTTCGCCGTCTTCTTCAACTCGCGCCTCGCGAATTTGATATCATCTCCCGGATTCGCAACAACAAAAATCAACCTTTGAAGTCGACAGTGACGACTTGAACGAATGTGTGACTTGTGCTCTTTTTCCCTTGATCTGGTTTTTTCCCACCGGGTTTTCTAGACGAGGTTTTTACCGAGGCTTGTTCACACACACGTCGTCATCATCTTCGAGCGGCTCGCAGATTTGGAACATATCCATCTCATCGCCTCGCATGCTCAAGGAGCTCGCGCATTACGAACGCGATCAGCTCGCAACTTCGCAAGTTCAAAATTGACTCGCTGATAACGCCGCGTCGGCCAACTCGCCGAATTCGGTACAAACATGTCATCTGGGCTCGGCAACATCACCATCAACACGTTAACCGTCTAAACGGAAATCGATTCTTCATTTGGACACCCTTCAACACTTTTTAATCAAACTGTTGAACTGGGGGGCTAACTGTAGGGGTCGAATATCCCCTAGAAGAATCGATAAGCCTAAAACGACGTCGTATTCACCGAACCGGCCCAATAGTCAAAGTCCAGAAGATAAAGGCCCACTAAAGGCCCATTACTATTTGTCCAAACCGACTTATTTCTCTATAAATAAGCATGTACCCCCCTCATTTGTAAGAAGGGGATTTTCTGAACTATAATAAGACAAAACAGCTTCTTAGCTAATCAATAAGAACAGCTCGCCAGGAACCCTAATTCAAACTTTGTCTTTGTGTTTGAAACCCTAAAGGAGCTCTCTTACGAAGAATCTTCACAAATTCAATTGTGTGAAATTCCTGCTCGCACAAAGGCCCAATAATTCGTTGGCCCTTTCATTTAGTTTGATAAAATAGGCCTTAGTCATTTTGCCCAACAACAGGATTCACATTTCTCACATGATTCACAATCAAGTGAGCCCATAACTATGGAGCTTCAGAATCCGATGTGGCCCAAAATGACAATGCTAGAGAACCGTTTTGTGTTTATGTTATAGACAGGCATAGATTGGTTTAAGAATAAAACCCATTCTCTAATGGGGTGCTACCATAGAACATATCATTAAGATTAAAAGAGCAACATTTGTCTTTTATCAAAATAAAGTCATTCAAAATCATACAAGAAATTGAAATGTCATTTCTGCTCATAGCAGGTACATAATAGCAATTATTTAGTTTCTAAAACCAAGCCTGAAGGCGACTATAAATGGAAACTTCCTACAGCTAATGCAGCAACTCTTGCTTCATTTCTGTTGAGCATCTCCACTTGTCCCTTCTTCAACGTTCTACTGTTGCTTAGGCCCTGCATATTTAAACAAATATGAGCACCACAACCGGTATCTAATACCCATAAGATAGAACTTGAAATAACATAAATACCTGAAGAAGAAGTCTCATACATCTTCATTATTTCCATAGAATCTTCCATGTATTTCTTGCATTTTCTCCTCCAATGCCTTGACTCCCCACAGTAGCTGCATGTATCATCATCAGATGGGCCAGACTTGGGTTTAGTGGGAGACTCGGGCTTATCCTGATTCACAATCTGGACGGCCTTTCTCTCACCCTTGTCTTTACCAGGTTTCTCAAACCTTTTGCCCTTCTTGATATTGAGCTCAACTGTCTTGAGCATGTCATGCAGTTCAGTCAACGTCTTTGTCAAGTCATTCTTGATGTAGTACTTGATGAACTTATCATAGCTCGACGGCAGTGACTGCAGAATGATGTCAGTAGCCAACTCTTGGCTAATAGGACAATCCAGTCTCCTCAGGTTATCAATATAACCCATCATCTTTATGACATGAGGACTCACTGGAACATCCTTTGGTAGCTTGCACTCAAATAGAGATTTAACCGTCTGGTATTTCTCAATTCGAGTCTGCTCCTGAAACATCACTTTCAGGCTAGTGATCATCTCGATAGGCGACACCACGTTCTCATATTGCTTCTGCAAGTCCGAGTTCATGGTAGCCAAGATCAGACAACGCACATCGACCACATCATAGTAATGCTTATTGCAAGCATCATATACTGCATGTGAGGCATTGGACCTTACTTTCTCGGGGAGAACTTTCTCAAGGACGTAGTCCTTTCTCTCCTGCTTGAGAACGATTCTCAAGTTTTGATACCAATCAAGGAAGTTGGATCCATTTAACTTGTCCTTCTCAAGTACGGATCGCAACGAGAAAGAGTTCCGATGAGGGGTTTTAGACATAACTAGTAAAAAGAAAAGAAAAAGTTTTAGTTATGATGTTCAGGAAATGAGAAATCTTAACTATTAAGAAGACTCGCATTATATTCAAAACAATGTTTCCTCAAATGAATATAATGATCCAAGACCCATACTTCGCCAAAACTTGAGTGAGCCACTGGATATCACCCAAATCTTAGCTATCTAGGTAAGCAACACTTTGCTAATCATATCCAATATGACTCTTGGTTGTGGATAAAACATCTTATGTTTAGTCAACCTGATGTCTATGAGCCCAGAACTTCTGATAGCCCATTCAAGCAAACCAATCTCTTCAGTCATGTAATAGTTGATGCCATGCACTGCAAGCCCATCAATACAATTACCTACTGCCTTACTCATGTAACTGCAGATACCTTGCACTGCAAGCCTATCACGCAATGAAACGAGTCTTGACAGCTGACAAGATCAGGAAGACATCCAGCACACTTGATATTTAGTTGAGGAACGGAACTTTTAATCCTAACACATATCATATATGCATTCAGGAAGGCTTAGAATCTTATTAAAACAACCAATTTTAATTAAGTTTTAATCATTCTAAGAAATGGGGTGAAATCTGGTTCGGTTATTTGATCTTAGGTTCACTAACCCAAAATCCGAGTAGGGTGTCGATCGATACTACCTTATTGTCGATCGACACTTACCTACTGGAACAGTTCTTCGACAACCGATCAATCCAATTGAACCGGTTTCGATAACCGACCGAACCAATTTCGATAACCTGTCGGTATCGATCGACACGAACCAAACCAATACGAATTGCGATAACCGGTCAATCCAATTGAACCGAATCGATAACCGGTCAATCCAATTGAACCGGGTC
Source organism: Draba incana (assembly GCA_963576765.1). Taxonomy (NCBI): domain Eukaryota; kingdom Viridiplantae; phylum Streptophyta; class Magnoliopsida; order Brassicales; family Brassicaceae; genus Draba; species Draba incana. The sequence goes on from OY755205.1 coordinate 26,606,974, forward strand.
GATAACCGGTCGGTGTTGATCGATACAACGTTTGTGTCGATCGACGCCAACCAAATCGCATTAACCATAATAAACCGGTTTCAATCGATTTCTAACCAAGTGCGATAACCGATTCAATCCAATTGAACCGGTTAACCATTCGCAAGGCCGTGTCGATCGATACAACCATTGTGTCGATCGACACGATCGGTTCTGTAACTCGATAACTTTGGCAAAGTCGTGTCGATCGATACAACCATTGTGTCGATCGAGACGATCAGTTCTGATCAATTTTAACAAAACGATTTCGACTAAAAATTTGATCTAGCAAGCATCCTAAAGATCACATGTTTCAATCTGAATTCTCTAATTCAATTATATGCTTTTAGATTCATTAGTTAAACCCTAAGGCTCTGATACCACTGAAGGAATTTCATCAGGTTTTACAGGTTTAATCTCTATTAAACAACCTAGTGAGAATTCAATAGCCTAGGATCTAGGGTTTGTAAACAATGAATCTAGAACAGATCTCGAATATACCTGGAAATTAGCAGCGGAATAAGATTAGGGATTCGAGATCAATTAGCTCCTCAAGTGTTGAGCCTCTACTGTTAGTCCACACGCACACAAACTGGAATCCGCCGGGATGCTAGTACCGGTAGATCGGATCTCTCAGGGAACCCTTGTGTTTTCAGAAGGTGGCTGTCAAACTTTCTCAAAGTCTCTATCTCCAGGTCGTGCCTCATCTATCATATATATAGGCTCTGGAGAAAATCTAATTAAGTTGTTAAACCGAAATCACTATTCCGGTTTTTAGCCCGTGTCGATCGACACACTAATGTAGTGTCGATCGACACCTCCTCTAAAACACGATTCTTATGTGTATCAAATACACATCATTCGATCATTACATTAATGATCATTCCCACATAAAATAAATCCAGTTTGCTTAGGTGTGTGACCCTGTAGGATCATATAATACTAGTAATGAGTTCATAACTCATAGATCATGAGTAGCTTCTAGCAAAACGTCATGACCACCTAATATCATATGAATGACTAATCTCGACAGTACAACTATCACTAGAGTGAATACAAGTGTAATCACAAGACATTCCCAACAGGATTTTGCAGGAAGCTCTTGATTTGTGAATACTCTTCACAGTGGTTTAACAAAACCTCTTTAGAAATCTTCCGATTCAATATCAATAAAACTGAATAATACAATAGGCCTTAATAGGCTATTTATAAGAAACATAAAACCCTAAATCCCTAATATTCTTTAGAATATTCTAGAAGATAAACATTAAAATAGAAATATTACTAATTAAATAGATAATAATGATATTTTGAAATATTCTAAATATCTCGCTGCATCACCATGAGAAATGAATTAATCTCTTTTAAGAAAAGAGATGTCTTTGGACCCATTGTCATTACACCCGAAGATGTAATGCCAGTTGGATATAAACGGGTCTTTACAAGAAAAACAAATGAGAAAAATGAAGTCACAAGGTATATAGCACGACTTGTGGCACCAGGATTTTCTCAAAGACCGGGAATTGATTATGAGGAGACATATTCCCCGGTAATGGATGCAATCACATTCATGTACCTGATGAGCCTAACGGCATCAAAGAATTTAGAAATGTACTTGATGGATGTTGTGACAGCATACCTATATGGATCGCTTGATAGCGACATATATATGAAAATCCCAGATGGAATAAAGATCCCAGAAGGATCTAAAAGTTTAGAAATGCAAGAGGCATTGTCTAAAGGGATTTGTTCGGTCAAACTACAGCGATCACTTTATGGATTAAAACAATCCGGATGACTTGTGGTATAATCGCTTAAGTGAATACTTGTTGATGAAAGGATATATCAATGATGCGATTTGCCTTTGTGTATTTATAAAGAAATCATCGTCAGGATTTGTGATCATTGTTGTTTATGTTGATGACCTGAACATGATTGGAACTCAAAAGAATATTGATGATGCAAGAACTCATATGAAAGAAGAATTTGAAATAAAAGATCTTGGGAAGACAAAATTTTGTCTCGGGCTCCAAATAGAATATTTCCAAGATGGAATATTTGCGCATTAATCAAATTATACTAAAAGGGTATTGAAACTCTTTAATATGGATAAAGCAAATCCTTTGAGTAGTCCAATGGTTAATAGATCACTTCAAGTTGAAAGTAATCCATTTAGACCTTGTGAAGATAAGGAAGAAATAGTAGGTCCTGAAGTACCTTATATGAGTGCAATATGTTCTTTAATGTATCTTGCAAATTGTACAAGACGAGATATAGCTTTTGCTACTAACTTATTTGCAAGGTATAATTCTCCTCTTACACGTAGACATTGGAATGGAATAAAGCACACATTCCGTTACATGCAAGGTACGATTGATTTGAGATTATATTATGTTAGAAACTCGAATCGCGGTCCAGTTGGTTTAGCAGATGCTGGTTATTTATCTAATCTGCATAAAGCTCGATCGCAAACTGGTTATGTTTTTTACAATGGGAGAAACTGCAATCTCGTGGCGTTTGCAAAAACAAAGTTTGGTTGCCACTTCATCAAATTATGCGGAGATTATTGCCCTTCATGAGGCAAGTAGAGAATGTGTGTGGTTGCGATCAATGATACAACACATATAAAGCGCAAGTGAAATAATCACCAGCAAAGAACCGATAATTATTCATGAAGATAATGCTGCTTGTGTTGCTCAAATCAAAGAAGGATATATCAAGAGAGATAGGATAAAACATATTCCTCTAAGATTTTTCTCATGTACTCAAGAACTTGAGAAGAATAAGGAGATCGGAATCCAATACATTCGTTCAAGCGACAATGCAGCATACCTGTTTACAAAGACACTTTCGACAACGGTATTCAAGAAACATGTTCAAAGTATCGGAATGCGTCATTTAAGAGATATATGAAAGGAAGATCATCCCCATTATTTCTAGGGAGAGACTACACTCTTTTCTCTTGTCATGATTTTTGTTTCACTGGATTTTTTCATGGTAAGGTTTTTAACGAGGAAGACTGAAAAAGGACGATGATGAATACTCAAGGGAGAGTGTTAAATAGTTGTGATTATTCATCAACACCAAGCTTACCCAAATAATTGACAAGTGGTATACTCCTAAGCTCAACACCATATGCCACTAATCAAATTATTAATGTATCTTAGTGTCATCAAATACCATGTGTTATTACTTTACAATACTATATATAGGTGTGAGGTGATTTTGTACCAAGTGTGTAGAACAAAAGAAGCAATAAGACTAAAAAAAGATTCTCCTAATAACTCTAGTTTTTTGGGTTATTATTCACAACAATGTTGATATTTTTAGTCCACCATATAACTTTATTTACACAAATAATTTTGATTCATATATGATTTCAAACGAGACAATAATTCTTAACTGTACTAAGGACGAACCATATCAAGACATCGAAAAAGCTAGAAAGATTTAGCTATTCTTCATATTTATATGTAATTGTAAGAATTGTTCTTTGCCCTTAACCAAAAGTTGAACATTGTCTAAATACTGTTTGATAAATATAAGAACCTCAACTGAATCCAAAGCACGCAAAACTTGACCCAACTAATAATAATGCTCTTCTGACCAAAATGTTCCATCTTCTTAGGTGTTCTTTTTGTCATCTTCATGTTGGAGACTGCGTAAGATTACTTGTCTAACTTACATAAATCTATGTGGTGCGAGAATTATTTCAGGTGAAAATGATCAAAGTTCGTCATGCTTCTCTGCTTGTTCTTGGTTCGTCAGCTTCTCGAGTTTTTCTTCTAGTTCCTTTTTATGGACAAAAAACACCGGATTAAGGCTTGTTAACAAGTGCAAGTATGCTTTGAGATGAGAAACTTACTTTAAGTTTGTCTTCCAAACACCGCGCTGGAGTAGATAACAGCGCTGCATATCTACAAAAAGAGAGTAAAAATTCAAGCCTTGAAAGAAACCGGTCAAAAAAGGCGACCAAGACAAGAACTTACTCGCAACGGCTTGGTTCATCAACATCCATAAGCTCATTTTTCAACCCACATCTTAGCTTCACCTGCAGTAAATGAATTAGTCAATCTTTACTTGTGATCTTTGCAAGCCCAAAATTCGTTCTCAGATACTTGTCTTTTACTAGTTGAAGCTAATTGTGCTTAATCAATTTCTAGGATCCCGATATCAAAACACTTACCTTTAGGCTTCTATCGGGACCGTTCCAGCACTTATCTCCGTTTGTATACGACATAAATTGGTACGAGTTCTCAAATTTGTCCCATTCCCTATATGAGCCAATCCCATAAAACAAAATAAGGACACATAAAAGGTTAAATATTAACACAGAGATACAGCACACTTACCCTAACCGAGTTTTTGAATAGCCCTCCTCTTGTATTGCTTCTTTATATCCGCAGACTTTGTATGTATACCTACGACATTATTCAGGAAATAACAAGAAATGAATAAGAAAAATATAATTGTAATACCTGATAGAGTTAATAAAGGTAGGAAGAGGACACTGAATTGCAAAATCAATCCTTACTTGCCCTGTTTGCTCTCAAAACATCGACCATGGAATGAATAGAACTCCTTCTCCGGTCCTGTAATAACAATATGTAAGGCTTAACTCAAAGAAAGGCAAACGTAAGTTGAAGGTTTAAGATGTCTTATCATACAGACCGAAGTCTTGTTTTAGCTTTTTTTCTAAGCTCGATATCCTTGACTGCATTTTATTCAGTTTTGAGCTCGATTCGTCGTATTCCTTGCGCACCCAATCAGCCTCTGCATATACCACAACGCAACAGATGAATCACCAAATAATACAAGTCTCACTGTTACTGTCAATGGAAATGCTTAACCACTCTTTACCAGATTTGTCCACTGGGGTGGTTTGGAACAGATTCACAGACTGCAAAATGTTCTTGACAGTCTTTTGTATCTTCTCCAGCCAAGTAGGAGTTGAGGTTGTCTCTGTCCACAGCAAAACTTAATCATGTCATACTCGATACTAACATCATTAAAGAGTACAAATATCTGTGGCAATAATACAAACCTGAAAATTCGAGATCATCATCTGCATCAGATTTGTAGGAAGAAGTAGAATCATGGCGATACTCCTCTTCATAAGATTCATCTTCTGGATCATGGTCACTGTATTTTCCATCATCGCCGGTTTCCTCATCAGCATCTGAAACAAATCCATTATCTTCATCTACTTGATGTGGAATAGTGGACGTGTGCTCATGGTTTTCCTGATCATCAGTTTTGGGTCTCTCTTCTGACTCAATTGGCTTATCAGACTTCTCTCCTGTCCAACGAGAAGCAACAAGACGCCCTAACTCCTCCTTTGACAACTCCTCCTTCTTCTCAGATACAAGGTCCTCCTGTAGATAGATTGTACAGTACTTGGCGTCATGAGAAAGTCAGAAATTCAATAATGACCAAGGTATAACTCAAAACAGGCAGGTTATTAAAAAATGCAATGGGCAAGTCTGGAAAGGGCAGGTTATTCTCATCAGAAAACTTCAGCGAAACTATACTCAGACTCATGATAATCTTTTATAGGCACTAAGCCAGAAATTGAAAGTAAATTTCCACTTTGTTTACCTCATCTGATTCCTCCTTTTTGATACTATCATCATTTTGAGATCCAGCTGTCAAGGAATCCTCCGATGAGGGTGAATCTCCCTTTTTCTCCACAACTTGCTGCATTGTAAGACAACCTTATACCATCATCCAACTTCCAAGTAATAAATTTCTCCAATTTTAGGACCACGTGAGTGAAATAATCTTTCAAACCTCATCTGCCGGATTAGTGTGAGCAGCCTCTTCTAATATCCTTGATGCGTCAGCTTCAGCTTCTGGCTCCTGAAATTAAAATTTAATTCAGACCCGCTTGGAGGACAGCATTTTAGACCATAAAGCATAACAAGATATTTAAGCGCTAAATAAGAGTGTAATTCCCAATCATCGACATGTGAATGAGTTAAAAGGCAGCCTAGATATAGGTCGTCGATGGTTTTAAGCATCTAATTGAATCTTTGACTTTTTATTTCATGACCTAATAATGAAAGAGCAGGAGTTGTAGAAAAAGGAGCGAGAATATTGAGGAATTGTTTGATAAGCATGCAAATCTATTTCAGTTTACAAGAAAACTGACCTCATTTGAAGGAATATCGTTGTAATTACTGATCTCATCATGATGTGCGGTTTCAGTGGGATTTTCATCATGCTGTGAAACTTTGGGTACCCCATCATCATGTGTGCTTCCTTCAACTTTTTCATTGTCATCTGCCTTCTCCTCACTGTCCCCTTTTCCTTGCTCGGGTGACTCAGCCTCTTTTCTTTCTTTCTCCTCTTTTTCTTTCTGTAGACGCTCCTTCTCCTCTACCTTCTCAATCTGTTCTTTACGCTCTAGAGAAGTAATCCGAGGTAAATGTAGAACATGTCAAAGCTTTTTCATTGATTAGATGAAGGATGTTAAAGACGCAAGTCTTTCTTTATCAAAGATAGTAGTACTCATCGCAAGTTATAATAAAAAGGAGCAAGAAGTTGATGATCTTACTAAGTTCCACTAGGTCAAATACAGATGATATCTTTTCTTACTTTTTTCCTTCCCTTTTGGTGGTTAGTGACAAGTGTAAGAACTGATAGAGAGCAAAGCATCTAAATACACCTGTATGCAGGGTGCCGTTTTCACATTCCCATACACTAATTATCTTATGATACTACCATTTGTCCATATTTATAATTTCTCTAAAACGAAAACTAAATCTCAATATGCATCAAAAGGAACAAGTACAAACCTTTGAGCTGTTGAACAAGGCCTTTCAAAATTTTCTCCTCGCTTTTGAGCTTCTTCAACTCTGCTTCATCTTTCTCCAGACCGACTTTGGCCTGCTCGATTTCCTTTCTCCTTATTACAAGCCCTTGATTATATGTTTCAATTTTCTTCTTGAGATTCTCTCGAGCAGCTTTGCCAGCTTCCCAGCATGTATTCGGGCATGTCACTTGACCATCATACTCATCACTTCCATCACAACAATCTGCTCTCATGGATAAACAAACCATAAGTAGCGATTCATTCCTTGGTATGGAATTTGAAAGAGAAAAGAAATGTAACATACCACATATACCATCATTGACTCTGGAAGAAAACAAAACCAGAGGAGAGTGGCCTGCATTCCGACAAAAGAACTTTCCATTCGGACAAGCAGAGGTACCTAGAGATTAGAGCAAAGTCTCAAAACCAAAACTTTATCACACTAAAACCAATCACAAGAGAAATTGGGCCAAAACCTGGCTCGTCAGTTCCGTCTGAACAATCGCAGAAATCGTCATTAAGTTGAGCTCTCATGAATTTCTTTGATCCATCTTTACACTAAATCTCTGAAGATGATTTGTAATACTTGACATCTACACAACATCCAAGGAGATCAAAAAAACGGAAAGATCAAATCGGGCGGAGATCTCAAGCAAAACGAATCGGATCTTCAAGTAGAAAGAGAAAATAAACCAAACCTTGAGGAGAAATGCCGAGAAACGGATCGCTCAACGGAGACGAGCTCGATCTAATAGCAGAAACAAGGAGAAGAAGAAGGGATAGTTGCAAAGAGACCGAGACAGTGGAAGATACAATTTTAAGTGTCCGACACAAGACTTCAAGAACGACGATTAAATAGCTGTAATGCTAATAAATTAGCAATATCGGCCCATTAGCTCAGTTGGTTAGAGCGTCGTGCTAATAACGCGAAGGTCGCAGGTTTGAAACCTGCATGGGCCAACTTGATAATTTACGCAGTTTCTTTTTATCGACACGTCGTCGTTTCTTAATTACTTTATGAGCTTAGTATAGATGATATTAAAGCCTATTAATAGCCCATACGTAAAACTATAATCGTTTTTTAACCACGTTTAGGACATGTTCAATGGTAACATTTTGAGATCTTATGGGGTTTTTTTATAATATAAAATTAGTAAAATTGTTGTAAAAGGAAGAAAAATAGTGTTTTTGTGAGGTATATTGAGTGTGTGTTTAAATATAAAATTAATAAAAGTTGAGTAAAAAGAAGAGAATGTTTAAAAGGGAGAGAGAGGGATCTAATATTGGATCTTTTGTAGAGTATGTTTAAAAGAAAAAGAGAGTGCTTAAATATAAAATTAATAAAAGTTGAGTAAAAGGATGAAAAAGAAGGTATAAAGTTGATTAAAAAGAAGAAAGAGTATGTGTTTTAATAATTTTATATTATAAAAATACCACATACGATTCCGTGAAATCTGCATTGAACATGGCCTTAACAACTAGGGTTTTCCAAGTCTACATCTCCAACATTCGATGTATATATATATTAATAACTTCTTCTTCTCTTCTCTGTTATATCAAATCAATTTGTATTTTTCATAAATTAGTGGTTTTATTTTTCTTTTGTTCCGATTAATGTTTCAGTTTTTGTAATCGGTTTTGGAAGATATAGCCTAATTTGCAATCACTTGATTTGTTTTGTAATGGATCAAGGAATCTATCCTTAGGCAAAAGAGATGATGGAATTTTGTACTCCGGTAAGCTTACGAACCTCCGTGAGCTTGCTCTGCTTCTTAATCTTCGAGTATTCTTTATTATTTGCAAAAGAATCTTCGGTTACTAGGCAGATGCATCTATCAATCTCTCAATCCATGTCTCGTGTTTTATTTGTTGATGATGATCAGGGGCGGCTCTAAAATGCTCTTCCAATATTAAGGTCCGGTGCAGTTTGTCAAAAATTGGCCCTTTATGCATGTAAAAAAAAAATTTGAGGCCCTAAAAAATAAAATTTTTAATGTAAAAATTGTAAAAAAAATTTTGGGCCCTGTGCGTTTGCTCCTATTGCACACCCTCAGCGTTTCCCCTGGTGATGATGAGAGTGATGAAAAAAACATTCGGATTCCCTATGATAAAATAATGATTATTTTACCAGCTACTTTTGACTCATCATCATCAATGTATTCTTTTGGTTTTAAAAATTTTGAAGTTTTTTTTGGCAGATTCTAAGTGTTTTGTGTTTGGCCGGTGATGTAATAAAAATATTTGCTACTCTTGATGAAGAAATTCTTCAGTTGATGATATTTACCACCAAGATCTCTGAGGCCTTTTGTTTTTTAACTGATATGGTTTTTCAATTGCATATTCTTCATATCTTGAAATTGTATAGAGTCCCATAAGTTGATTTAATTGATCAACTTGAGGTAAACATGTATAAAAAGACTGAAATTACTTGGGAATATGGCTTGAACATGTATAAATGATTTAACTGATATCATTTAGCGAAGAACTATAAACATTATTACAGTTACTGTTATCATAAAGTAGTTCCCACGAATATCTCACTGCTATATACACACAGCCTTGATCAAGCTCCAAATTGAGACAACTAAACTCACTTACATTGCTCTATTTGCTCTCACTCTCACTTATCTTCTTGTGACAGGTTCGATCTCTTTCTTCTTCTTTTAAAAGATGTTTTTGAGAGAGTATCGAGTAAACAATCAAACTATTTTAGGTTTTGTAGATATTAATTGTTTGTCTACAGTAGCGCATGAGAATCGGCAACGTGTACAAGGGATGGACTGCACAAACGTTTGTTCAGATGGTGGTCTCTGCGACGTAAATGGGAAGTGTGTTTGTTGGTGGCCAAACGCATCAATCAATAGCGGACTGCCATGCTGGTCGGACGAGATGTGCTTGGGAACGTGCGGTGGAAATAATTATGATAACTGCCAATGATAACTTATCAAGTTTCTTTTGTTTTCTTTGATGAATGGAATCCTCTAGCATACTAGTATTAAGGCGCATAGGTTAAATTTGATTAAAAAAATTGAAAAAACTATACTCACAATTGGTGGAAAATATAGAGTTTAATTAGCACACATTTAGGAGTACAAAAATTGTTTTTGCCATAAGTTCATAGTATGCTTAAAGCTTATTTTGCCAACACATTAGCTACATGTAATAATAGGATTCTATAGTAATACATGTAAATAAAAGATCATGGAATGAAAGGGAAGCATTCTCTCCATCGCCAATAGTGTCACATTAGAAAATCGTCATCATTACAAATTAACGTTCAATTATCAAATTATCCCATGAATTGAATATAGAGAAAACTGAAAGTAAAATATATCAAAACATTACAATGATTTACCCAACAATCGACTTTTGGATTATCACTCGGCCCTAAATTCACCAGCTCGGGAAGAGAGGATGATACCAACAATGAGACCATACAACGCAAGTGCTTCAGCAAAGATGAGAATTGGAATCATTCCCACAAACAGCGGAGCACCAAGAACACAACAGTTTACAAAGACAAACATCTCTCTAAGTCTAATGAGATACAAACACATGGCAACAAAATATCATGAGCAGTAACTATCATGTAGAATTCTCACATTCATCGTAAAGTAAAAAGATTCGATCATTCCAAAGTTAAGAGACAGACATAGAAAAATCAAGAAAGATTCATCATTGCAGGCAGTGACAAATGTAGTAAACTCTCATAATATATAGTTAATCCAAAATAGCATAATGTTCGACTTCATCGAAGGATGATAAAATTGTGAATCCTCCTGGTAATTGTGAAACCAGACTCAAACCACGAACAAACAATCGAGATTTGACAAAAAATTAAGTAAAGCTAAAGCCTATTTTCTAAAAAGTTCAACATCTTAGATCATATCATGAAGAAACGCAAACAAATAATTAAGAGAAAAAGAGAATTTTGTTTAAGCCCCAAATTCCAATAGCCAGGGCGGCGGAGAGATCGGCGACACCACAAGCCAGACCGGAAGAGAGATGAGCATAGCCATCGAATAGATGTGGCCTTATGGTTGATTCTAGTACTTATGATCAAACCATAAATACCTAAAACACCAGCCATAACCACCAAAACAATAGATTTCATCACAAGCTCTGGTCTCATCACACCCATTGACGCTACACCAGACCCACTCTTTGTTGTACCGTACATTGCTCCCATGGAATCCAAAGAAAGGAGCAGTTTCATCGCCTTCGCGATTGAAAAAGTTATAGACTCTCTCTCTCTCTCTCTCTCTCTCTCTCTCTCTCTCTCTCTCTCTCTCTCTCTCTCTCTCTCTCTCTCTCTCTCTCTCTCTCCCTTTATCTAACAGCAAATTGTTAAGATCATATTCCAACTTAAATAACTTAAAACTTTAGTCTTCAGCAAAAAAGACTGCCGGAAGTAACACCATAAAAAAACTGACTCACCGGATAGATGAATAGATCAGAGAGTACTAATAGACTAACCTTTTTCATACTGTATTCTCGAATATAATTGAAATTGATGAAAAATCCAGCATTGTTAGAGCTTGGAATAAACAGATATAGAAAAAGAAACGGTGGTGGTGATTCTTTTCTCGAAGAGATGCAGACATTTTAATATCAACGACCCTCTTCTTCTCTCTCCCACAACTCCACCATCACCTAATCCTAACCTATCTTCATCGTTGAAATTAAAATGTCTGAAGAATCAAATCAAATCCGAAGAGAGTGAGAGACTCAAAGGAGAGTAAATCGCAGAGCATATCGGAAGTACAATTGAAACAAACGGCTATGATTGGAGAAGAACAGATCTGAATCAAACGTATGAGATTGAGATCTTCGTCGCCATTTTTGTGACCTTGTGAGGTAGAAGAAACCGAGACATAAAGCTCTGAAACACAGGTCGGTGAATTTGATCACTATCCATTTTGAATGTTCTTTGGGTTTGTGTATGTATATAAAACCGAGATATAAACTTGGAAAATTTAATAAAATTTATGGTTTATATATGTAGATGTTTTTAATTGTTTTTAACGTTAGTATTGTTAAAACCTTCTTATATCTTTACATATCTTGCAACTAAAGAGCACTCCAAGATTTCCATGGAAGAAGGGAAGGGAAGATCAAAGCCTCAAAGGTAAAACTAAAAACCAAAGACTCAATTTTCTTTTTTCTTTTTTGAAGCCAAAGACTCATTTTTCATTTATTTGTTTTGAAACCAAAGACTCAATTTTCTTTTGTTTCTAACATAACAATATATAAACTAAGGGGGGATGTCTACGCAAGCATAGTGAATCAAATCCTAGGCTTGCATGATCAACGTTTGTGATATATTATGTACTTTATATTGATGTAGTAAAATATGGGTTTTTGTGAAATAAATTTTGCAGGTAGCAAAATAAATAGTGTTCCCATGCATGAGTTTGTCGTTTTTAATCATTTTAATTGTCTGTTTACGAATGACTTTCTTAAACTCTATGTTGAGTTCCTTTATTATTTAAACATATTCTTACTACTGAATGTAACTCTCTGGTTGTAATAAAAAGAAGAGGTTTCCACTATGTTATGTACATACACAAGTCTACATCATCATTTATATAACTCATGGAAATTTGTTTACTATTCATGGTTTCTTGGTCAATTTTTGTTTTGCAGAGATGTCCCCAACAAGAGTTTGCTTGGGGAAAAAAAAGGACGGTAAATAAATTTGATGAAACAAGTTAGAGTGAGGAGCAGCGAATAAAACTATGTAGCTAATAATTCAATTCTATTTATCAATAAAATATGGTGAATTTATCATATTAGTTTTGTCATATAATCTTTATCTTTAGATTAACCAGATTTTTGTTGGAAAGATTGATCAAGCCAATGACAAATACAATGTAAATTTAAAATAATTTCACATTTTCTATAGTCCGTGCATTTTTGCAAGTTCTGTAATGGACAAAACAACAAATTATCTTTGGAAACACAAAGAATAACACAATGATGTCTGTCTTTCACTACACAAATAACATAAACAAATCATCTTACTGAACATACAATCCGCAAAAAGACCATATGTACACAATACACCAAACTAAAAGCTAAGTATATTAACAATCAAGCAATTAAAAACATCTACATGTATTCTCTAAACTTTTAGTTCGTATCAACCATTAAGTTAATATGAACTAAAAGGTAAAATAGTTCAGTAGATTTGACATTCTTCTATTGTTAAAATATTCTACTTTAAAATCAAATTAAATTTATGCATGTGCATACGCACGGGCCTTAATACTAGTAGGTGTATAATCAACAAGCTTGTAATGCCTCTTTCTCTTACATAAATAAATGAGTGGTATCATGAATAAAAGTATATTTCTATACCAAAAAATTAGCATGATAATCATCTTTGAAATATCCTTTTTGGATTAGGGATTCGGGATTCCCATACGGTGTACGATATGAAACATGTCAGTATATCTCCAACCAGTAACGTGTGTTTAATTTTTTTTTTTTTGTTGTTGTTGCTTAAGTACAAGAAAAGAGGATTTTACCAATGTCTCATTGATGTAATTTATTAATTTAATTTACTTAACACTTTTTCCTTTTGTTTTTGTCGTCAAACTATTTTTTTCTGTTTGATCTGGCAATATAGCAAAAGATAAATTCTGCCAATAGATATGATTGATGGTTTATTGAGACGCTCCCATATCTCTTTTTGAATTTATGATTGATTCACATGGACGCATCTTCTTTGCTAATGCTTCTTCGTCTAGTTATGTGTTCTAAAGTTCATAAATCTAGTGATTATTAGCTAGTGATTTATAGTCTTCTTCAAATACGATATTTCAACATACATCACATGCATTGCATTACCACCAAAGGTGTATGAAATTCTGTTCCAAAGACGACAAAGCTTGTGACAATTCATGCGTGTTTCTCTACCTATCAGACAAGCCTTCAATATGCATGGTACTAGTTGTAACATTCCGAAACCAAAATGGGATTTTGGAAAGGGGTGTTGATCGACACCAGGTGTGGGTGTCGATCGATACCATGGTATGCAGGTTGTTTTGGTTAAAATTAAATCGCTCGGTTTGCAGAGGCGGTTTAGGGAGAGCCCTAGGGCTCAGGTATTTAAAGGTTTAGCAGTCTTGTGGCCGTGTTTTTGGAGCAGAGAAAACGTGGTTGAGAGGGAAGAAAGAGAAAATTTTTTTTTGAGCATTTTGCTAGTTGAATTCAAGAGAAAAGAGAAGGCAGTTTTGGCTGTTCTGGTAGAAAGGAAGAACGGACGATCGAATCAAGTCTGATCGACGTGATTTTTCGTAGGTATGTTCTTCTTCCTCTTAGCTAGCTATAGAAGAAATCCGATTGCCTTTTGGATCAGTAGTTTGTGAGTTATGATTGTTTTCCCGTGAGTGGTTTGTGCAGTTTCGGGATTCAATCAGCCTCCTTGGGAAGTATTTTCCCGGCGTTTCAGAGGAAATCAGAGGACGAGCTAGGTACCGTTGGAAAGCCCTATCGGTCTAGTTTGCAGAATGGTTTCCGATCTGAATTTGGAGTTTTGTGTTCTAGGTAAAGGAGGAAAGGTTCCTCGGTGTTTTTGGTTGAGATCAGAGGCTGTGAGGTCGCTGATTTTGTGTTCTTAGCCGTTCTTTCCTCGAATCGCGTAATCGAGGTGAGTGCGTGATCGTGGTTACGGGATTAGAGTGTTAGGTTATCAGATGATTGTGATATGGTTTAGGATTGATTTCTTGTGTTTCTCTGTGTGATTCTCGTGTGGTTTATATGTGAATATAGCGTGGTTTTTGTGTGAAATCGGCTCGCATGATGAAACAGAATCGAGTCGCGAGAGGATTGACTTGATTAGGTGTTCTGCGAGGAGTGTCGATCGACACCTAGTGGTTGTGTCGATCGACACCCATTTTTGTGTCACAATATTGTTGGTTCGTATTGGGAGTGTCGATCGACACCTAGTGGTGGTATCGATCGACACCCAGTTGTGATTTGTGCTTTGCGTATTCGAGTGTCGATCGACACTATAATGGTGTGTCGATCGACACCATCTGTGCTTTTGTGAATTTTGGGAATATTGTTGATTATTGTTTGATTGCGTAGTTTTTAGCATTCTATTTTCCCTATTTTGTAACCGGTAGACGGAATGACCGCTTCACTGAGTATTTGTGATAATACTCACGCAACTCTTATTTCCATGTGTTGCAGAGAAAGCAAAGTGTGATCGCGGAATCATGGAAGTAGGAGGAGGATGATAGGATGTTTGTGGTTATTGCATTTTTGTAGAACCGTTAGGTTGTTAGAAATGTTAATTGTTTATTGGAATTGTGGAATTGGTGGTTTGCTGACTTATGGTACTTTATTGGTTGTTGATAAAGAGTTATGGATTTCCGCAGTAGGGTTGTTAGAAAAAAAAAAGCTTGGTTGTTTCATTTTGGTATCAGAGCCTAGACGGTTTTATGACTGGTGAATTGGATGTCTGAGACTATCTGCTTAAATTGATTTTTGTGTTTTGTCAATTGAATAGAGTCTTAGAATCATCCTCCTCGGGCCTTTAAAGAGATTCCGCGGTAAGTAGTTATGTTTGTTTGTGACTTCTATTCTTCGTAGTTATAGTATCCTTGTCTGGGTTTTGGGAAATGCAGAGTGATGGATACTGGAGCTAGAGGTCTTGGTGGAGGTAGAGGTCAGGGTCAGGGGCGCTTGGTTGAGTCATCCAGTGGCATGGCTGCGAGTGCTACGCAGGCGTCAGAGTCTCAGACGTATCATGCAGGATTTGTGAGTGAGACAGCGCGAGTGCCAGTGTTGGTGCTGTAGGTGCCAGATAGAGTGCCGGGTTAGCTGGTGGTGGAGTGGGCCCAGGTGGGGGTGCTGCTCCCGCTCAGGATCATTGGGATCGTCTTGAGGATTTGTTGACGCAGATACTGGAGCGGTTACCGACAGTTGCTCTGGTGCAGGCTTCAGTGCAGCCGAGGACTGTAATGTCTGAGAAACATTCGACTCGTCAGGTAAGGATGAGGCGGATGCAGGTTTCGAGTTTGAGGTTTTTTCTCAGGAAAAGAGAGAGACCTGAGGAAGCTGAGGAGTGGGTGTTGAGGGAGGAGCATGTCTTTCGTTCGAGCAGAGTTTCTGCGGAGTATCCGGTGGCAACGGTGGTTGTCCAGCCAGAGTTTGTTTCAGCTGTTTTGCCGAGGAGGCAGCAGCGTCATGAGGTTCCTAATCAGGCTAGCAAGCTTGCGCAAGGGCAGAAGAGGAAGTGGGAAAACCCTTCAAAGTTGAAATCGAATGATCGTAGTTGTTACGGGTACGGGAGCAGGGAGTACCGTGTTGTGAGCTATCCTGTGAGAGCGGAGTTTTGGGGAGCTCGAGTTTGTTATCACTGCAGGGAGCCAGGTTATACCAAGGCCGAGTGATATAAGATTGGAATCACACCAAACTTATGTTCACTAGATAATCAAGAGTTTTCAAGCTTGTTGCGGAAATGGGCGTGATGTTGAGATGGAAGGTGGTGGTTTGATTGACTCTCTCAATCGATGGGTTGATTGACTCTCTCAATCGGTGGACGAACAAGTTATTTGAATCACACAAACAACTATATTCGCAGCTTCTAAATAATAGAAGTGAATCACACACTTATATTCAAAAGAAAGAATAATTCTTCAAAGAAACACACTTTGAAATAAAACTAAAATACTTTGATTTAATTGATTGAAAGGTGCTTTGTACAAATGATCAAACTGAGCTTTATATAGAGCTCTTACACATTTTTCTAGAATCCTAAAATAAGAAACCAAATCGCAGAATTTAAAGAAAAACTAGCCGTTGGAGTTTTAATGTGAAATCTGGCCAAATAAGGTAAGTTGAAGGCTCCTTGTATCTTGACAGCTTGGGGAGGAAAGTCTGATGTCTTGGAACGTCTAGAGGAAATGAATAAGTCTTCAAATTGCAGAATATAAGAGGAAATGACCGTTGGAGATTTATAGCACCAAGTGTAAATGTGTTGAATGCTCTTGGTTCCAAATAAGGCAAGCTGAGGATCCTCTGATTTAAAAGTTGAATAACTTTTAAACCAAAACCGGTAATTGAATGAATCAAATTGAAAGAGCTCCCTGGTTGAGTCAAGATTCCAGAACAATTGGATTCATAGCTTAATTCCTTCTGGTTCGGTCGGAATCCTTCAATAAGTGCTCCTGTGTCCAAATCGGGAAAGTTCCAGTTCACCCGATTTGTAAAATTCATAACTCTTAAACCAAATTGAATTTGGTCACAAATCCAATTCTCAGTCTTTCTCTGATGAGTTAGGAATCCAAAATAATTGTACTTGTAGATTGGTTCATCTTGGTTTGGCCGGAATGGTTCGATGAGTGATTGTATGTCTCCATCGCGTCTATTGAAGAGCTGCCAAATTGTATCTTTAATAACTTCTTCATATGATCTCCGTTTTGGCTGATTCTTCTTTGTGGCTGAATCTGAATGAGTTGAGTATGATCTCCAAGTGTTGGTTGAGCTGGGATGTTTGATCTTAGTCTTCATTTGAGCTAGACTTGGGCCGCAAGTCTCCTTAGATCTCTTCAACTTCATGCTCTCCTCTACATGACTCATGGTTCTGTGCTCCTTGGTTGATGATGACTTGATGTCCTCATCATACTCACCCTCTTTAAAAGGTTTCGACCTCGAAACTATATCTACTGCACCAAGATAGAGCAAGTTAGTATCTTTACATGAATATGAGAGAAGAAACTTACCTCGGCCAAAATCTTTTTGGCGATTCACGTGGGATAGGATATGAGCGTCTGGTGGTTCCTCTTTGATCATAAAATGGCAATCACTCCTCTCCTAGGTTTGTTGCTAACGTCCTTGGGCAGCAAAGGGGTCGTCTTGGTGAAAGCTCCTTTTTCATACTTGTTGTCACCATTGATCTTTGGTGTTTCATGTTGCTTCTTCTCTGCCCCTGCAATGTCCTTTTCACTTTTGACCAGAGACAAGTGCGTTATAACAGTCATGGGAATTTTATAAACAGAGAAACAAAATTCAGTTTGCAACATCTCTTCTAGTTTTCCATTAAAACATATTTTTAGTTTAGCAATCTGGTCACTATATGTTTCTTTTGAGACTAGATCTTCTTCATACTCTTTTGTATTAGTAAAATTCACCATTACAGAATTATATTCATTAGAAACAAGCTGTAGAGACGGACTTACATGAGCAGGACTGTCCTTAAGTTCTGTTTCTTTCATTGCCACGGTTTTTGTATTCAACACGTAATCTGGTGGTTCCTCTTGGACCAGAATGAAACTGGTGTCACCTCCATCTTTCTCAGCATCAAGACAGCTCATGGTGGCCTCGTGATGCTCCACATTCTGTCCTTGACCTGCATTAGTAGCCTTTGGCAAAGACAAGCGCATCAAATCTGAATTCAAAAATTTAAAACTAGAATTTTCTAAACAACTATCTAGTGAATTCAGTTTCGGTTCAGGTTTGGCAATTTTAATTTCTTGTCTCTCAGGGCACACAACAACAAAATGACCTCTCTTATGACATCTATAACAGATGGTGTCATTTATTTTTAAAGCCTTAGAAGACTTACATTGCTCTGTTTTGACTCGCGGCTCATGCTTCGGTTGTGTGCTTGGCGTTTGAGATGCATCGGTTTGTTTGGGGGCTGGCTTGAATTCCTTTACTCCCACTGGCTTCTTAACCTCGGCCTGCTTCTCCAAAGTGCTTTTAGTCACTTTCTTTTGTTCGGGACAGCAAGTTTTCTTTGACTTCGACACAGGTTGCGGTTTTGGTGTTGGCGTCCAACTTCTTGTAGTTGTTTGAAATAGAGATCTCTTTGGAATGTAGCTGCGGTTGTATGACTTCTGAACAAACTCTCTATACATACGCTGCTTCATATTACCCCAAGAGATGGCCAAATTATTGTAACTAGCCCCAAGTTCTTCTCTCTCCCACCATGTACTAGCTTCTTCAGCAAGTGAGTTAATGGAATAGGTGAGTCTCTCCTCCTTTGGAATGTTGTGGGACCTAAACCAATTCTCCATTTCGTTCTCCCACTGTAGATAAGCTTCTGGTCCTTGCTTATGACCTGAAAAACAGATGTAATATGGCTCACAATCTGCTTCATCTTCTGTTGGTGAATCATCTATTTCGTCTTGTTTGGTGTAGTTGATGTCCTCTCCGTTTGAATCTTGATTCTCTTCTTCAAACTTTGATTCTTCAACTGAAGTATCTTCTGGCTCTGTCTCAAGGCTCCAATGGTCGTCATCAACATGGTCACCATCTCTTGAACTGATTTCAGAGTCAGTTATTTCACACCATGGTCTTTGGTAAGGCTCTATGGTCTGGTCTTCTTCTCCATGAGCAGAATCTTCATGCTCTGAGTCATCTCTGTCTTGCGGTGGATCCGACTCAAACTCTTCAACATCTGATTCTTCCAGGACTTGTGAAAGATGATTGGTAGAGAACAAGTCCTGGTTTGCACACTAGAGGTATTGCCTCATTAAAACCCTCTTCGGAAAACCCAGTGGGACAAAACCGAAGGTAGGAAAAAGAGTACAATTCTCTAGCATGACTTTGTGTGTCTTTACTCTAGAGTGATGGTAAAGACACCAGAAGTTGATGTCTTAACGTTGAGAAGCTTACAAGGTTCGTGTGAAAGGGGCTCCACTTCGTTGTTCTCACGGCTTATGGGAAAGCCATCCGGTTCTTGATCAAACACATGCTCCACTAATTGGCTGAACTTATGACCAATTGCCCTAGCCCTTTGGCGTGTCAAGGGTCCACTGGGAACTTGAGGAACGATTCCCACTTCATCCGGATCAGCTGGTGCACTTGAATGGTTGATGTCCTCATCATTCCCTCCCTCTTCAGAAGGTTTTGTCCTCAAAACTGGATCATCTCCTGCATCGAAACGTTCCAAATCAGCAACATTCAAGGTAGAAGATACATTAAACTCACCTGGAAGCTCCAATTGGTAGGCATTGTCATTGATTTTCTTCAAGACTCTGAATGGACCATCTCCTCGTGGGGCAAGTTTATTTTTCCTCTTCTGTGGGAACCTTTCTGTTCTCATGTGTAACCAGACCCAATCCCCCTCATTGAAGCTAACATGCTTCCTCCCCTTGTTTGCTTGCCTTGCATACGCTTCTGTTCTCTTTTCTATGTTCTCCTTAGCTTTCTGGTGTAGCTTTTTGATGAAATCCGCTTTAGCCTCCCCTTCTAGACTTACCATCTCGGCTGGTGGTAAGGGTGTAAGGTCCAGGGGCGAATGTGGATTGAAACCATAGTTAATTTTGAATGGAGACAGCTTCGTTGCTGAATGTGTAGCTCTATTGTAAGCGAATTCCACAAAAGGTATGCACTCCAACCATGTCTTCAAATTCCTCCCAATGGTGGCTCGCAACAATGTTGATAGTGTCCTATTAACCACCTCAGTTTGCCCATCAGTTTGAGGGTGGCATGTCGTGGAGAACACAAGCTTGGTTCCTAGTTTCTTCCATAATGCTCTCCAGAAGTGGCTCAGAAATTTTGTGTCTCGGTCTGACACGATTGTTCTTGGGATTCCATGAAGCCTCACTACTTCTTTGAAGAACAAGTCGGCGGTTTGAGTAGCATCATTTGTCTTAGCACAAGGTATGAAGTGTGCCATCTTAGAGAACCTGTCTACTACAACAAAGATGGAGTCTTTGTGGTTTATCTTAGGCAAGCCTAGCACAAAGTCCATAGATATATCAGTCCAAGGAGTAGTAGGAATAGGAAGAGGCATATACAAACCGTGTGGGTGAGACTTGGACTTGGCTCTTTTGCAAACTAAGCACCGAGCACAATGAGCTTCTACATCTCTCCTTTGATGAGGCCAATAGAAGTGCTCTTTCAGCATGCTCAATGTCTTGTCAACTCCAAAGTGACCCATTAGTCCCCCTCCATGTGCTTCCCGTAAGAGTAAGTCTCGGATGGATCCTCTTGGTATGCAAAGTCTCTTCTCTTTGAACAGAAATCCATCAAATAAGAAGAACTTCTTGTAGGGGCCTTTTCCATGCTCTTTGTAACTTTCCTTAAAATCCTCATCTTCTGCATACAGTTCCTTGAGCAATTCGAATCCTAGCACCTTAGACTCCATGATTGAAATGAGGCTGTATCTCCTTGACAATGCATCAGCTACAACATTCTCCTTTCCTTTCTTGTACTTGATAACATATGGGAATGTTTCAATGAATTCCAGCCACCGTGCATGCCTTCTTTTCAATTTGGTTTGTCCTTTGAGATGTTGCAAAGTCTGATGGTCTGTATGGATAACACATTCCCTAGCAAGCAAGTAATGTTGCCATGTTTCCATCGCCCTCACCAAGGCATAAAGCTCCTTGTCATAAGTAGGATAGTTCAATGATGCTCCACTTAGCTTCTCACTAAAGTATGCCACAGGCCTCCCTCCTTGTGTCAACACTGCTCCTATTCCAATGCTTGATGCGTCACACTCCACCTCAAATGTTTTGTTGAAGTCCGGCAATGATAGTACAGGAGCGTGTGTTAGTCTTTCTTTTAGGAGTTGAAATGCTTGCTCTTGGTCTTCTCCCCACTTAAACTCTTGGTTCTTTTTAATCACAGAAGTCAAAGGGGCTGCAATGCTGCTGAAGTCTCTAACAAAACGGCGATAGAAGCTAGCTAGTCCATGGAAGCTCCGAACTAAACTGATGCTTGTTGGCGTGGGCCATTCCTTGATAGCCTTAATCTTGTCTTCATCAACCTGTAACCCCTGTGCACTCACAACAAAACCTAGGAAAACAACTTTGTTAGTGCAGAATGTGCACTTCTTGAAGTTAGCATACAACTTCTCCTTCTGAAGTGTCTGTATTACTAACTCAAGATGTGACACATGGTCAGAATAAGAAGAGCTGTAAATAAGTATATCATCAAAGTACACAACTACAAACTTACTGATGTATGGTCTAAGAACATGGTTCATTAGACACATAAAGGTGCTTGGGGCGTTGGACAACCCAAATGGCATGACTAGCCACTCATATAACCCCTGCTTGGTCTTGAATGCGGTTTTCCATTCATCTCCCTCACGCATCCTGACTTGATGGTAGCCGCTCTTTAGATCAATTTTTGAGAAGATGGTGGCGCCACTGAGCTCATCAAGCATGTCGTCTAATCTGGGGATGGGATGCCTATACTTGATGGTAATGTTGTTGATAGCTCGACAGTCTACACACATCCTCCAGCTTCCATCTTTCTTTGGCACAAGTATAACCGGAACTGCACATGGGCTGAGGCTCTCTCTCACGTATCCTTGAGCCATCAACTCTCTGATCTGGCGTTCAAGTTCCTTGGCTTCCTCAGGATTGACTCTATATGCGGCCCTATTGGGCAGTGGTGCTCCTGGAATGAAGTCAATGTTGTGCTCTATCCCTCTTACAGAAGGTAATCCAGGCGGTAGCTCTTTAGGAAATACATCAACATATGCTTCCAGCAATGCATTCACCTCTGATGGTAGCTTGATCTCTGCCTTATCTGCACTCAAAAGCTCTTTAAACATCAGTAGAATAACATCATTACCATGCTTACCAATGGCCTTGCGGATAGCACTAGAATTAACAAGGAAGTTCTCCTTTCGTTTGCTCCCATCCTTGGCCAATTTCGTTTGCATCTCTCTCACTTGTTGAGGTGATAGTGGTGCTAAGTTGTACCTGCGCTTTTCATACACAAAAGAGTAGAGATTAGTCCGCCCATTGTGTGTGGTTTCCCTATCAAACTGCCATGGGCGTCCCAATAAGAGATGGCCAGCTTGCATTGGGACCACATCACATATCACTTGGTCATTGTATCGGCCTATGCTGAATGAAACCTTTACTTGATCGGATATGTGCAATTCAGCCGTGTCATTGAGCCACCTCAACTTGTAAGGATGAGGGTGTTTAGTTCTCTCAAGACCAAGTTTATCTACCATATAAGTACTAGCAACATTAGTACAAGATCCTCCATCAATGATTAGAGAACATACCATTGTATTAAGGACTCGCCTTATCATAAGGAGCTCTCCAGAGTCTGGGTACTCTATGTCCTCGTTGTTATCAGGCTTGATTGGTTCGTCCTCTCCTTCATCTTGAGACTCGTAATCTCCAGCTGGTGTGAGGATCATGATTCACTGATTAGGACATTCTCTAGCCATGTGTCCTCTTCCGTTGCACTTGAAACATAGGATATCTCGGTTTCTTTGAGGCTGATTGCCTTGCGTGACATTGTGGGAAGCACTAGGGCCGGTTCTTGGTGCTTTGGTGAAGTCGTTTGCTTTGCTCTTGAGCCGGTTGTCTCCTTGTGCTCCACTGCTCCTCTCGGTTGGCTTGAATGTGGGATTCCAGATTGCTTTAGGCCGTGCACTGCTTGTTGCTTTGCGCTTGTTTTGTTGCTCAATCTGAATTGCAAGGTGCAACAACTCTCCAAGATCATGGTAGGTCTGTCTCTCTACCTTCCTAGCAACTCTTTCTTGCAATCCATCCACGAATTGTGCCATGAGACTCTCCAGAGAGTCCTCTACTTCCAGCCGGTTTCTCAAGTGTTCAAACTCCTCATAATACTCCTCCACACTCTTGTTACCTTGGGTCAGACGCCTAAAACGTTTTTGCAAATCACGGTGGAAATGTGGTGGCATATAGCGTCGTCTCATAACATATTTGAGCTCCTCCCAAGTTACTATAGTCCCATAACGATTCCTTCTCCTCTCTGACACTTCTCTGTCCCACCAAGTAAGAGCATGATCGGTGAATTGGGCTGTAGCTAGAGCTACTCTCCTTGGGTCAGCATATCTGTAGTACTCAAAAATATGCTCCATTCTTCTTTCCCAATCAGGATAAGCCTCTAGATCCACTCTGCCAGCAAACATCGGAGGGTTTAGCTTCACGTCAGGTGCTTGTTGAGGCGGTGGTGGTGGTGGTGGAGCTTGATAAGGGGGCGTTTGGTCTGGTGGCCCTCCTTCTTGTCTAGCAGGTTGCTCCAATCGGTCCATCCTAGCCGCTAGGTTAGTGAGCTGACCATTGATGGCTGCTAGCATCTGAATCATTGCATTATTGGCGTCCCCTTGCTCAGAATCATCAGACATGTTGTACCTTGCAAAAGAAAATAAAACACAAACAAGGAAAAGGGTGAGATTGATCAAGTTTCCTTTTCTCTTTTGCACCAAATCAAATTCTGCAAGGAATGTAATTTTTCCTTTTCTTCTTGATTCCAGTTCAATCAACAATTACTAGGGCGTTCAAGAAACAATCTAAAGATGATAAACAATCCACAGCAACTAGAATCACAAACCCTAATAGTAAACAGAATTCGCAAACACAAACCCTAACTAGATCGTTTCCTTTTTTTTTTTTTTTTGATTAACAGAACGAAATTGCAAACAATATAATGAAAGAGATAGGTTTAGACACTCCCTTAGACGGTAGATCCTTCAGCTCTGATACCTAAGATGATACACGCCTTGGTCAGCAAGGAAGATCTATGATCGTGGGTGGTGTTGTGTGCAAGTCAAGGGAGAAACTCTCCTAATCAGAACACGGAGATGGGGAAGTGAATTGGACCACACAAGGGATGATGAGACTTGTGATACACCAAGGTTCTTCTAGCCTTGAAGGCGATTCAAGGGATAAGAGTTCTGAATTGCTAAGCTAAGAGCGTAACTAGGTTTTTGTTCATAAACGTGTCTGCCTTTTCATTAAGAGATGGCTAAGGCTTTTATAATGACCTCAGCTTACAACAAAAGCCCTAAAGCAAAACAACAAGTAGTTCGAAATAAAACAATAAGAAGTTTAAAACTGAAACAAAAACAGCAAGTAGTTTTAAACTTAAAGAGCAAAATAATGCTAAGTATAGAAAGAAAGTGGCGTGATGGTCTTCTTGTAGAGGCTGCAACTTCTAATTGTTCCAGGACTTGTGAAAGATGATTGGTAGAGAACAAGTCCTGGTTTGCACACTAGAGGTATTGCCTCATTAAAACCCCCTTCGGAAAACCCAGTGGGACAAAACCGAAGGTAGGAAAAAGAGTACAATTCTCTAGCATGACTTTGTGTGTCTTTACTCTAGAGTGATGGTAAAGACACCAGAAGTTGATGTCTTAACGTTGAGAAGCTTACAAGGTTCGTGTGAAAGGGGCTCCACTTTGGCTCTTGGTTGAACATTCGCTTTAAATCTGCTTCAATCCCATGTGGGCTTATAATGAGAGTGAGCCAAACTTGCTGCTGCAGTAGCTTAGGGGCTACTGTCCCAACCTTAGGAATAGGACCGCTGTTGCCTATAGGACGAGGATCTAAGCGTGCCGTACACCCAGTACAGCTCATTCCAAAGGCGGTAGCAATCCCATGAGCTTTCATGTCTGATGAGTGTCCCTGGTTGCCGCGGTAGGCCGAAGCAGTGGTCGAGTAGGATCTGAGGGAGCAGGACGAGGATTGAGTTGTGGTTCTTTTATCCCAGTTGTCGTTCTTTTATTGTCTGTTTTAGAATTTTTAGCTTTGGCTTCGGTGTTTTGGATAATTTGTAGTTTCGCTGGTGTTGTAACGACTCTACGTTTTGGAAATTTATAAGATGGAGTTTTCCTTATTTATTTCCTGTGTTTAATAAGATATGCAGTTCTTATTATTAATGTCGATATTTCGGAGTAGGAAATATCATGCCTTAGACCATATGAGGTAGATCTGGTCAATAAGTGCTTAGAGGCATTTAAGAATTGATTATTCTAGGGGCAACGGTCCGAATAACTCATTTATTTTCAAAGATGTGAGTTCTCCGGGGGAGATGTGAGTTCTCCTGTATATTTATTTGGGATGTGAGTTCCCGGAATAAGTAGCGAGGGTTGTGAGTTCTCTCGTGGAGATGTGAGTTCCCTATATACCGTTGGCTTGAAGGATGCGTCCTGAGAGTGCGAGCGGTATGTTTGCATAATAATTCATAGGATGCGTCTTGTGCAGTCAGTGTGTGAATGAGTAAGAGTAATTAATATCTGAAAACGTAAGTAAGCTTGAGACTGGATGGTGGCCTCGGAGATCGGGAGTTGATCTCGGATTATTTTGACCGGATTGGGTCAGTATGATGGTCTTAGTGGGCAGTTGCGTTGGTGTATTAAGTTTAGCCAACTAGGGCAGATCCAGTCGTAGATATTTATAGACATTTTAGAATTTATTACTCTAGGGACAGTGGTGTTTCCGAATAACTCATTACAATTTGAGAAGACGGGTGGGTCTTCGACATTTCTACATGTGATGGGTGGATCACAGTGTAGTACCGAGTGTTACGTGCCGATGACGAGTGGATCTCGGTGTAGTATCATGGGATGCTTACTTATCTGTGACGGGTGGGTCTCAGGATACGTATCAGGAGATGGGTGGGTCTCTTGAAGGGAGTGAGTTTTCCCTGCATTCTTTTGGGAGTTGGTGGTCTCCAGAGATTTATTCGAGACGGGTGGATCTCAGTATAAGTCTAGAGGGAAAGGTGTTTTCCCGGTATACCATGGGCAGTTGGTATATTTGTTGCTAAGGATGCGTCCTAAGAGCAAGGTAATGAGTTAGGAGTAGTAAATGTCTGGAAGCGTGTGTATAAACATAGGATTAGATGCGAGTCTATGAGATCAGGCGAGGATTTCTAGTGGTACTGGCCACGTATGGTTAGGATGTTGGCCTATGTTGGGCGCGTTATGAGAGTCGAGTGGAGATCTCGAGTGTTGTGGATCAGGTTGTGGGTAGGTGTTGGTCTTTGATAGACAATATGGTAGGCGTCAAGCCTAGAGTTGATCCTGCGTTGGAAACTCAGCTCAGACAACCCTGATTTGGATTAATAAATGTTACATTAGGGTTGTTCCAGGTGAGTGTGGGCGGAGTGAGCTTTATGCGGTGTACCCGTTGGTTCCAAGAATTTGTTCAGACTACTCGAGGAAATTTTAATCTTAATGTTTATAGGCATGTAGAATTTATTGCTCTAGGGAGATGTATTCTCACGTGTGGGGACAATGGTCCCAGACTTACTTATTTGGGAATTGTGTTTCCCAGTTTAAGTAGGGGGAGATGTGTTCTCTCGTGTGGGGATATGTTCCCCAGATATCCTTGGCTCGAGGGATGCATCCCGAGAGTGCGAGCGGTATGTTACCTGACAGCTCCAGGATGGGTCTTACGAGTGTCAAGGTGTTGCTGGCTCAAGGGATGCATCCCGAGAGTGAGAGCGGTTTGTTACCTGACAGCTCTGGGATGCATCCTGTGAGTGTCAGGGTGACGACCTGATAGCCCAGGATACGTCCTGCGAGTATCAGGGTGTGGATCTCAGCTCCAGGATGCGTCCTGCGAGTGTCAGGGTCTAGATCTGACAGCTCTAGGATGCGTCCTGCGAGTCTCAGAGTATTGATTGAGTTAAGAACAATAGATGTCTGCTACGGCCGAATAAACCTAAAATTAGTAATGTGCTTTGAAGGTCATGAATGGATTTTGAGGAAGATTGTTGTGTTGCCAAGTGCTCAGTTGGAGCAGCGATGTCATGCTAGAGTCTGGTTAGCGTGTTTCATCAGTAGTTAGTTTTAGTCTTCAAATGCTTGTGCACGTCAGAGTTGATTACTTTATAGGAATTGTTTTTCCTAATTATAACCTAAACTTAAGGGAGACGTCCTGAGAGTGGAGAGGCATCAGTATCGTTACCTCGAGCGAGACGTCCTGAGAGTGTGATGATGTTGGTAAAAGTAGGAGTAATCAAAGTCCGAGCGTGGCATAAGTATGAGACGGAACGTGAACCTGGTAATACCGGTCAGTGGACCGCGACATGTGATAAATGACAGCAGGTGGAAGCGGATTATGGTTTCGATGGATTCCGAGGTATAATTACCTAACTCGCATAGGTGGATGTTATCCGGGTTATGGCGGGTCGTCCGATTAAGTCGGCACTTTCCCTGGCCATTAAGGAGACCGATAGAGCATCTGTTCTGGCTAGGAGGTATGTTTAAGATTGAGGTGATCTGCGGTTAGATCACTTGTGTTTGGTCGAGTTGTTTTAATTAGAAAATATTCTGGCGAATACCGAGATGGATCCATACAAAAATTTGTATGGGGGGCAGTGTGAGTCACCTATATGTTGAAACCAAGTGGGGGAGAGGAACATATTGGGGTGCAAGGTTGGGTCAGGATTGTCGGTTTGTGCTTTGAGGATGAATCCAAAGTAGTGGGGGAGAATTGTAATATCCCAAAACCAAAATGGGGATTTTGGAAAGGGGTGTCGATCGACACCAGGTGTGGGTGTCGATCGACACCAGGTGTGGGTGTCGATCGACACTATGTTCTGCGGGTTGTTTTGGTTAAAATTAAATCGCTCGGTTTGCAGAGGCGGTTTAGGGGGAGCCCTAGGGCTCGGGTATTTAAAGGTTTAGCAACCTTGTGGTCGTGTTTTTGGAGCAGAGAAAACATGGTTGAGAGGGAAGAAAGAGAGAAAAAAGTTTTAAGGCTTTTGCCAGTTGAATTCAAGAGAAAAAAGAAGGCAGTTTTGGCTGTTCTAGTAGAAAGGAAGAACGGACAATCAGATAAAGTCTGATCGACGTGATTTTTCGTAGGTATGTTCTTCTTTCTCTTAGCTAGCTATAGAAGAAATCCGATTGCCTTTTGGATTGTTAGCTTGTGAGTTATGATTGTTTTCCTGTGAGTAGTCTGTGCAGTTCCGGGATTCAATCAGTCTCCTTGGGAAGTGTTTTCCCGGCGTTTCAGAGGGAATCAGAGGACGATCTAGGTACCGTTGGAAAGCCTTGTCGGTCTAGTTTTCAGATTGTATTTCTGATTTGAATTCGGAGTTTTTTGTTCAAGGTAATTGAGGAAAGGTTCCTCGGTATTTTCGGTTGAGATCAGAGGCTGCGAGGTCGCTGATTTTGTGTTCTTAACCGTTTTTTCCTCGAATCGCCTAATCAAGGTGAGTGCGTTATTGTGGTTACGAGATTAGAGTATTAGGTTATCAGATGATTGTGATATGGTTTTGGATTGATCTCTTGTGTTTCTTTGTGTGATTCTCGTGTGGTTTATATGTGAATATCGTGTGATTTCTGTGTGAAATCGGCTCGCATGATGAAACGGAATCGAGTCGCGAGAGGATTGACTCGATTTAGGTATTCTGCGAGGAGTGTCGATCGACACCTAGTGGTAGTGTCGATCGACACCCATTTTTGTATCACGATATTGTTGGTTCGTATTGGGAGTGTCGATCAACATCTAGTGGTGGTATCGATCGACACTATGGTGGTGTGTCAATCGACACCATCTGTTCTTTTGTGAATTTTGGGAATATTGTTGATTGTTGTTTGATCGCGTAGTTTTTGGCATTCTATTTTCTCTATTTTGTAACCGATAGACGGGATGACCGCTTCACTGAGTATTTGTGATAATACTCACGCAACTCTTATTTCCATGTGTTGTAGGAAAAGCAAAGTGTGATCGCGGAATCATGGCAGTAGGAGGAGGATGATAGGATGTTTGTGGTTATTGCATTTTTGTAGAACCGTTAGGTTGTTAGAAATGTTTATTGTTTATTGGAATTGTGGAATTGGTGGTTTGCTGACCTATGGTACTTTATTGGTTGTTGATTTAAAGAGTTATAAATTTCCGCAGTAGGGTTGCTAGAAAAGAAAAAAAAAGCTTGGTTGTTTCACTAGTGATTGCCAAAAATATTATCGTAATTACAAATAACACATCCCTCCTAAGATCTTATCTAAAATTTGTTTTGTCGTAATTACATTGAATTTATCCCTTTAGTTGTTTGATTGCACTATGGGTTACCAATGTCAGCTGCATTGAGCCACTTTACGGAGTTGTCATTTTCCTAACTAAATTATTTTCATTCCCATTCGGCTATTTTTCTCCAAAATAAAACATATGTGATTTGACTTTAGGAAAAAGTCTTGCGGAGAAAATGAAATACCATATCTAATTGGAGAATTTGGAAAAATAGGTCACATTTGTAACATCCCGAAACCGATTAGTTGCTTTTTGGTCGATCGACACCAGAGTTGCAGAACTCGGGTTAATTAGATTTTTGGCTCAGTTCATTTGCGGTTTAAGGGTTTAACCTAGGGGTCGCTTATATAAGCCTCTAGCAGACTTGTGGCCACGTTTTTGAAGGCAGAAACGCAGAGAAAGTTAGGGTTTGAGAGAGAGTCGAGAGATTATGTGCGAATCTTTGTGTTCTCGTGAGTTCCTTGTCCGTTCTTTCCCGGTGATCGCTTGTGAGGTGTTTTCGGGTGATATCCAGTGCGAGTCAGCGCCGTTTCAGCCTCGTAGAGACTGTGTTCTTCGTGATCATCACCGTTTCGATCCTAAATCGTGAAGGTGAGTTCGTGATCGCTTAGGGAATTCTAGGAATCGTTATAGGTGTAATGATTGATGGATTGATTGATGTTTGATTGTCATGGATCGCTTTTGTCTCTGTATTGCTTGTGATTATGTGAAATTGTGATTTGAATTGGTTGTGAATGTCTCCGGAACGAGCCACGTGAGGACAGGGTCGAGTCCTAGTTTCTGTAACGAGGTGTCGATTGACACCTAGAGGCTGTGTTGATCGACACCACTTAAAATTGATACTCGTGGTTAGCGAGTGTCGATCGACACCACGGTGGTGTGTCGATCGACACATGGTTCTAAAACTTGGAATTTTGTGGATTATTGAGTACCTGATGAGTAATAGAGTAATAATGTGGCTAAAAACTGTTTAATTGAGTATTAATTGTTAATTGTTATTCTGTGTTTAACCTGTTGGCTGGATGACCGCTCCACTGAGTATTTATGATAATACTCACGCAACTCCCGGTTTCTTTTTGAGTTGCAGGTAAAGGAAAAGTGTGATCGTGGAATCGAGGCCATTGGAAGAGGATGATAGGGTTGTTGTTGCTATTTTTAGTCTAGGTTGCTAGTGCATTCCTGAATCCGGTTATTTGATTTGGTTAAAGGAATTATTTATTTAATGGATTTATTGGTTTATTATATTGGTTTAAATGTTTATTTTCCGTAGTAGAAATGTTAATTAAAAAAAAAAGCTTGGTTGTTTCATTTTGGTATCAGAGCCTAGACGGTTTTAGGACTATGGAAATTGGATGCCTGAGACTATGTATTTAAATTGATTTTTGTGTTTAGTCAATTTAATAGAGTCTTAGTATCATCCTCTTCGGACTTTTAAAATGATTCCACGGTAAGTTTTGTGATTGATTGTGACTTCTTGTAGCTTATTGTCCTGTTCTATTTGAGTTGCAGAGAGATGGACGCCAGAGCTAGAGGCCATGGACGTGATAGAGGTTGTGGACGTGGTCGTGGACCAGTAGCTGAGTCGTCTTCGAGTGCTACGCATGCGTCAGAGACTCCTACGTATCATGTGGGATCCGTGGGCGAGGCCAGGGGTAGCGCTAGTGAGAGTGTTGTGGGCGTCGGGAGGGGCGCCGGTATGGCTGGCAGAGGAGCGGGCCCGGGTGCGGGTACTGTATGGAGGGCTTTATGGCGCAGTTGTTAGAGTGGTTTCCAGCGGCAGTTTCGGTTTAGGCTCCTGTGGTGCCTCCAGTGGTGCCTCTATTGGCAGAGGTGCAGCCGAGGGCTGCGGTTGCAGAGGTGCGTCTGTCTTACCCGGAGATGGTGAGTCAGATGCGGCAGATGAGTACGGCATTCTTCTCGGGTGGTGTTTGCTCCGAGGATGCTGATGAGTGGCGTGTGCGCGTAGAGCGCAATTTTTGTTCGGTCCATTGCCCTGATGAGGACCGAGTAGAGTTGGCGATCCACTATCTGAGTGGTGATGCGCACGCGTGGTGGAGAGATATTGAGGCCAGGAGGCCTGGTGTAGTGTGGACCTGGGGAGAATTTGTGGCCGAGTTCAACGCCAAATATTTCCCTTTGGAGGCTCTAGATCGTCTCGCGATAAGATTTGTGGATCTGGTTCAGGGAGATCGCTCAGTG
Source organism: Draba incana (assembly GCA_963576765.1). Lineage (NCBI taxonomy): Eukaryota > Viridiplantae > Streptophyta > Magnoliopsida > Brassicales > Brassicaceae > Draba > Draba incana. The sequence continues at coordinate 26,638,732 of OY755205.1, forward strand.
CGCGATTACGACGCATAATTTTATCGGTTGCTTGCTTATGCCGGTGGAGGACTACAGCCGGATTTGCGGACTAGATGCTGAGTGAAAAAGTACGCCTCGAGGACAAAGCTGGTAGAGGTTAATGCGGGGATCGAGGGGGATCTGAGAGGGCAGGCAGCCGCAGTAGTTCCAGTGACAGTTGTCCCAGCTGTTCAGCGGAGACAGCAGCAACCGCAGAGTAGTTTCGTTTCTGGTTCTGGCAAAGGCGGCAAGCCTGCGCAAGGACAGAAATGGAAATGGGATGGCACTTCCAGCCCCAGTCAGGGTTCGAGGGGCGGAGCATGTTATGGATGCAGTAGTTTTGAGCATCGTCTATCGAATTGCCCTAGGAATGGTGAGCACCAGCAACAGTTGCAGCAGTCGGATTCGAGAGTTTGTTTCCACTGCAGGGAGACGGGGCATATCCTGTCGATGTATCCCAGGTTGCCTCAGATGACTGTTGCTGCAGTTTAGCCAGTGGCGCAGTTGGCGGCAGTGCAGCCGTTGGGTCAAATTGGACCGGCACCGCGAATCTATACCCCGGGAGAGGTGGGGCAGGGGCAGGATATCGGCGCTTCGATCACAGGTAAAATCTTAGACCTAGACTTCGTAAATTCTTTAGTTGGTGAATTGTTATTTATTTCTGTTATTTTACTTGTGATAGTCTAGTAGGGTTCTCAACGCATATGAATTGTGTAGGTACCTTGTTAGTGGGAGGTTTTGAGTCCCATGTGCTTTTCGATTCTGGAGCATTGAACTGCTTTATGACCCTGGAGCATGCCGAGAGCAGTGGCATCCGTAGCAGCGCTGGTGAGCGTTTGGGTTTGGTCAAAGTGGCTGGAGGTGGATTCCTGGCTACTTCGGGCTGTGCTAGAGCAGTTGATGTTCAGATTTCGGGGAAGTCAATGCCAGCAGACTTTGTGATCAGTTCGATGGAGCTGTACAATGTTATCTTGGGGATGGATTGGTTGTCTCTTTATCGAGTTCATCGGGATTGTTATCGAGGCAGAGTGACCTTCGAGCGTGAGGCAGAGAGGTTGACGTTTCAGGGAGTGAGACCGACTTCAGGAAGCCTCGTGATTTTTGCGGTTCAGGCAGTACACTTGATTGGGCAAGGATGTGAGGCGTATTTGGCGATAATTTCTATGCCAGGGTCCGTTGGTAAGGTTGCAGTGAGTGAGATTCAGGTTGTCCGGGATTTCGAGGATGTTTTTCAGTCGTTGCAGGGATTACCGCCATCTTGGTCCGATCCGTTTACGATTGAGTTAGAACCTGGGACAAAGCCTATCTCTAAGATACCTTACAGGATGGCTCCAACTAAGTTGGCAGAGTTGAAGAAACAATTGGAGGATTTGGCTAGTAAGTGTTTTATCCGTTCGAGTACTTCACCGTGGGGAGCGCCGGTGTTGTTTGTGAAAAAGAAGGATGGTAGTTTTCGGTTATGCATCGATTACCAGGGACTTAACCGGGTCACTGTGAAGAACAAGTACCCTCTCCCAAGGATTGATGAGTTGCTAGATTAGTTGAGGGGTGCTAGTTGGTTCTCCAAGATCGACTTGGCATCAGGATACCATCAGGTTCCGATAGTCAAGGTTGACGTTCGGAAGCCAGCTTTCAAGACCAGATATGGACATTTCAAATTTAAGGGTGTGGCTTTCGGTCTGACTAATGCGCCAGCAGCGTTCATGTGAGTATCTAGATGTTTTTGTGATTATCTTTATCGATGATATCCTAGTTTACTCTAAGAGTCCCGAGGAGCACGAGGTGTATTTCCGGCTGGTTCTGGAGAAGGTTCGGGAGTAGAAGCTTTTTGCTAAGCTGAGCGAGTCCAGTTTCTGGCAGAGAGAGATGGGATTTCTTGGCCATATTGTTTCGGTAGATGGAGTTTTTGTCGATCCGGCTAAGATAGAGGCTATTCGAGATTGGCCTAGATCGTCTAATGTGACCGAGATCCGGAGCTTTTTGGATTTAGCAGGTTATTATTGGAGGTTTGTCAAGGGCTTTGCGAGTATGGCTCAGTCGATGACAAAGTTGATCGGGAAGGATGTTCCGTTTGTTTGGTCTCAGGAGTGCGAGGACACCTTTATGAAGCTGAAGGAGATGTTGATGAGTACACCGGTGTTGGCATTGCCCGAGCCGGGTAAGCCTTATGCCGTGTACACCTATGCTTCAGGGATTGGTCTGGGTTGCGTGTTGATGCAAGAGGGTAGGGTGATTACGTATGCTTCGAGGCAGCTGAGGGGTGCTGAGCGCTACTATCCTACGCATGATCTTGAGTTGGGTGCAGTGGTGTTTGCGTTGAAGATTTGGAGATCCAATCTGTATGGTGGGAAATTTCAGATTTTCACAGACCATAAGAATCTGTAACACATTTTCACTCAGCCGTTGCTGAATGTGAGACAGAGACGTTGGGTCGAGCTGTTGGCAGATTATGAGTTGGATATTGTTTACCATCCGGGTAAGGGGAACCAGGTAGCAGATGCTTTGAGTTGTCGGCGAGTAGATTCGGCTTGGGAGCATGATATCGAGTCGCTTGTGAGCGAGATTAGCACTTTGCAGTTATGTGCTGTGTCGCAAGAGCCGTTACGATTCAAGGCGGTTGATCAGGTGGATCTTTTGAGTAAGATTCTTGCGGCTCAGGCGAGTAATCCAGGTTTGGTGGCTACGTCGACCGCAGCGGGTTCTGAGTATCAGGTCTCATCGAATGGGGCGATTCAAGTTTGCGGTCAGGTTTGTGTGCCCAAGGTAGAGGAGTTGAGGCAAGAGATTCTGCGAGAGGCTCATGCAAGTAAGTTCTCGATTCATTCGGGAGCGACTAAGATGTATCGTGATCTCAAACGGTATTATCACTGGGTCAGGATGAAGAGAGATGTGGCAGCTTATGTTTTGAAGTGCAACACGTGTTCGTTGGTTAAAGCAGAGCACAAGGTTCCGAGTGGATTGTTGCAGAGTTTACCCATTCTGGAGTGGAAGTGGGATATGATCACGATGGATTTCGTAGTGGGATGACCTAACTCGCGGACTTTCGATGCTATCTGGGTGATTGTGGATCGGTTGACCAAGTCAGCACATTTTCTGGCCATCAAGAAGACAGACGGCGCAGCTGTTTTGGCTAAGAAATTTGTTAAGGAGATTGTGAGGCTGCATGGAGTGCCAGCCAGTATTGTGTCAGACCGGGATCCGAGATTTGCTTCAGAGTTATGGGGAGCTTTTTAGGGAAAGATGGGCACTAAGGTGCACATGAGTACAACGTACCATCCGTAGACTGATGGACAGTCAGAGAGGACTATTAAGACTATGGAGGATTTATTGAGGATGTGCGTTCTGGATTGGGGTGGCCATTGGGCCGACCACTTGGGTTTAGTCGAGTTTGCTTATAATAACAGTTTCCAGGCAAGTATCGGGATGGCTCCTTTCGAGGCTTTGTATGGGAGGCCATGTAGGACGCCTTTATGCTGGACCTAAGTAGCGGAGCGCAGTATTCATGGAGCTATTATGTTCTGGAGACGAGGGAGAAGATCCGTGTTGTGAGGTTGAACATGAAGGAAGCTCAAGATCGTCAGAGGAGTTACGCTGATAAGCGGAGGCGAGAGCTTGAGTTCGCGGTAGGAGATTGCGTGTATCTCAAGATGGCTATGTTGAGGGGCCCTAACTGGTCCATTTTTGAGAACAAGCTGAGTCCGCGGTTTATGGGTCCGTTTCCTGTAGTGGAGAGAGTTGGACCGGTGGCGTTTCGGCTTGAGTTACCACTGATCATGAAGGCATTTCATAAGGTTTTCCATGTGTCGATGTTGAGGAAGTACCTGCATTAGTCAGAGGAGTTGGTGCCAGAGATCCCTGCGGAACTTCAACCCGATTTGTCAGTTCCGGCCGTTCCTGTGAGGATTCTCGAGAGGAGAGTAAAGGAGTTATGTCAGAAGAAGATTCCGTTGCTGCGAGTTTTGTGGGATTACGCTGGTTGCGAGGAGGAGACTTGGGAGCCCGAGGCAAAGATGAAGTTAAAGTTCAAGAAGTGGTTCGGCAAGCAGGTCGCCGTTTGAGCCTTATTTCTCTTTGTGGTTCTAGTTTGTTGTTTAACTTTTTGCTTATGTTGTATTTTCGTTTTGTTGTAACGATTATACTTTTTAAAGATTTATAAGATGGAATTGTTCCTTATTTATCTGCGTTATATAAGATGATTAGTTCTTATATGTGTTTTGTGGTGATATTCCGAGTTAGGGAGTATCGAGTTGGCCACGTGAGGTAGTTCTGGTCGTTAGTTGTTTATAGACGTTTTAGAATTTATTACTCTAGGGACTGCGGTTCCGAATAACTCATTCATTTTATCTGGAGATGATTAGTTCTTCAGTGAGGATGATTAGTTCCTCAGCGGAGATGATTAGTTCTCCTGTATACTCTTTGGGATGATTAGTTTCCATTGCGAGTATCGAGGGATGATTAGTTCTCTCGAGGGGATGATTAGTTCCCCTGTGTACTCGAAGCTCAAAGAATGCGTCCTGAGAGTGGATGGGACACGTGATACCGATAGCTCAAGGGATGCGTCCAGCGAGTGGGAGGGGTGTGGAAAGAGTAATAGATGTCTGGAAACGGGCGTATAAGCATGAGACTAGACGAGAGCCTCTGAGATCGGGTGTTAGGATCTCGGTTGATGTTGGCCGGTTTTGGGCTAAGTGTGGGTCTTGATAGACGGTTTTGTGAGGATTCGAGGACGAATCCGGTTTAGAGCGGGAGAATTGTAACATCCCAAACCGATTAGTTGCTTTTTGGTCGAGGTGTCGATCGACACCCAAGGTTAGTGTCAATCGACACCAGAGTTGCAGAACTCGGGTTAAATAGATTTTTGGCTCGGTTCATTTGCGGTTTAACGATTTAACCTAGGGCTCGCTTATATATGCCTCTAGCAGACTTGTGACCGAGAGATTGTGTGCGAATCTTTGTGTTCTCGTCAGTTCCTTGTCCGTTCTTTCCCGGTGATCGCTTGTGAGGTGTTTTCGGGTGATTTCCAGTGCGAGTCAGCGCCGTTTTAGCCTCGTAGAGACTGTGTTCTTCGTGATCATCACCGTTTCGATCCTAAATCGCGAAGGTGAGTGCGTGATCGCTTAGGAAATTCTAGGAATCGTTATAGGTGTAATGATTGATGGATTGATTGATGGATTGATTGATGTTTGATTGTCATGGATCGCTTTTGTCTCTGTGTTGCTTGTGATTGTGTGAAATTACGATTTGAATTGGTTGTGAATGTCTCCGGGACGAGCCACGTGAGGACATGCTCGAGTCCTGGTTTCTGTAACGAGGTATCGATCGACACCTAGAGGCTGTGTCGATCGACACCACTTAAAATTAATACTCGTGGTTAGCGAGTGTCGATCGACACCATGGTGGTGTGTCGATCGACACCTGGTTCTAAAACTTGGAATTTTGTGGATTATTGAGTACATGATGAGTAATAGAGTAATAATGTGGCTAAAAACTGTTTAATTGAGTATTAATTGTTAATTGTTATTCTGTGTTTAACCTGTTGGCGGGATGACCGCTCCACTGAGTATTTATGATAATACTCACGCAACTTCCGGTTTCTTTTTGAGTTGCAGGTAAAGGAAAAGTGTGATCGTGGAATCGAGGCCATTAGAAGATGATAGTAGGGTTGTTGTTGCTATTTTTAGTCTAGCGAACCAAACGTTTTAGGTTGCTAGTGCATTTTTTTGTTCATTCATGAATCCGGTTATTTGATTTGTTTGGTTAAAGGAATTATTTATTTAATGGATTCATTGGTTTATTATATTGGTTTAAATGTTTATTTTCTGCAGTAGAAATGTTAGTTAAAAATAAAAAAGTTTGGTTGTTTCAACATTGAACTTGATTTTGTCTCAATACCCTTTTATATTTTTTGGCCAATTTTTACCCATAATGCCCTTAGAGAAATAAAAAATATTCAAAATAAAGGGTTTTAAAATTTTTAAAAATCTGATAATTAAGTAAATATGAATATTAGTCATCTTTAGGTGTCACAATATTTTTAAAACATGAAAACAATGGTTAAAAATAAATATATAGTTTTCCTCTACAGCTTGTAGAATTGAAATTCTACGTCTACAGATAGGAAGATGTTTAGTTCTACAAGATGCTCTATGGTCTAAAGTCCGTAGAATATGTTTTCCACTACTTGCACTTACTACCACCAATTTCTGAATACACATTATACCGCTCCTTCTATCTTCTATCCGTGTCAGAATATAAGTTCTACCACTGTGTCAATCATCTACCGAAATTTAGAATAAATTTAGTGTCAATCCTTATTCATGTGTCAGAATAACGTCATTTAAAATTAAATAAATTTGAAATATAATCATTTTAGAAAATTACATTAATTAGAGAATATTTAGTTCCCATAAAATGATTATATTTCAAATTTATTTAATTTTAAATGACGTTATTATTGCATTTCCTTAATTAATTATATTTAAATTTTCTTTAACAATATTTCCTTATTTTCCTTTACAACCACAAGGATCAAGGTCGCTAAGGAAACTTGAACTTAAAAAAACGTGTATGGAAACTTAAAACCGTACCTAAGATACGAGTATTCATGTGGCGGGTTGTTGCTGGTGCACTTGCGGTATCTGAGCGTCTTAGAACACGAGGACTGGATGTGGATAGCAGATGTAAATTGCGTTGAGCTCTTGTGAAACAATAAACCATGTGATTTTCCAATATTCGGTGGCGTCGCAACTTTGGTCCATGTCGAGGTTGCAGTGTCTTGCTTCGGGGTTTCCCTTTGTTTTTGAGGACATTTTTTCTTTGGTCCTTGATTTGATGGAAAATACCAATGTCAGAAAGGAGACTAGGGATGCTATCCCTTGGATTTTATGGGTTATATGGAAGAATCGCAATGCAATCCTCTATGCTCAGAAACAATTGGCTTTGAGTTGTGTGATACAAAACACTTTCGAGGAGGCTTCCTTGTGGCACACGGTTAACAACAAGGTGGAGGAGGAAACCATGAACCCGGTAAGGATCAAGACTCGTGATGCTTGATGGTATCCTCCTTTACAAGGCATTGTGAAGTGTAATCTTAATTTAGTTTTGTTTCATGCTAGAGAAGCATTTACTTGTTCACCGAATCGTATCGTCTTTCAGCTTCGTTGTGTGGTGTGGACGTTACAGAGCTTACGAGATTTTACGTCTTAAGGATATCGTACTTGGTTTAGATTGTACCGCTGCTCTTGAGGCTTTGCATAAAGCGTGGGAGTGGCCAAGATACCGAGTCCTCCTCTCTCATATAAGTGATTTACGAGCTAGTTTTCAGTCGTGTTGTTTCGAACTTGAATCGATAAATGCCAACTCCATCGTTTGCGCTATTGCAACGAGTGTAACTCGGGACGGAAGGTTTAATTCATATTTAGCACTTGGTGGGCCGGCTTGGTTACATGAGATGATTGCTCGAGAAACTACGTTATAATTTTCCTCTCGATGGTCTGCTATGGCAAATGAGAGAAATGGTGGGATTTCATGGTGATACCCTTTTTAACTCATGTTTTTTGGGCTTTTGGTTTCTCCACTATTCTGTTTTTTTTTTTTTTTTTTTGGTTCCATAGGCATGATGCTTTGTTTTGTACCTCAAACTATTTGTTCTGTTCTTTAATGGAATTCTACAGACGTTTTAAAAAAACAATATTTCCTTATTTTAAATTCAATAATTAAAATTTCATTTCAAAAGCATTAAATCATTTGAAAAGCATAACTTTTGTATTTTGATTTTTATTATTTTGGAAATAGATTTAACATATATATTAAATCAAAATTAAGGGTAATATTGGGTTCTTGAAAAATTAAAACCTAATGGGACAAAGACATATTATTAAAAGTGTAATGGGACAAAGACAAGTTCAAAGTGTCCTAATTATACAAATTTTCCTATCTAATTTGATTAAGAATATGCTCAAAGGTTTTTTTTCTAATTTTCCCAAAACCAAATACATGCCTAAAATGAATTCTAAAAAATTGGAAAATGTAATATTTGGATACTGTTGCAAAAAAAAAATATATATTTGAATCATTTGATACAAATCCATAGCAAACCATGATAAATTCAACATATATATTAAATCAAAACTAAGGGTAATCTTGGGTTTTTGAAAAATTAAAGGGAAAATTGGATTAAAAGGTCTTCTAAATTTAAATTTATCCATCTACACCTTTATTTGACATTGCCAAATTTTGCCACAATTACCCTTTTAATATAAATAATTAGTTTTTTCAAACTTTTGTTTTCAAACATGTAACAAATAAAATAATAAGACTTTTTATCAAAGGTGAAAATTTTAATTTGTAACCAATAGATTAAAATTTGAATTTCTAAATTCAATATATTTTGTACAGAATGTACATTCTGCTGTCTATACATGTTCTTAAAAACTTTAGAAAATGTAATCTACCGATTGTACATGTTCTGCAACTTTTAGAATTTGTATTTTTAACTTTGCTCTTTGTTCTAAAAATTTAGAGCACGCACATATTCCAAACGATTTAGAACAAAATATCAGAATACGTCATCTACACATTGGTCTATGTTCTAAAAATTTTGGAGAAACACTAATATTCTAAAAGTTTTAGAATCAAATTTCAGAATACGTAATCTTTGCTTTGCTCTACGTTCTACAAATGTAGAATATGTATTCTGAAAAATTGAGAATACCAATTCTAAAATTAATTTTCAAATTCCAAAAATTTAGGAAATCAAATCTTTCAGTTAAGGAAATCAAATATTCAAATTATATTAGATTCTGCATAATAAGGAAATAAGATTTAAAATCTTTTGAAAATATTTATATATTCCGAAAATATTTATATTTTACGAAACATAAGATTTTCCGAAAATTAATATTTATATTATAAATCTTAAAAAGTTTCAGTTAATGTTATTAACAAATAAATGAATTTTCTGAATTAAATTAAAATAAATCCGAAATTGTATTATAAAATAAAATCAAAATAAAATTTGAAAAACAATTTCATTAAGAATGTTTGAATATATATGTTTTTCATTTAATATAATTATAAAATATAATCAGAATATAAAAGTAAATCCGAAATTAACAAATCCGAAGTAAATAAAAGTAAATTAATTTTCAGAATAAAATTAATATAAATCCGAAATTATTAAATAAAATCAGAATTAAATATGAAAATCAATTTTCAAATCCTACAATCAAGGAAAAAATTGTATATTTTGGAAACAATTAATAAATTTAAGGGTATTAGAGGATTTTAATTACAACTAAAGTGTATGTCACTAATCTAAAAAAATGAAGGTGTAGATCACCAAATCCAAAAAATTTTGGCCTAAATTAAAATCCAATTTTCCCAAAATTAAAACCCAATGGGACAAAAGCATATTTCTAAAAGTGTAATGGGACAAAGAACAGTTTCTTCTTAGCTATGTCTGCAACCATCTACAGTATCTTATCACTTGGTCTGTTTTCTTCTATGAAAAATACAGTCAAAAAACAAACAGTTAGCTATGAAAAAGATCAGTTTCTTCTTAGCTATGTCTGCAACCATCTACAGTATCTTATCACTTGGTCTGTTTTCTATTTTTCAATATCATCTGGTTTTTTATTCCAATCATGGATTCAATTCTTGTATTTTTTGTTAATTTCTCTTGGTTTATATATGCATCGTACTGTTTATCTAATTTTAATCAAAAATACCAACTTATTGGATTATTTTATTATGAAGAAGATAATAATACATATCAGTAATTTTTGAAACTTGTATTGTTAAAATGTGGTGGCACATGACTACTAGCCATGGCGGTACGTGAGAATCCGAATTAGAAATGCTATTACGTGAGACCATTGACATGTTTTTGCATGCCATCGCCACCACCGCCACCAAAAATGGTGGTGGACGGATCTAAGAAAAACGTTGGACCACTATGCTTGAGAGACGCGGAGTGCAATCACTTTTGTCGTCCAAAGAAAGGTGTTTGCAACATCGATTTCGAAACATGTAATTGTCACTAAAATTATTTCGGTTTAGAACTATCCTAATGATATTTGTATCCTCAATAAATTGAATCTTTATATAACTAAAAAAAAAAAAAAAATTCTAAAACATTGTTTGATGGTATGCAATTCTCACTCACTTTTCTCATTCATTTCTTTGTTTTTTCCTTATCAAAGATTGGTTTGGAACTCTTGATGTTAACCAAATATAACGACCACAATTGTCCACGCATGTAGGAAGAGGCAACACTTCGTGTATGACATCATCCACATAATCCAACAATTGTCCACGCAAGTTGTGAACCCGTATCACATTCACCTAATAAAGAGCACAATCCTCATATAATTTTTTTTTAATCTCTTATGAATTATGATGATTTAGGTGAGCCATAACAAAGACAAGAAAAGAGAGTGAAAGCTATTCAGTCAAATGCAGGGTAATCCCTCACTATCTCTTCTAATGGCTTTCCCTTTCTGAAATATTTATAGCATTGTTATATTTCTTTCTTTATCTCCCGCCATGCTTTCAGGAAGAATGACACATAACTCAATGTCTAACACTAAGAGTCAACGACCAATGACCATTATAAAAGACATGTTACGTTCTCATACCATCAGAAGATGGTATTGTTGCTTTCCTTATCTCACGTGTATGGCATTTTTTATTTGAAATTCATGGTTATTTCAATGTCTTTGCTAATGGATGCATTCTTTTCACTTTTCACTGAGAATGCAAGAAAATGCTTATATCCTTTTTTGAAAATAAGAGTTATACAATCTCAACTGATAACATATAATTTATTTGCACTGGCTTGATGCATAAAAATTGTAATTATATTCATGTATTTTTTAGCATTTATCGTCGTGTATTAAGCAATAACCACTATTATTCATAACACTTTTTGCTCCTCAAATCTCTAAATCCCTGAATCTCTCTCCCACTACAAGAAAACACTGATTTAGCGTCGGCATATTTCGACGCTAAAACCGCTTAGCGTCGAAAAACATATCAACGCTAATCCGTCGACACTAATTCAGTTTCGACGCTATTTCGACGCTATTTTAGCGTCGAAATTATTTCGACGCTAATTCGACCCTCCTTTAGCGTCAGATGTTCGACGCTAATCAGACGCAATATCTGGACGCAAATTCGACGCTACTATAGCGTCAAATTAGCATCGAAACGTTTCGATGCTAAATAGATGCTAAATTGATGGTAATTGGATGCTAAATTAGCGTCGGATTACCGTCGCCACCTGATTCAGTCGACGCTAAATCCATGCTAAATCGATGGTTATGTAGCGTCAACACCTGATTCATTCGACGCTACATAACCATCAATTTAGCATCGATGTAGCGTTGAATGGTAACATTTTTTTTTAAAAAAAAATTTATTATACAAAATTGATTATAAATTAAAATTTATTATAATTATTATAATAAAAATTAAAAATTATCTGATAAAAAATCAAATTATCTGTTACAAATTAAATTAAAACGCTAATCCGACGGCGGTTGTTGGGTCCTTGGGTTAATGATATCTTCAAACTCTTGGTGGAATTGCGTTGCTCCGGGAGGTGTAGGAGGCGGTGGAGGACGATTCATCCTTTACAATGCAGTGGCTAATGTCGGGTTATCCACCGCAATGATGTCAAAGAGACTGCTCAATGACGAGACATGGGTCTTTAGCTCCGCAATCTCAGCTTCAGCAGCTTGCAACTTAGCGGTCACATGCGGCTGAGACGAACCTGGCGAGTAAGAATATTGAGAAGACGAACAAGCTGCCGGGACATCTTTGATGGATCCAACACCCATCGTTCGTCCTTTCTTCTTCGGTGCAACCTAAAAAATAAAAGTATTATACAATAAAATAATAATTAAAAATAAGTTATAATTAAAATAAGTTATAATATAAAATAAAAACGTAATAAATTACCTCCTCGTAAAGTCTATCAAAATCTTCGAGACCCATCGTAGACTGGACAGACTCATCTAGCTCTTCCAGTCGTGCATTGTAAGCGTTGAACGTTTGTTCCGCTTGAGCGGTAACAAACGTCCCATCCTTCCTCCGGTGAGTTTTCTCCATCACTCTAACCATCAGAGGAAGATCACCGCCATCAGCCTGTTAAACAAAAATAAACAGAGATAAAAATGAAATATATAATAAATAAATATTTATAATATAAATAATCAAATAAGTTAATTTAATACAAATATTACCATTTCCAGTCGTTCTGTGGCGTATGATGATTGACCCGCACAATGCTTTCAAGGTCCATCTTCTTCGGCCACCGGCGTGAGACGGGATGCAGAACACTTCCCCGATTTAACCACCGATTTGGGATCCACCCAAAACTGCACTAGACCCGACCAAACATCGGGATCCATCCCAAGCGGCTTCGCCTCATCGCCTTTCTTGCCCCACGCTTTCTTCAAGTTCGAGACGTAATCGTTGAGACGCTTTAGGGCCTTCCTCTCGAACGCCGCTCGAACCTCGAAAGTATGAGGTTCCTCCCAATGCCACCCTTGCTACAAAAATACGAATAATGTTATGAATATATTTATAATCAAATAATTTAATAAATAAAATTAAATAATATAAAATGACTTACCGCCCATGACTCGAACCAAATATCCCGAACATTCTGCGGCGTCATGCTCCAATTAGGATGCGCCATAGTGAAGTGGGCCATGATTGCTTTGGTGACCGAACGCGCAACCTTGTTATCCGTAAACCTATAAAACAAAATATTAGAATGTTAATAATTTAATTATAACTTGAATTTAAAAATTAATTACACAAAACAAATTTAATTAATAATATTGAAAAAATATAAAACATACCATAATGTACCACGAGGCCTCAACGGATGGATAATCGTAAGCCGTGTCTCACGTCCAGGTTGGCGGAGAAGCCCAGAAATCTGCATCATAAGAGGCGCGTTTGGCGGTGGAGGGGGCTCATTGTGGTCATCAGGATGATCATCTTCGCCTTCTTCTGGCTCTGGATGAGGCTCTGGCTGAGGCGGTGGCAGACCTCGTGGCGGAGCTCGGAGCGGAGCTCGTGGCGGAGCTCGTGGACGATAGTTCGCAGCCTGCGAACCCGACTCCGATCCTGATCCGGATCCGCGACGACCATCGGATCCGGGAATGGAAGCATCCTCGCCAAATAACTCGCCGTATGAAGGAGGATGAAGTCGATCACTCTATAAAATAAAACAAATTTATTAAATTTAAAAATGTAAAATATAAAGTGCAAAAATAAGTTTTGGAAATAAGTTTTGGAAAAAATTTTGAAATAATTTTATATTAGGAAATAATTTTTAGTGCTAAAATAAAGTGCTAAAATAATGCTAAAATAAGTTTTGGAAAAATTTAGATATTTTATATTAGGAAATAATTTTATATTTTTGAAATATATTTAACATTTATGAAATTATTTTATATTATCGAAAAATAACTTGTTAAAAAAATATTTTAACATCCAAAAAACTCCTAAATTTTATTTTACTTTACTTAAATAAATTTCATAAAATTTAAATTCAAATCTATACCTTAGCAAATCTAAATTAAATTCCATAACTTATCAAATTTAAATTCAATTCCATTTCCTAAAATTTATTTCCTACATTTACCCTAAAATCTATTTCATATCAAATTTCCTAAAATCTATTTACTACATAATTCATAAAACCATTTTCTAAAATCAATTTCATATCATTACTACAACTATATATAATTTCATAACTAATTTATTACAAATTACAAATATTTCTAAAATTACTAATCTATATCCTAATCTATTTACTACATATTTCTAAAATCAATTTCATAACTAATTTATTACAAATTACAAATAAATATAAACAAATTAAAAAAATATATATATATATATATGTACCATAGCGTCGTTTGATTGAACCGGAGGAGGAGAAGATCCGGCGGCGGCGGGGGCCGAAGGAGATCCGGCGGCGGCGGAAGTTTTTGAGGAGGAGGATAGGAGACGTGAGGGAGAGAGAGAGGCGGCGTGAGAGAGACACCGGCGTGAGGGAAGGTACGGCGGCGAGGGGAGAGAGAAAGAGAGGAGACCGGAGAGAGAGAGAGGTGAGGGAGAGGAGTTGCAAAAACCGGAGAAGAAGACGTCGATCTCTATTTTTACTTCGTGAACCGACGCTATTTCGACGCTAATAGCGTCGGTTTACATTTAAATATAATTTCTATTCCCCACCCAGATTTAATGTTTACAGATCCGAATTACTTTTATTTTGCGTCGAATTAGCGTCGAATTGCCCACAAATTCGACGCTAATTCGACGGTAAATCAAAATTAATTCGGTTTACCGCCGCTGGTTTAACATACAAAATTTTGAAATTTTTCGGTTTACCGCCAGTGGTTAAATCAAATTAATTCAATGTAGCGTCGAATTTGCGTCGGATCAATATAATTTGATCTGTTTAATACCCTAAACCCTAAACCCCAAACGTAAAATTTGTTCATTTAGCGTCGAATTAGCATTGAATCGATGCTAAATTGACGCTACCTAAAACAAATTTTACGTTTGGGGTTTAGGGTTTAGGGTATCCGCCACTGGTACGGAAATTATGTTAGCCATTTCTATAATTGATATAACAGAATAATTTTAAATTTTGAATTTTGCAATTACATATTTGGTTCATAAAGGGTTATGCTGATATATGTAAACCTATATAGTTTTTCAAATAGAATTCCTTACATGTATTTGTAACCTCGAATGAGACAAACATACTAATTTGTTTGCAATTAAATGTTCGAATATAGATAACATTGGAGGTTCACTTTGAATCGTCGACGTTAAATCTTTTATTGTTTATACCATAAACCATGAATGAAAAATTTGTTTGATTTAGCGTCGAATTAGCATCAAATCACATCAATTCGACGCTCATTCGACGCTATATTACAACGTTTGCGTCGAATTAGCGTCGAATTTGTAACGCCCGTGAACCAAAAATGTGATTTTTGGTGGGTGTCGATCGACACTGAGGGTGTGTGTCGATCGACGCTAGGTCGTCTTCTCTCGGATTTTTGGGCAGGGAGTGCCATGTCGATCGACACGGAGTGTTTCTGTCGATCGACACGGGTTAAAATCAGATCTAGGTTTGGGAAACCTAGGGTTTCATATAAAAGGCTCCCTTAGTTTTGGTGGCCGAGGAAAAAGAAAGAAAAAGAGAAGAAAAAGAGAGAAAAAGAGAGAAAAGAGAGATTTAAAGGATTTTGAGAAGTTTTAAAAGGAAATTCTTGTGGATTCTCCTTAGATCTCAATCCTAGATTGTGTGCTTTCGTGGGGAGAGCTTGGAGTGTTGGATTCGTGCGGGAAATCGGAGATTGAAGCTCGTGTTCTTCGTGGTTTTCTCCTCTTTTCTTCAGATCTAAGGTGAGTTCGCGACCATAGGCTCTTGAATGATGGAATAGATGTTATATGTTGTTTGTTGTGTGTTTTGGTGGATTTGGTGGTTGCTAAACGCAGGGATTGATCAGATTTGGGAGATTTGACCATGAGAGGATAGGCCAATCTCCGTGGGCAGCAGGTTCCCTGTCGATCGACAGGACTGCTTCTTGTCGATCGACACGGGGCTATGAGGGCTGTCGATCGACAGAGGTGGTTCCTGTCGATCGACAGAGGTGGTTCCTGTCGATCGACACTGGACCTGCTGTCCGGTTTTTCTGTTTTCGTGTTTGCGTGTTCGGTGCATTGTTCGATAGCCCTGGTATTTCATGTATTTCTTTATTCAAGTAATTGGCCTGTAGATGGGACGACCGTCTCACTAAGTATTTGTTAAATACTTACGCAACTCGTTTTTCCCAATTGTGTTGCAGGTAAAGAAAAAACGTGATCGCGGAATCAGGGCCAGAGGAGGGGATGATAGGTTTTTATTGTGTATAATCTAATCTAGTGAACCCGGTGTTAGGATGCTAAACGTGTATTCTCGGATTTATTATTGACGCTGTTATCTGGATGCTTGGTTGAAATTTAGTATGGCTGTTGTGTGAATGATTATCGTTGAATACTATTGTGAAGTAAAAAAAAAAAAAAACTTGTGCGTCACATTTTGGTATCAGAGCCCTTACGGTTCTAGGGCTAGTGGTGATTTTGATGAACTGAGACTATGTGTGTTAATTGATTGTTGTGTGTTAAGCAATTCTAGTCTTAGTATCATCCTCTCCGGCCTTCAAAGAGATTCCGCGGTAAGTTGTTGTGTTTGAGTGTGACTTCTAGGGTACTTATCTGCTGATTGTGTTGCAGTGAGATGGATACCCGAGCTAGAGGTCGTGGCAGAACTATAGCCCATGGGGGCAGAGCGGTAGCCTGTAGGTGCAGAGTGGGTGGCCGTGGAGGCTGGAATTGTGGTCGTGGACCAGTTGCGGAGTCGGCAGAGAGCACGGCTCAGAGTGCATTCTCAGGTGGAGCAACCGTGTCAGAGTCCCAGTCCCTTAGTGCCAGTGTGTTGGCTGGTGCCGGTAGAGGAGGGGGAGTTCCAGTGGGCCCTGGTGGGGGTGCTGCTGTGGCTCCAGGTCGTGATGACCAGGTTGTTGGATTGTTGACGCAGTTGTTGGCACGTTTTCCGCCTGTGGCTCCTGAGCAGGCTCCGGGTGTTCCTCCAGAGGCCGGTTTGCAGCAGGGTGCTGTAGTTGCAGAGGGGCAGGTGCCATCTTACCATGAGATCATGAGGCATATGCAGAGGATCGGTACGCCATCGTTTGAGGGTCGTGTGGGTCCTGCGGAGGCGGATGAGTGGCGCTTGAGAGTGGAGCGTAACTTCAGATCGATTCGTTGTCCTGCGGAGTATCAGGTAGAGTTGGCCATTCACTATCTGTGTGGTGATGCGCATCTTTGGTGGCGAGCTATCGAGGCTCGGAGAGCGGTGTGGACCTGGGGAGAATTCTTAGCCGAGTTCAATGCTAAGTATTTTCCTCAGGAGGCTCAAGATCGTCTTCAGTTGAGTTTCATGTCACTGCAGCAGGGAGGCCGTTCTGTACGTGAGTATGATGCCGAGTTTGGCAGATTGTTGGTGCATTCGGGCCGTGATATCGAGGATCAGAAGACTCTTATGCAGAGATTTTTGCATGGACTTCGGTTGAGTATCCGGTCTCAGTGCAGAGGTGCCAGTTATGCCTCGAGGGCAGAGCTGGTAGAGCTTGCGGCAGCGATTGAGGAGGATCAGCACGAGCGGGCCGGTTCATTAGTGGTTCCGCGTGTGGTTGCTCCTGTTGCTCAGCCGGGGGGTCAGCAGCAGCAGCAGCGGCGTGGTTCTGGTCCCGGCAAGGGCAGTCAGCCTGCGCAGGGCCAGAAGAGGAGACGGGATGATCCTTCTAGGGCGGGTTCTGGTAGCCTCGGGCCGCAGGGTTGTTTTGGGTGCGGTAGTTCCGAGCATCGGGTGGCGAACTGTCCTAAGGTCTCCCGGGAGGCTAAGGCTTGCTTCCACTGTCGCGAGCCGGGGCATATCAGGTCGAGGTGTCCCCAGTTGCAGTAGCCGAGTGTTGCAGCGATTCAGCCAGTTGAGGTGCAGCCTTTGAGTCAGGTTGCGGCAATGCAGCAGCCGATAGGCCTGATTGGACCTGCACCGCGCGTGTATTCTTCGGCAGAGTCCGGTCAGAGCAGTGGAGCCGGGCAGATCACAGGTAAAATTCTAGACTCAAACTTCGTGAAATTCGTAGAGGTAGAATTTTCCTTATTGTTGTGGTTTGTGTTCTGTTATTTTATTTGTGATCGAGTCTCCGGGTCCCCAACTCATGTGGTATGTGTAGGGAACTTGTTAATGGGTGGCTTTGAGTCCCACGTGATGTTTGATTCCAGAGCATCGCACTGTTATATTACCCCGGAGCGTGCCGAGCATAGTGGCATCTGGAGTAGCGCTGGTGAGCGCGCAAGCATGGTCAAAGTGGCTGGAGATGGATTCCTGGCTACTTCGGGCCGTGCTAGGGCAGTGGATGTCCGGATAGCTAGGCATTCGATGCCAGCGGACTTGGTGATTAGTCCAGTGGCGCTGTATGACGTGATCCTAGGGATGGACTGGCTATCGTTCTACCAGGTTCATCTGGATTGCTTCATGGGCAGAGTGAGCTTCAAGCGGGATGGCGGTAGGTTGTCGTTTTAGGGTTTGAGGCCGGTTTCTAGTAGTCTCGTGATCTCGGCTATTCAGGCTGAGCGGATGATAGAGCGGGGTTACGAGGCTTATCTGGCGACGATTGTTATGTCGGAGTCTAGTGGTGAGGTTGCTTTGGAGGATATCCAGGTTGTTCAGGAGTTTGAGGATGTTTTTCGGTCGTTGGAGGGATTGCCACCATATCGGTCCGATCCTTTCACGATTGAGCTTGAACCTAGGACAGCTCCGATATCTAAGGCTCCTTACAGGATGGCTCCAGCAGAGTTGGCGGAGCTGAAGAAGTAGTTGGAGGACCTTTTGTGTAAGGGTTTTATTCGACCGAGTGTGTCGCCGTGGGGAGCGCCGGTTTTGTTCGTGAGGAAGAAGGATGGGAGTTTCCGGCTGTGCATCGATTACCGGGGACTAAACCGAGTTACTGTGAAGAACAGGTACCCTCTCCCAAGGATTGATGAGTTGTTGGATCAGTTGAGGGGTGCGACCTGGTTCTCCAAGATAGACTTGGCTTCAGGGTATCATCAGATTCCGATTGCTGAGGCAGATGTTCACAAGACGACATTCAGGACGCGTTATGGGCATTTTAAGTTCGTGGTCATGCCTTTTAGGTTGACGAATGCGCCTGCGGCCTTCATGAGATTGATGAACGACGTGTTCAAGGAGTTCCTAGACGTTTTCGTTATCATTTTTATCGATGACATCCTAGTTTATTCGAGGAGTTCCGAGGAGCACGAGGTGCATTTGCGTTTGGTTCTAGAGAGGCTTCGGGAGCAGAAGTTGTATGCTAAGTTGAGCAAGTGCAGGTTCTGTCAGCGAGAGATGGGTTTCCTTGGTCACATCGTGTCTGCAGAGGGAGTTTCTGTGGATCCAGCTAAGATTGAGGCTATTCGGGATTGGCCTAGACCAAGCAGTGCGACCGAGATAAGGAGTTTCTTGGGTTTGGCGGGTTATTATCGGAGATTCGTCAAGGGCTTTGCGAGTATGACGCAGCCAATGACGAAGCTGACCGGTAAGGACGTTCCGTTTCGGGTAATGCCGGAGTGCGAGGAGAGTTTTGCGAGACTCAAGGAGATGCTGACTAGTACGTCGGTGTTGGCATTACCCGAGCCGAGGAAGCCTTATACCGTGTACACTGATGCTTCAGGAGTGGGTTTGGGTTGCGTTTTGATGCAGGAGGGTCGAGTTATCGCTTATGCTTCGAGGCAGTTACAGGGTAGTGAGCGTAATCGGCCTACGCATGATCTAGAGCTGGGAGCAGTAGTGTTCGCTCTGAAGATCTGGAGGTCTTATCTCTATGGAGGGAGAGTGCAGATTTATACGGATCACAAGAATCTGCAGCACATCTTCACTCAGCCGTTGCTGAATATGAGACAGAGGCGCTAGGTCGAGTTGGTGGCAGATTATGATCTGGAGATCATTTATCATCCGGGCAAGGCTAATCAGGTGGCAGATGCTTTGAGTCGGCGGAGGTCCGATTCAGCCCGCGAGTGGGTTATCGAGGAGCTGGTAGGCGAGATTAGCACGTTGCATCTTTGTGCTATTACGGAGGAGCCGTTGGGCCTTGAGGCAATTGATCGGGCAGATCTTCTTAGTAGGATCAGAGTGGCTCAACAGAGTGATCAAATGTTGTTAGATTCGTCACGAGCAGTGGGGTCTGAGCATGTTATCTCTTCGAATGGGACGATTCTGGTTCGTGGTCGAGTGTGTGTACCTCGTGATGAGATGTTGAGGCAGGAGATTCTGAGTGAGGCTCATGCGAGCAAGTTCTCGATTCATCCGGATGCGACCAAGATGTGCCGTGACCTCAAGCAGTATTATCACTGGGTCGGGATGAAGAGAGACGTGGCAACTTTTGTGTCTAAGTGCAACACGTGTTCGTTGGTCAAGGCCGAGCACAAGGTTCCAAGTGGCAAGCTGCAGAGTTTACCCATCCCGGAGTGGAAATGGGATATGATTACGATAGATTTCGTGGTCGGGTTACCTACGTCACGGACGTATGATGCTATCTGGGTGATTGTGGATCGGTTGACTAAGTCAGCACACTTCTTGGCCATTAAGAAGACCGATGGAGCGGCTAAGTTGGCTACGAAGTTTGTGCAGGAGATTGTGAGGCTGCATGGAGTGCCAGCCAGTATTGTGTCTGATCGGGATCCCAGGTTTGCGTCTGAGTTTTGGGGATCATTTCAAGCCGAGATGGGCACTAAGGTGCATATGGTCAAAGAGGAGTATTCAAACTATGGAGGATTTGCTGAGGATGTGTGTTCTGGATTGGGGTGGTCACTGGGCGGATCATTTGAGCTTAGTGGAGTTCGCGTATAATAACACCTTTCAGGCGAGTATCGGGATGGCTCCTTTTGAGGCTCTATATGGGAGGCCATGTAGGATGCCTTTATGCTGGACCCAAGTGGGGGAGCGCAGCATTCATGGGGCTACTTATGTTCAGGAAACGACAGAGAAGGTTCGGATTGTGCGTTTGAACCTGAAGGAAGCCCAGGATAGACAGAGGAGCTATGCGGATAAGCGTAGGCGTGAGCTTGAGTTCTCAGTGGGAGATCACGTGTATCTCAAGATGGCTATGTTAAGGGGTCCTAACAGATCCATAGCAGAGAACAAGCTTAGTCCGAGATTTATAGGTCCGTTCCGGGTGGTGGAGCATGTTGGACCAGTGGCTTATCGGTTAGAGTTACCACCGAACATGAAGGTATTTCATAAGGTTTTCCATGTGTCGATGTTGAGGAAGTGCCTGCATGAGTCGGAGGAGCTAGTGCCGGAGATCCCTGTGGATCTTCAGCCTGATATGACGGTTCCGGCGGTTCCTGTGAGAATCCTTGAGAGGAGGATCAAGGAATTGCGTCGGAAGAAGATCCCTTTGTTGCGTATCCTATGGGATTGTGGCGGTTGCCAAGAGGAGACTTGGGAGCTGGAGGCAAAGATGAAGCTGAAGTTCAAGAAATGGTTCGACGAGCAGGTCGCCATTTGAGCTTAGTTTTCCTTGTGGTTCCAGTTTCGGGTAGGCTTTGTGCCCGTAGCGTTGTTGGTTCATGTATCTCTCGTTTCGTTGTAACGATATACATATTCTTTGGAGATTTATGAGATGTGCTTCTTATATTTCTGAGTTATCAGATAGTGTTTCTGATATATCGATTGTGTTGGCTAGTGAGGTTGTGTTTTGTGGATATTCCGGTGGGAGTATCGAGTATAGACCATGTGAGGTGACATAGTCGCTGATGTTTATAGGCGTTTTTAGATTTTTGCTACTATTGACTCATGTGCTGGAGACGGTGGTTTCCAGGGTATGTATCGGAGACGGTGGTCTCCCAGGAGACGGTGGTTTCCTGAGTATTATATCGAGATGGTGGTCTCCGTTATAGTACCGAGTGCCTATATTGGGACGGTGGTTCCTCTATAGTGCGGGGAGACGGTGGTTTCCCAAAAGGACGGTGGATCCCTAGAGTGTGTTATGAGTTAAACGTAATAAATGTCTAAGGAACGTGCGTATAAACATAGGATTAGTTCATGGGTCTCTGAGATTATGTGAGAATCTCTTGTGGTATTGGCCGGCGCGGGCCAGGGAGTAGTCCTGTGTGGACGTGCCCTTGCGGGATTCGAGGTCGAATCCATATTAGTGGGGGAGAATTGTAACGCCCGTGAACCAAAAATGTAATTTTTGGTGGGTGTCGATCGACACTGAGGGTGTGTGTCGATTGACGCAAGGTCGTCTTCTCTCGGATTTTTGGGCAGGGAGTGCCATGTCGATCGACACGGAGTGTTTCATTCGATCGACACGGGTGAAAATCAGATCTAGGTTTGAGAAACCTAGGGTTTCATATAAAAGGCTCCCTTAGTTTTGGTGGCCGAGGAAAAAGAGAAGAAAAAGAGAGAAAAAGAGAGAAAAGAGAGATTTAAAGGATTTTGAGAAGTTTTAAAAGGAAATTCTTGTGGATTCTCCTTAGATCTCAATCCTAGATTGTGTGCTTTCGTGGGGAGAGCTTGGAGTGTTGGATTCGTGCGGGAAATCGGAGATTGAAGCTCGTGTTCATCGTGGTTTTCTCCTCTTTTCTTCAGATCTAAGGTGAGTTCGCGACCATAGGCTCTTGAATGATGGAATAGATGTTATATGTTGTTTGTTGTGTGTTTTGGTGGATTTGGTGGTTGCTAATCGCAGGGATTGATCGGATTTGGGAGATTTGGCCATGAGAGGATAAGCCAATCTCCGTGGGCAGCAGGTTCCCTGTCGATCGACAGGACTGCTTCTTGTCGATCGACACGGGGCTATGAGGGCTGTCGATCGACAGAGGTGGTTCCTGTCGATCGACACTGGACCTGCTGTCCGGTTTTTCTGTTTTCGTGTTTGCGTGTTTGGTGCATTGTTCGATAGCCCTGGTATTTCATGTATTTCTTTATTCAAGTAATTGGCCTGTAGATGGGACGACCGTCTCACTAAGTATTTCATGTATTTCTTTATTCAAGTAATTGGCTTGTGCGTCACAGAATTCATATGATTCGATGCTAATTCGACGGTAAATCATTTTTTTGTTTTGTTTAGGATTTAGGTTAAATGAATCCTAAATCCTAAACATTACGATATTACATATCTATTTAATTATATTCACAATATAATATATGAAATTTTATGTACCATAATCTACCTTTACGATACTATTTAATGGTTATAAGTGTTTGGTTTCGACAGAAACTTTGATACCAAACAGCCGATTTAGCCTCAGAATGTACTCTGAATGCCAAATCTGGGAAGGAGTAGATTATGGGGCTAAATCCACCGTTTGGAATCAATTCACTATCAAGATTTTCTTATATTGTAAAGATTGGAACTTTATGGTTAAAATTTTTTTATGTTTGTAAATTTGATTTGAGAATTGAGTATATATACAAATTTTTTACTTGCGAAATGAATTCTGACGGTGGTGCTATATGTAGGCGATTTTAGCATCGATTTTGCATCGAATGGTAGCATCGCATTAGCATCGAACTCCTTTGCGTCGATTTTGCATCGAATGCTACAAAAGTATGTGAACCCGTGTTAAATGTGTCATCTACCTACCAAATTTGCCAGAAAATTCGACGCTATATTTGACGCTATTTGTTCGACGCTAAATGGATGCAAAGTTAGCGTCGATTTAGCGACGCTAAACCGCAACATATAACGATTACAATCACATGAATTTTTTCAAACAAATTTCCTAAAATCTATTTCCTACATATTTCTTAAATCCATTTCCATACAAATTTATAACAAATTGTACGTATTGATAATTCATTACTAATAAATCAAAATAACTTTTTAAAAAATAATAATTTAGCGTCGAATTAGCATCGAAATATCATGAATTCGAAGCTAATTCGACGCTATTAAACAAAATTAGCGATAAATTAGCGTCGAATTCATGTGATCTGACGCTAATTCGACGCTAAATCAATCAAATTTTTCATAGTGAACCCGAGTTCGAACATATGGTCACGCGATTTTATGTTCATCACATGTTACTGCATACAGATTTTATGTTAACAACATATAAAGATAGTAAACACAAACATTTGATAATCACATATAACGATAACAATGACATAAAATGATAACAATCACACGAATTCGAAAAATAAATACAAATGAAATAAAAACAGTCATATATGCTTATATGCTTCACTCTGAATCGTCATTTGAGTTGTCGTCATCCTCATCGGTACTTTCTCCACTCTCGCTTGCGAACTCGTCTTCGGGGTTTTCTGCATCGTTAGCATCCGGAAGTATTTCAGCTTCTCGATTTTGCGGATCTATAAAAATGATGTTGTCTATATCTGCTTCTGGAGTTGTTAGATCCACGGCCATTTTATTTTGCATAGGAGCGTCGTTTGATTCAACTATCATTCCTCTAGGTGTTATTTTAAGCACAAATAACCATGAAATCCCTCTTTTTCTGACACGTGGATATGGAATGAAACATACTTGATCCGCTTGTGATGCAAGGATAAATGGATCATACTTTGCATAAGAACGCGATCCATTAACATCGATGACACCAAACTTTCCTACTCGAACCCCTCGCCTGATAACTGGATCAAACCACTCGCATTTGAAAAAGGTGCACTTTAAGTTAACCAAACCAGGGAATTGCACTTGAATAATGTCTTCGATAATACCATAAAAATCTGTGTCCCCGGCTCGAACTACCACACCATAGTTCGCAGTTGCTCTATTTTTGCCACGTTCGAAAATATGGAACACATAACCTCGTGTAAAATACATTGGAGATGACGTAACTTTCCCTAACGGACCTT
Source organism: Draba incana (assembly GCA_963576765.1). Taxonomy (NCBI): domain Eukaryota; kingdom Viridiplantae; phylum Streptophyta; class Magnoliopsida; order Brassicales; family Brassicaceae; genus Draba; species Draba incana. Next base: position 26,663,192 of record OY755205.1, read on the forward strand.
GGATCGCCTCTCTAAACCATACAGGGTATGACGTGTCTCCATAATCAACCTGGAAGATACAGAATACACATTGTAAATATAGTAGTATATACACAAATTGTACATAAAGGTTTTTATAGAAACTAGATATATATAATTTTGTGAGTAACTTATATACCTGAGTCCTCAACCATTTAGCAAAGTGTAGATCTTTACGTTTTTTAATCTCATCGGCGGATGCATTTGGGAAAGCCTCGTTAACTTGGCGAATGAATTCACTAATAGAAAATAGGTTTCATAGCATATATAAGTACGAAAATAACCCTTTTGACCTCAATCCATAGTTGGTAATTATAATATGTACCTCAGAAATGGGTTAACTTCGTGTTGGGGTCGGTTTTCACCCGCTCAACATTAACGTCCAAAGACAAGACGACTAAAGAAATGGCCCTCCGGACTCTCGATGAAGAAGGCGTAACAGCACCTAAGTCTTCCTGCGAAGCGAAGCATGTGGCAGCCATGGAAGGTGTCTAGGCAATGCAGAGGGCCGCACAAGACTTCACGAGTGAAGACAGGTTCGGTACAACAGAGCCGACCCTGGCTTCGGCCTCATGACCGAACCTGGCTTCGGTCTCATGGCCGAAGCCAGCTTCTCCTCGTGACCAAAGCAAGCTTCTCCTCGTGACCGAAGCCAGCTTCTCCTCATGACCGAAGCCAGCTTCTCCTCGTGACCGAAGCCAGCTTCTCTTCGTGACCGAAGCCAGCTTCTCCTCGTGACCGAAGCCAGCTTCTCCAGCATAGGCTCTCCATGCTGTGAGCGAGCACAGGCTCTCCACCATGAGCCGAGCACAGGCTCTCCACCTTGGGACCGACCGCATGCTCGCTCTCCGCAGGCCTGTCATATACTCACCTTAGTCACTGATCTTATCCTCAGAAGTGGAGCGTGACGTAGTCCACGTGTGTAGTAGAACGTGACGTGGTCCACTTGTGTGAGTGGAGCTTCACTAGCGTCGGCAATGTAGCGTGGCATCAGCAAGCTAGCCTAGTGTCGGCAAGGTGGACTAGGGTTGGCTGAAAGCGACGTTGGTGCGGGTTGGCTGAAAGCGACGTTGGTGCAGCCATGACTTTCCTCTCTATATACCAATCTGAAAACTCTTGTAAAGAAAGGGAGAACTCGGTACACAAAATTCATTGAGAGCAATAACAAAAAACTTTCTCATCTTTTGTGATCTTAGCTAAACATAGAAATCTCTAAATCCTCTTCACGAATCCTTACAAATCTAATTGTGCTAGCTTAGGCTCTCACAGTTTGGCGCCTACTAAGGGGACCCAGAGAGTTTCTGACTCAAAAAAGCTAGGTTTCGCAGCGATAGCCTGAGCAGTAAAGGATCCTCGTCTCACAGGAACGACGAGGCAGAGGAGAACTCCGTGGAGGACACCACGCCTCACGCCGCTAGCAACCCAGCAAGTATCACGGAGATCAAGCAGATGCTTGAAACACTAGCACGGGATCAGAAGAAGTACAACGAGACTACGACGAGCGAGCTGCAAGAGCTCAAGAGAAAGAAGCACAAGAGGTCCCGTGTCCGTCCAGAACGTCTCAGCTTCAACACGCCGCGAACTAATCGAAGGAATCAGAACGAGGAGCTGCCACCTCGGACCGATCACGCAGATGCAGAAAACTTGCCTCCACCACCGCCTCGTCGGGAATCTGACAAAACTCCCGAGCGTGTGGTGGAAGAATCGGACGAAGATCAACCCCCTAAGAGACGAGCCCGAACCGACATAGCTGCTGACGATGCTAGGGCTCATGGAGATCAATCTCCTCCTCGGAAACGTGTCCGAACGGACGCTGCTGACAACGCTATGGCTGATGGAGAAGGGGCTCCAACCATAGCGGAGCTTTACAGGAGGGAGCAAGAGCGCTTGGCTCCACAAGGCTCCCGAGACGAAGAGGTCGTTGCGCTGAAAGCCCAGTTAGACCAGGTCGTCTCTGACCTAAAAGCAACCCAGCTACAGATGTACCGGAGCACGGCGAAGGCTCCTGGGATCTCCTATGTGCTCGAGAGGGCACGGAACACACCCTTCCCTGAGAGGGTCGCGAGGGCTCAAATCTCTGACCCTGGAAAAGTCAAGCTTCCAATCTATGAAGGAACCACCGACCCTGCTATCCATCTGATGGAATTCGAAGTCTCCTTAGGAAAGGCAAACTTCACAGAAGCCGAGAAAGACATCGGCTACTGCAAACTGTTCGTAAAGAGCCTCAAAGGGCCTGCCCTCCAGTGGTTCTACAAGCTGAAGAAGAATTCAATCCACACCTTCCATCAACTCTCAGAGATGTTTGTGCAGCATTACAACATCTTCGCTGAAAGAAAGATCTATGATGCGGAGCTGTGGACGAACAAGCAGGGTGAGAATGAAAGCCTGCGGACTTTCGTGACAAGGTTCAAACACACGAAGTCAAAGGTGGACGGTATTACCAACACGTTCGCGCTGGAGGCCTTGAGATGAGCGCTTAGATGTCCTTCTTCATTCTGGCAGGAATTGACTGTCAACCCACCCGCGACCATCCAAGACGCTCTCCACCGCGCTACAGACTTCGCTCGAAGCAAAGAGGAAGTCCGCGCTAAGAAGGGCGGGAAAAACAAGCAAGCGGGTGAAGCCAACCTGTCCGCTGCGACGCCACCACCCTTTTAGAAGCTCTTGCAATGAACTACATGGCAACTTGATCCCTGCAAAGGGTACGTAGGCAGCTTGTATTCGGACGAGTTCAGTTGCCCCCCCTCCATAAAAAGGGGGGGATTACACTTGACACAAACCTCATCATGAGAACAGCTATGCCCTTCATGGGCTAATCAAAGCTTCAATCAAGTAGAGTCGTTCCACAATCATTGCTGCTGGCCACAGTGATGATGCGGGAATACGAACACAATGACATCCAACATCGGATTCAAAGCGCGCTATATAAGCATTAGTGTTCAGTATCGTCTCCGGACAAACCCAACAGATCACTCAGAAACCCAACAAGCATCGTTGGTAAAATGCAGCTGCTAATGATTTCGTTCGGCGTGTTCTCTGAACGAGTCATTCGGAAACCCAGGATGCACGCTGGTAAAGCTTAGGGTGTACTTGCTCTCGGACAGACGTGTCCAGAAGAGCAGCACCATTCGGCAAAGCCCAACAGCAACGTTGGCAGATAAAGAGCGTGAGCGCATCTGCGTTTTCACAGCCTTAACAAAGCCTCTTCCATGAGCAAACAAAGCCTCGTTCATGAGCAAACAAAGCCTCATTCATGAGCAAAAGAAGCCTCATTTATGAGCAAACAAAAGGCCATTCGCAAAGCCCAACAACAGTGTTCGCAAATGCATGTCAAAAACGCACAACAGCCTGAAGCGGTCCTAAGTGTAGAAAGGCACCAAAAACGAGTACACTACTCCAAAGCCCTCAAGCCAAAAGTCATTAAAAGACTGAAATTAAACTAAGTCATAAACAAGGGGAGACAGTCAATCACCGGCCTCCTCATCCTCATTGGTTTCGTCCTTGGAAACCCCGGTCTCGGCGAGCGCGTCCTCGGCGACCCCGTCCTCGGCGAGCGCGTCGTCGGTGAGACCAATGGTGACCCCGTCCTCAGCGAGACCGGTGGCGACCCCATCCTCGGCGAGCGCGGCCTCGGCGACCCTGTCGTTGGCAAGCATGTTTTCGGCTCCCTTGCCCGCGGCAACCTCGCCATCGGCAATCGCTGCACGGAGTCTTAAAACGAAGAATCAAGTTCCTTGTTCAAAGTCCCCTCATCATTATGCTTGGCACTCTTTTTCCTTAGTAGTGGTTTTGTCCCAAAGGGTTTTTCCTACTAAGGTTTTAATGAGGTCATCATCTTGTATCTTCCAAGTTCACACTTCACATTGTTGTGTATGAACTTAAGGGGAGTATTGAATAAGATGAGTACTTAAGCGTATTGCAGAAATGAGTAGGCGAACACTTTGACTTTGAACGAAAATGCCGATATCTAGCACATGTTAAACTCGACACTATTATCTCTAACACTACCAAGATGGGGGGCTAACTGTTGGGGTCGGTTTTCACCCGCTCAGCATTAACGTCCAAAGACAAGATGACTAAATAAATGGCCCTCCGGACTCTCGATGAAGAAGGCGTAACAGCACCTAAGTCTTCCTGCGAAGCGAAGCATGTGGCAGCCATGGAAGGTGTCTGGGCAAGGCAGAGGGCCGCACAAGACTTCACGAGTGAAGACAGGTTCGACACGACAGAGCCGACCCTAGCTTCGGCCTCATGACCGAACCTGGCTTCGGTCTCATGGCCGAAGCCAGCTTCTCCTCGTGACCGAAGCCAGCTTCTCCTCGTGACCGAAGCCAGCTTCTCCTCGTGACCGAAGCCAGCTTCTCCTCGTGACTAAAGCCAGCTTCTCCTTGTGACCGAAGGCAGCTTTTCCTCGTGACCGAAGCCAGCTTCTCTTCGTGACCGAAGCCACCTTCTCCTCGTGACCGAAGCCAGCTTCTCCAATACAGTCTCTCCATGCTGTGAGCGAGCACATGCTCTCCACCATGAGCCGAGCACAGGCTCTCCACCTTGGGACCGACCGCATGCTCGCTCTCCGCATGCCTGTCATATACTCACCTTAGTCACTGATCTTATCCTCAGAAGTGGAGCGTGACGTAGTCCACTTGTGTAGTAGAACATGACATGGTCCACTTGTGTGAGTGGAGCTTCACTAGCGTTGGCAAGGTAGCGTGGCGTCAGCAAGCTAGCCTAGTGTCGGCAAGGTGGACTAGGGTTGGCTGAAAGCGACGTTGGTGCGGGTTGGCTGAAAGCGACGTTGGTGCAGCCATGACTTTCCTCTATATATACCAATCTGAAAACTCTTGTAAAGAAAGGGAGAACTCGGTACACAAAATTCATTGAGAGCAATAACAAAAAACTTTCTCATCTTTTGTGATCTTAGCTAAACATAGAATCTCTAAATCCTCTTCACGAATCCTTACAAATCTAATTGTGCTAGCTTAGGATCCCACACTTCGTCGCATTGTAAGAGAATATATGTGTGTGCACAATTGTAGTCTTAGAACGAGGACCAGTCTTCTTCTCTTATGATTTCGGCCTGCCTACCAACTGCACAGAATATATCTGGAACATCTGAAACTGGATATGTTTGTGCGATGCCACCATCGTCGTACCTACGTGGAGCTCTTTTTCGTGTCCAGACAGTTGGAGGGAAGTAATATGAGCTGAAATGAGAGGTTTCTTCGGTTAAACTTCCCGCAACAATTGATCCCTCAACCCTTGCCAGGTTTTTTGCCTTTCCTTTTAAGTGTTTCATGAATTTCTCGAAAGGATACATCCAACGAAATTGAACGGGTCCTCCTAAATCAGCTTCGTGAGGAAGATGGACAGGAAGATGCTCCATCACATCAAAGAAAGATGGAGGGAATATCTTCTCTAAGTTGCACAGCAATATTGTGATTTTATTGTTTAGTTGTTGAATTCCATCCTGAGTCAGAGTTCGCACACACAGATCTCGAAAAAATGCTCCAACACCTAAACCCAAAATCCAATATCAACCAAAACACAAATGTAATTTTCGATACATAATTTGTGTAGATATTTAAATATCGTCATAGAAAATATACCTGCAAGTGATACATGCACGTTCGTTGGCAAAAGTTCTGCAAAGGCGAAAGGCAATAATCTCTGCATAAACACATGACAATCATGACTCTTCATACCAGAAATTTTTTTCCCTTGCTCCACAGACTTAGAGAGTTTTGACACGTATCCATCTGGGAACTTAACTTCGGTGGAAACCCAGTTGAAGAATGTTGCTTTGCCTTCGCTTGACAATCTAAAGCTAGGCACTGGAGCTCTCCCATCTCCCGTGAGATGTAACTCAACTCTAGAGCATATAAGAGGCAAATCCAGTCTAGACTTGAAGTTGTCTTAGACCTGCCTGGAATGTTTAAGATGGTGTGCATGATGTTATCGAAATTTGTTTTCTCAATGTGCATGACATCAAGATTGTGGCGCAATAGATGATCCTTCCAGTACGGTAGATCCTAGAAAATGCTCTTCTTATGCCAATTATGTTCTTCAAGGTATCCGTCTGGGAGATTGGTCGGAATATTAAGCCAGTTACCACCACGTTTTACTGTTTCTTGAGCTCCCCAATAATCAAGTTGACCTTCAATTTGTTCTCCTGAAAGATATGGAGGTGGGGGGATACGTACACGTTTGTCCTTTGTGAACAACCTCCTGTTCCCCCGGTACGGATGGTTCATAGGGAGAAACCTCCGGTGACAATCAAACCAACATGATTTTCTACCATTTTTTAGTTGGAATGCATCTGTTTCATTTTGGCAATACGGACATGATAACCTACCATGTGTTGTCCAGCCAGATAATATTCCATAGGCTGGAAAATCGCTTATCGTCCACATAAGCACAGCTCGCATGGTAAAATTCTTTTTCCTGGAGTAATCAAAAGTATGAACCCCATGAGACCACAACATGTTCAACTCGTGAATAAGCGGCTGTAAAAACAAATCAATAGATCTTCTTGGATGCTTCGGACCAGGGATTAAAATACTCAAAAACAGAAATTCCCTCTGCATGCACATATCAGGTGGAAGGTTATAAGGTGTCAATATAACCGGCCACAAAGAATATTGCTTGCCAGACATACCGAACGGACTAAAACCATCTGTACATAAGCCAAGATAAACATTGCGCTTTTCTTTAGCAAAATTAGAGTGTACCGATTTAAAGTGTTTCCAAGCTTTTGCATCAGAATGATGATGAACTTCTCCTTCAATAGTTGAATGTTCTGCATGCCACCTCATTGATGCAGCTGTGCGTTCTGAATGGTATAACCTTTGTAGCCTATCTGTTATGGGCAGGTACCACATTCTCTGGTACGACACTTTTCTCCAGCTCCTTGGGGCTTAAATCTTGGTTTGTGGCAAAATCGACATTCCTGCAGATCTTCATCATCTTTCCAAAATATCATGCAATTGTCAATGCAAACATCTATCATCTCCGAGGGCAATCCTAAACTAGAGACTAGTTTATAAATGTCATAATATGACTCAGCAGCTTGATTACCCTCTGGCAAATATTCTCTTAGAAGAGATGCCCAATCATCCATGCAACTCTCAGATTGATTATGATCATACTTTATTGTCATCATCCTAGATGCCAACAATAATTTAGACAGACCTTCCCTACAACCTTCATAGATTGGTTGTTTTGCAGAATCAAGCATATCATAAAAAAATTTTGCATCTAAATTGGGTTCCTCAGCAACATCAGGAGCAGACATAACTCCAGGAAATGCATCGGTTACCATTTCTTCGAACCTATTATGCTCTAACCCGACATCATGAGCATCATTTTCTATAACAAATTGATGCCCATCATATTGTTCATTCGAATAACCCTGACCCTGATCCATAGGTTGTTAACTAGTACTACCCGGAGTTTCATCTTCATATCCCTCTCCATGATAAAACCAAACATAATACTCAGGTGTAAACCCTCTATTAAATAAATGCGTACCAACTGTATCAATTTTCTGTGGCCGAGAATTTTTGCACTTCCGACACGGGCACACCATCACTCCGGTCCGTTGAATTGTAGGCACACTACTCGCTTAAGCCATGAAAATTTCAAGGCATTGAGGAACTCTTCTGAAAGGCCTCCATTGTCATCTTTACGTCGATACATCCAGCGTCTTAGTTCGTATATATCGCCCATTTAAAAAAAAAAGTAGGGAGAAAAGATTTTTTATTTTTTTCGAAATTGATTTTTTTATTTTTTTTGAACTTCTGAAATAATTCCTTACGGTGGTGGTGGGTGGGTATATATCGGAGATTTTTGCATCGATTTTGCATCGAATATTAGCATCGCATTAGCATCGAATAATTTTGCATCGATTTTGCATCGCATTCGCGTCGTTTTTGTGTCGTTTCTAAACGACGCTAAATAAATATAGAGTCGATTTAGCTTCGAAATGTTTCGTCCCTAATTAGCGACGATTTAGCGTCGAATTGTGTTATCGACGCCAATATTCGACGCTATACGTTCGACGCTAAATCGATGCTAAATTTGCATCGATTTAGCGTCGAACTTAGACTTTCGATGCCAAAATCTATGCTAAATCGCCGCGATATAGCGTCGATTTAGCTTCGAAATGTTTCGTCCATAATTAGTTTCGTTTTAGCAAAGAATTGTGTTATGGACGCTATTACGTCGCAAAAGCGACGCTAAAATAGCGTCGGAATAAATTCGACGCTAAAATACAGTTTTCTTGTAGTGTACTTACTCTTTAGTGATAAAAATCAGCAATAACCACTGTTGTTCACGAGACCAAAAACATACTCGATTCAATCGAACATAAAGTGGTGAGGAACAATGGCAGTAAAATTTGATCTAGAGAAAATAAATGAAAAAATTAAGAAATCTACAAAAGTCAATACTCAATAGTATCCTTCGTTCTTTTTATTTTTATTTTTTTTGCATCAGTAATTGTTCATTTGTTAACTGTGCTGGGATTTTGGGATCTTTAAAATTTTGATTTAATAAATCTAAGTTTCTGAAAGAAAATAAATATTAATTTGTATGTTTCTATCAGCTTTTAATTAAAACTTTGCAAAAGCTATAAATCTTTGAGCACCAGCGTTTAACTTTCAATACTTATGTATCTCTATATGATGAGGTGAATAATAATTGTAAAACATAATAACAAATTAATGAAATAGAGTTAAAATACAGTGGAATGTGTAATCTTTTATGCTATAATCTTTGGTAGTAAAAATTATTGTAGTTTCAAAATATCTTTAGCTGTAGTAGTAAAATTATTATACCCATGCATATTATTGTTTTTACGTTGTAACTAATTAGAATAAACGGAATCGTCTCATTTGGAATGAAGTGCAATTGTATAAAACACACAAATAATCACGGTGCATAGCACCGGGCATAATACTAGTCTTCAATAAAACGTTAACATTAAACCAGTTTAAATTAGCAAATCAAACCAATGTTTAATTAAACCGGCATTATTGCCTGTAACATTTTCTTTTCAACATTAGCGCACACTTAAATATCCCATGAACAAAAAGGTATTGTAGAATGCAACCCAAGAAAAACTAAACTGTCCAATTTTCTATTTTAGTTCTATGATTTTAATTTTTTAAACCACATATTTTTCATTTAAGCTGCTCATTTTAACTCCAGTGTAAACCAAATAAAACACAGAGAAATTGAGGAAATGGTAGAAGAGATGCAAACAATCATATATTTCCTAAAATTTTATATTGAGCAAATGGTAAAAATTCACTTAAATTCCTCTTCACACAAAAGCTAATTTTTAACCAACCACAAGTTTGCATTCCGTTGAAGCCCTCTGCAAACGCGCCAACTCGGTAACCATACGATACTTCATTTTAAGTGTGTTATAACTGGAGATTTGCGGGGAAAAAGTCGCAATCTTTAGACTCCTCAAATGCTTTAACATTATCATTGCGAGTTCTTTCTCTATCATTCATCCTCTGTAGTTTCTGCACTCAAACGTCTCAAGAACGGACATCAACTTTTCAGGAAGAACATTACATAGAAGAATCTTTTTCATAGCTCATAATTAATCGCAACCAATTTCAGATCGTATGTGGCTAATAGTCCTCCATAATGGATGTTATACATCTTTGACAATAAGAAACAAATGTCCTGTATATATTTTTTGATGTGATTAATGTAAAAGTTAATCCCATCAATGTTTATTTGGGGATTCATAGGATCTTTTTGGTTAAGTATTCAATTCTAAATTTTCAACAAAAAAAAAGTATTCAATTCTTTCTAACACTTTGTTGTATTACCTACTCTTTTTTTTTTGGTGAATGTATTATCTTCCTTGATATTTACTCAATAATAATAATCCATCAGATTATAGAAAAAAAAAATGCACACAAAATTAGAAAATACTCATATATTTTTAAGGGAAATTGGCATGTATATTAGTGTTTGTAGACATAATTAAATATAACTGTTAATAAATCATAATTAGGTGACTAACAAAGAGAAAACAAATTTGGACAAATTTACCCATCATAAATTAAATTAAAGTTGACAACTTCAATGCACAATTAATACAAATTTATTTGTAATAAAAAGAAATAACATTTTTTCTAAAAATAATTTCGAAATTGATTTATATAGAAATATATATTTTTCTGAATTAAACATTTTCTCAAAACAACAAAAAATTCTCTACTTTTATGAATAATTGATCATTATTTGAATAGAAAAATTATATAGTGAATTATATCACAATTTATATACCATGGAAATAAATAGTGAACTATCTCACTATTTAAATTATAACACTACAAGAAAACAGGGCGATTTTAGACGGCCAAATCCGTCGGAATTCCGTCGGAAAAGGGGCTTTTCCGACGGTATTCCACGGTCGGTTCTATCTCGTCGGAAATTGAGTTCCGTCGGAAAGCCGTCGGAAATTTTCGACGGATTTATAACGGATTTCCGTTTTTAAATCCATCATAAATCCGTCGGAAATAGGTTTCCGACGGATTTATGACGGATACCGTAACTGTATACCGTATACGGATACCGTATCCGTTGGAAATTTCCGACGGAATTTCAATTTTTTTTAAAAAAAAAATTTACCGGCGGAGAATTTTCCGACGGCGGAGAATGTTCCCAATCCGAAATTCCGGCGGAAAATTCTTCTTCTTCTTCTTCTTCTTCTTCTTCTTCTTTCTTCTTCTTCTTCTTCTTCTTTCTTCATCTTCTTCATCTTCTTCATCTTCTTCTTCCTTCTTCTTTCTTCTTCTTTCTTCTTCTTCTTCTCTTTCTTCTTCTTCTTCTTCTTCTTCTTCTTCTTCTTCTTCTTCTACTTCTTCTTCTTCTCCTTCTTCTTCTTTCTTCATCTTCTTCTTCTTCTTCTTCTTCTCTTTCTTCTTCTTCTACTTCTTCTTCTTCTCCTTCTTCTCTTCTTCTTCCTCTTCTTTCTTCATCTTCCTTCTTCTTTCTTCTTCTTTCTTCTTCTTCTTCTTCTTTCTTCTTACCAAAGAAGAGAATGTGTGGTTGGGTATAAAATAAGGGTAAATCCGTCGGAATTTTGCCGGATTTACCCTAATTTTTACCGCCCAAACACATCGGCTTAATTGAAATGGGCGGGAATGCGGGAAAAAAAAAACGCATTCCGTCGGACATTTCCGACGGAATGCGTTTTTTTTTTAATATCTTATAAATATTTGACATAAATTCTTATAAATTTAAATTTTCACAAATAAAATTACATTTACAATTACATTTTAAACTTAAAATTAAAAATTAAACTTAAAATTAAAAGTAAATTATAATTTTTATTTACAATTACATTGTTATTTTATAGTAGATTTATGGTTTACATGGGTCCGAGTTAATCAGATTGATCGAGCTATGGTTAGATTGATCAATTTAATTGAGTTTGAAAGGTTTATCCACTTAGATGGTAATTCTGTCCCGTTAAAAACACACCAAATAACAACACAAAAGCCATAGTAAAATCGGTAATATAATGTTTTATTAATTAATATAAGTTTTGTATAATATATGTGTTATAGTTACTTATAAATAAAAGTGTTATAACTTTAAATAATTATAAGTAATGTTTAGGACTAAAATGCAAAAACACATAATATTTTGAAGTTTACCATTGGAGAAGAATACACAAAAACTTCAAATTTATTTTTTATATATAATATTTTATTTTTCTCGGTATAAAATAAAATAAAGAAAGATAACTTAAATCATTGGAAATTGAAATATTTATTTTGAAGAGTGGTTAATTTGCTTCTGGATATTTCAATAGGTTAATTACATATAATTATCTTAATTCTTGTTCATACACCTATATTATCTGAAAACGTAATAACTTGGTTTCATTATAACTTTTATAAGAGAATGTGTAAATGAAGCTTGTATCATGAGGTAGAATAATGTGTGTTTTTTTTTTGTTTAGAATTTGACATTTTGATTTGAGAGTTCATGTCATGCGATGTACTAGTTAAAATGCGATTTCCGACGGATTTTACCCTAATTTTATACCGACAAAAATATATTATTAAATAAAAAAAGCCATTCCTCATATCCGGTAAACGGTATACGGTATACGATATCCGTCATAAATCCGTCGGAATGCGTTTTTTTTTTTTTTTATTTTTTAAAACGTAATCCGTCTGAAATCCGTCGGAAAATGCCTTGTTTTCTTGTAGTGTAAATACAAATAGTAAACATTATTTATAGCTAATTACACATTAATATATAGCTATTTAAACATGGATACATATAGGGGTGTCAAAATGGGTTGAAATTAATGAGTTTACCCATAACCAAACTAACATAATATTTTTTCATCGATCTCTCTCATCTCTCTCATCTCACGCTCTCGAGCTTTAGCTAACATAGGATTGGTGAAGCTTTAGATTGGAGAAGACGTTCTCTTATCTTTCTCTCTAAAAAGGCTATGAAGATTTTTCCAGTTTTGCGATTTGGGTTTAGTTGATTCGAAAAATCGTCTTCTCTCTTCTATATGGGTCGGTTTTTTTGGGTCGGCTCGGTTTTTTCGGTTCTCGGTTTTTTCGGGTTAGGAATAGACTTGCCGAAGTAAACCGATCTAAAATTCGGTTCGGTTCGGTTCGAAAATCGGTTTATTCGGTTCGGTTTGGGCAATTTAATATCTTCCGAATTAAAACCGAAAATATTAAGAAATTCGGTTTAGTCGGTTTTTCTTTTTAAATAATCGGGTTAGATTTGGTTTTTAATTGTTGGGTCAAACCTTTTAAAACTTAAATTTTAACTAACGGGCCAGAAGATATCATATATATGGGCTATTATAAAATAAAATGAAGCCCAGAAGTTTACTAACCTAATTGAGTTAGACTTTTTGACAAACAAACATGGCGGCTGTGGTTTCTGTGCGACGAAGAAGAAGAACATTATTCTGAAGAAGAAGAAGATATAGTTTAAGACAAAACCGAAAGAAACCGAAGAAACTGTTCTGCCGAACCGAACCGTTCTGTCCAGAACATTTTTTAATCTCGCAGATCGGTTTACCGCTCCAAACCGAAGTCAAACCGAGAACCGAAAATTTTGGTTCGGTCGGTTCGATTCTAATCGGTTTGGTCTGAAAGTCCCTAGGTGAAGCTTTAGATTGGAGAAGACATTCTCTTATCTTTCTCTCTAAAAAGGCTATGAAGATTTTTCCAGTTTTGCGATTTGGGTTTAGTTTATTCGAAAAATCGTCTTCTCTCTTCTATTTGGATTACGTGAAGAAACCGAAGCTATTCCAAAAGCCAAGGTATGTGTTGTGATTTCAAACCCAGATTCATTAAAGTAATTTGGATTTGAGTAGTTTTAGCTCCTGAGTAATTTAGGGTTTTGGAATTCAATGTTCTGAAATTCGATTTTGATTTTTGGGTTCTGGGTTTTGGGTTTTTTTTGGAAAATCGCTTTTGATTTCTCTCTTTAAGGTTTGATCATGGCGAATCTGGTCCAGATTTCAGTTTTTTTCTTCAGTATTTGTTTCCGAGCTTTTTTTTATTATTTAAAAATTTTAAAAAAAAATAAACGCATTCCCTCATAAATCCGTCGAAATTTCCGACGGATTTCCGACGTACGTAAAATCCGTCGGAAAATGCCTTGTTTTCTTGTAGTGTAAATACAAATAGTAAACATTATATATAGCTAATTACACATTAATATATAGCTATTTAAACATGGATACATATAACTTAAATCATTGGAAATTGAAATATTTATTTTGAAGAGTGGTTAATTTGCTTATGGATATTTCAATAGGTTAATTACATATAATTATCTTAATTCTTGTTCATACACCTATATTATCTGAAAACGTAATAACTTGGTTTCATTATAACTTTTATAAGAGAATGTGTAAATGAAGCTTGTATTTTGAGGTAGAATAATGTGTGTTTTAGTTTTGTTTAGAATTTGACATTTTGATTTGAGAGTTCATGTCATGCGATGTACTAGTTAAAATGCGATTTCCGACGGATTTTACCCTAATTTTATACCGACAAAAGTATATTATTAAATAAAAAAAGCCATTTCGTCATAAATCCGTCGGAAATTTCCGACGGATTTATGACGGAATGCGTTTATTTTTTTTAAAATTTTTTAAAACGCAATCCGTCTGAAATCCGTCAAAAATTTTCGACGGATTTTCCGACGGACGTAAAATCCGTCGGAAAATGCCTTGTTTTCTTGTAGTGTAAATACAAATAGTAAACATTATTTATAGCTAATTACACATTAATATATAGCTATTTAAACATGGATACATATAGGGGTGTCAAAATGGGTTGAAATTAATGAGTTTACCCATAACCAAACTAACATAATATTTTTTCATCGATCTCTCTCATCTCTCTCATCTCACGCTCTCAAGCTTTAGCTAACATAGGATTGGTGAAGATTTAGATTGGAGAAGACGTTCTCTTATCTTTCTCTCTAAAAAGGCTATGAAGATTTTTCTAGTTTTGCGATTTGGGTTTAGTTGATTCGAAAAATCGTCTTCTCTCTTCTATTTGGGTCGGTTTTTTCGGGTCGGGTCGGTTTTTTCGGTTCTCGGTTTTTTCGGGTTAGGAATAGTCTTGCCGAAGTAAACCGATCTAAAATTCGGTTCGGTTCGGTTCGAAAATCGGTTTATTCGGTTCGGTTTGTGCAATTTAATATCTTCCGAATTAAAACCGAAAATATTAAGAAATTCGGTTTATTCGGTTTTTTTTTTTAAATAATCGGGTTAGATTTGGTTTTTAATTGTTGGGTCAAACCTTTTAAAACTTAAATTTTAACTAACGGGCCAGAAGATATCATATATATGGGCTATTATAAAATAAAATGAAGCCCAGAAGTTTACTAACCTAATTGAGTTAGACTTTTTGACAAACAAACATGGCGGCTGTGGTTTCTGTGCGACGAAGAAGAAGAACATTATTCTGAAGAAGAAGAAGATATAGTTTAAGACAAAACCGAAAGAAACTGAAAAAACCGTTCTGCCGAACCGAACCGTTCTGCCCAGAACATTTCTTAATCTCGCCGATCGGTTTACCGCTCCAAACCGAAGTCAAACCGAGAACCGAAAATTTTGGTTCGGTCGGTTCGGTTCTAATCGGTTTGGTCCGAAAGTCCAGGCCTAGGTGAAGCTTTAGATTGGAGAAGACGTTCTCTTATCTTTCTCTCTAAAAAGGCTATGAAGATTTTTCCAGTTTTGCGATTTGGGTTTAGTTTATTCGAAAAATCGTCTTCTCTCTTCTATTTGGATTACGTGAAGAAACCGAAGCTATTCCAAAAGCCAAGGTATGTGTTGTGATTTCAAACCCATATTCATTAAAGTAAATTGGATTTGAGTAGTTTTAGCTCCGGAGTAATTTAGGGTTTTGGAATTCAATGTTCTGAAATTCGATTTTGATTTTTGGGTTCTGGGTTTTGGGTTTTTTTGGAAAATCGCTTTTGATTTCTCTCTTTAAGGTTTGATCATGGCGAATCTGGTCCAGATTTCAGTTTTTTCTTCAGTATTTGTTTCCGATGCAGCTAAATTTTCACTCTTCTCTTCTCTGTTTTGCTGGATAAAGTGGGCTTTTGATTCACTGTGTAAGAAGAATACTGATTAGGATTGTACAACGTAAATTGCAAAAAATAATAGATTAAGGTAGGATTTTGGTTGACCTTCTGTTTGTAAACTTTTGAGAAAGTAGATGTTATTGCTTTGAAGTGGATCTTTGTAAAGGGAAGTAGGTTTAAGCAATGCGTAAGAACTAAGAACAACAAATACTATTGTCGTAGGTTTAGGTAGGAATAGGATAGTAGTTATTGGCTTATCAAAGTTAGTGTTTCGCTCTATTTGAAAAACAATAGAAGTAGTGACATATGTTTTGTCTGATAATTAAGTCAAGATAATGTGTAAATCGCTGATCCTTAAATCCATAGAAGAAGCCATGGTTGTTTCTTGAATCCCTAGAAGATGTGATGCTGTATTTGTCATGGTTTTTATTATCCTATATCGCTTGTTCTTTTAGTTTTACGTTGACTTGTTTTTGCAAATGAAGAACTATAACAGCACATTTAAACCAGTTTATTGTAGATGAATGCATTTAGTGGTTCATTTGATTTTGTTACAGTGGTTAATTTGGTTTTGTTAACTTGTTCAGGTGCTACAGGAACTCTTTCGGGACTCTCAGTATTGGCGGATTTCCAGACATCAACTCAACGGGCCAAGTGGATTTTCACTCCCCACAAATTGGTATCTTCTCCATCTCCTTCTAATTGCTTTTTGCTTTCCCCAGAAATTCCATGCCAAGAATTGATAAGCCCATCATCGCTTTATAAATTTTGGATTTTTATGATTTTCTTTTTGCGCTAATCAGCAATTAGATTCATAAACTCAATGGAACTGAAATTGTTCATTGTTTCAATGGATACACTTTTGAATGGTGTGATCTTGATGGGCTTCTTTCTTTGTTTTACGCAAGAGAGTCCGATTAATTGGAGCATCGAAAGTATCGAACTTTGGGGTTTACTGATCAAGCATTTTGATTGTTTGTTGTGTAATTATGTGTTATATTGTAAGTTTCCTTACATCTTGTGTATATATTGCAACTAATTTCTAGTGTTGTAACTGTAGGCAGAGAGATACGAAGCTGCTAACCAGAGGGCAATGCAAATGCTAGAGAAGGTGTGTTTAGTGTTGCTATGGAACTTTTGGTTTCTCTATTCATGATAATTTTATGATTTAATTCTTTATTTAAGTGTTGCTATGGAACTTTTGGTTTCTCTATTCATGATAATTTTATGATTTTATTTCTTATTTATTGTGTGGAACTACTCAAGTTGAAGTAGATGCCAGTGGATCACTAACATATCCTAGAGAAAAAGTTGATACAGGAGATCAAGGTATTTTTTTATTATTGTTAACACGGTTTGTCGAATATCGTCATAACTATCGTTATAGTTTTGTTGGTCAAAGTATAAATGATGATATTTTTTGCTGTTTTACTCTCAGTTGAGAAAAAGCTTAAGCCTTTGAGCGTTGATGAAGAACGGTACATGAGAGCATTTTATGAGGCAAAAGTCCAAGAAGTGTGCAGTGCCTTTGAATTTCCTCACAAGATTCAGGTGCATTGGTGGAAGTTTATTATTGAAGTCAAAAATTAAATACTCAATCTTGTTAGCTCTCTGACTTCCCGTTTTTCTTGTAATCTTTTGCAGGCAACGGCTCTCCAATACTTTAAAAGATTTTATCTGCAGTGGTCTGTTATGCAACATCATCCAAAAGAAATAATGTATACTTCTTCTGAATTCTTCTTACCAATTTGCTTTCCAATAACAAATAATGTTTTGAAGGTGTTTTTTAAATTGTATTTCTGACATGCTTATTAGGCATTTAATTTCCTCTTGGTAGAATGTTGTAATTTGGACTAATTGATACCTTTCATTGAACAGGTTAATCTGCGTTTATGCAGCTTGTAAAATAGAGGAGAATCATGTTTCTGCCGAGGAAATAGGGAAGGGGATTAAACAAGATCATCACGTAATTCTCAAGTATGAGATGGCTGTTCTTCAGGCATGATATGAGTCGATTAATCTGTAGCAATTTCCCTATGTTTTTTAAACCCTGATGCTCTTTTCTCTCTCTATTCTTATGTTCATAGCTTTTGACTTTTTGTGTGCAGAGTTTGGAGTTTGATCTAATTGTTTATGCTCCGTATCGTGCACTCGAAGGTTTTGTCAGTGACATGGAGGTAAATCTGGCCTGTCTAGATATATTTTGTAGGTTTTTTTGAGTTTATATATGCATATGTTTTGCTGCAACCAAAATTGTGAATGTTATATGCAAGGAAATTAAGCATTTTTATTTCTATTTATTTGGTGTGTAATTCTTCATAGTTGTTTAATGACATGTTGTCTCCAAAAGTGACATCACCTTTTCATTTTCTAGGCATTTCTTCAAGCTGGAGATGATGAAATCCAAAAACCGGAGGTAGATCTCTCTTCATAATGTTATTTAGTTGTTGCTAGACTTTAAGCATTCAGTAAACTAAATTTGGGACCAAAACGTCAATTCTAGTTCATGACTGCAAGGTTTTTTTTTACTGGCGTAACATTTTTAAGTACATTGCAGAATTTGCTAAAAGCGGCGACAGCAGAAGCTGATAAAGTTATGCTCACAGATGCTCCGCTCCTTTTTCCTCCTGGCCAGGTGATAGTTTCTTCTGTTTCTCTAAACTTTGTTTTAACAGATTGAAGAAGCTGGGAAAACTCATAGTTTGTGTATCATTTTTGGGTGAAACTTGTACTCCTTTACGGTTATATAGGTGAAAACTGCATTAATGAGTATATGTAACTATTTTGTAGTTGGCGTTGACTGCTTTGCGTATTGCAAATGGAGTTCTAGGAGTGGTTGACTTTGATAGGTGATTTCCCTTTTGCCACCATATGGTCATCGTACAATTATCCTAATGTGATATATAATCTCTTGGTCTCTAATTTCAATACTAGTTGTATTTTCATCCAATTGCAGGTACCTAGAGAATAGGATTTCTCAACCAAACTCCGAGCACACGAGTTCAGAGCTCACAAAGTTACTTGATGACATTGAATCTTTGGTATGCGCGAACTTTCATATTTTCTCGTGTAACCATGAAACTTTAATATCTGAAAGGCAGTTTTACCATCTTAACTCTCTTTGTAGGTAAAGAAGTACAAGTTCCCGAGTGAAAAGGACATGAAGCATATCAACCGGAAGCTAAAATCTTGTCTAGGACACAGTTCTTCGCATGACGAGTACATTATTAACCTTTCTGCTTTTGATTCTTCTAACCATTTTTATATAGTTATTTGCTTCTTCAACCTGACTTTCTGTATATTGATTTTCCTCAGTAGTAAGAAACGGGAGAAGAGATCGAAGCACAGGTCCCATAGGAGTTCCAATGATACGCCAAACGGGCCACCGATAGGTTGAGTTTCTCATTCTGCCTTGAGCAATTCTTCCTTGGCACTTGGGTAGTTTTAATCTTGTCGAAACGAGAAAAATAGCTTTTTTCTCATGTTGTTGTTTTTAACCGTAAGTAAATTTGAGCAGATTCGAATAATCTTATATTAGAAGTTTATGTAATAGAAACAAAACGAGTATCCAACATTGGACCATACGTTTGTCAATGAACCTTCAAACACAAAAGTATTTTTTGATTTTCAATTTTTTCCCATTATTGGATAATTGTTGATGTAGTTATTTACAAATTCAACTTTGATAATATATATAGTCCGAAACAAATTGGACAAGTGGAGAGAAATAAATTCTTGATCGTGTCGCTATATAAATTCTTGGATCAAAAATGGCTAATAATATGGTGAGCTCCGGCCTCGCTTACCCGGAGAGGTTTTACGCCGCCGTATCGCACGTCAGCTTGGACGGATCTCACTCGTCGGTGAAACAACTCAGCTCCAAATTCTCCAATGATACCGCTTTGCTTCTCTATGCGCTGCACCAGCAGGTCCGTCCGTCAAATTCGATTTCGAGTGTCTAAAATAGCATTTTCTTCGAATTCTTGAATTGTCACAGTTTGAACCGTTCGTTATTCAAAAATCTTGAGTTTGTGGTTTGTTTGTGACATATGTTAACACAGGCTACTCTAGGACCTTGCAGTATTCAAAAACCTAGTGCATGGAAACCAGTAGAGCTAAGCAAATGGAAAAGGTTAGATTCGCTTCTGCAAAAAGTAGATGTAAGATGTTCGATTTTTATTTCCTTAGGACGTTGTACTTGTGAACTTTCTTAAGAGAAGTACATGTTTACTAGTTGGCAGGGGCTTGGAACCATGCCCGCCATTGAGGCAATGCGTCTCTTTGTGAAAATTCTAGAGGTAACCAACTGAGGAGTCTATGCTCATTTTACTGAATTTCTGGATCACAGGCTTATTACGTCACATTGCTCGTTTTTATTAGGAAGAAAATCCTGGTTGGTATACAAGGGCTTCTAACTCTCTTCCAGAGCCTGCTGTAGATGTGCACATTAATGTGAGTTTTGGAATTAAGCGATTTCGTTGCTTACTTGATAGGGTCAAGTTTCATTTTGTGCATGTATTGCTAGCAAATAACAATCCCTCGTCTGAAGTGTTTGATCTTTATGCGTAACACTATTCCGTGTTTCGGTTCAGGCTTTTTTTTTTCCTTTTGCTAAAGAGAAGTATTTTAGTCATTTAGCAAATTGATTCTTGGTTGCAGAGTACAAAGGCCCAGCCTATTGGTGAGACAAAGATGATTTCTACTGAGGATGGGCGCTTGACGGAAACCCAAGATAAAGATGTAGTCTTGGAAGACCCAAATACTATTTCTGTGTATAACCAGTGGACTGCACCACTAACATCAGGTCAGCCACCAAAAGCTCGGTATGAGGTAAACTTATTCTAAGTCTTGTGGTAAGATCTCTTCTCTTAATTATCTTCACTTTTCCAAGTCTTGTTTATTATATATGTTTCAGCATGGAGCAGCGGTTATTCAAGATAAGATGTATATATATGGTGGAAACCACAAGGGGCGGTATCTAGGTGATCTTCATGTGAGCAACTTATATCATTTCTTGTACAGCATTAGCTGATTGAATCGAAATATGTGGTTTCTTTATTTGCCTACCATCGAGAATCTTCTCCCATTGTTTTCTGAGACACTCCTGCTGACACTTCGAAGCATGTATTCTGTTAATGGTGTTTCAAATACAGGTTCTGGATTTAAAAAATTGGACTTGGTCAAGAGTTGAAACCAAGGTTGCAACTGACTCCCTGGAAAGATCAACTTCATCAATACTAACCCCTTGTGCTGGTCATTCTTTGGTTAGTATTTTTGGCCTTTGATTTTCTAGTCTTCAAATATCGAGGGGAGGTCTTTGGAAAAGTACAGTAATCTGTCATGAAACCCACTTGCTAGTAGATTATAGCAGAGGAGAATCTAGTTATACGTTATTCTCACTAGCTTTCTTTGTTTGTTTTGTAGATACCATGGGACAACAAGCTTCTGTGTGTCGGTGATCATACAAAGGATCCCTCAGAATCCATGCCAGGTGGGAGTTAAAACACTTTTAAAGATGGTTAATTGCAGATACATTGTAGCAGGTACTTTCCAGTGATTACCAATTTTTGTATATCAGTTCTCTTCTCTTTTCTAATCACAGTGAAGGTCTTTGATCTGGTCACCTGTACATGGTTGATGTGAGAAGTTTTATCCCAAAATAAATCCGCAAGTGCACAGACAATTGCAGTAATATAATAGGTATCAAATCCACAAGGACCAAGGTTACACTATGAAACTATGGATTTTATAGGAAAGCTAAGATACACTATGAAATTATGGATTTTATATATATATCGATTGTACGTACGTTTATAAATATCGATGTTAATTAATGTTAAAATATGATAATATAAGTTTCCAAAACTTTACTTGTAACCCTAACACATTAATACTAATAACAAAAAAGTCCAAATTAAATCTTAACTTACCAAACTATAAATACAAAAGTTTCGTCGTAATAACTTACCAAACTATAAATACACAACTGAGACGATTTTGCGTCGACTTGTACGTTTCGACGCAAAACCGTCGCAAATTTTGCGACGATATTGCGGCGACTATGAGATGACGACGCAAAAACGTCGCAAATATTGCGAGGATTATGCGTGGTAAGATATTTTGTAATAATAGCGATAACTTAGCGTCTGTTTTGCGATGAATTTATTAGAACACGTGTTTATGATGCTTACCTGTCTATGGGTGCAATATTTTTAGTCGCAAATATGTCGCAAAATAGAAGCAAAAATGTCGCAAATTAGTAGCAAGAACCGAAGAAGTTTCGATCCCTACAGAGGTAACCACCGATTTGACAAGAATTGACCCACTTCATAGTGATCTTGATGTAATATTCGAGGGTTCAGAAGGAAACGAAGATGAGTTTGATGAAGACGACGAGGAAGATGAGGACGACGATGATGACGAAGATGGCGGAGTAGAACGTTATGTTTCTGATTGTGATGAAGAAGATTAACAAATTTAATATTAATTATGTGTATATATTAAGTATGTATTTTCGAGTGTGGCGTAAAAAAAATATTTTTTAAATAAGATATATAAGCATTTGCTACGTTTTTGCGAGGAAATCGTCGCAAAATCGTCGCAAATGCCTATACCCTAAACTCTAACCAATACATTATTTATACCGTTTAAATTGGCTCTTCTTCGAATATAAAAACATATCATAGAGGTCCTAATTGATATATAAAATTATTTGCATCAATGTCCAAGTAATAAGAATAAGTAAAAAACACTAAGGTTTAGGGTATAGGAATTTGCTTCGTTTTTGCGATGAAATCGTCGCAAATGTTCAGATTTGCGACGTTTTTGCGACGCTTTCCTCGCAAAAACGTAGCAAATGCCTATACCCTAAACTCTAACCAATACATTATTTATACCGTTTAAATTGGCTCTTCTTCGAATATAAATGTATGAGTCGTCTAATAAATAATAATCTCTCTATAATTATTCAAATAAAACTTATCAAAACATTACCGAGAAACATATATAACGAAGTATCACATACATGTACTTATACTAAGAATATGATCAATCTAATATATTTGCCGATTTTACGAAAAACTTCAATTAGTAGACTAACTTTGCTTCATACATGCACTAAGGACCTAAACAAGTGTATATTTACCTTTTATGAATCGTAATTTTTGTCTAAAACATCCAAACCCCTAAGTATACCCTAAACCTCATTTGCGTGGGATTTGCGACGTGTGCGTAGCAATTGTTTATTTGCGTGGTATTTGCGACGATTCGTCGCAAATCCGTTGCTAATTTTGCTACACTTTTGCGACCATAATTACGGTCAACTCTATTAATTGATCGTACATTCACCTTGGGATTTACACTTTGCGAGGCATTTGCGACGATTTTTTTAATATTTGCGAGGCATTTGCGACGCTTCTTGGGCGGTAAACGAAAAGTTGTGGGCGGCAATCATGCATTGGGTGAAATATTCGGCCCACTTTGCGACCGAATTGCGATGGAATTGCGAGGGATAGTTTTCCCTATATATGCAATTCCAATCCCTCGCTCATTCCTCACATCTCTCTTCTCTCTCTACAAAAAACATTTCTCTCTCTAACAAAAAGTTCCCTCGACCTTCTAAATCATTCCCGATCCCTCGACCTTATAAGGTAAATCTCTATCCCAATTTGCGACGAAATGATCCGAATGTATGTATGCCATCTTTCTTCGATCCCAATATTTGGGCTGGCCTCGTCGCCTTCTGGCAGTTGGAGACATCTCAGGAGAAGTCTGTCCAGTGCTTGTCTGCTCGATTGACGAAGGTTGGCGGTAGTGACAGCCTTCAAAACACTGTTCGGGACAGATTTCTTATGCTCAGCGTGCTGTTGACATTGTAAGTTATTAATTTTTTTACTTTAAATTTTTACGGTCACAAAAATCTCAACTTCTAATATGTTTTCATTGTCAGGCCGTGAAAAAAGGAGTTCCCGCAACGATGCCAGAGGTTTGGGAGAAGACCCACCGCATGCCGGACGGGACATGGGTTGATGAACGTGTCCACAAGCTCCACGACGATGTCATTGACCGAGTCGAAGAACTCTCAACCCAGCTTACTCCCGATGGTCAACCTACTCAGATAACACCGATGGCGATCAACCATGTCGCATCACAAGTAAAAACTTAATTTCCTTTTTAATTTTATTCACAATTTTAAATATTTAGTATACTATTAACATTTTTTAAAAATAAAATTATAATATTATTATTTATGTAAAATTGTAAACTTTTAATTTTATTTTGTAGATGGATCCTCGAACCCGTAAGGGAAAGATGGCATTTACAGGATCTATCCGGACGGATGATCAGGGAGTGTCATTTTGTCCCGTTACGAGATTTGCTTCTAATCCGCAAATAGCCAAGGAGCTCCAGGAAACAAAAAACGGCTCGGCGAAACGGAGAAAAAGTTTGAGAGGAGGGTGGCCGTCTATGATGATATGTTCGCGGAGTTAGCGAGGACGAACCCCGTCCTTGGCGAGATTCTGAGTAGGAGACAAGACGACGGAGGAGGCACATCGACCAGGGATCCGCTCGATGATATCAATTTCGATTAGATTTGTTTTCAGTTTTAGATTTATGTAAAACTTTATTTTATGTTTTCTATTAAATTTTAAATATTTTCGAATTTTTTTTTAAAAAATTATAAATTGTTTTTTTTTTTTTTTAATAAATCACAATTGAAAACCGTCGCAAAACCGTCGCAAATAACAGCCTCAATTGCGTCGCAAAACTGTTTGACGCAAACATATCGCAAACAACTACTCGCAATACCGTCGCAAATAGAAGCCGCAATACCATCGCAAAGCTATTCGT
The DNA here is from genome assembly GCA_963576765.1 of Draba incana. Classification (NCBI taxonomy): domain Eukaryota; kingdom Viridiplantae; phylum Streptophyta; class Magnoliopsida; order Brassicales; family Brassicaceae; genus Draba; species Draba incana. Next base: position 26,687,675 of record OY755205.1, read on the forward strand.
CGCAAAACCGATGCAAAAAAGACGTCGTAATTACGTCGCAAAATCGCTAAGCCGACGTAAACTTTTACCAGGTAAAACCGATGTTATTTCGTCGCAAATCAGCGGTGAACAGTATTTGACGCAAAACCGTCGCAAAAAGTAAAGTCGCAAAATCGTCACTAATTTTGCGACGGTTTTGCGACTATCGATACATTTGCGATGATTTTGCGACAATTTTTGGTTTGCGATGAGCTGGTTGCGACAAACGAAAAATCGTCGCAAGTTCGTCGCAAATAGCCGTTTGCTACGAATTTACGACGAAAATCGCCCTCGCAAATGGGGGTGTTTTCTTGTAGTGAATGAATCCTAAATCCTAAACATTACAATATTACATATCTATTTAATTATATTTACAATATAATATATGAAATTTTATGTACCATAATCTACCTTTACGGTACTATTTAATGGTTGTAAGTGTTTGGTTTCGACAGAAACTTTGATACCAAACAGCCGATTTAGCCTCAGAATGTATTCTGAATGCCAAATCTGGGAAGGAATAGATTATGGGGCTAAATCCACCGTTTGGAATCAATTCACTATCGAGATTTTCTTATATTGTAAACATTGGAACTTTATGGTTAAAATTTTTTTATGTTTGTAAATTTGATTTGAGAATTGAGTATATATACAAATTTTTTACTTGCGAAATGAATTCTGACGGTGGTGCTCTATGTAGGCGATTTTAGCATCGATTTTGCGTCGAATGGTAGCATCGCATTAGCATCGAACTCCTTTGCGTCGCTTTTGCATCGAATGCTACAAAAGTATGTGCTAGCTGGAATTTCACACAATAGAATTTGTGAAGATTCAATGGAAAAAGAGCTTCTTTAGGGTTTCAAACACTCAGATAGATTACGAATTAGGGTTCTTGAACTGTTCTTATTTATTAGCTGAGAGCTTTTTTTGTCTTATTCGGTTCAGAATTTTCCGATACCCAAAAATATGAAGGGGTACATGCTTATCTATAGAAAAATAGGTCGGTTGGGACAAAGTCTGTTGGGCCTTTAATGGGCCTCTATCTTTTGGACTTGACCATTGGGCCGTTTTGACGTATACTTAGTCGTTTTAGGCTTATCGATTCTTCTAGGGGAGATTTGACCCCTACAGTTAGCCCCCCAGTTCAACAGTTTAATTAAAAAGTATTGAAGTAAGGGTGTCCAAATGAAGAATCGATTTCCGTTAGACTGTTAACGTGTTGACCGATGTTGCCGAGCCCAAATGACATGGTTGTACCCAATTCGGCGAGCTGATCGATGCGAGTTATCAGCGAGTCGATCTCGAACTTGCGAAGTCACGAGCTTATCGCGCTCGTAGTCCGCAAGCTGCTTGAAGATGCGAGACGAATATAAGACGAAGTCGCGAGCTGATCGTGCTCGTAATCCGCTAGCTGCTTGAAGTTGCGAGATGACGAGCGAACCAGAGATGAAGTCGCGAGCTGATCGTGCTCGTAATCTGCGAGCTGCTTGAAGTTGCGAGATGACGAGCCATCCAGAGCTGAAGTCGCGAGCCAACCTGGATATACAAAGTCGCGGGGTGACCTCGAGAGATTGATTGCGAGATGGAGAGGTGAAATCATGCACTGATTTTCGCGCGATGACTTGCTGAAAATCGCGAGGTCTTGATAAAAACTGCAAAGTTCTGCGGAGACCGCGAATCGATTTGATGAAGAGAGCTGCGGGGCCGCAAGTTGATTTGATGAAGAGAGCTGCGAGGCTGCGAGTTGATTTAATGAAGAGAGCTGCGAGGCCGCGAGCTGATTTGATAAAGAGAGCTGTGAGACCGCAAGCTAATTTGATGGAGAGAGCTACGAGGCCGCGAGCTGATTTGATGAAGAGAGCTGCGAGGCCGCGAGCTGATTTGATGGAGAGATTTGCGAGGCCGCGAACTGATTTAATGAAGAGAGCTGCGAGGCCGCGAGCTGATTTGATGAAGAGATTTGCGACTACGACTTCTTCTCGTCATATGATAATAATGTAACCATAAATCGATTTGAACAAGTTACAAGGGCGCGACTTGATCAAATTTATAGGTATCGCGAGGTCGGCGTAATCTCCGAGAACCAAAGTCTTGAAGTCGCGAATTAACTTGAAGGTGAGCTCGCGGGGTCGCATTTCGAGCTAATTCAAAACCGCGGGATCACAAGTTGGTGAAAACCCCCTTGAAACCGTGATCTTCTAAGCCAGATCTTCGACCCATTTTGAAATGAGGCCCACCTCGAAACTCGATCTGCAACACGCCTATATAAAAAGCGATATTCCTCAGATATCTCTCATAATTTTCACTTCTCCGAAACAGGTACTCCTCTCTCTCCCTTTTCTCTCGTTTTTCCTTTTTCTGTTTTTGCTAGGGTTTTAGCCGTCCCATCACTTCGCCGCCGCCGTGTTCTTGAGGAAATCTGAAAATCCCCTTTTCAATCCAAATAACCATGTCGTCAACGAATTCAATCGTGTCTGTGAGATCTGCCAAGCTCTTCGAGAAGCAAAGATTGATCTGGGAGTATTCCGAAAATAGCGAGTCGCTAGCTCACGCGAGTTCAAGTTATGGTCGGTTCCGCGGTTGGGAGGAAGCGGGTACTTCCGGTCACGAGGAGGCGAGTCCTTCTGGTCGAGAGGATCCACCTGGAGGTAGTTCTCCCCTTGCCAACTAGTTCTCCTATCTCACCCCTGTCTTAAGACAAAGTCGCCAGACGAATCAGACTGTTTTACCGACGCGAGCCCCGAGAACGGATCTCCAAGAAAGAGTTGGGACCTCGCGTCCTTTGCGGATTGGCGAGACTCCTGCTGCTAATGAGCAAAGGTTAGTTGTTGAAATTCCACAGTTTCGTGACAAGTCGCTTAGTCCTGTCGAGCCACTTTTTCGAGTAAAGATCGAAGAATGCAACTGGGCATACAACCCTCTCACAGAAGCAGAAAGATTGGAGGCCTGGATTGGATCCGGAGTAAACAAAGTCAAGAAAACAAAGTCGAGGCGAAAACAACGCCCACCTCCAGGCTCTTCGTGGTGCGACGAGGAGTCCCTGGCAATCCTTCGCCAAGAATGCGGAATCTCCGACGTGGTCAAGATGATTGTGCCAACTACTGAGCAGCGAGAAGACAATCCACCTGCCGGTACATTCACTGCGTATGAATGTTAGTTTATGGATTGTTATCTTACACTCCCCATTCCTGTGACGATTTTGCGGTATATGTGGATTCATCGCATCGCGCTCGCGCAGATCAATACAAGAGGAATTCGTCAACTGGTCGGACTTCTGACGCGAGTTGCTGAGTGTGGCGGGCCCATCGGAGTCCGTCATCTTAATAATTTTCTCGAATTCCGCAAGAACGCCGACCCAAGCGGCAAGAAGTTATATAATATGGCGAGCCGACCCCAGTATAAGATTATAGACGATTTTCCAAACAAAGACGTCTGTTGAAGAAGAACACCCGGCGGTAGCGAAGTGGGGAACACTTGGTAGATTTTCTTAAAGTTTATCGCGCGAAATGCCTCCTTTATATGCTTTATCTTAACTTGTTGTACAATTGTTTTCACAGCTCGCAAACCACTATTCACTCTTGTCCCCGGAATTGACGATCTGTTCAACAAGCTAAAGGCTCAGAAGTGTTTTTGGATCCGCCACTTCCATCTTCAGAGAGTCATTCGAGCTCGCTAGTCTGCTTTAAACGACGAGGAAGACTGTCTTTACCGAAGTGAGTATGAAGATCTCGACATCATTCCGAACCGACCTACTTTCTGCGATATCGCCAAGAAGCAAGCCGCGAAGGCCAAGAAAAAGACCGATCTGAAAGCTGCTACTCCTGTCGTCGAGACGTCAGAACGGAGTGTAGCCAAGGAAAATTCTCCTGCTGCAAAGAATGACGAAGTGGCAGCTGTAGATGTGAGTGGTCCTCTGGCCCTTGTTCCTTCGCAGACAATTACCATTACCGACGAGCCCGTCGAGTCCGAGAACCAACTGACTCAAAAACGAAAACATTATGCTTTTGATAAGGGCAAAGGCAAAGCTGACGATGAGAAGAAAACTCGTCGCGAGCTACCAACTCTGGGCTTAGGCAAGCCCATTCCTCCAGGTCCACGATCCGGGATGTCCGTCAAACTCTATGATGACCCGTCTGCCGCGGCCGCCTTAATGGCTAAGATCACATACCCTGGCGATAACATTCTAATCCCAGAAATGTTGATAAAGAGCGAGCTCTAAAAGGAATTCGTGTCTCGCCAAGTCAAGGTAAATTCCCATTATTCTATCTGTTCCGTCTTGCTTCCTTTCTCATACTTCAACCCTTCTGCAGGCTGTCGCTCATTGCAACAGAATGATTGTAGCGTATGATCAGGAGGCGAGGTCTAGGCAGGCTTTTATCGACGAGGCCAGGAAGAAGGAAGAAGCCGAAAAGAAACAAGTCGCAGAGAAGATGAATAAACTCGCTGCTGAGCGCGACGCGTATAAGAAGAGCTCTGACGACTTGGGCAAGCATCTCCAAAGAGTTGGTCTCGAGAAGAAGAAGGAAGAGGAAAAAGTTGCCGAACTAGAGAAAGAATTATCGGCTCTGAACGCGAACAGCGAGAAAGACCTTGAAGTGGCTGCTTCATCTGCGAGGCGATCTGCGGCTGCCGAGGTTCAAGCTCAACTGAACCATGCTAACGAGTTGTTTTGTCGAATGATGAAAAAGCCAATTAGGAGCATGGTCTATCTTTCGCAAGCGGACTCCAACATCCAACTTAACGACATCGAAAATGCTAAAGCCGAGGAACCTTTCGATCCCAAAGCCGAACGTGCTTTTCTAATCGAGAACAAGGCAAAGCTGGGTGCTGCCGATGAGATCTTCGATGCGATAGCCGCCGAGTTGAGGAAGACACTAGGTATGAATTATGTGGTTCCCATTAATGTAAGGGATATAGTTGTTTCTCCGCGAGTCGAGACCGTTGCTAAGTTTGTCGGTATTAATATAGCTTCTGGGTCCAACGACGGCTCTCTGGTCATGCGTTTGCGAGGTGCTAGCGAAGAGTTGAGTGGTAGCGAGTCGGATGAGATAAACAAGACTGCTGATCCCGACCAAGTTGCATCAACTGAACCTCTGCGCGAGCCGGCTCCTTATGAAAAGGATCCCAAGACTGGCGAACCGATTGTTGGGAAATCGACTGGTGAGGTTGCGAGTTTGGCCGGACCTTCCGTACCAGCTAAAAGAGAAACAGCAAAGGAAGATGGCGAGGTGGCGGGTTCGGCTGGCATTGTTGCTCCTGCCGAAGACAAAGGAGTTGAAGAAGGCGAGCTGGTCGCCTAATCCAAATCTTGTTTAGGGTTTTGTTTTGTTTAAGGTTTTAAGACTTGTTTTTTTGTTTTGCTACCAGGACGGCTTTATCCAACTTGTGACATTTTAAATGCCTAGATGGTTGAACCAAAATTTTTAACGAATGCCTTCAAAATTTGGGTTTCAAGATTTCGCCTTGTTTTTGGCGAGGCCATTTAGATCTTGTTTAGCGAGGCCTGTTATAGTTCGTTACTTAAAACAAATTTCGGTGCCGACGAGTTCCACAGAATCTCCGACCCAATTATAATCTCTGACCCGATTATATTTGCCAAGTTCGACCAGTGTTTAAGTATAACTGGGTTTTGCGAGACGAACATCCTGGTTTACAGACATATTCCTGTGAATACATAAGCTCCAGTGATGAACTCTAAATTTATATAGCGCGTTTTATCCGTTATGGATGTATAGGTAAACTTCGCGATGAAGGGTTATAGATCGCCATTATGGTCAGTAATGACGACGAGTTGACATAGATGTCACGTTTAGACAATTAAGTCATTTGCAGATTGTCGCGTTTAGACAGTTAAGTCATTTGCGAATTGTTGCGTTTAGACAGTTAAGTCGTTTGGGAATTGTCGCATTTAGACATTTAAGTCGTTTGTGAGCTGATTGAATCGTAATAAACTTTTAGGTTAGTACACATCGAGTTTGGGAGTATGAATATACGGACCCGCTCCCCCTTTTTTTGAATAGGGGGGCAACTGAACTCGTCCAAAAACGAGCTGCCTACGTACTCTGTGAAGGGATCAAGTCGCGCCGTAGTTCAAGTCAAGTGACTTAGTACTTTTAACAGTAGTACTTTTTCAGATGTCGCGCATTCCAGGAACGCGGGATCATTTTGCCTTTCATGTTAGCGATTTCGTAGACGCCTGGACGAACTACCTTCATGATTTGGTAAGGTCCTTCCTAGTGAGCGCCGAGTTTGCTGGCATTCGACTCGGCCGTATTCTGAAATACTGCGCGAAGCACGAGGTCTCCTTCGTAAAAACGCGGAACTCGCACTTTGGAGTTGTAATACTTGGCGGCCGCTGTTTGATATTCAGTCATCTTGATAAGAGCTTGATCACGTCATTCGTCGATGAGGTCGAGCTCGTCGAGCATGAGGAGATGATTGAGGCCTTCTTGTTCTGGAAGTAATCATCGGCAAACTCCTGGAAAATAGACCTCGGGAGGAATCACACACTCTGTTCCGTAGACAAGGACGAAAGGGGTCTCGCCCGTAGCGCGACGGGGTGTGGTTCAATAGGACCATAAAACGCCTTCGAGTTCATTTGCCCAACAGCCCTTCTTAGCATCAAGTCGAGTCTTTAATCCGTGAATAAGTGTCTTGTTCGATGCCTCCGCCTGACCGTTGCCTTGTGGGCAGCGAGGTGTTGATTTGCTGACTCTGATCTTCCATTTGTCGCAGAAAAGTTTGAACCGCTTGTTAATAAACTGCGAACCGTTGTCAGTCACTATTTTGTAGGGCACGCCGTATCGACAAATGATATTCTTCCAGACGAAGTTTTCGACATGCTTGTCCTTAATCAATCCAAATGCTTCTGCCTCAATCCACTTGGAAAAATAGTCCGTTAGGACCAAAAGATACCGTTTCTGCCGAGACGGATGAAGCAGTCTGACAATATCCATCGCCCACCTCATGAACGGATAAGGCGAAGTGACCGAACTTAAAAAATCTGTAGGTTGATGGATGAAAGGACCATGACGTTGACACTTCTTGCACTTTGCCGCGAACAACTCGCAGTCTTTTATCATTGTTGGCCAAAAATATTCATGTCGTTTAATTCGAATGACGAGTGAGCGACCTCCTGAATGGTTACCGCAGGATCCACCATGAACTTCGTGCTTTATCTTGCGAGCTGCTTCCCCCTCGACGCAGACGAGGATTGGCTCGGACAGTCGCCATTTGAAGACTTCTCCGCGAAACAGGATGAAACGCGATGACTGCGCCTTTAATTAGCGAGCCGCCCATTTGTCTATCGGCACCTTACCGTCTGCAAGATATAGGCGAATGTCACCAATCCACTTAGTGTCACAACCATAGACTGTGGTCTCGTCGTCGATGGCAACATCAACGACTTCATGCGTTGGTGGCGGTTCCTCGCTACACGGGTAAGCATCCTATGGTAATTCTTCGAGTTATTCGGGGAGAAGACCACGGTCGAAAGTTGTATTATCCGGATCGAGCTCGTTGTTTTCTGCCATCACATCCGTCGTTTCGTCTGCTCCGACTACGTCGGACTGGTCGAGGTCCATCGAAACTGGTTCGACAATACCCTCGGTTTGGTCGAGGCCCATCGGATCTGCCACAGGACGAGTAGGCGAGCCGTTGCTTGGATCCGCCCTTCGCATTGTGATATATCATGGTTTTACCCAGTTTAAGCCATGATATAAGTCCTTGTTTTAGAGTCTTTTGGTGTTTTCTATGTGTTTTTAGAGTCTTTACAGGTACTAGACCGTTTGGAGCATAAAAGATGTTTACTGGAGCTTTTGGAGCATTCCCGGAGTGAAGTGGCGAAGATGCAAGTTCGGAATCACTTTTTGGAAGTTGTGTCGATCGACGGGACAAGTGTGTCGATCGACACGGTTGCTACTGGAACAAAAGAAGCCGATTTGAAGATTGGTGTCGATCGACAACACCATGAGTGTCGATCGACACCCTGTTCTGTCAAGCCCAAATCTTAATCAGAAAAGTCCGTTCGAAGCCCGGAAGTTTACAAATGTTTACTTTTCTTTTCCAGTCGGTTTTGTACCTTTATAAATACGTTTTTAGGCCATTGTTTAGGCCTCATGCTTTATTTTATTGAATTCTTAGAGTTAATCATTAATAAAATCATGTTTTCTTCTATGATTATGTCTGAGTAATTCTCCTGTTAGGTTTAGGGTTTTTTGAAAGTGTTTGATGAGTTGCTGATGTGATCTGATTATTAGGATAAAATCATTAGAAGTTCTTCATCTTAACTTGTTCTTACTGCTGATTTTAGCCTCGCGAACTTAAATCTGATCTAGGGTTTATTAATAGAAACGACAGTTTGATTGATAACCTGAACTAGTTTTTGATGAGCAAAATACATATTCGCAAAGGGATTTGGTCTAGGATTTTGTGAACAATTGTGCCTGATCTTTAATGCTTGTTTAGGTTGTTAGAATTCGAAACGACAATTGGTTTTCAAGGATTTAGACATAGAAAATATTTGCAGCGACAGCTGGTTGTTTTACTTTCGTGTGCATGTTCATGAACTGTTCTTCATTATCCTAATATCTGATTTATCTGCAATTCTGATTCACTGTAGAATTCCATGTGCCTAGCGTCTTTCTTTAATTGATTTACAACCCGTTTTTTAATTGCTTTGATTTACTGCTTTAATATTAATTCACCTAGCTTAATCTGAATTTGATAATCTACTATGTTTTTCTTGTCTCCTTGTGGATCGATAACCCTAAGTACTACAATTGACCTCTTAATTTGAGAGAGTCTAGCTCTAGGGATAATTTAAGCATATCAAATTTTGGCGCCGTTGCCGGGGAGTCTAAACCATTAGATTTTTATTACTAGGATTTTGTCTAGGTCTTTTTATTTCTTGTTTTTTATTTTTGCTTTAGTTTTTGTTTTTCTTTCTTTGTTTTGCGTTTCAGGTACATGCGAAATCGCAATACCAGGAGCACCAAAGACAAAGAACTTTTGGAACTGCAACTTGAGGATCTAGCGCGCTTGGAACGAACCAACAGAAAAGCGACGAAAGAAGCTAAGAAAATGGTTGCGCCAGTGAGAATCTTTCAGAGAGAAGATGGATTTTACGATAGAGAGGGAAACCGTTACAACGAGGACGGTCAGATGCTTGATACTGAGGGGAACGTTGTTGAGGAAGTCGTCGAAGATCAAGATGATGAGATCGCCCGAATTGAGGAGGAAAATCGGGTGGCTGAAGAAGAAAGACAGCGTGTCGAGCGACACAATTTACAGATCACTCGACGCGAAGAAGAAAGGCGTGTCGCTCGACAGCCAGAAGGCATCGCTCGACGCGACAGAGAGCTTGGTGTCGATCGACACCAGGAGGGTGTCGATCGACACCCTGTCCAGAATTGCACTTTGGCTGATTTTAACCGACCGGAGCAATTCTATGCTAACCGACCTCCTGCCTTCCAGCGCAATGACTTCGAGCTCAAGCCTGCGTACTTCTCCTATGGATCACATCGAGAGATTTGAGGATCTAGCATCTGTTATCAAAGCCAATGGAGTCTCAGAGGACTATCTTTTCTGCAAGCTTTTCCCATACTCTCTACATGGGGAAGTTAAGTATTGGCTAAGGACGCTTCCACCGGGCTTACTTAAAAACTGGATGGACACGAAGAATGCCTTCTTATGCAACTTCTTCGATGATGCGAAGTCCAAGGATCTGAGAGCAAAGATTTCTACTTTCAAGCAGAGCGATACTGAGGCATTTAAGGCTGCGTGGTACAGGTTTAAGAGCTATCAGAGAGACTGTCCACACCATGGATTCAGTGAGGTGCAGCTGATTAACATCTTCTATAGAGGGATTGCGCTGCAGTATGCTGTAACTTTGGATGCTGCGAGTAGTGGGAACTTCAACACAAACTTGCCAGAGACTGCTTTGAGACTTATAGAGAATCTTGCCAACAACAGCAGTGCTAAAACCATGGACTTTGAGAGGAGCCAGTCAGGAAAGAATATCAGTGGTACTCAATTTGCAGAGGTTACCAAGAGGCTCGATTCCATGCACGATCTTCTAGCTGGAAAGAAGACGGTTCAGTTCGCCAAGGAAGTCCAGACATTCGAGCCAGAAGATGTGAACTACATCAACCAAGCCGGATTTCAGAAGTATGGCAATCAGCAAGGCTATCAAAAGCCCTTCCAGAACAACAGCTACCAGAGAAGCTACAGATCTTTTTCTTACCAGAAACCTCCTGAGCAGGACAATGAGGTGAAGAATATGCTGGAACAGCTTGTAGAGGGTGAGCAGAAAATGACTATTAGCTTTAACGGGAAGATGGATGACATGTACCGGGATCTAAATGGGAAATTTGAAGCTCTCAACATTCATGTGAGGAAGTTGGATACACAAGTTACGCAAACTGCAGAATCGGTTAGAAGACAGGAAGGTTTTCGGCCTGCAAAGACGGATTCCAATCCCAAGAGAACCTGCAACGCGATTCGAGTAGAAGAGGCAAATTATTTTGATGAGTTTGAAACAGAGGAGCCAGTGTTGATCGACACTGTTGAAGAGTGTCGATCGACACTTGAACAGAGGATCGAGTCGCTCGACGCTCATCTCGACGCAGAACCAGATTTCAATGTTGGTGTCGACCGACACCACAGCAGTGTCGCTCGACACTTTGCCCAGGCCAAACAAACTCTTCCGAAAACTCCTCAAATCACCAAAGAAACGATCTATAAGCTGAAGCTACCATTCCCCTGAGCCAGGAAGTCCAAGCAGGAAGCAGAAGAGGCCATGTGCAAGAGGATGATTGAGAAGATCATTGTTGAGATGCCTCTAGTGGATGCGATTAAGCTTTCTCCTGCAATTCGAAGGTACGTCTTGCGGATGGTTGCGAATGAAGTCAGTCCTGAGGAAGGAGCCTTGCTGACCAGAGATCTTCAAGCGATCCTTTTGGGCACAACTCCGGTTTCTAAGAAGAAGAAGAAGGAGGTAGTGGTTTCTGAAGAGGTTAGCGCAATGATTCAGAGCAGAATTCCAATCAAGCTACCGGATCCAGGAAACTTTGTGCTTAACTGCTCCATCTCCGAAGAAAGTATCCCTCATTCGCTGTGTGATTCAGGATCATGTATCAACCTAATGCCATTCTCCGTTGCTGTGAGATTGGGGATGACAGACTTCAAGACGACTAGGATGTCTCTTATCCTAGCAGATCGTTCTAGGAGGTTTCCTAAAGGTGATCTAGAGGACGTGCCAATCAGAATTCAAGACTGCGTCATTCATATAGACTTCGTGGTTTTGGAATATGATGAAGAACCTCATGATCCTCGCATTCTAGGAAGATCATTTTTAGCTACAGCTGGGGCTACTATCGATATGCGCAGAGGAAAGATCAAGCTTGATTTTGGTGATGTGATCATGGACTTCGACATGGATAAGACACAAAGGAAACCCACCATCGATGGTCAAGCTTTCTCTGTGGATACATAACTGGAAGATGAGCCAACCGAGGAGCCTTCGACAGACATTCCTGCTGAGAACATTGAAGAAATGGTCGTTTCAGAACCATCTCCTGAGAATCCTCAAATGGAGCTAAGGTATGAGCCTCTTGCACTTAATTCTACACCTTCTGTTTTTATCAAGGATTTAAACTGTGAAAAGCCTGTTATGCGCTTACGCAAGCATCGAGTTTCTCGAAAGCTTGTTTCTTCTTCTGATGAATTTGCAGGAAATAGAAAAGGAGAGGTGTAGCCAAAGAGGACTTCAAAGCCTTTCGCGAAGATGCGAATTCTTGTTCCCCAAGAGCTTAAGGATCAAGGAGAGGCAGTTCTTCAGGAGATGATGGAGAGAACGATGAGGCTTTTCCCTGAGATTGCTTCTGATAAGTCTGGGGGAGCTTCAAAGAAGGTTCAATTCAAGAAAGTTGCTAGTTCCATTCAGGATAAGGGAAGTCCAATACTTCCTCAAGATCCACCATAGTCCTGAGTTCCAAAACAATCAAGCTAACGGACTAAAAACAAGCGCTTAATGGGAGGCAACCCATTTGTGAGTCTTAATACTTATGTTTTCTTTTATTTTCTTTTACAATTTTATGTTTGGTGTGTTTTTGGTTTTGATTTTTAGGAGATAAAAACGTAAGGATGAACTTCAGGAGTTTCTGTCGAGCGACACGAATGGTCAAATCGCTCGTCACTAGCAAAAATTTCATGGTGTTGATCGACACCATTGACAGTGTCGATCGACACCCCCCTCCAGGTTACGTTTTTCTTTTCAAAAATTCGATTCCTTCTGTTTTCTATCTATTTTAATCACCGATCTTAGGCTTAATAACACTGGGGACAGTGTCGTTTAAGTCTGGGGGAGGTAGTTGCTGATGTTATGTTTTCTTTTGGTATTTTTGAGTTAAAATTTTAAATTTTTCGGGTCGAAACTCCCCTTTCCAACTTGCTTTGAACAGCACTCAAGGACCATTTCCGATGCAAGTTGGTTGGTTTTACAAGGTGGTTAACTGGAAGTGGATCGGTTTAACGGAGCGAGTTCAAATTTCTGGAGAACGCCAGAAAGGATGTCAAAGACCCCGCCCCTAGTGAATTTCTAATCTTTTGTCAAGGGCGTTGGTAATCGCAAGACTTGATTCAGCTTCCAAACACTTGAAAGCGAGGAAGGACCGCTCTTGAAACTTCTTCCCGAATGACGAGTACAACTGTCCTAGATCAAAAAGGAAAAAGCCTCATGACCCTGTCTCCACAAGAACAACAGTAGTGCGCGCTGATCTAGTGATCGTAGAGATGCCAAGGAAATAAGAAATCAGCAGAAAGAAAGTGGAGCCTCAAGCTCTGGTGGTAAAGGACCCTCTGCTAAGGTACCCGCCATCACAAAAAAACTTAATCATCAAAAGGCATTGCATCTCTATGATATCCTTAATTTGATACAGTTTCAGAGGGAAGAGAGAGGGTGAAACGCAGGAAAGTGTTAAAGGAAGTGAAAGAATCTAGAAGGTCTAGCGATCGATATTCCCTCGATGAGACCGCACCTAAATAAATGAAAAGGGTTTGCGACTTAAAGTCTGAGTTTCTCTAAGGAGTTTGGATTCAATCTGGAGGACTGCTATACTTCTAGGGAAACATCGAAGTATCACCGGGTTAGCTTTGCAAAGGTATGTGGTTCCTAAAGGAGTGATAACACTGTTTTGCTTAGGGACAAGCAAAAAGCTAAGTCTGGGGAAGTTGATATATCATGGTTTTTACCCAGTTTAAGCCATGATATAAGTCCTTGTTTTAGAGTCTTTTGGCGTTTTCTATGTGTTTTTATAGTCTTTACAGGTACTAGACCGTTTGGAGCATAAAAGATGTTTACTGGAGCTTTTGGAGCATTCCTGGAGTGAAGTGGCAAAGATGCAAGTCCGGAATCACTTTTTGGAAGTTGTGTCGATCGACGGGACAAGTGTGTCGATCGACACGGTTGCTACTGGAACAAAAGAAGCCGATTTGAAGATTGGTGTCGATCGACGCCACCATGAGTGTCGATCGACACCCTGTTCTGTCAAGCCAAAATCTTAATCAGAAAAGTCCGTTCGAAGCCTGGAAGTTTCCAAATGTTTACTTTTCTTTTCCAGTCGGTTTTGTACCTTTATAAATACGTTTTTCGGCCCTTGTTTAGGCCTCATGCTTTATTTTATTGAATTCTTAGAGTTAATCATTAATAAAATCATGTTTTCATCTATGATTATGTCTGAGTAATTCTCCTGTTAGGTTTAGGGTTTTTTGAAAGTGTTTGATGAGTTGTTGATCTGATCTGATTATTAGGATAAAATCATTAGAAGTTCTTCATCTTAACTTGTTCTTACTGCTGATTTTAGCCTCGCGAACTGAAATCTGATCTAGGGTTTATTAATAGAAACGACAGTTTGATTGATAACCTGAACTAGTTTTTGATGAGCAAAATACCTATTCGCAAAGGGATTTGGTCTAGGATTTTGTGAACAATTATGCCTGATCTTTAATGCTTGTTTAGGTTGTTAGAAAATATTCGCAGCGACAGCTGGTTGTTTTACTTTCGTGTGCATGTTCATGAACTGTTCTTCATTATCCTAATATCTGATTTATCTGCAATTTTGATTCACTATAGAATTCCCTGTGCCTAGCGTCTTTCTTTAATTGATTTACAACCCATTTTTTAATTGCTTTCATTTACTGCTTTAATATTAATTCACCTAGCTTAATCTGAATTTGATAATCTACTGTGTTTTTCTTGTCTCCCTGTGGATTGATAACCCTAAATACTGCAATTGACCTCTTAATTTGAGAGAGTCTAGCTCTAGGGATAATTTGAGCATATTACTTCGCGGCTTGAGATCTTGTTAGTATGTTGACTTCCTTGGTGACCGCGATACTTGGTTTTTCGATGAACTCGACCTGGACGATTCGTTGAAGAGCTTTATCTGGCTGTGCCGACGAGCCAAGTGAAGCGAGGGCATCTGCTTGCGGGTTCTCTGCCCTTGGAATTCTTGTCAAGGTAAAAAATTCGAATTCCACTGTTAATGTCTTGACGAGGGTGAGGTATGCCTCCATACGTTCGTCCTTTGTTGCGTACTCGCCGTTAAATTGATTCACGACGAGTTGAAAGTCGCAAAAGGCGTTTATCCTTGTCATTTTAAATGCTTTAGCCAATCGAAGACCCGCGAGTAATGCTTCATACTCTGCCTCATTGTTTGATGCTTTGAAACCGAGACGGAATGATTGTTCCAGAGATTCTCCGTTTGGTGATGACAGTCGAATGCCTACTCCCGATCCGTGTTTAGATGACGAGCAGTCCATATGTAATTGCCAAATTTGGGATGGGTCTTCATATTCTGACGAGGCCGCCGCCTCCGGTAGCTCGATTAGAAAGTCGGCCAACACTTGTGCCTTGATTGTCGTCCTACTATGATACTCGATATCAAACTGGCATAATTCAATGGCCCACTTGGCGAGTCGTCCAGATTGAGTTAGGCTGTGGAGAACAGCTCGTAGTGGAATAGTACTGAGAACTACGATCGAGTGGGATTGGAAATAAGGTCGAAGCTTGCGAGCCGACGTAATAACCGTGAGTGCCAATTTCTCCGTCAGAGGATATTTTGTTTCCGCATCGGTTAGCGACTTACTGACGTAGAAAACGGGCTTCTGCTCGGTGCCGTCTTCGTGAACTAGAACTCCACTGACTGCTGATAAGGAGACCGCGATGTAAAGATAGAGCGGTTCGCCAGCAATGGGCTTTGTCAAAACGGGTGGAGTCGAGAGATATTGTTTCAACTTTTGGAAGGCTGCTTCGCATTTCTCTGTCCATTTGAATGTCTGTCGAGCTGCCCCCTTTTTATCCTTAAGCATGTCATAAAAATGCAAGCATTTGTCGGTAGAACGCGAGATGAATCTGTTCAAAGCTGCCACTCTTCCTGTCAATCGCTGGACCTCTCTTTTCGTCTTCGGCAAGGCCATCTGGATGAGCGCGTGGATTTGCTTCAGATTTGCCTCGATCCCGCGACAAGTTACCATATAGCCGAGGAATTTGCCTGATGTTACGCCGAAACGGCACGTTTCCGGATTGAGCTTCATGTTATACTTGTTTAACAGCACGAAGCACTCTGCGAGATGGCCAACGTGGTCCTTTTCCTCAAGCGACTTGACGAGCATATCGTCTATGTAGACCTCCATTGTCTTGCCGAGGTGGTCCGCAAACATCCTGTTTACCAACCGTTGATAAGTTTCCCCAGCGTTCTTAAGGCCAAAAGGCATGACCTTGTAGCAATAGATCACGCGATCAGTGATGAAAGATGTTTTGTCGCGATCGCCAGGGTGCATGAAGATTAGATTTTAGCCAGAAAAAGCGTCCATAAACGACAACAGTCTGTTCCCAGATGTCGCCTCGACGAGGCGGTCGATATGAGGGAGAGGGAAACTGTTTTTCGGGCATGCCTTGTTTAAATCTGTGAAGTCCACACAGACTCGCCATTTGCCATTCTTCTTCTTCACGACGACTGGATTAGCGAGCCAATCTGGATACCTGACTTCAGGAATTGAACCGGCTTGCAAGAGTCTTTCAACTTCATCATTTACCGCTTGAGCTCTATCCGGCCCAAGTCGCCTTCGCTTTTGCTTTATAGGCTAGAAGGTCGTATCAACATTCAACTCATGACTGATGATACCGATATCGATCTCGGGCATATCTTCGGTCGCCCACGCGAAAGTACTAACGTTCTTCTTAAGGAATTCGACGAGGTCGATCCTGACGGCTTTATCTAGCGTCGCGCCTATCTCCACACATTTCTTCGGGGACTCGTCGTCTATGCAAACCGATATGACAGGTTCGCAGGTCGGACCCGCTCCTTCCTCTTCAGCGGCTTCCGCGATCTGTAGTTGCTATAAAACGTTCGAGAGCTCTTTGACGGGCTCCCTGTCAGTCTTAATCTTTTTTAGTTTCTCGTTCGGGATCGGGGTTGCCGCCTGACTCCTTAGTTTGTGCGCGGCCATGAAGCAAGATTGTGACGCCGCCTGACTTCCTCTGATTGTTTTGATCCCGTTTTTGGTTGGAAATTTAAGGCAGAGATGGTATGTCGAGGCGACGGCACGCATCGAATTGAGCCAAGGGGTTCCCATTATAACATTGTAAATTGCCGGGTTGTCAGACACTGCGAACTCTACTATTTTAGTTACCCCTTCTGCACATACCGAAAGTTTGATCGTTCCGAGTGTCATTATCGTCTCGCCATTGAACCCGGTCAAAGGCTTAGGATGGGATTCGACTTGAGCGAGGTCGATTTCTATACGCTTAAGAGCGTCTATGAAAATGATGTCCACTGTGCTTCCAGTATCAATCAAAACGCGACCCGTGTCCCAACCTGCGACGAGGAGTCGGATGACAAGCGGGTCATCGTGAGGTTTGTCAATGTCATCAACCTCCTGCTCTTCAAACTAGATGACATCGTTTGGAAACTTGGACGGGATTGGTTTGTTCGCCCCTATCTCAGCTCGTCTCTGATAAGCTTTGATTGACGAGATGGTGTTTGAGCAATAACGCGAGCTGCCCATGATCTTATTGCAGACTTTTTGCTTCGAGCCGCCTTGGCCCTCATTATTGTTTCGCCTGCCTAGGTGGGCCTCGTTTTCGTTCCGCCTATCTCGTTTGTTACTCTTGTTATTGTCCCCAGACGAGTTGTCTCCTTCTCTTGCATCGTCGAATTGCTCAAGTTGAAAATCGTTAACACTTATATTTCCTCTGAGTTCGCCGGCGGCCAGCTTCGCTGCGAGTCGCATACCGAGCACTCTGCAATTAGCCGTTGAATGTCCGCCCATTTTGTGCAAGTCGCAATATGCGGATTCATCATACTGCGAGTTCCTCGTCCACGTGTTGCCATTACTACGGCTTCGCTCTCTTCCTTGGCCTCGCTCTCTTCCTCGACCATAGTCGGGCGAGTCCACTTGATAGTTATGGGCACCTTTAAAACCTCCCTCGTGCTGCACGAAGTTGCCCAGCTTCTTCTTTCTTGTAGCCGGGGCTTCCTGCGGATTAGGATTTCTGGCCTTCCCATACTTCTGGCCCAGAATTCTGGTTTCGTCCTCGTTCTTTGCAAAACCATTGGCGCGATGAAGCGCATCTTGAATAGACGAGGGCTCGTTAATTGTCATCTCCTTTCGGCAATCCGAATTGTACCATAGAGCTTTCCGCAACGCGCTCAGTGCGGACTGGTCGTCAATCCCCTTCACCTGAGTAAGCATTGCCTTGAAGCGTTCGATGAAAACTCCCAAGGGTTCGCTGGCTGCCTGCGACATGGTGTAAAGATCCGCCTCCGACGACCTGCGCTTGATTAGGATGGTATGTTGCTTCAAGAATGCTTCGGAGAGCTGCGCGAAGTTGTCGATCGAAGTCCTCTTCATTCCTGTAAACCAATAGAGAGCTGCCCCTTTGAGGTGCTCCAAGAAGAGGAGGCAGTAACCTATGTCCTTTTCTTCGAGTCGGAAATTAGCTCGCCCCATAGCGATTGAGAATGCTCTAATATGCTCCGTGGGGTCGCCCTTTCCCTCATAAATAGGGATCTTGATCTTCCCTGGATCGGATAGACATGCCTTAGTTATTCGCTCGGTAAAAGGAGTAGTGCGAGCTTCTTCAAGAACACGGTCGATTTCTGGTGCCTTGCTGGTTGCGCGATGCACTTATGATCGCATATCCTTGAGATCGCGGGCAGTCTGCTGCATGATGGCTTTGAGCTCGTCCATCTCCCTTTGCTGCATTGCAATAGTTCTGCGATTGGTCGGGGCTTCGGCCTGTTCCGTCCATCGCATATTCCCCATGATTGTGCCCTCATCCTGGCCTTGGATATGATTGGTCGGTCGACTGGGTCGTGCGGCTCCGAATTCACGTTCGCACCTGCGATCTCAACAATGTCAACAATGACTGGTCGGTCGACTAGGTCGTGCGGCTCCAGATCGTCTGCGATCTCAACAATGTTATCAGTTGCACCTGCGACGGGGACGGCCCCATCTTTGAGAAGCGTTGGTGTATGATCCCCGCGAGCCCCGCGAGCTGAAGGCGAGGTCACCGGGGTGAAGCTGAGAGTGGTCGGGGTGATGTGAAGCGCGACACGTTGAGGATGTCCTCGAGACTGACGGGCTGCCGATAAGGCTCTGATTTCAGCGGTCATGTTACTATTGATGGTTTCCTGGTTCTGCGACTGCTTGAGCAACTGCTCGAGCATTGATTTGAGCTGATTGTAAGCTTCCGGTGTGGCCAGGTCGGCCGAGCCTGTATGGGTGGTTGTCTGGTTTCCTGTCGGGACGGATCTGTCTGCCTCCAACGCGGACTGGCTGTTTACGCTGGTTTGCCCGTCCACAGTTGGCTCCCTCGGGTCTGAACCACCGTCGGTCGCTGGAGATTGCGGGTTCGTCATTGACATCTTGCGAATTCGTCTAAGTGTTTGTTTCGCGTATGAAGCTAGTGTTGCGAGTAGATCCCCTCCTTCTAGCGCCAAATTGTGCGAGCTGGAATTTCACACAATTGAATTTGTGAAGATTCAATGGAAAAAGAGCTTCTTTAGGGTTTCAAACACTCAGATAGATTACGAATTAGGGTTCTTGAACTGTTCTTATTTATTAGCTGAGAGCTGTTTTTGTCTTATTCAGTTCAGAATTTTCCGATCCCCAAAAATATGAGGGGGTACATGCTTATTTATAGAAAAATAGGTCGGTTGGGACAAAGTCTGTTGGGCCTTTAATGGGCCTCTGTCTTCTAGGCTTGACCATTGGGCCTTTTTGACGTATACTTAGTCGTTTTAGGCTTATCGATTCTTCTAGGGGAGATTTGACCCCTACAAAGTATGTGAACCCGTGTTAAATGTGTCATCTACCTACCAAATTTGCCAGAAAATTCGACGCTATATTCGACGCTATTTTTTCGACGCTTAATCGATGCAAAGTTAGCGTTGATTTAGCGACGCTAAACCGCAACATATAACGATAACAATCACATGAATTTTTTTATAACAAATTTCCTAAAACCTATTTCCTACATATTTCTTAAATCCATTTCCATACAAATTTATAACAAGATATGGAGGTGGGGGATACGTACACGTTTTCCCTTTGTGAACAACCTCCTGTTCCCCCGGTACGATTGGTTCATAGGGAGAAACCTCCAGTGACAATCAAACCAACATGATTTTCTACCATTTTTTAGTTGGAATGCATCTGTTTCATTTTGGCAATACGGACATGATAACCTACCATGTGTTGTCCAGCCAGATAACATTCCATAGGGTGGAAAATCGCTTATCGTCCACATAAGCACAACTCGCATGGTAAAATTCTTTTTCCTGGAGTAATCAAAAGTATGAACCCCATGAGACCACAACATGTTCAACTCGTGAATAAGCAGCTGTAAAAACAAATCAATAGATCTTCTTGGATGCTTCGGACCAGGGATTAAAATACTCAAAAACAGAAATTCCCTCTGCATGCACATATCAGGCGGAAGGTTATAAGGTGTCAATATAACCGGCCACAAAGAATATTGCCTGCCAGACATACCGAACGGACTAAAACCATCTGTACATAGGCCAAGATAAACATTGCGCTTTTCTTTAGCAAAATTAGAGTGTACCGATTTAAAGTGTTTCCAAACTTTTGCATCATAAGGATGATGAACTTCTCCTTCAATAGTTGAATGTTCCGCATGCCACCTCATTGATGCAGCTGTGCGTTCTGAATGGTATAACCTTTGTAGCCTATCTGTTATGGGCAGGTACCACATTCTCTGGTACGGCACTTTTCTACCAGCTCCTTGGAACTTAAATCTTGGTTTGTGGCAAAATCGACATTCATGCAGATCTTCATCATCTTTCCAAAATATCATGCAATTGTCAATGCAAACATCTATCATCTGCGAGGGCAATCCTAAACTAGAGACTAGTTTATGTATGTCGTAATATGACTTAGTAGCTTGATTACCCTCTGGCAAATATTCTCTTAGAAGAGATGCCCAATCATCCATGCAACTCTCAGATTGATTATGATCAGACTTTATTGTCATCATCCTAGATGCCAACAATAATTTAGACAGACCTTCCCTACAACATTCATAGATTGGTTGTTTTGCAGAATCAAGCATATCATAAAAAAAATTTGCATCTAAATTGGGTTCCTCAACAACATCAAGAGCAAACATAACTCCAGGAAATGCATCGGTTACCATTTCTTCGAACCTATTATGCTCTAACCCGACATCATGAGCATCATTTTCTATAACAAATTGATGCCCATCATATTGTTCATTCGAATAACCCTGACCCTGATCCATAGGTTGGTAACTAGTACTACCCGAAGTTTCATCTTCATATCCCTCTCCATGATAAAACCAAACATAATACTCAGGTGTAAACTCTCTATTAAATAAATGCGTACCAACTGTATCAATATTCTGTGGCCGCGAATTTTTGCACTTCCGACACGGGCACACCATCACTCCGGTCCGTTGAATTGTAGGCACACTACTCGCTTAAGCCATGAAAATTTCAAGGCCGTTGTGGAACTCTTCTGAAAGGCCTCCATTATCATCTTTACGTCGATACATCCAGCGTCTTAGTTCGTATATATCGCCCATTTAAAAAAAAAAGTAGGGAGAAAATATTTTATATTTTTTTCGAAATTGAAATTTTTTTTTTTTTTTGAACTTCTGAAATGATTCCTTACGGTGGTGATGGGTGGGTATATATAGGAGATTTTCGCATCAATTTTGCATCGAATTTGCATCGAATATGAGCATCGCATTAGCATCGAATAATTTTGCGTCGATTTTGCATCGAATTCGCGTCGTTTTTGTGTCGTTTCTAAACGACGCTAAATAAGTAGGTGAACCCGTGTTAAATGTGTCATCTACCTACCAAATTCGACGCTATATTCGACGCTATGCTTTCGACGGTAAATCGACGCAAAATTTGCATCGATTTAGCGTTGCACTTAGACTTCCGATGCTAAATCGACGCGATATAGCATCGATTTAGCTTCAAAATGTTTCGTCCCTAATTAGCGACGATTTAGCGTCGAATTGTGTAATCGACGCCAATATTCGACGCTATAAGTTCGACGCTAAATTTGCATCGATTTAGCGTCGAACTTAGACTTCCGATGCTAAATCGCCGCGATATAGCGTCGATTTAGCTTCAAAATGTTTCGTCTATAATTAGTGTCGTTTTAGCGACGAATTGTGTTATGGACGCTATTACGACGCAAAATCGACGCTAAAATAGCGTTGGAATAAATTCGACGCTAAAATACAGTTTTCTTGTCAGCAATAACCATTGTTGTTCACGAGACCAAAAACATACTCGATTCAATCGAACATAAAGTGGTGAGGAACAATGGCAGTAAAATTTGATCTAGAGAAAATAAATGAAAAAATTCAGAAATCTACAAAAGTCAATACTCAATAGTATCCATCGTTTTTTTATTATTTTTTTTTTTTGCATCAGTAATTGTTCATTTGTTAACTGTGCTGGGATTTTGGGATCTTTAAAATTTTGATTTAATAAATCTAAGTTTCTGAAAGAAAATAAATATTAATTTGTATGTTTCTATCAGCTTTTAATTAAAACTTTGCAAAAGCTATAAATCTTTGAGCACCAGCGTTTAACTTTCAATACTTATGTATCTCTACATGATGAGGTGTATAATAATTGTAAAACATAATAACAAATTAATGAAATAGAGTTAAAATACAGTGGAATGTGTAATGTTTTATGCTATAATCTTTGGTAGTAAAAATAATTGTAGTTTCAAAATATCTTTAGCTGTAGTAGTAAAATTATTATACCCATGCATATTATTGTTTTTACGTTGTAACTAATTAGAATAAACGGAATCGTCTCATTTGGAATGAAGTGCAATTGTATAAAACACACAAATAATCACGGTGCATAGCACCGGGCATAATACTAGTCTTCAATAAAACGTTAACATAAACCAGTTTAAATTAGCAAATCAAACCAATGTTTAATTAAACCGGCATTATTGCCTGTAACATTTTTTTTCAACATTAGCGCACACTTAAATATCCCATGAACAAAAAGGTATTGTAGAATGCAACCCAAGAAAAACTAAACTGTCCAATTTTCTATTTTAGTTCTATGACTTTAATTTTTTAAACCACATATTTTTCATTTAAGCTGCTCATTTTAACTCTAGTGTAAACCAAATAAAACACAGAGAAATTGAGGAAATGGTAGAAGAGATGCAAACAATCATATATTTCCTAAAATTTTATATTGAGCAAATGGTAAAAATTCACTTAAATTCCTCTTCACACAAAAGCTAATTTTTAACCAAACACAAGTTTGCATTCCGTTGAAGCCCTCTGCAAACGCACCAACTCGGTAACCATACGATACTTCATTTTAAGTGTGTTATAACTGGAGATTTGCGGGGAAAAAGTCGCAATCTTTAGACTCCTCGAATGCTTTAAGATAATCATTGCGAGTTCTTTCTCTATCATTCATCCTCTGTAGTTTCTGCACTCAAACGTCTCAAGAACGGACATCAACTTTTCAGGAAGAACATTACATAGAAGAATCTTTTTCATAGCTCATAATTAATCGCAACCAATTTCAGATCGTATGTGGCTAATAGTCCTCCATAATGGATGTTATACATCTTTGACAAAAAGAAACAAATGTCCTGTATATATTTTTTGATGTGATTAATGTAAAAGTTAATCCCATCAATGTTTATTTGGGGATTCATAGGATCTTTTTGGTTAAGTATTCAATTCTAAATTTAAAAAAAAAAAAAAAAAAAAAAAGTATTCAATTCTTTCTAACACTTTGTTGTATTACCTACTCTTTTTTTTTTTGGTGAATGTATTATCTTCCTTTATATTTAGTCAATAATAATAATCCATCAGATTATAAAAAAAAAAATGCACACAAAATTAGAAAATACTCATATATTTTTAAGGAAAATTGGCATGTATATTAGTGTTTGTAGACATAATTAAATATAACTGTTAATAAATCATAATTAGGTGACTAACAAAGAGAAAACAAATTTGGACTAATTTACCCATCATAAATTAAATTAAAGTTGACAATTTCAATGCACAATTAATACAAATTTATTTGTAATAAAAAGAAATAACATCTTTTCTAAAAATAATTTCGAAATTAATTTATATAGATATATATTTTTCTGAATTAAACATTTTCTCAAAACAACAAAAAATTCTCTACTTTTATGAATAATTGATCATTATTTGAATAGAAAAATTATATAGTGAAGTATATCACAATTTATATACTATGGAAATAAATAGTGAACTATCTCACTATTTAAATTATAAATACAAATAGTAAACATTATTTATAGCTAATTACACATTAATATATAGCTATTTAAACATGGATACATATAGGAGTGTCAAAATGGGTTGAAATTAATGAGTTTACCCAAACTAATCCAATCCATGGATCTAATGGGTAAGGAATTTTGGGTCTTAATGAATTAATGGGTTAAATGAGTTATTGAATTTAATGAGTTGAGTTGAAATGGATTGAACTCAAATTGGTTAATGGTTTACCCATAACCAAACTAACATAATATTTTTTTCATCGATCTCTCTCATCTCTCTCATCTCACGCTCTCAAGCTTTAGCTAACATAGGATTGGTGAAGCTTTAGATTGGAGAAGACGTTCTCTTATCTTTCTCTCTAAAAAGGCTATGAAGATTTTTCCAGTTTTGCGATTTGGGTTTAGTTGATTCGAAAAATCGTCTTCTCTCTTCTATTTGGGTCGGTTTTTTCGGGTCGGGTCGGTTTTTTTGGTTCTCGGTTTTTTCGGTTCTCGGTTTTTTCGGGTTAGGAATAGTATTGCCGAAGTAAACCGATCTAAAATTTGGTTCGGTTCGGTTCGAAAATCGGTTTATTCGGTTCGGTTTGTGCAATTTAATATCTTCCGAATTAAAACCGAAAATATTAAGAAATTCGGTTTATTCGTTTTTTTTTTAAAATAATCGGGTTAGATTTGGTTTTTAATTGTTGGGTCAAACCTTTTAAAACTTAAATTTTAACTAACGGGCTAGAAGATAT
The DNA here is from genome assembly GCA_963576765.1 of Draba incana. Taxonomy (NCBI): domain Eukaryota; kingdom Viridiplantae; phylum Streptophyta; class Magnoliopsida; order Brassicales; family Brassicaceae; genus Draba; species Draba incana. The sequence continues at coordinate 26,712,298 of OY755205.1, forward strand.
CATATATATGGGCTATTATAAAATAAAATGAAGCCCATAAGTTTACTAACCTAATTGAGTTTGACTTTTTGACAAACAAACATGGCGGCTGTGGTTTCTATGCGACGAAGAAGAAGAAGATATAGTTTAAGACAAAACCGAAAGAAACCGAAGAAACCGTTCTGCCGAACCGAACCGTTCTGCCCAGAACATTTTTTAATCTCGCCGATCGGTTTACCGCTCCAAACTGAAGTCAAACCGAAAACCGAAAATTTTGGTTCGGTCGGTTCGGTTCTATTCAGTTTGGTCCGAAAGTCCAGGCCTAGGTGAAGCTTTAGATTGGAGAAGACGTTGTCTTATCTTTCTCTCTAAAAAGGCCATGAAGATTTTTCCAGTTTTGCGATTTGGGTTTAGTTGATTCAAAAAATCGTCTTCTCTCTTCTATTTGGATTACGTGAAGAAACCGAAGCTATTCCAAAAGCCAAGGTATGTGTTGTGATTTCAAAACCAGATTTATTAAAGTAATTTGGATTTGAGTAGTTTTAGCTCCTGAGTAATTTAGGGTTTTGGAATTCAATGTTCTGAAATTCGATTTTAATTCTCTTTTTTCTGAATTAAACAACCAAAATAGGGTTAAAAATAACCCTATTTCTGAATTAAACAACCATAAAAAGAATAATTTAAATGCTTCATGTTATTTCACTAATTAACCCTATTTTAATTCATTTTATTTTTTTTCTCAAATCATATTATATTTTTATTGGGCTATCCATGAGGTGGGTCTTGTAGATAGAAACCTAGTTACGTCTCTAGAATAAAGGCAAACATTATATATTCTTTCTCTGCCACAAAGATTAACGGGTTCTCGACGGAATATTAAGTCAGATTTTTCTTGAGCCTTGAGCCAGTTTCTTCCTTTCCTTCAGGAGATTTCTTATCCTCGTAAGTTCGTTTTCTCTCTCTCTTTTTGCTTATCATCGTTTCGTAATTGGTCGTCTGATATTCGTTTGATCTGATTGTATTTTCCCTGGAATTTGTGATTTTCATGGTGTAGTTTTTTTCATCGTATATTTGTATTGATTTTATTTAAATTGTGTTTTTGGGAGTTGGATGTGTTGTATCAGATTTTGATTTTTGGCAGTAGTATAATTTAGGATCTAGTTTTGTTATTTTTTCCGATCATCATCTTGAATCAGTTTTTACTCTATTAAAATTAATGGTAAGATAAAATCCAACAGATTCGTTTGGAGAAGTAGATCTATCTATACTAATGTTGTGTTCAGAAGAATATTTAATTTTTGGTTAAAATTAAGGTCAGAAGAATCTAAAAATAATAGATTAAGGTAGGATTTTGGTTGACCTTCTGTATGTAAACTGTTGAGAAAGTAGATGTTATTGCTTTGAAGTGGATCTTTGTAAAGGGAAGTAGGTTTAAGCAATGCGTAAGAACTAAGAACAACAAATACTATTGCCGTAGGTTTAGGTAGGAATAGGATAGTAGTTCTTGGCTTATCAAAGTTAGTGTTTCGCTCTATTTGAAAAACAATAGAAGTAGTGACATGTGTTTTGTCTGATAATTAAGTCAAGATAATGTGTAAATCGCTGATCCTTAAATCCATAGAAGAAGCCATGGTTGTTTCTTGAATCCCTAGAAGATGTGATGCTGTATTTGTCATGGTTTTTATTATCCTATATCGCTTGTTCTTTTAGTTTTACGTTGACTTGTTTTTGCAAATGAAGAACTATAACAGCACATTTAAACCAGTTTATTGTAGATGAATGCATTTAGTGGTTCATTTGATTTTGTTACAGTGGTTAATTTGGTTTTGTTAACTTGTTCAGGTGCTACAGGAACTCTTTCGGGACTCAGTAATGGCGGATTTCCAGACATCAACTCAACGGGCCAAGTGGATTTTCACTCCCCACAAATTGGTATCTTCTCCATCTCCTTCTAATTGCTTTTTGCTTTCCCCAGAAATTCCATGCCAAGAATTGATAAGCCCATCATCGCTTTATAAATTTTGGATTTTTATGATTTTCTTTTTGCGCTAATCAGCAATTAGATTCATAAACTCAATGGAACTGAAATTGTTCATTGTTTCAATGGATACACTTTTGAATGGTGTGATCTTGATGGGCTTCTTTCTTTGTTTTACGCAAGAGAGTCCGATTAATTGGAGCATCGAAAGTATCGAACTTTGGGGTTTACTGATCAAGCATTTTGATTGTTTGTTGTGTAATTATGTGATATATTGTAAGTTTCCTTGCATCTTGTGTATATATTGCAACTAATTTCTAGTGTTGTAATTGTAGGCAGAGAGATACGAAGCTGCTAACCAGAGGGCAGTGCAAATGCTAGAGAAGGTGTGTTTAGTGTTGCTATGGAACTTTTGGTTTCTCTATTCATGATAATTTTATGATTTAATTCCTTATTTAAGTGTTGCTATGGAACTTTTGGTTTCTCTATTCATGATAATTTTATGATTTTATTTCTTTTTTATAGTGTGGAACTACTCAAGTTGAAGTAGATGCCAGTGGATCACTAACATATCCTAGAGAAAAAGTTGATACAGGAGATCAAGGTATTTTTTTATTATTTTAACACGGTTTGTCGAATATCGTCATAACTATCGTTATAATTTTGTTGGTCAAAGTATAAATGATGATATTTTTTGCTGCTTTACTCTCAGCTGAGAAAAAGCTTAAGCCTTTGAGCGTTGATGAAGAACGGTACATGAGAGCATTTTATGAGGCAAAAGTCCAAGAAGTGTGCAGTGCCTTTGAATTTCCTCACAAGATTCAGGTGCATTGTTGGAAGTTTATTATTGAAGTCAAAAATTAAATACTCAATCTTGTTAGCTCTCTGACTTCCCGTTTTTCTTGTAATCTTTTGCAGGCAACGGCTCTCCAATACTTTAAAAGATTTTATCTGCAGTGGTCTGTTATGCAACATCATCCAAAAGAAATAATGTATACTTCTTCTGAATTCTTCTTACCAATTTGCTTTCCAATAACAAATAATGTTTTGAAGGTGTTTTTTAAATTGTATTTCTGACATGCTTATTAGGCATTTAATTTCTTCTTGGTAGAATGTTGTAATTTGGACTAATTGATTCCTTTCATTGAACAGGTTAACCTGCGTTTATGCAGCTTGTAAAATAGAGGAGAATCATGTTTCTGCCGAGGAAATAGGGAAGGGGATTAAACAAGATCATCACGTAATTCTCAAGTATGAGATGGCTGTTCTTCAGGCATGATATGAGTCGATTAATCTGTAGCAATTTCCCTATGTTTTTTAAACCCTGATGCTCTTTTCTCTCTCTATTCTTATGTTCATAGCTTTTGACTTTTTGTGTGCAGAGTTTGGAGTTTGATCTAATTGTTTATGCTCCGTATCGTGCACTCGAAGGTTTTGTCAGTGACATGGAGGTAAATCTGGCCTGTCTAGATATATTTTGTAGGTTTTTTTGAGTTTATATATGCATATGTTTTGCTGCAACCAAAATTGTGAATGTTATATGCAAGGAAATTAAGCATTTTTATTTCTATTTATTTGGTGTGTAATTCTTCATAGTTGTTTAATGACATGTTGTCTCCAAAAGTGACATCACCTTTTCATTTTCTAGGCATTTCTTCAAGCTGGAGATGATGAAATCCAAAAACCGGAGGTAGATCTCTCTTCATAATGTTATTTAGTTGTTGCTAGACTTTAAGCATTCAGTAAACTAAATTTGGGACCAAAACGTCAATTCTAGTTCATGACTGCAAGGTTTTTTTTTACTGGCGTAACATTTTTAAGTACATTGCAGAATTTGCTAAAAGCGGCGACAGCAGAAGCTGATAAAGTTATGCTCACAGATGCTCCGCTCCTTTTTCCTCCTGGCCAGGTGATAGTTTCTTCTGTTTCTCTAAACTTTGTTTTAACAGATTGAAGAAGCTGGGAAAACTCATAGTTTGTGTATCATTTTTGGGTGAAACTTGTACTCCTTTACGGTTATATAGGTGAAAACTGCATTAATGAGTATATGTAACTATTTTGTAGTTGGCGTTGACTGCTTTGCGTATTGCAAATGGAGTTCTAGGAGTGGTTGACTTTGATAGGTGATTTCCCTTTTGCCACCATATGGTCATCGTACAATTATCCTAATGTGATATATAATCTCTTGGTCTCTAATTTCAATACTAGTTGTATTTTCATCCAATTGCAGGTACCTAGAGAATAGGATTTCTCAACCAAACTCCGAGCACACGAGTTCAGAGCTCACAAAGTTACTTGATGACATTGAATCTTTGGTATGCGCGAACTTTCATATTTTCTCGTGTAACCATGAAACTTTAATATCTGAAAGGCAGTTTTACCATCTTAACTCTCTTTGTAGGTAAAGAAGTACAAGTTCCCGAGTGAAAAGGACATGAAGCATATCAACCGGAAGCTAAAATCTTGTCTAGGACACAGTTCTTCGCATGACGAGTACATTATTAACCTTTCTGCTTTTGATTCTTCTAACCATTTTTATATAGTTATTTGCTTCTTCAACTTGACTTTCTGTATATTGATTTTCCTCAGTAGTAAGAAACGGGAGAAGAGATCGAAGCACAGGTCCCATAGGAGTTCCAATGATACGCCAAACGGGCCACCGATAGGTTGAGTTTCTCATTCTGCCTTGAGCAATTCTTCCTTGGCACTTGGGTAGTTTTAATCTTGTCGAAACGAGAAAAATAGCTTTTTTCTCATGTTGTTGTTTTTAACCGTAAGTAAATTTGAGCAGATTCGAATAATCTTATATTAGAAGTTTATGTAATAGAAACAAAACGAGTATCCAACATTGGACCATACGTTTGTCAATGAACCTTCAAACACAAAAGTATTTTTTGATTTTCAATTTTTTCCCAGTATTGGATAATTGTTGATGTAGTTATTTACAAATTCAACTTTGATAATATATATAGTCCGAATCAAATTGGACAAGTGGAGAGAAATAAATTCTTGATCGTGTCGCTATATAAATTCTTGGATCAAAAATGGCTAATAATATGGTGAGCTCCGGCCTCGCTTACCCGGAGAGGTTTTACGCCGCCGTATCGCACGTCAGCTTGGACGGATCTCACTCGTCGGTGAAACAACTCAGCTCCAAATTCTCCAATGATACCGCTTTGCTTCTCTATGCGCTGCACCAGCAGGTCCGTCCGTCAAATTCGATTTCGAGTGTCTAAAATAGCATTTTCTTCGAATTCTTGAATTGTCACAGTTTGAACCGTTCGTTATTCAAAAATCTTGAGTTTGTGGTTTGTTTGTGACATATGTTAACACAGGCTACTCTAGGACCTTGCAGTATTCAAAAACCTAGTGCATGGAAACCAGTAGAGCTAAGCAAATGGAAAAGGTTAGATTCGCTTCTGCAAAAAGTAGATGTAAGATGTTCGATTTTTATTTCCTTAGGACGTTGTACTTGTGAACTTTCTTAAGAGAAGTACATGTTTACTAGTTGGCAGGGGCTTGGAACCATGCCCGCCATTGAGGCAATGCGTCTCTTTGTGAAAATTCTAGAGGTAACCAACTAAGGAGTCTATGCTCATTTTACTGAATTTCTGGATCACAGGCTTATTACGTCACATTGCTCGTTTTTATTAGGAAGAAAATCCTGGTTGGTATACAAGGGCTTCTAACTCTCTTCCAGAGCCTGCTGTAGATGTGCACATTAATGTGAGTTTTGGAATTAAGCGATTTCGTTGCTTACTTGATAGGGTCAAGTTTCATTTTGTGCATGTATTGCTAGCAAATAACAATCCCTCGTCTGAAGTGTTTGATCTTTATGCGTAACACTATTCCGTGTTTCGGTTCAGGCTTTTTTTTTTCCTTTTGCTAAAGAGAAGTATTTTAGTCATTTAGCAAATTGATTCTTGGTTGCAGAGTACAAAGGCCCAGCCTATTGGTGAGACAAAGATGATTTCTACTGAGGATGGGCGCTTGACGGAAACCCAAGATAAAGATGTAGTCTTGGAAGACCCAAATACTATTTCTGTGTATAACCAGTGGACTGCACCACTAACATCAGGTCAGCCACCAAAAGCTCGGTATGAGGTAAACTTATTCTAACTCTTGTGGTAAGATCTCTTCTCTTAATTATCTTCACTTTTCCAAGTCTTGTTTATTATATATGTTTCAGCATGGAGCAGCGGTTATTCAAGATAAGATGTATATATATGGTGGAAACCACAAGGGGCGGTATCTAGGTGATCTTCATGTGAGCAACTTATATCATTTCTTGTACAGCATTAGCTGATTGAATCGAAATATGTGGTTTCTTTATTTGCCTACCATCGAGAATCTTCTCCCATTGTTTTCTGAGACACTCCTGCTGACACTTCGAAGCATGTATTCTGTTAATGGTGTTTCAAATACAGGTTCTGGATTTAAAAAATTGGACTTGGTCAAGAGTTGAAACCAAGGTTGCAACTGACTCCCTGGAAAGATCAACTTCATCAATACTAACCCCTTGTGCTGGTCATTCTTTGGTTAGTATTTTTGGCCTTTGATTTTCTAGTCTTCAAATATCGAGGGGAGGTCTTTGGAAAAGTACAGTAATCTGTCATGAAACCCACTTGCTAGTAGATTATAGCAGAGAAGAATCTAGATATACGTTATTCTCACTGGCTTTCTTTGTTTGTTTTGTAGATACCATGTGATGTAGGAGAGGCTAGGAGAGGCTAAACCGACCTAAGCCTAATATTTTCTTTTTTATGTATTTTCCTTTTCCTATTAATATTCTATTTTTTCATCTTAGGTTCTCCCTATATAAAGAACCCTACGTAATTTGTTTTAGATCCAACTTTTATTATTATAATCTAAGCTTGAGAACTTTTCTCTAATCTGGTGGATTTCCAGAGTTTTCTCTTCAAGTTCTTTGCTTGAGAATTTGAATTTATTCTAAGGTTTAGCGCTTGCTGACCTTAAGGTTTTTCGACTGCGTCAAGTGGTATCAGAGCAAGGCTTTCTTCTTCTCTTATCAAAGCTTGAACAGCTATGGGTGATCAACCAGCAACCAAGGCCGACTTAGAGGGTTTCACGGAGGGTTTAAAGGAAGCAACCACAATCCTCAACGCTGTAACTACTCAATTGGCGAATCTGGTATCAGCGTTAACTAATCAGATTGCGGCTTTTCCCAATCAGGTTAATAACGACGGTCAAAGAGGTGGAGAAAGAGAACCACTTCAGGTTCAACAAGGTGGAAACAATTATGGTGTTATCCAGCCGATTCAGGTTCAACATGGAGGAAACAATCATGGTGTCGTCCAACCAATTCGGGGTCAACAAGGCAGAAACAATCGTGGTGTTGTTGCTGCTTATTCCAGTTCGGTGGAGGAATCGGAAGACGAAGCAGAAGATTACAGGAATCAACAGAACAATCATGATTACCGAGTAAAGGCTGATATTCCATTGTTCTATGGGACTATGGGAGTAGAGGAATTTCTCGACTGGCAAATCGATGTTGATCGATTCTTCGATGTTATGGGTATCCCGGAGAATAAACAGGTTAAGATGGTGGCAATCAGATTGAAGAAGACTCCTGCTGTGTGGTGGGATAAATTAGTTATCCAAAGACAAAGACAGAGGAAGGGTCCCGTTAGAACATGGCGCCGAATGAAGCAACTGATGCTGGAGCGGTTTCTACCGGAAGACTATGAACAAATTCTCTACAAGATGTACATTGATTATATTCAAGGGAACAGAACCGTAACTGAGTATACTGCTGAGTTCTTACGCTTCTCTGAACGTAATGACTTAAGTGAAACAGAGAATCAGAAGGTGGCCAGGTACATCAGTGGTTTAAAAGGCTCTCTTCAAGGAAAGATGGGATTGCAAACCGTATGGACTGTGCAAGAGGCTTCTAGTCTAGCTTTGAAGGCCGAGTTAATGGAGAAATCATCTCGGGGGTTCTCAACATTCAGAAAGCCCACGGCTCAGAACAGTTTCGAACCATTTGGGGAGAAGGAAAAAAGTGTAGTCAACAGAGATTCCAACCCTAGTAACAAAGGAGCCAGTAGTTCTAATACGGCTCAACAAAGTAAAACACCTGCTCCGAAACAGAATAACCCTTATGCTAGACCGACTATTGACAAGTGTTTCCGTTGCCAAGGGCAAGGTCACAAGTCGAATGTTTGTCCCAGTCGAAGAACAGTTGCATTGCTAGAAGAAGAGGAAGACGATTTCGCTGAGAATGAGGAGTATGAAGGGGTTGAGTTTGCGGAAGAGGAATCCGATGACCGAATCAACATTGTGCTACAGCAATTTTTGATATCATCTAAAGAAGAGGGACAACGCAAGAATCTGTTTAGAACGCATTGCTCTATTCAGAACAAAGTGTGCAATATGATTGTTGACAACGGAAGCTCCGAGAATTTAGTTTCTCACAAGCTGGTGGAGTATTTGAAACTACCCACAACTCGTCATGACAAGCCGTATGGTCTTAATTGGGTAAAGAAAGGATCTCAAGTAAGGGTTAGCGAGACTTGCAAAGTTCCTATATCGATTGGTAAACACTACAAAGAAGAGATAATTTGCGATGTTCTGGACTTGGATGTTTGTCATATTCTCCTCGGCCGACCGTGGCAGTATGATAACGACATCACATACCGAGGGCGTGACAATGTGATAATGTTTACGTGGGGAACTCATAAGATTGCCATGGCTCCTGTTAAGGATTTTAGTAACGCTACGAAGGAAAAGAAGTGCAATCAAAGATTGGCCAGTTCCTAAATCCGTAATAGAGGTACGCAGCTTTCATGGTCTTGCTACTTTCTACAGAAGGTTTGTGAGAGACTTCAGTACCATTACTGCGCCGATTACTGAGTGTTTGAAGAAGGGAAAGTTTCAATGGGGTCCGAAACAAGACGAGAGCTTTGCATTGATTAAGGAGAAGCTTTGTACTGCTCCTGTATTACCACTACCAGATTTTGATAAAGTGTTTCAGGTGGAGTGTGATGCAAGTGGTGTGGGAATAGGGGTTGTACTGTCACAAGAGAAGCGACCTATAGCTTTCTTTAGTGAAAAACTAAGTGAAGCACGTCAGAAGTGGAGTACTTATGATCAGGAGTTCTATGCTGTGTTTCGAGCTTTAAGACAATGGGAGCACTATCTGGTTCAGCGTGAGTTTATACTTTTCACGGACCATCAAGCTCTCAAATTTCTTCACAGCCAAAAGGTGATCAATAAGATGCATGCTCGATGGGTTAGTTTTCTGCAAATATTCCCTTTCATCATTCAGCATAAATCGGGAACTCTTAACAAGGTGGCGGATGCTTTAAGTAGAAGAGCTTCCTTACTAACTGAAGGATTTTGCACAGGTTTTAAAGGTTTAATTTCTATTAAACAACCTAATTGCAATTCCTATAGCCTAGGATCTAGGGTTTGTAAACAACGAATTTTACAAGAACGGATCTCGAATATACCTGGAGATTATGCAGCGGAAGATGAACAGGGATTCGAGATCTGTTAGCACCTCAAGTGTTGTACCTCTACGGTTAGTCCACACGCACACAAACTGGAACCCGCAGGGATGCTAGTACCTGGAATCGGATCTCTCAGGGAATCCTACGTTTCAGAGGTGACTCTCGACTTTTTGGGCTATCCTCAATTTCGTGCCTTATATCATATATATAGGCACGTGAGAAAACCTAATTGTCCAACAATTAAACTGGTTCAAATTAAGTCATTAAACCAAATCCCTATTTCGGTCTTTGGCTCGTGTCGATCGACACTACTCTGTGGTGTCGATCGACACCTTCTTTAAAACACGATTATAATGTGTATCATATACACATGTCGATCGACACCACTCTGTAGTGTCGATCGACACCTCCTTTAAAACACGTTATTTGGATCATTACATTAATGATCATTCCCACATAAAGTAAATCCAGTTTGCTTAGGTGTGTGACCCTGTAGGATCATATAATACTAGTACTGAGTTCTTAACTCATAGATCATCAGTGGCTTCTAGCAAAACGTCATGACCACCTAGTATCATATGAATGTCTAATCTCGACAGTACAACTATCACTAGAGTGAATACAAGTGTGATTTCAGGACATTCCCAACAATCTCCCACTTGTACTGGAATCATCTATTCCTATAATCCTTTTGTCTCTATATCTCGATATGGCATAAGGCAAGAACCGTGTCATCCTCATTCAACCAAAATCATGTTCATCGAACTCCGATTTATACTGATCAAAAACAAACGACTGACACTCACCTCGTTTGAGCGCGGCCACGCATTTCTCAGTATCAAATCTTCGATGGATAAATCCCATCTTGTTCCATCCCTGTTACTTCACACACTTCATGATACGCCCAATCAATGCCTTTATAATCACCTGTTACGGATGACGTTTGACAAAGTCAAAGCGGACCAATTCATATGCAAGAAATCATGATGAACTCAGGTCTAAGGACTATACTCTATAGTCGTAATGAGAACCTCTCATGACACTTATATAACTATCCTGTAGAGTTCTCATTAGCGGGTCATGTCCGATCCTGTGTTCTCTAACACATATCTATGTGATTGACTTTAATACTCTTAGTAATGACTCCATGAAACTTAGTCATCAGTCACCTCACATATCAGTCTCACGCGGTTGTCAGTGTCCCACTTTAACAACCTTGACCAGGGACAAATATAATCTATGTCATTTATCACTTATAGGGTTTCATGATCAAGTCCTCAACTTGATGACCTATAAAATGCCATAGATTACTTTAGGACTATTATTCAATTATCCGATAATCAAATAATACATGAAACAATTCCATCATGACATAACCAAAGTATGTCTAAATGAACATCATAATATAACTAAATCCATTAAAGCTCCCACTAGAATCAAGATCACATCTTAATATATCCAATACCACAGCAGGAGGGTGAAACTCATGCTTAGGTCGTGGGAGAGGCTCCGGCGCTGTGCTTGGAACCCTTTCCAACAAACCGCACTGCCATATAGACACAAGACATAACTATGTTCCGACCGAAAATCGTCTTTGTCCGTCTAACCACTCTCCTTCCTTCCTCAGCTCACCAAGCTCCTATCCTTAGTATTCCTCAAATACTTGAGAATATTCTTGGTAATTGTCCAGTGACTTTCACGTGGATCATATTGGTATATACTCGTCATGCTAAAAACACAAGCAACATGTGGACGAGTGCAGGTCATGGCATTTATGATGGATTCCACTGCATACGCCTGGGAATCCTTCTCAAACATTCTTGCTCAGCCAGTGTCTAGGGACACTGCGTCTTGCCAAGATTAATGCCATGAGACATTGGTATGAGGCTCTTCTTGGAATCATGCATACTGAATCTGTCCAAGACCTTATCACTATAAGCCTCTTGACACGATCCAATTAGCCTACCCAATCTATCTCAAGTTCCGATACCAATCTAGGAAGTTGGATCCATTTAACTTGTCCTTCTCAAGGACGGATCCCAACGAGAAAGAGTTCTGATGAGGGGTTTTAGACATAACAAGTAATAAGAAAAGGAAAAAGATTTAGTTATGATGTTCAGGAAATGAGAAATCGTAACTATTAAGAAGACTCGCATTACATTCAAAACAATGTTTCCTCAAATGAATATAATGATCCAAGACCCATACTTCACCAAAACTTGAGTGAGCCACTGGGTATCACCCAAATCTTAGTTATCTAGGTAAGCAACACTTTGCTAATCATATCCAATATGACTCTTGGTTGTGGATAAGACATCTTATGTTTTATCCACCTGATGTCTATGGGCCCAGAACTTCTGATAACCCACTCAAGCTAACCAATCTCTTCAGTCATGTAATAGTTGATGCAATGCACTGCAAGCCCATCAACACAATTACCTACTGCCTTACTCATGTAATTGCAGATACCATGCACTGCAAGTCTATCACGCAACGAAACGAGTCTTGACAGCTGACAAGATTTGGGAAGACATCTAGAACACTTGATATTTAGTTGAGGAACGAAACTCTTAATCCTAACACATATCATATATGCATTCAGGAAGGCTTAAAATCTTATTAAAACAACTAATTCAATTAAGTTTTTAAATATTCTAAGAAGTGGGGTGAAATCTGGTTCGGCTATGTGATCTTAGGTTCACTAACCCAAAATCCGAGTAAGGTGTCGATCGATACTACATTAGTGTCGATCGACACTCACCTACCGAACCGGTTTTCGACAACCGATCAATCCAATTGAACCGGTTTCGATAACCGACCAAACCAATTTCGATAACCGGTCGGTATCGATCGACACAACATTTGTGTCGATCGACACGAACCAAACCAATTCGATTTGCGATAACCGGTCAATCCAATAGAACCGAATCGATAACCGGTCAATCCAATTGAACCGGGTCGATGACCGGTCGGTGTCGATCGATACAACGTTTGTGTCGATCGACGCCAACCAAATCGCATTAACCGTAATAAACCGGTTTTAATCGATTTCTAACCAAGCGCGATAACCGATTCAATCCAATTAAACCGGTTATCCATTCGCAAGTCCGTGTCGATCGACACAACCATTGTGTCGATCGACACGATTGTCTCGGGAAAACGAGTTGATCAGCAAAGCAGTGTCGATCGACACAACCATTGTGTCGATCGACACGATCGCTTCTGGTTTCTGGAACTTTGATCTGACGATCAAAACCCTAAAATTGTTTGCCCGTGTCGATCGACACCAGCTTGGTATCGATCGACACCATGCGAAAACAGAATGATCAAATTTTAACAAAACGTTTTTGAGTGAAAATTTTGATCTAGCAAGCATCCTATACATCATATGTATCAATCTGAATTCTCTAATTCAATTACATGCTTTTAGATTCAATAGTTAAACCCTAAGGCTCTGATACCACTGAAGGAATTTGCACAGGTTTTACAGGTTTAATTTCTATTAAACAACCTAATTGCAATTCCTATAGCCAAGGATCTAGGGTTTGTAAACAACGAATCTTACAAGAACGGATCTCGAATATACCTGGAGATTATGCAGTGGAAGATGAACAGGGATTCGAGATCTGTTAGCACCTCAAGTGTTGTGTCTCTACGGTTAGTCCACACGCACACAAACTGGAACCCGCAGGGATGCTAGTACCTGGAATCGGATCTCTCAGGGAATCCTACGTTTCAGAGGTGACTCTCGACTTTTTGGGCTATCCTAAATTTCGTGCCTTATATCATATATATAGGCACGTGAGAAAACCTAATTGTCCAGCAATTAAACCGGTTCAAATTAAGTCATTAAACCGAAATCCCTATTTCGGTCTTTGGCTCGTGTCGATCGACACTACTCTGTGGTGTCGATCGACACCTTCTTTAAAACACGATTAAAATGTGTATCATATACACATGTCGATCGACACCACTCTGTAGTGTCGATCGACACCTCCTTTAAAACATGTTACTTGGATCATTACATTAATGATCATTCCCACATAAAGTAAATCCAGTTTGCTTAGGTGTGTGACCTTGTAGGATCATATAATACTAGTAATGAGTTCATAACTCATAGATCATCAGTGGCTTCTAGCAAAACTTCATGACCACCTAGTATCATATAAATGTCTAATCTCGACAGTACAACTATCACTAGAGTGAATACAAGTGTGATTTCAGGACATTCCCAACACTAACCACTTTAGCGCAAGAGATTGTGGGTTTCGAGTTCTTGAAGGAGTTATATGAACAAGATGCCGAGTTCAAAGAACTATGGGACAAGTGTAATGGATAACATCCTTCTGTAGATTTCCATATCCGAGAAGGCTATCTCTTAAAAGGCGATAGGTTATGCATTCCATGTTCTTCTTTACTAGAGAAGGTGATTCGAGAATTGCATGGAGGAGGTCTTAGTGGTCATTTGGGACGGGATAAGACCATTGCAAGCTTGGAGGAAAGGTATTATTGGCCGCACCTTAGGAGGGATGCATGTGCTATTGTTCGACGGTGCTATATCTGTCAAGTCTCTAAGGGTCAATCTCAGAATACAGGTCTTTACATGTCGTTACCTATTCCTGAAGATATCTGGCACGATTTATCCATGGATTTTGTGTTGGGGTTGCCGAGGACACAACGAGGTGTGGATTCTGTGTTTGTTGTTGTTGACAGATTCTCCAAAATGACGCACTTCATTGCTTGTAGAAAGACCGCAGACACATCCAACATAGCCAAGTTGTTCTTTCGCGAAGTAGTACGTCTCCATGGGGTTCCTAAATCTATAGTCTTGGATAGAGATACCAAGTTTCTCAGTCATTTCTGGATTACATTATGGAGAATGTTTGGAACGAGTTTAAAACGAAGCTCTACAGCTCATCCGCAGAGTGATGGACAAACCGAGGTAACAAACAGGACGCTAGGAAATATGATCAGAAGTGTTTGTGGTGATAAACCGAAGCAGTAGGATTTAGCTTTGCCACAGGTCGAATTTGCTTACAATAGTGTTGTACATTCAACAACAGGGCAATCACCATTTTCCTTGGTGTATACCTCTGTCCCGAAGCATGTGGTCGATTTAGTTCCATTACCGAAAGCTCATGGAGTTAGTGCGTCAACTGAAGCAATGGCTAAAGACATTTTGGAAACTAAAGAAGCAGTTCGAGCAAGATTGGAAGCAATTGAGCAAAAGAATAAAAGGACAGCAGATAAACGTCGAAGGATCAAGGTTTTCAAAGAAGGAGATGAAGTGATGGTGTTTCTCAGAAAAGGAAGGTTTCCAGTTGGTACTTATCGCAAGCTTCAGCCTCGGAAGTATGGTCCATTCAAGATTTTGCAGAAGCTCAATGACAATGCATATGTGGTGGATCTTCCAGACGACATGAACATCTCTCATACGTTCAATGTCGCTGACATTTATGAGTATCATGCCGATGGTGTTCTTTATCCAGACGAGAACTCGGGGTCGAGTTCTTTGGAGGTGGAGGAGACTGATGTAGGAGAGGCTAGGAGAGGCTAAACCGACCTAAGCCTAATATTTTCTTTTTTATGTATTTTCCTTTTCCTATTAAGATTCTATTTTTTCATCTTAGGTTCTCCCTATATTTAAAGAACCCTACGTAATTTGTTTTAGATCCAACTTTTATTATTATAATCTAAGCTTGAGAACTTTTCTCTAACCTGGTGGATTTCCAGAGTTTTCTCTTCAAGTTCTTTGCTTGAGAATTTGAATTTATTCTAAGGTTTAGCGCTTGCTGACCTTAAGGTTTTCCGACTGCGTCACCATGGGACAACAAGCTTCTGTGTGTCGGTGGTCATACAAAGGATCCCTCAGAATCCATGCCAGGTGGGAGTTAAAACACTTTTAAAGATGGTTAATTGCAGATACATTGTAGCAGGTACTTTCCAGTGATTACCAATTTTTGTATATCAGTTCTCTTCTCTTTTCTAATCACAATGAAGGTCTTTGATCTGGTCACCTGTACATGGTTGATGTGAGAAGTTTTAACCCAAAATAAATCCGCAAGTGCACAGACAATTGCAGTAGTATAATAGGTATCAAATCCACAGGGACCAAGGTTACACTATGAAATTATGGATTTTATAGTAAAGCTAAGATACACTATGAAATTATGGATTTTATATATATATCGATTGTACGTACGTTTATAAACATCGATGTTAATTAATGTTAAAATATGATAATATAAGTTTCCAAAAATTTACTTGTAACCCTAACACATTAATACTAATAACAAAAAAGTCCAAATTAAATCTTAACTTATCAAACTATAAATACAAAAGTTTCGTCGTAATAACTTACCAAACTATAAATACACATTTGCGACGATTTTGCGTCGACTTGTACGTTTCGACCCAAAACCGTCGCAAATTTTGCGACGATATTGCGGCGACTATGAGGTGACGACGCAAAAACTTAGCGTCTGTTTTGCGATGAATTTATTAGAACACGTGTTTATGGTGCTTACCTGTCTATGGGTGCAATATTTTTAGTCGCAAACGTGTCGCAAAATAGAAGCAAAAATGTCGCAAATTAGTAGCAAGAAATGAAGAAGTTTCGATCCCTACAAAGGTAACCACCGATTTGACAAGAATTGACCCACTTCATAGTGATCTTGATGTGATATTCGAGGATTCAGAAGGAAACGAAGATGAGTTTGATGAATACGAAGAGGAAGATGAGGACGACGATGATGACGAAGATGGCGGAGTAGAACGTTATGTTTCTGATCATGATGAAGAAGATTAACAAATTTAATATTAATTATGTGTATATATTAAGTATGTATTTTCGAGTGTGGCGTAAAAAAAATATATTTTTAAACAAGATATATAAGCATTTGCTACGTTTTTGCGATGAAATTGTCGCAAAATCGTCGCAAATGCCTATACCCTAAACTCTAACCAATATATTATTTATACCGTTTAAATTGGCTCTTCTTCGAATATAAAAACATATCATAGAGGCCCTAATTGATATATAAAATTATTTGCATCAATGTCCAAGTAATAAGAATAAGTAAAAAACACTAAGGTTTAGGATATAGGAATTTGCTACGTTTTTGCGACGAAATCGTCGCAAATGTTCAGATTTGCGACGTTTTTGCGACCCTTTCCTCGCAAAAACGTAGCAAATGCCTATACCCTAAACTCTAACCAATACATTATTTATACCGTTTAAATTGGCTCTTCTTCGAATATAAATGTATGAGTCGTCTAATAAATAACAATCCCTCTATAATTATTCAAATAAAACTTATCAAAACATTATCGAGAAACATATATAACGAAGTATCACATACATGTACTTATACTTAGAATATGATCATTCTATCATTTTTGCCGATTTTACGAAAAACTTCAATTAGTAGACTAACTTTGCTTCATACATGAACTAAGGACCTAAACAAGTGTATATTTACCTTTTATGAATCGTAATTTTGGTCTAAAACATCCAAACCCCTAAGTATACCCTAAACCTCATTTGCGTGGGATTTACGACGAACACGTCGCAAATGCGTAGCAATTGTTTATTTACGTGGTATTTGCGACGATTCGTCGCAAATCCGTTGCTAATTTTGCTACACTTTTGCGACCATAATTACGGTCAACTCTATTAATTGATCGTACATTCACCTTGGGATATACACTTTGCGAGGCATTTGCGACGATTTTTTTAATATTTACGAGGCATTTGCGACGCTTCTTGGGCGGGAAACGAAAAGTTGTGGGCGGCAATCATGCATTGGGTGAAATATTCGGCCTACTTTGCGACCGAACTTCAACGGAATTGCTAGGGATAGTTTTCCATGTATATGCAATTCCAATCCCTCGCTCATTCCTCACATCTCTCTTCTCTCTCTACAAAAAATCATTTCTCTCTCTAACAAAAAGTTCCTTCCACCTTCTAAATCATTCCCGATCCCTCGACCTTCCAAATCATTCCCGACCTTGTAAAGTAAATCTCTAAATTTTTCTTTCTTTTTATGAATTTTAATTTTTTCTTTCGTATATAATTTATTAGTTAATTGTGGTTTATAGGGGTTAGGAATAATTAATTAGGAATGGAATTGTACTTGGGAATTGAGGATTAACTAATATTGATATTATAATAGTTAAAATTGTTAATTTACTAATTTTGTTAAATTATTTTGATGTTTAATGTTGATTAGGTTAATTTAATGTTATCATTAAAATTGTTAAAATCAATATTATATTACATATTTTTTAAATATGCAATTACTAATTTCAAAAATTATCAAATTTATCTAGATGGAAGAGAACGAGTATAGCCAGTTCTTATTCTCCGGTGCTGGTCATGGTAGAGGTCATTCACGACCAGGACAACGTACACATCCCGTGCAGTGCTCTGCTTCCCCCTCTGGTTCCGGGATTCCTGAGTCACAGCCGACGCCACCTCCCGAGCCAAATCCTAGACCAGTTTCTTCATGGGATGACCTGGCCTTGGGGCAGCTTCTCGTTACTCCCGGACGGCAGTTTCTTCCCCATTTAGAACGTGACCCTACCGGCAACGCTGTGTGGTAAGTAATTTTTTTTCATAGTTTTAATTTAATTTTGTTTAATAATTATTAATATATTTACACATTATATGCTTTTTATATATTTTTTTAGGTTTTGCAAAAATTCGGTCGGAAAGGATGTTAGAAAGATCATAGAGCGGGATTTCAAGATGTGCCACACAAGTTGGAAGTATGTTACCCAGGAGATCAAGGATCGGTGGTACAAACAATTCGCAGTAATTTGTTTTTATATTTTATTTAACTTTTATTTATTTATTCAATTTTGTAATTTTCTAACTTATGTTCTAATTTATGACAATTTACAGCAAAAATACTATTGGGACCCCGCGATTAATGGTTTAGTTCGTGAGGAATTTGAGGAGAAAGCGAAGAACCGTCTCAACGACCAAATAGGACGGTGGAAGAGGAAGTGGCAAAAGAATCCGGATCCGAAGGTATGTATGCCATCTTTCTTCGATCCCAATATTTGGGCTGGCCTTGTCGCCTTCTGGCAGTTGGAGACATCTCAGGAGAAGTCTGTCCAGTGCTCGTCTGCTCGATTGACGAAGGTTGGCGGTAGTGACCAGCCTTCAAAATACTGTTCGGGAAAGATTTCTTATGCTCAGCGTGCTGTTGACATTGTAAGTTATTAATTTTTTTACTTAAAATTTTTACGGTCGCAAAAATCTCAACTTCTAATATGTTTTCATTGTCAGGCCGTGGAAAAAGGAGTTCCCGCAACGATGCCAGAGGTTTGGGAGAAGACCCACCGCAGGCCGGACGGGACATGGGTTGATGAACGTGTCCACAAGCTCCACGACGATGTCATTGACCGAGTCGAAGAACTCTCAACCCAGCTTACTCCCGATGGTCAACCTACTCAGATGACACCAATGACGATCAACCATGTCGCATCACAGGTAAAAACTTAATTTCCTTTTTAATTTTATTCACAATTTTAAATATTTAGTATACTATTAACATTTAAAAAAAATAAAATTATATTATTATTATTTATGTAAAATTGTAAACTTTTAATTTTATTTTGTAGATGGCTCCTCGAACCCGTAAGGGAAAGATGGCATTTACAGGATCTATCCGGACGGATGATCAGGGAGTGCCATTTTGTCCCGTTACGAGATTTGCTTCTGATCCGCAAATAGCCAAGGAGCTCCAGGAAACAAAAAAACGGCTCGGCGAAACGGAGAAAAAGTTTGAGAGGAGGGTGGCCGTCTATGATGATATGTTCGCGGAGTTAGCGAAGACGAACCCCGTCCTTGGCGAGATTCTGAGTAGGAGACAAGACGACGGAGGAGGCACATTGACCAGGGATCCGCTCGATGATATCAATTTCGATTAGATTTGTTTTCGGTTTTAGATTTATGTAAAACTTTATTTTATGTTTTATATTAAATTTTAAATATTTTCGATTTTTTTTTTTAAATTATAATTTATTTTTATATAAAAAAATCACATCGAAAACCGTTGCAAAACCGTCGCAAATAACAGCCGCAATTGCGTCGCAAAACTGTTTGACGCAAACATATCGCAAAAAACTACTCGCAATACCATTGCAAATAGAAGCCGCAATACCGTCGCAAAACTATTCGTCACAAAATCGACGCAAAAAAGACGTTGTAATTACGTCGCAAAATTGCTAAGCCGACGCAAACTTTTACCACGTAAAACCGATGCTATTTCGTCGAAAATCAGCGGTGAACAGTATTTGACGCAAAACCGTCGCAAAAAGTTAAGTCGCAAAATCGTCGCTAATTTTGCGACGGTTTTGCGACTATCGATACATTTGCGACGATTTTTGGTTTGCGACGAGCTGGTTGCGACAAACGAAAAATCGTCGCAAATTCGTCGCAAATAGTCGTTTGCTACGAATTTGCGACGAAAATCGCCCTCGCAAATGGGGGTGTTTTCTTGTAGTGAATGAATCCTAAATCCTAAACATTACAATATTACATATCTATTTAATTATATTTACAATATAATATATGAAATTTTATGTACCATAATCTACCTTTACGATACTATTTAATGGTTATAAGTGTTTGGTTTCGGCAGAAACTTTGATACCAAACAGCCAATTTAGCCTCAGAATGTACTTTGAATGCCAAATCTGGGAAGGAGTAGATTATGGGGCTAAATCCACCGTTTGGAATCAATTCACTATCGAGATTTTCTTATATTGTAAAGATTGGAACTTTATGGTTAAAATTTTTTT
This sequence comes from Draba incana, assembly GCA_963576765.1. NCBI lineage: Eukaryota > Viridiplantae > Streptophyta > Magnoliopsida > Brassicales > Brassicaceae > Draba > Draba incana. The sequence continues at coordinate 26,732,539 of OY755205.1, forward strand.
TTATGTTTGTAAATTTTATTTGAGAATTGAGTATATATACAAATTTTTTACTTGCGAAATGAATTCTGATGGTGGTGCTACATGTAGGCGATTTTAGCATCGATTTTGCATCGATTTTGCATCGAATGGTAGCATCGCATTAGCATCGAACTCCTTTGCGTCGCTTTTGCATCGAATGCTACAAAAGTATGTGAACCCGTGTTAAATGTGTCATCTACCTACCAAATTTGCCAGAAAATTCGACGCTATTTGTTCGACGCTAAATTGATGCAAAGTTGGTATCGATTTAGCGACGCTAAACCGCAACATATAACGATAACAATCACATGAATTTTTTCATAACAAATTTCCTAAAATCTATTTCCTACATATTTCTTAAATCCATTTCCATACAAATTTATAACAAGATATGGAGGTGGGGGATACGTACACGTTTGCCCTTTGTGAACAACCTCCTGTTCCCCCGGTACGGATGGTTCATAGGGAGAAACCTCCGGTGACAATCAAACCAACATGATTTTCTACCATTTTTTAGTTGGAATGCATCTGTTTAATTTTGGCAATACGGACATGATAACCTACCATGTGTTGTCCAGCCAGATAACATTCCATAGGCTGGAAAATCGCTTATCGTCCACATAAGCACAACTCGCATGGTAAAATTCTTTTTCCTGGAGTAATCAAAAGTATGAACCCCATGAGACCACAACATGTTCAACTCGTGAATAAGCGGCTGTAAAAACAAATCAATAGATCTTCTTGGATGCTTCGGACCAGGGATTAAAATACTCAAAAACAGATATTCCCTCTGCATGCACATATCAGGCGGAAGGTTATAAGGTGTCAATATAACCGGCCACAAAGAATATTGCCTGCCAGACATACTGAACGGACTAAAACCATCTGTACATAGGCCAAGATAAACATTGCGCTTTTCTTTAGCAAAATTAGAGTGTACCGATTTAAAGTGTTTCCAAACTTTTGCATCAGAAGGATGATGAACTTCTCCTTCAATAGTTGAATGTTCCGCATGCCACCTCATTGATGCAGCTGTGCGTTCTGAATGGTATAACCTTTGTAGCCTATCTGTTATGGGCAGGTACCACATTCTCTGGTACGACACTTTTCTACCAGCTCCTTGGAGCTTAAATCTTGGTTTGTGGCAAAATCGACATTCATGCAGATCTTCATCATCTTTCCAAAATATCATGCAATTATCAATGCAAACATCTATCATCTGCGAGGGCAATCCTAAACTAGAGACTAGTTTATGTATGTCGTAATATGACTCAGCAACTTGATTACCCTCTGGCAAATATTCTCTTAGAAGAGATGCCCAATCATCCATGCAACTCTCAGATTGATTATGATCAGACTTTATTGTCATCATCCTAGATGCCAACAATAATTTAGACAAACCTTCCCTACAACCTTCATAGATTGGTTGTTTTGCAGAATCAAGCATATCATAAAAAAATTTTGCATCTAAATTGGGTTCCTCAGCAACATCAGGAGCAGACATAACTCCAGGAAATGCATCGGTTACCATATCTTCGAACCTATTATGCTCTAACCCGACATCATGAGCATCATTTTCTATAACAAATTGATGCCCATCATATTGTTCATTCGAATAACCCTGACCCTGATCCATAGGTTGGTAACTAGTACTACCCGAAGTTTCATCTTCATATCCCTCTCCATGATAAAACCAAACATAATACTCAGGTGTAAACCCTCTATTAAATAAATGCGTACCAACTGTATCAATTTTCAGTGGCCGCGAATTTTTGCACTTCCGACACGGGCACACCATCACTCCGGTCCGTTGAATTGTAGGCACACTACTCGCTTAAGCCATGAAAACTTCAAGGCCGTTTAGGAACTCTTCTGAAAGGCCTCCATTGTCATCTTTACGTCGATACATCCAGCGTCTTAGTTCGTATATATCGCCCATTTAAAAAAAAAAAGTAGGGAGAAAAGATTTTTTATTTTTTTCGAAATTGAAATTTTTTTTTTAAAACTTCTGAAATGATTCCTTACGGTGGTAGTGGGTGGGTATATATAGGAGATTTTCGCATCGATTTTGCATCGAATTTGCATCGAATATTAGCATCGCATTAGCATCGAATAATTTTGCGTCGATTTTGCATCGAATTCACATCGTTTTTGTGTCGTTTCTAAACGACGCTAAATAAGTAGGTGAACACGTGTTAAATGTGTCATCTACCTACCAAATTCGACGCTATGCTTTCGACGGTAAATCGACGCAAAATTTGCATCGATTTAGCGTCGCACTTAGACTTCCGATGCTAAATCGACGCGATATAGCGTCGATTTAGCTTCGAAATGTTTTATCCCTAATTAGCGACGATTTAGCGTCGAATTGTGTTATTGACGCCAATATTCGACGCTATATTTGACGCTATATGTTCGACGCTAAATCGACGCTAAATTTGCATCGATTTTGCGTCGAACTTAGACTTCCGATGCTAAATCGATGCTAAATCGCCGCGATATAGCGTCGATTTAGCTTCGAAATGTTTCGTCCATAATTAGTGTCGTTTTAGCGACGAATTGTGTTATGGACGCTATTACGACGGAATAAATTCGACGCTAAAATACAGTTTTCTTGTAGTGTACTTACTCTTTAGTGATAAAAATCAGCAATAACCACTGTTGTTCACGAGACCAAAAACATACTCGATTCAATCGAACATAAAGTGGTGAGGAACAATGGCAGTAAAATTTGATCTAGAGAAAATAAATGAAAAAATTCAGAAATCTACAAAAGTCAATACTCAATAGTATCCATCGTTCTTTTTTTTTTTTTTTTGTCATCAGTAATTGTTCATTTGTTAACTGTGCTGGGATTTTGGGATCTTTAAAATTTTGATTTAATAAATCTAATTTTCTGGAAGAAAATAAATATTAATTTGTATGTTTCTATCAGCTTTTAATTAAAACTTTGCAAAAGCTATATAAATCTTTGAGCACCAGCGTGTAACTTTCAATACTTATGTATCTCTATATGATGAGGTGTATAATAATTGTAAAACATAATAACAAATTAATGAAATAGAGTTAAAATACAGTGGAATGTGTAATCTTTTATGCTATAATCTTTGGTAGTAAAACTTATTGTAGTTTCAAAATATCTTTAGCTGTAGTAGTAAAATTATTATACCCATGCATATTATTGTTTTTACGTTGTAACTAATTAGAATAAACGGAATCGTCTCATTTGGAATGAAGTGCAATTGTATAAAACACACAAATAATCACGGTGCATAGCACCGGGCATAATACTAGTCTTCAATAAAACGTTAACATTAAACCAGTTTAAATTAGCAAGTCAAACCAATGTTTAATTAAACCGGCATTATTGCCTGTAACATTTTCTTTTCAACATTAGCGCACACTTAAATATCCCATGAACAAAAAGGTATTGTAGAATGCAACCCAAGAAAAACTAAACTGTCCAATTTTCTATTTTAGTTCTATGACTTTAATTTTTTAAACCACATATTTTTCATTTAAGCTGCTCATTTTAACTCTAGTGTAAACCAAATAAAACACAGAGAAATTGAGGAAATGGTAGAAGAGATGCAAACAATCATATATTTCCTAAAATTTTATATTGAGCAAATGGTAAAAGTTCACTTAAATTCCTCTTCACACAAAAGCTAATTTTTAACCAAACACAAGTTTGCATTCCGTTGAAGCCCTCTGCAAACGCGCCAACTCGGTAACCATACGATACTTCATTTTAAATGTGTTATAACTGGAGATTTGCGGGGAAAAATTCGCAATCTTTAGACTCCTCGAATGCTTTAAGATAATCATTGCGAGTTCTTTCTCTATCATTCATCCTCTGTAGTTTCTGCACTCAAACGTCTCAAGAACGGACATCAACTTTTCAGGAAGAACATTACATAGAAGAATCTTTTTCATAGCTCATAATTAATCGCAACCAATTTCAGATCGTATGTGGCTAATAGTCCTCCATAATGGATGTTATACATCTTTGACAATAAGAAACAAATGTCCTGTATATATTTTTTGATGTGATTAATGTAAAAGTTAATCCCATCAATGTTTATTTGGGGATTCATAGGATCTTTTTGGTTAAGTATTCAATTCTAAATTTTCAAAAAAAAAAAAAAAAAAGTATTCAATTCTTTCTAACACTTTGTTGTATTACCTACTCTTTTTTTTTTTTTGGTGAATGTATTATCTTCCTTGATATTTAGTCAATAATAATAATCCATCAGATTATAAAAAAATAAAAAATGCACACAAAATTAGAAAATACTCATATATTTTTAAGGGAAATTGGCATGTGTATTAGTGTTTGTAGACATAATTAAATATAACTGTTAATAAATCATAATTAGGTGACTAACAAAGAGAAAACAAATTTGGACTAATTTACCCATAATAAATTAAATTAAAGTTGACAACTTCAATGCACAATTAATACAAATTTATTTGTAATAAAAAGAAATAACATCTTTTCTAAAAATAATTTCGAAATTGATTTATTTAGAAATATATATTTTCTGAATTAAACATTTTCTCAAAACAACAAAAAATTCTCTACTTTTATGAATAATTGATCATTATTTGAATAGAAAAATTATATAGTGAAGTATATCACAATTTATATACTATGGAAATAAATAGTGAACTATCTCACTATTTAAATTATAAATACAAATAGTAAACATTATTTATAGCTAATTACACATTAATATATAGCTATTTAAACATGGATACATATAGGGGTGTCAAAATGGGTTGAAATTAATGAGTTTACCCAAACTAATCCAATCCATGGATCTAATGGGTAAGGAATTTTGGGTCTTAATGAATTAATGGGTTAAATGAGTTATTGAATTTAATGAGTTGAGTTGAAATGGATTGAACTCAAATTGGTTAATGGTTTACCCATAACCAAACTAACATAATATTTTTTTCATCGATCTCTCTCATCTCTCTCATCTCACGCTCTCAAGCTTTAGCTAACATAGGATTGGTGAAGCTTTAGATTGGAGAAGACGTTCTCTTATCTTTCTCTCTAAAAAGGCTATGAAGATTTTTCCAGTTTTGCGATTTGGGTTTAGGTACGAGATCTCTCAAAGCGTAAGAAAGCAGAACCAGCTCATGCTTCCTCAACTTCCCTGGCTCCAACTTGCACAAGATAGTAGTGGAGAACAACCTAACCAGATAACGGATGACCGGATGACATATGTCCGTGTGCGTGGAACTGCCCACGATGTAAGGACCTGCACCAATAAGATGCCAAAGTGTCTGCACTCCTCCATCAATATCCGACGGAAGGTCCCCAGCTGGAACTTCAGGAAACTCGAAAATCCTGGAAATCTCTTTAGCAGAAATCCCATACCGGCTCCCATTGGCGCAGAAGGTCATCTTGAAGTTCTTTGGATCCTTCCTTTCCTCATCATTCGTTGCATCAGAACCCAACTTCACCGAGGCAAAGAACTGCCTGACCAAATCGGGGTACAAACCCTCGTTGCGAGTCGCTATCGTTGTCAAACCTGCCTTCGCCAATAATGTCTCAATTTCATCCTCGATATTCAGCTTAGCCATGGCGAGATGGGGGGGGGATTTTGGTAGGCGCCATTGGTACCTTCAACCATTCATTGTAAAGCAAAGAGTTGTAATCATCCCATTTGCTGCGAAGCTCACGATTGTCAACCTCCTTGCTTTGCAAAACATTCTTCAGAATCTTCGTCTCTTATTCAAATTCAACTGCAAATGGTGTGTTCTCATCCCTTGGCCAAACCGGTGATGTGTGGCGAGTAATGGTGTAAGGAATCTGTTGAGAACTCGATCCCTGATCGGTTCTAGCACGTTTGCCCTTGTTTGGAGGAACTTTAGGTGCCATCTGCAAATCACAAAAGAGACAAACACCAAAATCCAAAATCAGTCGAAATTTTGAAACAGAAATGGCCTTGTCGATTGACAGATAATAATCATGTCGATCGACACGACTGGTTTTGGGACAGTTTTCAGAAAATCAAAATTTCCGAATTCGATTAGTGATTCATGGCAATTTAAAGCAATATCTCAACAAAATCATCATTCCTAACCACTATGCATTATCGAATTCAACCCAATTCTTTCTAAATCAATGGTTCATCAAAATTTTATCACAAATCATCTAAATTCCAAAACAATTGATGAACAACTCAATTCAAGTACATGGGTTCCTCTAATTCACTAGCAAACAGCCTATTAAGGCCGAATCTAACAAAATAAACAAGTGAATCGAGATGGAATTTGAATTTCAAACCTTCGCGCCGAAATTAAAGGAGAGGATTTCGAGACACATACCTTGCAGATCGTGAAAACGGAGACTAGAATCGAAAAGAGGGCAAGATATCGTGTGGAATAGAGTAAAAAATCGTTGGATTTGGTGAAAAATCGAGAGAGATTCGATGGAACGGAGGTTTTTGCGATTTGGGGAGTTTAGAAAAGTGAAGAACAAAGTTAGGTTTTATAGAAAAACTTACCTCGTGATGTCCGCGCCCCGTGTCGATCGACAGAGAGGCTTGTCGATCGACACTGACCTCGATTGAATCTGAAACACTTAAGTAAAACGTTAGTAAAACAAAACGAAAATCAAAACTTAAATAGACTTACCAGTGGGTTGCCTCCCACTCAGCGCTTGTTTTCAGTCGTTAGCTTGACTCTGTCAGGTCTAGGCGACGGGTGCGTCGTCCAGAGGAACAATGTTCCCTGCTGGAATCTCGGCTTTCGCCCAATAGTGCTTCACCCTTTGGCCATTGACAATGAACTCATTCCCTTTTGGACTTAGTAGAACGATTGCTCCATGAGGCCTAACTGCCTTGATAGTAAAGGGACCAGACCAACGAGAGCGTAATTTGCCAGTAAAGATATGTAAACGAGAGTTATACAGGAGTACCTGGTCATTTGGCTCGAATTTCCTGGAGATGATCTTCTTATCATGATAAGACTTAGTGCGCTCCTTGTATATCTTGGAGTTCTCATAGGCTTGAAGTCTGATTTCATCCAGTTCGTTCAATTGTATCAATCTCCTCTCGACAACAGGCTTGATGTTGAAGTTCATTTGTTTCACTGCCCAGGCTGCCTTGTGCTCTAATTCCACTAGAAGGTGGCATGCTTTCCCATATAGCAAGTGAAAAGGAGTAGTTCCCAAGGGCGTCTTGTAAGCTGTCCTGTAAGCCCATAATGCATCATCCAGCTTGTTAGACCAATCCTTCCTTGTAACACTCACAGTCTTCTCAAGGATCTCCTTAATCTACCTGTTCGAGACTTCCACTTGCCCACTCGTCTGAGGATGATAGGGACTAGCCACTCGATGATGAACACCATACTTAGTCAAAAGGTTAGAGAAAACCTTGTTAATGAAATGTGTTCCACCATCACTGATGACAACTCTGGGGACTCCAAAACGCGGAAAGATGATGGTCTTAAACAGCTTAATAACCACCGCAACATTGTTCGTCGGACTAGCAATTGCCTCAAAGTTAAAGTAATACTGCCTCCCTTGCAGTCAATCATAGCACCAACTGTGGCTAGGAAAGGTCTGCCCAAAATAAGTGGATCCTTTGGCTCCTCACTGTACTGCAAGACCACGAAATCAGTAGGGATCAAGCACTCTCCAACCTTGATTGGGATATCCTCTAGTACTCCCTCCGGGATCCTTACTGATCTGTCGGCTAGGATAAGAGAGATCCTAGTAGGCTGGAAATCACTCATTCCAAGCTTAACAGCAACAGACAGTGGCATGAGGTTGACACCTGAGCCTAAATCGCATAAAGATCTTGGGAACCTATCCTTGAAGATGGAACCTATCCTTGAAGATGGAACAATCCAACACAAAACTCTCTGGATCCGTGAGTTTCTCTGGAATCCTGTTCTGAATCACTGCACTCACTTGTTCTGAAATCATTGAAGCTCCTTCCTCAAGCCCCAAGTTCTTAGTGACCATCCTCTTCACGTATCTTCGGATCACTGGACTTATCTTAACTGCATCAATCAAAGGGAGCTCAACAACAAGCTTATCCATAATAGCTTTGCACTTAGCATCCTCTAGCTCGACCTTAGACTTCCTCTCCCTCCTAGGGTAAGGCAACTTGGGTTTGTAGACCCTCTCCTCCGACTTATCTGAAGGTTTTGACAAAGGAGGCTCTGTTCGGGGGACGTGTCGATCGACGGTGGTAGCTGTGTCGATCGACGCTTGAGTCTCTGGAAAAATTTCAAAATCGTGGAATTCAGGCCCTGTCGATCGATGCTCATCCCTGTCGATCGACGGTGTAGCATCTGCTAAAATTTCTTCGTCCTCAACCTCTTGAAGCTCGTCCAACTGCTCTGCACTCAATCCCTTAGTCAATTTCGGCCCTTGGAGAGTCCTTCCACTCCTCGTGGTGATAGCAGCAACTGAATGCTTGGGATTGGAATCAGTCCTAGACGGAAGAAATCCCTCTTGTCTTCGCGAGTTCTCTGCCGACTGAGCAAACTGAGTGTCCAACTTCTTGACATGGGTGTTCAACGCCTCAAACTTCCCGTTCAGATCCTGGTACATAGCATCCATTTTTCCATTGAAGTTCACAATCAACTTCTGCTGACCCTCTAAAATCTGCTCAAGCATCGACTTCATCTCGCTATCTGGAGTCTTAGCAGGAGGCGTTTGGTAAGAAGAAGAACCATATGTCCTTGTGTAGTTACCGCTCTGGAAAGGTTTTTGAAAGTCATTCTTCTGATAGCTCGGGCTTGAAGGTCTCTGATAGTTGCTCTGAAACGGCTTCTGAAAGTCATTCTTCTGGTAATTGCTCTAATAACCTCTGTTCCCATTCTGATTCCCATAACTCTGACTCTGAAATCCAGTTCCATTGACGTAGTTCACTCCTTCTTCTTCATTCTCAACCTCTGGTTCGAAAGTCTCAACCTCTGCAGCAAAGTGAACTGATTTCTTTCCCACTAGAAAGTTATGCACATCATCAATCTTGGCCTTGACTTCCTGAGCAAACTGACCACTACCTTTGTCGCCACTGAGCTTCTTCCTCTCGAAATCTGCGTTCTTGCTACTGTTGCTTGAGGCTAGGTTCTCGATGAGCTCAATGGCATCCTCCGCTGAGTTAGTAGTGAAATTTCCACTGCTCGCAGCATCTAAGGTCATCTGATACCTCCAATCAACTCCATTGAAGAAAATCCTAAGCAACTGGATTGGTGTGAATCCATGATGAGGGCAATCTCTCTGATAAGACTTGAATCGAGCCCATGAAGCTTTGAATGCCTCAGTATCATGCTGACGGAAAGTAGCAATCTTCATCCTCAAATCTTCAGACCTTGCATCATCAAAGAAGCTGTTGAGGAAGGCATTCTTGGTGTCCTCCCAAGTAGTCAAAGATCCAAGCTCGAGCTGCTTGAGCCAATAAGAAGTATCTCCTCCCAGTGAGTAAGGAAAGAGCTTGGAGAACAGGTAGTCACTTGACACTCCTTGGCTCTTAATGCTTGATGCCAAATCCTCAAACTTCTCAATGTGATCCATTGGGTGTTCTTGTGGAAGCCCATGGAAAGGATGCTGAGCTACAAGACTGAAGAATGCCGGTTTCAGCTCAAAGTCGTTTCTCTGAAACGGAGGTGGGCGAATAGCACATCGGTTGGCATAGAACTGATCGGGGCGATTGTAATCACCCAAAGTTGGACCACGGCCGTTCCTGCCACCTGCGTTTCCCTGAACAAGCGGTTGCACAATTGCGTTCCCAGCATCATCAAGCCTTTGCCCAGCTGCATTGTAAACGTTCCCTTCTGGGTCGCGCAGAACCCCGTCTGCTCCAGTTATCAAGACAATCGGTGGTATCTGAGCGTCTGCCATCTTAGATCCTCTAGCCGCTTTGTAGTTCGTTCGTTCAAGAAGAGCTAAAGTATCAAGATCAAATCCAACCAATTCCTTGTCTGTTGTGCTTCTTGTGACAGGCTTTGGCATACACCTGAAACCCAAAACAAAAAGAACAAAGGAAAGAAACTAGTTAGTAGACTAAAACAAAAAAGAAAGCCTTAGACAAAACTCTAGTATTGAAATTCTAATCGTGAAATCTAGTCCCCGGCAACGGCGCCAAAATTTGATATGCTCAAATTTACCCTGAGCTACTCTCTCAAATTAAGAGATCGTAGTAGTACTTAGGGATCGAATCCACAGGGAAAAGATTCACAGAATGAAATTCCAAATTCGAATTAAGCTAAGTAAATAATGTATAATGTAAATGCAAGTAAGTAAAAGAAAGCAAACGATGGTTGTTGTTGTTTAATTCAATGAAACGAAGCATTAGGCATCGGATATTTCGCAGGCATGACTCTAAATTAAGCACTAAATTACTGTCGGGATATTTATTAAGAGTTGTTCTTGAACTCAAACACGAATGTAAAGCTAATCAACTTCCGTTGCAGAAACTATCTATCCCTAGATCCCTAGATTCCAAATTCCTTTGCAAATCTATTGAATCCAAACAAGCATTAAGTTCTAGTTTGATTGTTCACAGAATTCCTAAACCAAATTCCTTTGCATCTAGGTAATTCTGCTCACCTATGATATTGTTCCAGCTAACAAATAATGCTATCGCATCTATCCATCAACCTATCATATCTAATTCAGGGTGATCAGTCCTAAAATAGAATTAAAACTATCAAGGTGAAGTACTCAGATTAGATTGATCCCAACAGTAATAAAGTTCTAACAATTTATCATCAGCCTTTGAAAACCCTAAACCTAACTAATGGATTACTCAGACATGACGTTTGAAATAAGCATAATAACTGAATAACACTGCATTAAAAGATAAATATAGAGATACAAAAAGGGTTCGAAGATGAAATCTCTGAAAAGAGTCTGACTTGTCTCCCTAAAAGTTCTCAATCTCTCTCTTGCTAAGTCTCAATAGAATAGAACTCCCTTTCATAAAAACCTAGGCAAAACTATATATACAAGAGGTAAAAATCGGATTGGGCTTTAGGAGAAATGTGTGGAAACTTGGGCCCGTGAAAGATCTGTCTTCTTTAAAAACACGTGTCGATCGACGCTCATCTTGCTCCGTCGATCGTCATAGCCTTGATCCTTTAGCATTTTCTTTCTTGATGTTCCAAAATGCTCCAAAAACTTCCCTTTAGCTCCAATTCCATATTTACCTGAAAAGACTCTAAAAGACACAGAAAACACCAAAAAGACTCCAAAAACATACTTATATCATGGCTTTAAATGGGTAAAAACCATGATATATCATTATGTTAATAAAATTTGATTTCAGTATTATTTAACTGTGTTTTTAAATAATAGTCCCTAAGTAATTTATGACATTTTATAGGTCATCAAGTTGAGGACTTGATCATGAAACCCTATAAGAAATAAATGACATAGATTATATTTGTCCCTGGTCAATGTTGTTAAAGTGGGACATTAACAACCGCGTGAGACTGGTATGTGAGGTGACTGATGACTATGTTTCATGGAGTCATTAATAAGAGTATTAAAGTCAATCACATAGATATATGTTAGAGAACATATGATCGGACATGACCCGCTAATGAGAACTCTACAGAATAATTAAGTGTCATAAAAGGTTCTCGTTATGACTATAGAGTATAGTCCTTAGACCTGAGTTCATCATGATTTCTAGCATATGAATTGGTCCACTTTGACTTTGTCAAACGTCAGCCGTAACAGGTGACTATAAAGGCATTGATTGGGTGTATCATGAAGTGTGTGTAGGAACAGGGATGGAACAAGATGGGATTTGTCCCTCCTGTAAAACAAGAGATAAATATCTCAGGGCCCATCGAAGATTTGATACTGAGAAATGTGTGGCCGCACTCGAACGAGTTGAATGTCAGTCGTTTGTCTTGTCAGTATAAATCGGAGTTCGATGAATATGATTTTGGTTGAATAAGGATGACACGGTTCTTGCCTTGTGCCATATCGAGATATAGAGATGAAGGGATTATGGGAATAGATGATTCCAGTACAAGTGGGAGATTGTTGGGAATGTCCTGAAATCACACTTGTATTCACTCTAGTGATAGTTGTACTGTCGAGATTAGACATTCATATAATACTAAGTGGTCATGACGTTTTGCTAGAAACTGCTGATGATCTATGAGTTATGAACTCATTACTAGTATTATATGATCCTACTGGGTCACACACCTAAGCAAACTGGATTTACTTTGTGTGGAAATGATCATTAATGTAATGATCCAAATGATGTGTATTTGATACACATTATAAACGTGTTTTAGAGGAAGTATCGATCGACACCACAGGGTGTCGATCGACACGGGCTAATAAATCGAAATAGTGATTTTGGTTTAATGACTTAATTAATTCTGAATCGGTTCAGGGATTAATTAGGTTTTCTCCAGAGCCTATATAAAGGATATAAGGCACGACCTGGAGGAGCAGACTTAGAGAAATCTTTTCATAGCCACCCTCTGCAAAACACAAGTTCCTGAGAGCTCTGATCTACCGGTTCTAGCATCCCGGCAGATTCCAGTTTGTGTGCGTGTGGACTAACAGTAGAGGCTCAACACTTGAGGAGCTTACTGATCTCAATAACCTGTTCATCTTCCGCTGCTAATCTCCAGGTATCACGAGATCCCTTAGATTCATTGTTTACAAGCCCTAGATCCTCGGCTAATTGAATTATCACTAGGTTGTTTAATTAGATTAAACCTGTCAAACCTGTGCAAATTCCTTCAAGCAATGAGTGGCTACTTGGGAAAATGGATGGAGATTCTTGTGATGAGAATGATGAGCTAGTGTTTGAAGATGATGACTTAACATGGAACGTGGTAAGTCAAGCTACGGGAGATGAGGAACCTACTTATTCTACAAGAGCAGCAACAACAAGTGCTAGAATAGATAGAGGAAAAGGAATTGATACTCGTAAGCAATCTCCTCAAGTAATGTCTTTGGTTGATGATGATGATGCGATTGAAGAAGATTTTGTAGAAGATGAGAATCTTGGGGAAGAAGACCATTTTGGTGAAGGGGAAGACTTTGGGGACGAGGAGTATGGGGAAGATGAGTACGATGATTACTAGATGGGATTCTAAGTTTGCATTTTTATTTATGTTTTTTTATGGATTGATTTGGATATTTTGTCTTTTGCTATTTTTTATTTGGATTCGATTTGGTTTTTCTAAGTTTGCATTTTTATTATACTTTTTTTATGGATTGATTTGCATATTTTGTCTTTTGCTATTTTTATTATGGATTGATTTGGAATAAGTTAGTATTATGTCATTTTACATGAACTTTGTACATATATAGATGGATTTAGAAGAAGGAGGCGCATCATGTCGGAAAAGCCCTCGCTTCTGTGCGCCTAGGCTCAAGGCGATATTAGAGATTGATGAGCCTCAGTGCGCCTTTTGCCATTTAGAACACAGGATGTCGTGCAGAGTTTCCAAGTTCGCCTCGAGGGCGGAGTTGGTTGAGGCTGCGACATCGATCGAGGAGGACCTGAGAGAACAGGTTGAGGATTGAGTTGTGCTATGTTATGTTTCAGTTCAGGCTTCTTGCTTATGTGTTATTATTTTGGATTTTTGTATTTTCATTTGGTGTTGAAACCAATATTACGATTTGATTTTTTTAATATAAGATGAGTTTTCCTTATATTTAAGACTGGTGGTGTCACGTTGATTGAGATTGTGGAGAGTTTGGGAATGGAAGTTTTACGTGGTGGTAAAACTGTCCATTTCCCGAGAGATTCTGGTGGAACATCCTGTGTGATTGGGTTGTTCGAGTCGACCAGTGGTTGGTCATATTTGAGATGATATTCCTAGTGGTGGAATATTATGTTAGAACCACAAGAGGTAGTTCTAGTTGATAGATGTTTATAAACGTTTCGAAATTATAACTCTAGGGGCGAGGTGTCCCTGAATAACTCATTTTCTTGGAAATAGTGGTTCTCATATGTAGTTATTTGGGATGGTGGTTCCTAGTATAAGTATTGAGAGATGGTGGTTCTCTCGAGGGGATGGTGGTTCCCCTGCATACCATATCTCAAAGGATTTGCTCTTGAGAGTGTGAGGGGTATGACGCACTGTGGTAGTGTGATAATGGGTTAAGAGTAATAAATGTGTGGAAACATGGTTATAAGCATGAGACTGGATGTGACCTCTAGGATCATTGTGTTGACCTCGAGTGGTACTGACCGGGTTGGGTCAGGAGGTTTGGTCTGTGGTAGACAATTTTGAGAGATTCGAGTGATTATCTTGAGTGGTGCTGACCGGGTTGGGTCAGGAGATGGCATGTGGTAGACGGTTTGCAAGGATCAGGTAGTGATCTTGGGTATGGATGAGCGGGTTGGGTCAGGAGTATGGTCTGCGGTAGACGGTATGTGAGACTCGAGTGGTTATCTGGAGGGGAGCTGGCCGGGCTAGGTCAGGAGTTAATCTATGGTAGAAGGTTTGGAAGGCAAACCAAGGTTCTGATTTGGAAGAATATACCGTTGTGGAGAATCTTGTGGGGTTGTAGGGGTGTTGATGAGAGACTTGGGAACCTGGCGCAAAGATGAAGTGATACATCAACAAGTGGTTCGACAAGCATGTCGCAGTTTTAGTTTCACTTCCTTTGCAGTTATAGTCTCTGAGGCTTTAGTGTGGTGCTATGTTGTGTTGGTTTATGTATCTTCGTGATGTTATAACGATTACACATTTCTGAGGTTTATGAGGCGAATTTCTTATATTCATGGTGTTATGAGATGTATAAATGTGGGATATTGGGTTGACCCGTGGTTGGTCATAATTGAGATGATATTTCGGTTTTGGAAATGTTGGGTTTAGACCACATGAGGCAGTTTTAATCGTTGATGTTTATAAGCAATTGGAATTTAATACTCTAGGGGGAGGTGTCCCTCAATAACTCATTATTGGAAATGGTGTTCTCCTGTGTACTCATTTCTGGAGATGGTGTTCTCTTGTATACTTTGGAGATGGTATTCTCCTGTATACTTATTTGGGATGGTGTTCCTAGTATGAGTGTTGGTACAGTGGTCCATGTGTACCGATCGCTCAAAGGATATGTTCTTGAGAGTGAGATGGGTGTTGTAATGAGTTAAGAATAATAAATGTTTGTAACATACGTATTAATATAGGATAAGTGATGAGTTTCAGAGGTCATGGGAGGATTTCGAGAGGGTTGGCTGTGTTAGCCAAGTGTTTAGTCAAGAGGGGAGTTGATATTCCGGAGTATGAAATGGCAGGTTAGTATCACGAAAGGTAATTCTAGTCAACATGTGTTCATACATGTATGAATTGGCTACTCTAACGGAAGCGTTATTTCCTATATATCCAGAGGGATACGTCCCGAGAGTGGAGTGGAACCGGCATCATTGGCTCAAAGGATATGTTCCTAAGAGTCTGAGAATGCCATGACGAGTATGAGTAATCAACTTATGATCGTAGCATGAGCATGAGAAAGGATGTAGACCTCATAGTTCGGGTGGATAATTCCGAGTGATACGGCGGCGAGTCATGAGTTTGGGGTCTTAGTGACCAGTGTGTTAGGATTCGAGGACAAATCCATTGTTAGTGGGGGGAAATTGTGATGCCCACGAACCTAATTATAGGATTGTGGTACGTGTGTCGATCGACACTAGGGTTGTGTCGATCGACACTAGGGTTGTGTCGATTGACACAACGTTATTGGGACAAAACCGATTTAAGTTTAATTGCTCGGTTTGGTGCGGTTTAGAGTTATAAACTAAAGATATATAAGGAGGCTCGTGGTGCATCCTTTGTGTAAGGGTTTGGTGATCAGAAATCATGTGTTAGAGAGAGAGAGGAAGGAGATTACCTCGTTCTAAGCATTCAATCGATGCTTGAGAGGACAGAACTGACTTGTCTCAGTAGAGAAGAGAAAAAGACAATCATATCGTGGCCGATCAGTGCTAATTTTGGTAGGTATGTTCCGCTCTATCTTATCTATCTATATGAAAAAGGGAATTGCCTTTTGGATATGTAGCTTATGAGTTATGGTTCTTTTTGCCGCGAGTGGTCTGTGTAGATTCGTGTTTTGATCAGTCCTCTTGGAAAGCGTTTTCCCGGTGTTTCTGAAGGATTCAAGAGAGGATCTATGTACCGTTGGATAGCTCATTCGGTCTAGTTTTCAGATTGTTTTTCCGATCTGGATTAAAAAGTAAACTCCGATCTCTGCGTTGATTCTAAGTCAGTGTGTCGGTTCTGTTTTTAGGAAATCTAATTTGGGTTTAGGGGAAACCCTTGTTGGAAATTCTAGGTGCTAGAGGAAGTGTTCCTCGGTGTTTGCGTGTGAGATCAAAGGCTAGGAGGGTTTTGAGTCGCTGATTTCATGTCCATACCCTTGTCCTTGGTGTTGTCACGGTGAGTGTGTGACCGTAGGCTTATTTACGCCGATATAGTGTAATGGATGTGTGTTTGTGTGATTTGTGATGAGAATTGATGAATGGGTGTGTTGTGGTTGTTGTTTTCTGCGCTTTGTTATGTTTTTGGTGCAGGTGATCGATGGTCGAGTCAAATAATCGAGTCATGTGAGGATCGAGTCAGTTTTGTTGTTGATGACGCGTCGATCGACACCAAGAGGGTGTCAATCGACAACACTTTTATGTTAGTGTCGATCGACACCAGTTTATGAAAACATAAATTTCGTTTGAGATGTTGTTGTTTCTATGTTTTAGATGTGTTAAATACTCGTATGTGTTGTCGTTGCATTTTTATTTGGTTTGGATATACATAGCATGTAGACGGGATGACCGTCTCACTGAGTATTTGTGATAATACTCACGCAACTC
Source organism: Draba incana (assembly GCA_963576765.1). Classification (NCBI taxonomy): domain Eukaryota; kingdom Viridiplantae; phylum Streptophyta; class Magnoliopsida; order Brassicales; family Brassicaceae; genus Draba; species Draba incana. The sequence goes on from OY755205.1 coordinate 26,749,377, forward strand.
GTTTTTCCAGGTGTTGAAGGTAAGATTGTGATCGTGGAATTAAGGCTATGAAGAGGAGGATGCTTCAGGGTCTCGGGTCTTAATGTTATGTTGTTATGTTTTAGAAGCTGGTTTAGGTTGCTAGAACTGTTGGAATTGGTTAAATGATGATTGTTGGTTAAATTGGTTAATTGCTTCTGCTGGTTTATGTGGTATTGTCTGGTTTGGTGTATTTGGCTTTGGATTATTATTTATGGGAATAATAATCAGAGTCAATTAATGGTTAAAAAAAAAGATTGGGTGTTTCAAACTTAGGAGCTGTGGGAGGTTTCCCAAGAAGGTATTGATGGTGCCAGCAGAGGTAGTCCTTGTGGCGCTTGTCTAGCGTTGCCATATAATTTGTGGAACCATTGGCATGGATCTGACGATTGATGTTACGCTTCATTTGGGCTGAACACGCGAATCCGCTTTTGTTGTATTCACGAGAGAGGTCTCGACCGAAGTTATAGGGTTCGGGCTAGATCCGAGCTGGCAATTGACTCTAGCCTTGGAACCGTCATTTTCCACCAAATCGATGACTGGCGAGTCATTTATTTGACTTGATGCAAGCATGTTGGGATCTATTCTCGGTCTTATTACTCTGATATTAGATTTCTATGTACGACGTTTGTACTTTTTCCCTTTAGTTGGCGCCAAATGTGGAAGCTGAATTTCGTACTAAGAATTTTTATGTGAATTCGGGAAAGAATTTTCATCCTGAGAAATGTATATAAATCTAACTAAACTCGGCTGGAAATAACGAAATTGGATTTCTGTTGATGATTGGTCGAATATACAAAGAGATCTTTAGCTAACACAATTTATCGAGCTAAAGTAGTGTTAGAAGTAAGCGTATACGAAAATTTGGTGATTTTTGGTCTATCCCTTTGTATATATAGCTCCAGTGAGCTAACCATTCAACTCCACGCTTCTCTCCACAGGTTTTGCAGATCTCAGGCATGTTTGGATTCGTCCTTAGAAATATCGGGATTGCAGTTGTGGCGCTGGATCCTCGTTGACTGAGGCAGTTTAATAATCCTAAGCTAAAAGGACTAATGGGCCAGTGACTCAGAACCGTGTATTTCATAACACTTTAGACCTTATTCTGAGTTTGGTAGGTTTCTGGACCGAAAGCCCACTTTCTCTGTTATTCAGGCCAAACTTTTATAGGCCATAATTCAGGTGTAAAATCCAGCTCTAACACTTGCCAAAATTATTATTTCAAAATTAATACATGAAATAATCAATTTATAAACTTGCCATTAATAAATATAAAATCCAACAAAAGCAAAGTAAATAAATTTTCATTTTTGTTTGAAATCTATGAACACGTAAAGGAATCTTTCAATATATATTTTAACAATAATTAATATATAACTAGACACATTTAAGAATTTTTTTAAAAAATTATTCGATTATGTTTGAAAACATATGGATTAACAATTAAAAAATTGGTAAATACATAAAGATAATAAAACTAAAACTATGTGAGCAATACTACAGTAAACTATGTGATAAAAATTAACTAATTAATCCAAAAAATATAAAATATAGAAACAGAGTACTAAGTTTTCTTATTTTTTTGGTTACTTCGGTTCAAACTTTTATAGACTTTGATTAGGTAAATTAGTATAGATTTGTTTTGTGTCTCAAATTGAATTATTATATGTTTCGGTTCAGGTTTTAATGGGTGAATTATGATTTGGTTCAGTTTATGCAGTTTTTCTGTCCCTAGATGGAACACATTCATATACAAAACATTTTTAAATTCTAATGTACACAATAAGATTTTGAATTTCGTTTATGCATATTCGAATAATAAGTATTGTAATTCTAACACTAATCAAAAGTACATATCCACAATTGTTTACATTCGATAATTTTGTTGCCTAATAATATCAACAATCTTATAGCAATATCTACATTCATTTACAAATAATCAAACAATTTTAAATTATATTAAAGATCACAATTTAACCGCGTACACGGGTATTAACCTAGTACTGTATCATTTATAAGTATGAAATGTAAACAAAATTTTGAAGCATGACATTGTTTATGTGGGGCATTACCTTAAGTACACTCTTTAGCATACTATATTTACCTACTCCGAAAATAAACTTTGTTGCCCAACAGTGTGATTTCTGATGAATCTTATCAACCGTGGTAGCAAAGGCTCTCTCTAGCGACGCTCAAAATGTCAGGAAGACCCAAGTACTTCCCGATACCTCCCTCTTTTTCAATCTTCAAAATTGTCTTCCCACGTCTTCTAGCATAAAGCAAAGTTTTTAATGAGAAGGTAATGACAGATTCAAACAAATTTATAAGCTGCCCCGATACTTTCTCATACCGATCTAATATTGTCAAGAGACCTGAGCAACTAGTAGGATTTAGACTTACCAAAAACATTATATTTTTGGCAAAAAATAAATGGTTAACTGAAGGACTTCCTCTACCAACTTTGATCTCCGAAAGGTGTCCTTGTTCTTGAGCTTGAACACAATATCTCGGACAACTTTCCTCCCCAAATTAACTTGATGTTCAATGTTAAATATATATATTACGGCAAGGTTTTGTCTCTACGAAACAACTACTGGGACGTTCCGCTCCTGCACAAATAGACAAACATGTGAAGGTCGGGAAAAGCACGATTGGAGGTTATTTTTTCGACGGCGCTCCGATGCTTGGTGAGTCGGAGGAGGTCTAGAGTGAAATGTCAGATTACTAGAGTTTTGTGGTGAGGGTGACTTCGAGGCTGAATGGAAGTTAGATCCACGGAGTATCAATTCTTTAGTAAAAAATTAATGGTGATGAGGAAGGAGCAGTTAAGAAAACAGAAGAGAACTCTAGTCGTAAAATGATCGGAGTTCAAAGAAGAGATCAAATTATCATATGAATGGCCTTTAGAAGCCAGAACTTGAGAGCTTCAAGACTATATGTCTCAAGAGCTCTCCAAATATCTCTCTAATATAGAATACAAATAGAAAATCAAGGTCATCTTTGATGAGTTAGATAAGAGTATTTATAGACTTTTAATTCCCTGGTTTTGGATACTGGGTACACAGCTCCTGACTAAAATGCGTGTTTGGGTCTTCGGATCTGGATAGATATTTTGCACTCAAGTACTTACATCTAGCTCTACAGTCTCTAGACATGCCACTTGTCTGACCGTTAAGTCTCTTATGTTGCAGTTTGACTCTTTGTACTATTGGCAGCATCTGCTCCTTCGGAATAAGGTGCCAAGGTACTCCCATAGTCAACTTGCTTATGCTTAATCACCATTCGTGATATGGATTGCCTGTTTTCACCCTATCACATGTAGAGTAAATAGGATTTTCAACCTTTGACCATGATTGTGACGTGAGAGTGAATGATAAGTCACTTGGACTTTTCCCAAGATAGTTTTTTGACCGAACGAGCCAACATGGCTTATGGATAGCGATATCCTGATCCTCTTTTCTCCTTGCCTCTGAGTCCTTTAGATCCTGTAATAAGGCCTTATTTCCAGACATCTATTGGGCCTCAGACCTCTCTTTTGGGTGAACCTAGTCCCTGACATAACATGGATATGGACCTGCATATATTACTATGAAATGGGCCTATGGCCCAATGACGACTTTGGTTATAGGAGTTGACTCCACCTTTAGAACAGTGACCCTATTTTAACACGTGGCCACAAAAGATACGCCGATTTCAAAGAGGATTATTTTATCAATATATTTCTATAGATTTTCTTTATTTATTATTTGAGAAATGATTTTTGAAGTTTGATCGGTGCCTTGACCCGTTTTGCACTTGATTCATCTTCGAGGCAGATTGACATGTTTTCAGTAGATCTTGAATATCTTCCAAACTAAAACTCCATTTCAAATAATTCTAACTCCATTAGAAATCTGACTCAAAGGGCTATTTTCATATGAAATTTCATCGCTGTCCTAGTTTATTTGGTCTTCCGTCCGAGCTGATCTTTCAGATGTATACCTTCTGTCCAACTTGAGAAATTGTGAAATATTGAACTTTCATAACTTGGATTGGCTCCTTTGACCTTGATAAGTTGTTGTGGGATGAAGAATACTCATTTAGCTCCTTTTTACGCCTTTTTGATGATTTGACCTATATGACTCTTAAAAACCAAATATACGAGAAAACTACCTCTTTCGAGAGAAAAACTTATTATATAGTACAAAAATAGATAGAAAAAGTGGTAAAATACGAGATATATCAACTCCCGCAGACTTAAACCTTACTTGTCCACAAGCAAACAATAGTCTAGAATAAGGAAGATGATTAGAACGGGAACTCACATATTCTTTGGATCGTGTTTCTTTCTCTAAACGTGTACTCCACATAAAGACAAGGTGAGTTCATGGACGCTTGTCATCTTCTCCCATCATAAATTCGAAAGTATGTCCTAAATTATTGTCCCTGCAAAATCTCAACTTCAAATCAATTGACTCTTTTACTCTCTTAGATTCGTAAAAATCTCTGATCCATTATATTTACAAGGAATACGGCTAAGTGTTTAGGAAAGACTGATTTTAGTGGTGAGGTCAAAAGTGTTTAGGGTTACCAAAAACTCCGGGTGCGAGATATTATGCAAAATGGCAAGAGAAAATGGATCTATTGAAGTCCAAAATTTCCCAACTAGTTTGTTGTTCGCCTTTCTCCCCATGACTTAGTCTTTTCTTCGGGAATCACTTGTAAAACTCTCGAACTCATCTCTCCTTTGTATCATGTCATTTTTTGGGTATTTTTTGGCCTTTGACTCTTTGAAAACCATGTTCGTTTCCCTTATGATTTTTTCTTGATGGGGGGAAAAAGGTCTCATAAAGATATGAGTCAAGTAAGGCACGAAATTGTTACCATGATTTAAGCATCGAAGGAGCGGCCAAGCTTTCTTAACTTTTTTTGTTGTACTCTATCCTTCTATTGCTGATCGTCCACTACAAGAAAACAGGTCATAAGTGACTCCCAAAAGAGTCACCAAGTAGTCACAAATTGCCCATTTGCGACTAATTTGCGACTAAAATCGGAGTCGCAATAGTTGAGTCGCTAATTTTTGGAGTCGCAAATGAGTCGCAAATTAGCGACTATTCTGTGATATATATTTGGAGTCGTTGTAGTGGCTAATTAGCGATGAAATAGCCACTGTTTTGTCACTCTATAAAGATATAAGTTGGTCACAAATTAGTCTTAATGGTGTCACATATTATCCACCAAATGTAACTTGATTAGTCAGTTCTTGTTATTGATTTGGTCCTAAAATTGGTACTAATTTGAATGTAAATGTTTTTTTTAAGAAGCCAAAATAGAAGAAGCAAAAGACTTAAAATTAAAACCAAAAAAAGTATTGATGGATATACAATTACAAAAGCTTGACAAAATAAGTTAAGAGTAGAAAAGGAGAGTAACTTAACAAGTTTGTTCAAAAGAGAGAGACAAGGAGAAGGAACTCAAACTGTCAAGTTTGTCCTTCGGGTATTGTGGCTGTTTAGTTGATTTGCCTCATGTCGATAAACTTTGTCCTCCGTGTGATATGGCTGTAAACTTTGTCCAATGTGGTAACATCCTGTTGCATCCTAGTAGTATTCATTGGCCAAGCTTCACGAACACATGTGGTCACAGCAATTGCCTGCACAGACAATGGCATTTAAATAGATTGATGGATATATAATTACAAGTGGAGTCAATCTCGATAAGATTCTATAAGTTCATTTTCCAAAGACCCATGCTTGTTAGGAGAAATTTTATGATAAATGTGTAACAATGTCAAACAAATCTACTTCACAAGGAAAGATATAATGAGACATATGAAACAGGAAACCACTTGCCTGCAACGTTTTCCTAGAACCATTTCATCTGCTAGGAGCACACACCCTCCGTGCTTCAACATAAACCTTACGTGAAAGGCATAAACAAATCATGAGGCAAAGGAGACAATTATCAGACAGCGTAAAGGCAAACAGGGTGCTACTCTTAAGGTAATACAGAAGGATCTAGCTGACATACTCTATGCCTTGTCGCTGAAACGGAAGAAGCTTTGGCTCAATATCGTTTGGTATCTTCTCATAGAGATCTAGTAAAATTAGGAAAAGAGAAAATAAGGAATACAAATCTCATAGAAAGGTCCCAAGAATGTGTCTGAAGTAGTGCATGACTTACGCTGTAAATCTGGAACTTTTGAGGTAGAAGCTATTGCTCCTTGCACAAGAGGATCTAAGTTCTCTGTCTGATAATTCAAAAGAAGAAATAGAGAGAGATATATTTAAGACACTTAGTTTAAGCTTAACTTTCTGAACCAGTTTTAGAGAATCAAGGTGACTTACCTCAACTTTCACGCTAGAAATTTCTCGCAGAATGCTTTCTGCTAATGACAATGAAGAATGGGGAAAGGTCCATAATCTACAATCAAAAAGAGAATAAAGAACATGTACCAATTCAAAATGAAGCACGATGGAAACGACAAGTAAAGTGGCGATACACGAAATGAGTATAAAGTAAAAACTTTTCTTTAGCATTCCAAATGGCTTTAGAGATTTTACGCACAAGATCTAGTCATCTACTACTACCTAGTTATAAACAAACGACAAGTAAAGCGTCAAACACGAAACTACCAAGCATTTCCCCAACAAAGACTTGTGATGGGTTTTACCTGGTTATAAGGAAACTTTGCAGCAAGAGCAGACTAATGCTACTGAAAAAAATAAACTAACCAGAATTTTGTTTAGGTTTAAGAGTCGAAGGTAAAACTCTAGTCCCTTGAGACGAAGCATGAACCTGGCATTAAAGGGTCGCAACAAAGATTATAAGCAAAACGAATCAAATCCAAATAAAGCCTTTACAAAACCCTCGAGAAGAATCCAAAATTCCCCTAGCTACCGCAATAAAACCCCAAAAGGACAAAATTTTGAAACCCAGAGATTGAAATTGCGAAGGAACAAAACCTCGTTAGGATTTTGCGAGGAAGAAGAAGAAGAAGAACTACCGTCAACAAGCTTGCCATGTCTCTTCTCAGACCTATCAACATGAGAGGTTGAACAAGGGCGCTTAAAGAAAGAAGAAGGGCGCTTCATCGTCATCAGATCTGAGCTTCGATGTGAGGGACTGAGTGAAAGAGAGATTAGGGTTTTAGGTTTTCAGTGAAAGATTTGAGTGATTGAGAGAAAGAGAAATCTCTGAGGGATTAGGGTTTTTAGTTAGGGCTTCAGAGGTGAGAATCGAGTGGGTTTGAAAGAGAGAGGATTTGAATCTCTTGCCAACAAATCGAAAGAGAGAGAGAGACTAGTGAGTGAAAGATTGAAAAAGATTGAAGAAGACTGAAGGAGAATAGTGAAGAATCGCGGAGAAAAGTGAAGAATCTCGAAACAGAAATGAGATTCTGAAAGATTGTCGAGAAGTGTTTTTGGTATATATGTGTTGGGGTCGGTTTTCACCCGCTCAACATTAACGTCCAAAGACAAGACGACTAAAGAAATGGCCCTCCGGACTCTCGATCAAGAAGGTGCAACAACACCTGAGTCTTCCCACGATGCAGAACATGTGGCAGCTGATTAAGTCTGGACGAAGCAGAAAATGGACCGGGAGGGAGCCGACCACGTGCTTGGCACCCGACCGCGTGCTCGGCACCACGACGGGCCGACCGCGTGCTCGGTACCACAACCGCGTGCTCGGTCCTCAGTGGGCCGACCACATGCTCGGTCCAGAGCAGCCTCCAGCCCAACGACATAGAGATAGCCTGAAGCCCGGTCAAGACACGAAGCCCACTCTGATGCAACCGACCTTAGCAGGGATGGAATCCGCGAAGACTTAGGATTGTTTAGCCGCCTTAGAGATAGTATATATAGTTGATGTAAATGCCCTGGAGAGGGCATTCGCAATCCGGTTCACAATCTTGTACTCAAACTTTTACACAGCAATAAACAAAAGCTCTTACTCATCTCTTGCAACCTTAGCTAACCCTAGAAATCTCTTCCTCTTCACGAACCCTTACAAATTTAATTGTGCTAGCTTAGGCTCCCACAATATGTTATAGAAAATTTGATTATTTAGACTAAACTAGTGACAATCTATTGGATTCCAATTTTTAAAGACATATGAACAAAGTTTTCAATGAAAGAACAAGTAACAATATATCTTAACATATGAAATGTAAGATGCAAAATTTAAGAAGACTAAAAATGGTTTTTGTTTTATCCAATATCTTTAATGAAACCAAATTACTTGGACAAGTATATATATAGATGTAACTAGTAATTGAATCTATGTAGAAACTTAAACTTAATCTATTTCTAATAATTTTTTTATGAATTTTTGAAAATCATACTGATTTGTCACAAATCAGTAGCAATGTAGTCGCAATTTGGTGATTGTTTTGCGACTCGTGGGTAACGAGTCACTAATTTGCGACTACTTTATGACGTCGTACAATAGTGACAAATGTATACCCTAAACCCTAAACATTTTGACCAAAAACAATGACCCATTATTCTTTCCAAACCACTTTCCAAGTATTTCTATAATGTTTATTTGATTCTAAAACTTAAAATCCTAGTAACCAAGAAAATTTAGATTAATCTTGAAAATATGAAAATTAAGAGATAAGTGATATAGGTTTTATGTTTGTAAGAAGACATTTGTAATGTTTTGTTTTTTGGAAAATGTATTTTGAATTTTTTTCACTTCTACTGTGTATTTAGTACACACTTATTAGTTGAATAAGATGTATATACAAAACTATATTCACTAGATTAACATTATGGTGTTTAATTTGCCTAAAACATAAATGTAGTGGAGAATGAGTCGCAAAGCAATTGCTATTTTGCGACTCATTTTTGACTCCAGTTCACGAAACCCTGAAAAGTTACAAAATAGGGGCTAATTAGCAACTCTGTTGGTAGAGTCGCTAATTTGTGACTCCATGTTGTGTCGCTAACGAGTCTCAAATTTGTGACTCTGCGTGTTGTCGCAACTGAGTCTCAAATTTGTGACTACTTTGCGATTCGAGTAAAACATTCGACAAGCTGTCTCAAATCAGTCGCAAATTTGTGACTAATTAACGACTAATGGAATCAGTGACAAATTTGCGACTAATTTGAGACTACGTGGAAAAGAGTCACAATTCAGTCACAAAATAGTCTCAATTGAGTCGCAAATATTAGTGACTAACTTGTGACTCAAAAACTGGAGTCACTAATGATCTGTTTTCTTATAGTGGTCGCATCTCTAGTGATTAGAAAATTGCGTTAATCCTTTTTTCTATGATGTTTTTATATCTGGAAATATGAATATGATGTGTTGTAAGTTTTACCACTTAACCAACATCCTGCAAGTATAGATAAGGGATCGAATCCACGAGGACTTGTTAACCACACTACGAATTGTAATGATCAAAATAAATCTTGAACAAAATATGTTTGTCGTTTGGGTGATTGTGAACTATCACGAATGCAAGTATTAAATAGAAGCTAAAATCAATAAAAGAAAACCGTTAGGACTTAGGAAATCACAGAGAATCATGCAACAATAATGAGTTCGGAAAAGATGTCAAAAGGGTTTAGGTAGGGTACCAACTAAAAGTGAGCTTGCCATCCATGACAATAGAGAGTGGTAAAAAGAGCATAAGATGTCATGAATGTGATTTGTTCCTTGATATAATATTCTTAACATGAGATAGTCAAAAATCATGTTAGTAAACCAAATTGAGAATCGAAATCATATCCACCAAAATACTGGAAGTAGCAATCTCCTTGGACTCCATTCAGTCACTACGTGTCTGAATCAATTTTCCAGAACAAACCCTGACTAATGGTCACTTGGTTTTGAAATCAAAACGTTGTTTATCAAAGAAAGGTGTCATCATCCTCAACTTATTTTGACTCAATAAAACGGTTTTCGAAAACAAATTTTTGAAAACATAAATATCCAACACCAACAAACGCGTTAGTAGCAACAATCCCTCCAGACTTAACTTACACCGTCCCGATGTAAATCAAATTAAATTAAAGGTGAAGTATTGGAAAATAAAAATAAATAATTGAAAAAGTGGAGAATAGAACGAAGTTACCGGATAAAGAAGCTCAATTTATTCCAAAATTAGATCGGTGTGGATGGTGTTCAAAGAAGGGTGTTGAAACTCCCCAAAAATTTCTCTAGGCTTAGAAATTTTTGAATATTATTAGTTGAACACTTGCTAGAAGAGTTACAAAACTCTTGCTTCAAACCGTGAAGTATAGGATTCATAAGTTGTTTGAAAAGGATTCCATGTTTTCTCTTTCTTTGTGCACATCTACTATATAACAAGAGGCTAGCACTCTCCAGAGGCTGACAAGTGGCTTTCTCTCTGCTTGACACGTGTCAACTGTAAAATAAAAGCTTATCGTCGCCGTTTCGCTTCATCTTCCCGTCATACGGTTATGATTGTGTTCCACCACCAAATTAATCGACAATCTTTCTTACCATAGTCTCAATTGAAGAGTCATTCGCCTTTAAAATCGTTGTAAATATCAATTGATTCTCTCGAATCGTATTGAATTGTAAGAAAAATGGAGAGTTTCCCATTTTTCACTCACCATAATAGAACAAGAAGAAGCTATGGCGGCTCCGACGGTTGATGTGGATGATGATTTATAACGAGATCGTCAAGGCTCACCATGACATCCACTTTTTAAGCACAAACAAGACATGTGCTCCAGTCATGCTTAGGTATGTATATCGCTTCCCTTAATCTTACATGTGGAGAAACTGAATCTCCACAAGTTATAACTCGCAACGTTTATTGGCTTTGATAAGTAAAATATTGTCTCTAGCCAGTTTATCATGATATACAGACCTAAAACACGAGATGGGAAGGAAAGGAAATAAGCCATTTGTTATGGACTCTGAACCGCACCAGAATGAATTCACAATCTCTGCTCGGATGATTTCATTTTAAAAAGGTCTTCATGGTTGGTATACTCTCTCCAAATCTTTTACGTTTAATCTGAATATTTCTTTCAAAATTAATTTATCCTTCTCTTTGCCATGCTTCTTAATTGTTTTTTGTATCACTGTTGCATGAAATCTGGACTTCCTCTTTCTCTAGAATTGAGAAGGCTAAGTTCTCTTCATCGACATGAATGGACAAACTTAAACCACTGGAACCTATATTTGAATATTCTTAATTCAAACCCTTTTGACATGTGAACAAGATACTGATGGACCTTGTGTAATTTGATTTCTTAGCCTTTTTGACTCTGAAACAAGATATGAGGAATGTGGTTCAATTGTAACGTAACTATGTTGCAGCACCAACCTCTTGTCACCAAAGATTTCTTTCATAACGCTAATTCAACTTATTTTAGGTTGCATGAATTGTCACACCACCTATTGCGAATAGATTGTGCATAAAAGTTTTAGCCTTTTCCACCATCACAATATGCTATGGACGAATGGTTACCTTCTGATCTTATTTTCTATGTTAGGTTCGGAACGTTGTGATCATTCCTTATGTCTTGTGAAGACGATACAACATTCTGATTTTTTTTAAAATTTGGTGCATTGTTGTAGTTTACAGAAGCTAAAGTAATTGTCTTACGTAGAAACTATTCTCATTCTCTTTATTTTTTTTTGCGTTTTATGATTCTAGAGGTACACTTATGTAATATTGATGTTTCAAGATCTCTTCTTTGCAAATTTTGGACCAGGCCTGAAGCTTTGTAAAATAGTATGTGGGTGTTGTAAAAGACAAATAAATTGTTCTTTTTTAGTTATATGAGAAAGGGGCCTTGAATCCTTGCAAAAGCGGCACGAGCACATAACCATATCTTTTCCCATGTAGATCTCGATGAGTCGGTAGATCATATCCAATTTCGAGATGGTTCTACCGACCAAATGTGATTTAATATATGGAGCTAGTTGACAAAAAAAAAAAAAATAAAAAAAGAGAAAGGGGCCTTGAAGACAATGAATGATTCACCTTCATATCTATGTGATTTGTTCATTGCCAAGAAAGAACATTTCTTTGGTAAGAGAGAGTGTTTAAAGCTAAAGCTCAGCTTCTATGGACCAAGGTACGAAATCCAATTCCTTTTCTATTCTCACAAATAGTAATGTTTTAGGAGGCTTTGATCTTCCACCCATAGATGTTTTCAAATGAAATATCAATTTATAGTTGAAAAATCGGGAATATTTTTTTTTACTACGTCGGAAAAGTTGAAGATTGAGAAGAATAACAAGGAAGAGCTACAATTTAAAGACGAGAGACGCTACGTCAGAGAGGCTTAAGGTAGAGTTCAAGAAAGTGCAGAAGATAAAACATGGTAAGATCTCTAGATCTAGCTTAGGCTTTCAATTCAGATGATTTGAATGAAATTTTGCGTGCATGATTGGTCATTTAGTTTTGTCTTAATAGTTGATTATGGTAGTATATACTATATATATGGTTTGGTCGAAGTTTAGTAAGTTTGAGATTATGACTAAAATTGATACAAAATTTGCTCTCATGTTGACAACATTGATGGAAAATATTTTAACACTAATGTGTTTATAATTGGTTAGGTAATCTACTAATTAATTAAATTATTTTTTATTTTGCATCCTCTCTCTATTTCTTATAGTTTTTTTTTTTTTTTTGAAAAAGAAAATACAAAAATTTCTTCTTAGTTTATGGTTGTTGCTTTATTTTCTCTTCCCTCTTTTGTGGTCACATTGCAGTTTGTGACCGAAAAATCAGTAACTAAAATTTGCGACTATTTTGAGACAACTTTGCGATTGATTTGTCACGCCAACAAAATATGTCGCACAATAGTCGCAAATTTGCGACGCCAACAACTAGTCATAAGGTTGTCGCAAATTAGTGATTACTTTGTGACACCTAAACGCAGATTTAGAAGTCGTCACAAATCAGTCACAAATTAGCGACTCTTGAACGACGATAAGAGTTTTCGCAAAATTGTGACGTATTAGTGACTACAACAGGAGTCACAATTTAGCGACCCCTTCAATGCAGTCACTAAAGCGTGGCAAAACCTATGTCAACACAAGAAGACAAATAGAAATTCATGTCGGTAAGAAAGAAACAAACAAATAAACGTTATTAATCACGAGTGTACCTAACTAAGATATTTTTTTGCAACGGTAGTCTCAAAGTAGAGGCTAACACGTCACATATTTGTGACTCTTGCGATGGCGTCTCAAAGTAGTGGCAAATCTTTTTGCCTATAAATACGATTCACTCTCCCCTCATTCCACTCACACATTCATCTCTCTCTCTCATTCAAAATCCTCTCGCAAGCATATAGAAAGAAAACTATTTTTGGGAGGAAAAAAAAAAGAAAAAAAAGATTTGGGAGTGAAAAAAGAGAAAAACGTTTTTTGGAGAGAAAAAAGTGGGAAAAAAGAAAAAATAAGGAAAAAATTATTTTAGGAGAAAAAAAATGTGGCCGCAGTCTTGGATGTACAACCGGATCGATCCAATTACCAACAATATATCCACCGAATTTGTGGAGGGGGTCGAACAATTCACGAGGCTTGCAGCAGTCCAAGACTTTGCTCTCAGTAGTAGGGGTAAAATATACTGCCCTTGTGTTACCTGTAGAAATACGCGTAGAATGAAACCAGTTAATACTTTAACGAATCATTTGCTTAGTAATGGATTTATGGAAGGATATTACGTGTGTACGGAACACGGAGAAGATTATAATGTAGTAGGAGTAGGTAGTAGTAATAATTACGAAAATGCTCAGTTTAGTACCAGTAATGATCAATTTAGTACGGGTAATGAAGAGATTCATGATGGTAGTAATGTTTACGCTGAAATGGTTGAAGATGCATTTCATGGTTCTACGCCATTGAATGAATATCAACAAGAACATGATCAAGGTTGAAATGATTATGTTTATGAAGAACCTACCGGGGATGCAAAGAACTTCTACCAGATGTTAGACGCTGCTAATACGCCATTTTATGAAGGTTGTCGAGAAGGTCATTCGCAATTATCGTTAGCGGCTCGACACATGAACATCAAATCAGATCATAATTTGGCTGAAGTTTGCATGGACTCATGGGCGGAAGCATTTAAAGAGTATTTACCTCAGCCTAATCGTGCAATCGGGTCATACTACGAGACAAAAACATTGATCAAAAAGCTAGGGTTGCCGATGCAGAAATACGATGTATGCGAGTATAATTGTATGCTTTTTTGGAAAGAAGACGCGGCATTGGAGAATTGAAAGTTTTGTGGAAAACCAAGGTATATGCCTGATATCGGAGAGCGGAAGAGAGTGCCAATTAGTAAAATGTGGTATCTTCTTATCGGTGACAGGCTGGAGAGATTGTACCTATCAGAGAAGATTGCAGCGGCAATGAGATGGCATGTTGAGCATGAGTCAAAAGAAGGAGTTATGTGTCATCCATCTGATGAGGCGGAGTGGAAAAATTTTGATCAACTCCATCCCGGTTTTGTGGGGGAGACACGAAACGTGCGGCTTGGATTATGTACAAATGGTTTCAATCCTTTCGGTATGTCGAAGAATCATTCGTTGTGGCCTGTGATCTTGACCCCTTACAACTTACCTCCACAGATGTGCATGAATGAAGAGTATTTTTTTTTGACGGTATTGAACTCTGGACCTAATCATCCATGTGGGAGTCTTGATGTTTTTCTTCAACCGCTGATTGAGGAGCTAAAGGATTTATGGAATAATGGAGTCGAAGCGTACGATGTGTCATTACAGGAAAACTTCAACCTCAAAGTTGTTTTATGCTGTGGACGATTAGTGACTTTCCAGCATATGCTATGTTGTTAGGATGGACGACACACGAAAACCTAGCATGTCCCATTTGCAAAGAAGATACAAATGCTTTCTACTTTATAAGCCGGTTGGAAGACGTGTTGGTTTGATTGTCATAGAAGATTTTTGCCGTAAGATCACCACTTACGAAGGAAGAAATTTAATTTGCAAAAGGGACGTAACGCCATAAATCTGTCTCCACCAGAATCATTGACGGGCGAACAAATATATCGGAGTATACAAAACAGCAGAGCAAAGAAAACATATGAATGTGGTGGAAATGGGCATAAAAAAGAACCTCCCGGCTATGGAGATTGACATAATTGGCATAAAGAAAGCATTTTGGGGGAGCTACCGCACTAGGTGTATCTGAATCTACGACATTTCCTTGACGTGATGCATATCGAGAATTTTTTTTTTTTGATAACATCATGTATACTGTGATGAATGTCAAAGATAGATCAAGAGACACGGTGAAGTCAAGAATAGTTATGGAGAGACATTGCCACCGACCTGAACTACGGGTGGATGATTATGGGAACGCCCCATTCCCTATTTGGAGATTGCCCACAAGAGGACTAGATGCATTACTAGATTGGACGAGAAATCAAGTCACATTTCCAGATGGCTATGTAGGGAATTTAGCAAGTTCTGCAGACATCAATGCCCGAAATTTTTCAGGAATGAAAAGTCACGACTGTCATGTTTCTATGGAGCGGTTGCTTCCGTTTGTATTTGCAGAACTTCTTCCGCGAAGCGTTCACCAAGCATTGTCAGGTACGTACAGAAAGTCTTTTTGTACCATTATTGGTGCTATGATTAGTGACATGAAGATATATTTTTCAGCAATTGGAGCATTTTTCCGTGACCTAAGCAATAGATCGTTGGATCAAAGCCGGCTCCAACTTTTGAAGGAGAATATTGTTATGATACTCTGTAATTTGGAAAAAATATTCCCACCTGCATTTTTTGATGTCATGGAGCATCTACCTATTCACTTGCCATATGAAGCCGAGCTTGGGGGTCCCGTGCAGTATAGGTGGATGTATCCGCTCGAAAGTTTCTTTAAACATTTGAAAGGCAGAGCAAAGAACAAAGCTCGTCCAACAACATCGATTGTTGAAGCGTACATGAACGACGAGATATCTAATTTCTCTGAACACTACTTTCCGCCAAAAATGTCCATAGCTGCAAGAAGAAGGTAAATAATTAAAAACCCAATAATTTGTTTTGTGTTGTTCAATTCTATACAAATCATATGAATTAATGTAGGGCATCTCGATATGACGAAGGTGAAGTACCCGTATATACTGCACCAGTGCCAGATATATTTACTGGAGTCAGTCACCCAAGTGGAAAATGTACTGAGTTTTGGCTTAAAGACATTGATTATAAGACCGCGCATCCATATGTTTTGCGTAATTATGAATATTTTCGACCGTATGAAATGTGTTAATGTTTTCTCCTTCGTAATTGTTGTTTTTTTTATTTGCTTTCAGAAGCTTTAGTAATTTGTTGTTTCTAATGCAGGTACTTTGATGCACAAATTCAAGTTGCAAACCCAGGACTATCTGATGTAGAGGTCATAGCGAAAAGAGATGATGAATTTCATTCATGGATGCAGCAATATGTAAGTATTCCTATTATTTAATTCTCAGTTTTATAAAATTGAATAATATTTTCCTATGTAGGTGCAAGCGGTAAAACGTGAACACAATTTTCCAATGTGGGTTCACGATATATTAGAAGGTTCTGAGAATAAGGTAAAGTTGTGGCCTATGTATTTTACGAGAGAGTATATGTTTCACACGCGTGACCACAGAGCACATAAGAAAATAATGAATTATGGGGTTTGTGTTCAAGGAAAAAATTATTCAGATGCCTCCGATGAAGATGATTTCTATGGCACAGTTGAATAAATTGTCAAACTCACATATCCCGGAATCTTGAATTTGAAGGTCATCTTTTTTTACTGTCAGTGGTTTGACCCTACGCTCGGTAAAGGGACTCGAAAGAACGAGGGTGGCGTTGTCGATGTGCTCTCATCTCGAAAATTTCCAAAATACGAACCATTCATATTAGGTACAAATTCACGTGACTCCCAACTTATGTCATACTTATTTGTACTAACATGAAATGTTATTCTTTCACAACATCTGTGGCTGATCAGGTTTGTTATCTTCCTTATCCAAATCCAAAGCGTTCTCGGAAAACATGGCTATCGGTTGTGAAAGTGAATCCACGAAATCGGATTCAAGGAAAATTTGTGGAAAATGAGGAGGTCATTTTGCAACAAACGGTCGACGAAACAACCATATCTACGATTCAAGAATTAAATGTCGATGGTTTAGTTGCGGTGACGTATCCGATGGAAAGTCTTGCTTTCGAAATTGGAGACGAAGATCCTACCGATGAATTTCAATGTAATTTATCTGACCACGCCTCCGATGAAGAATCTTGCGATGATTAATGTTTTCATGTGTACTATTTATATGGCTCCAAGTGTGTAATGTATGTATGGGATTTGTTTATGTGTGTAAGTGTGTAATGTATTTATGAGATTTGTTTCTATTTTTTTAATTGTGTAATAATGTATATTTTTGTGTGTAATTGTGTAATGTATATTTATGTGTGTAATTGTACAAAATTAATAAGAAAGATGAATATAAAAACGTTCATGTGTTAACAAACCATTAAATTACAATGGCAAATTGGTTAACCACACATCATGCACTCTCACACTACTTGGGTTCGAGTCCGGGTAATCGACCCTTTTATATTTTTTCACCATTTCATAAAACATTAAATAAATTTGCTTCTTACTAATACCGATAATCTTACTATGGCTCAACGTTATAACATGGATTTAGAAGGGATATCGGTTCCCGAGTTCGATTCCACGGAATCGGAGTCTTTTTAAATTTTTGGTGACATTAGATTTGTGATGCTTTAGTGACACTATAGGGTTTAGGGTTTCACTAATTATAGGTAATGGATATGGTATGGCGGTTTGGATGGACAATTGGATTCCAGAATTAAAGCCCTGACCGGCTGTTAGCCGGGGGGAAATAGTCAACCCCCAGCTGCGAGTATCTGCACTGATCCACCAAGGTAGTCGACAGTGGAATACACAAGCAATACGAGCAAATGTCCACCCTCTGGATGTCCCCAAAATTCTAAGTATGAGGCTCCCCCAAGAATGTCGGAGGCACTACACCAAATCCGGGTTGTACTCGGTTAAATCAGGCTACAAGCTGGCCAGAACCCATAAGGATGCGGAGACTCAGTTTTCGCTCGAACAACCGTCTGGTAATCTGTTCAAGGCCCATGTATGGAAAATACTTGCGCCAAACAAAATTCGCCATTTTATATAGCAATGTCTAGCGGGAGCGGTGGCGGTGAATGAGAGACTTAGGTTTCGACATATCCGGGAACTCGCGAGCTGCCCTCGATCATCGGACACAGTAG
This sequence comes from Draba incana, assembly GCA_963576765.1. Classification (NCBI taxonomy): domain Eukaryota; kingdom Viridiplantae; phylum Streptophyta; class Magnoliopsida; order Brassicales; family Brassicaceae; genus Draba; species Draba incana. The sequence goes on from OY755205.1 coordinate 26,767,631, forward strand.
AGAATATGAACCATGCGATTTTTACGTGCCCCTCAGCCAGGGCGTATTGGGCACTGACGGGGCTCCCGACGGCATGCCATTCGTTCCAGTCAGAAAATCTTAGAACCAACTTCGACTTCCTTTTCTGGCGGATCCCTCAGTCCTGAGCCACCGAAGAGGCCTCTCAGGCGTTCCCATGGATTATCTAGTACATATGGAAGGCGAGAAATGATAAAGTTTTCAATGATGTGAATCGCGAAGCCACTGAGACTCTAGCGGTGGCCATCAAGGAGGTAAGAGAATAGACGGAAGCTAACACTTTTGACCAAGGGATAGTCCTACAGCCACCTCCCACAACGGACATGTCTTCAGCCACCTTCAAGTGCTTTGTTGATGGATCAGGGAAGGGAGAAGACAGTACGAGTGGGGTAGGGTGGGTTTTGGAACTTCAAGACGGTACGACAGACTTGTTGGGAATACAAGGGACCCATCGGAGTATTTTCCTTCTCCATACAGAACTACATGGCCTACTGTGGGCCATGCAATCTTTAATACAGGAAGAACGCTTTGGCTCTACTTTCGTCACTAATTCAAGATATCTAGTGAAGATGGTGGATGCGCCACATGAGTTGCCCGGCTTTGAACCGGAGTTGCGTGATTTGGCAATTCTTCGAGAATCTTTCCCCGAATTCGATCTCATCTACCGACAACGGGAGAATAATACGAGAGCGGATTAGTTAGCAAGGAATGCACGCACGCAAAATAGATTTTTTTCCTTTATTAGCACTTCTGTTCCTTATTGGTTCACGGATACAAACAATGTATTTGCTTAACTAATATTGAAGTGTGTTTGTGACCAAAAAAAAAAAAAACACTCCACAGGCGTCACAAATTAGTGGCTAATAAACCACTCTTTTGCGACTACTTTGGGACGATGGTTAAAATCTGCCACTGATTAGTAACTAATTTGCCTCTGCCTTTATCATTTTTACACTTTTATACTGAAAATGTATGCCTCCATCATTTGATATTTGTATGGTACCTTGTAAAAAATCAATTCCAAAGTTTCCAATATGTGGTAGTACATTTATATCAATCTAAAAAAAAAACCTATGTAAGAACTTTATTCCACATAGTTTAGGTTATAACACTTGTTAGTTTAATGTTAGTATAGCTATGATTGAAGTTTTTATAACTTTTTTTTATAAAGGGTATTTGAATTTGATTTATTGTATAAGGCTTATGTAAAACTAGGGGAACAAAATTTGTCTATAAATATTTAGGGTTTAGAGATTTGATATGTGACTAATTTTAGTTCGTCATAAATCCGTAGCAAATATGTGATGTTCTTGTGACTCTTTACCCACTGATATATGGGCTCTCTGATGAAAACATTTGGGCCTTTTGGCGGCCTCATTTTCGCGCCCAATTATTTTATTTTGCCACTACTTTGCGATGCTTTAGCGCCGCAAAGACTAATTATCTGGGGTTTACCCTAATCCCAGAATCACTTTTACCCAAAACACAAAAATCCTCTTCTCTCTGTAGCCGACTCTCATGAATTCTCTCCAAGCACAAAAACCCTAATTCGATCGATTCTCTCGAATCCTTCGAATTCTTTCTCAAAATTCTTTTGTTCCTTATCTTTCTTCTTATCCCTCACTCGATTCAGCTCTGAATTGATTCTCTTTCTTCGTATTTCTCTTATGTTCTTCAATTCCAGAAACCCAAACATTTCCAGAAACCATTATCTTCGACAAATCTCTCTCTCGCTTTCGATTTCAGAAACCTTAATCCCTATCTCTCTGTTTTAACCTAAATCGAAAACCGTAATCTTCTAAAAAACCCTATTCGACATTGCTGGCTCCAAAAGTGTACAAAACAAAAGCGGAGGCGTTAAGACCCGCGACAGTGGAGGAAGATCAACCGCCGGAAGGTCTAACGGTGGTTTTGAGGGACCCTCTATAGGGGGAACTCTTACAATCTCTCCTCCTGGTGGTTCGCAGAACCGGTCAACAATAAATAACCGGGGTAAGGGTATCACCACCGCAAGCCGTGATAAGGGTATCTCGACCTCAAGCCGTGAGAAGGGTATATCGACCTCAAGCCGTGACAAGGGTAAGGCTGTAGACGGTGGTGGAAGCAGCAGTCATATGCACGGCGGCAAAACTCTAACGCCGGGAAGAAAGGGAGCTAATTCTTCCCATGACTCCAATGTCTCCACCCATGCTTCACCGCCGTCTCAAGAGACTGCTCAGTCGACTGGGAATGAATCTATCTCTCGAACCCTTCCTTTCCAGTATCCAGCGTCTTCTAACCGGGTTCAACCAAAACCAACTATTCGAAGAACCAATCTGAACCTGAATATCCTACCACGACAACAGCTTCAGGTTCAGAATCATGTTGAGGAAGAAGACGCGGAGGAGGAGGAGGATGATGATGTCGAACCTGATGACATCGAACCTAAGGAACAAGATGGTGATGATCTGGATGTTGTTAATGGCAAAGACGTAGATTACGACCCGCTCCTTGCCGATGTTATGGCTGATCCTGCACGTCAGAGCCTTCCTTTACTCAGTGAACAACCATATCCAGTGTGAGACACTATCTGGTAAGTTCCTTTGATTTTTGTTTCCATTTACTTGAACTGAATAATTGATTACATTAGATTGAACTTCATACTAAAACTGCTTATTTGAGTTGGGTTTAATAACATTCACAGTTTAGTAACATACTTGAACTGCTTATTTTAGTAACATTTAATCATTGACCGTTTGATTTAGGTTTTAGTAACATTCACAGTTTAATTTACCTCATAGTTGTATGATTATCTATGGTTTATATAGTTTAACATCTGCCCTTATTTGTTTGGAAGGTTTGATCGGGACGATGGCCTACTAACCCGTGAGATAAGTGGAATCTTTCGGAGAAAGTTTGACGGCCCTTATTACAGTTGGAGCGTCACTCCAATAGACAAATAGGAGAGATACTTCAGAACTTTTGCGGTAAACTACTTCTTTCTTATGTATTTTCATTTCTTTATAAGTTCAGTTTTGTTTTTTGTTACTTACAATTCTTCTTTCTTGTGTAGACCAAGTACAATTGGGATGCAGGGGTAACTCAGATTGTTAAGAGCCACTTCGAGACGATTGCAACAAAAATAATGCGAGGGATTGTGAGTCAGGTCAGGACGAAACGAAAGAGGCCAACCTAGATTGGTGAGAAGCTTTAAGCTAGAATGTGTCTATTCTGGGCCACTCCACAGGCTCAAAAGAAGAGCGCTACAGCTTTAGCCTCTCGCAACTCAAATCGTACTTGACCATCCAGCGAGCTATGGTAACGTCTGATCTTCCTTTTCTTATTCTGTTACTTTCTTTGACACTGCATTACAGTATTTGATATATCATGGTTTTTACCCATTTTAAGCCATGATATAAGTCCATGTTTTAGTGTCTTTTGGTGTTTCCCAGTTGTTTTTAAATCTTTTCAGGTACTTTGTCAATTGGAGCATAAAAGATGTTTACTGGAAGTTTTGGAGCATTACGGAAGGAAGAGTCAAAGATGCGAAATTTGGATTGGAGATTTAGATGAGTGTCGAGCGACGCTTGATATCTTGTCGCTCGAATCGAGGATTTAAAGAGGTATCGATCGACACAATATAAGGGTGTCGCTCGACACCATGCTCGCAGAAGCCAAAAGCCCAATTTTGAAGAAGTCCGTTCCAAACCCGAAACCTCCAGATGTTTACTTTTATGTTTCTGGCCGACTTTGTACTCCTATATATGCGTTTTTACAGCCATTGTTTAGGCTTATGCTGTATTTTACTTAGTCTAAGAGATATCTATCAATAAAAGTAATGGTTTCTTCTTTGATTATGTCTGAGTAGTAACCTTGTTAGGTTTGGGGATTTTCAAAGGTGTTTGATGAATTGCTAGATCTGATTTAATTGTTAGGATAATAATATCTTTAGAATGTTTTTCATCTTGACTTGAGTTTATTGCTGATTTTAGATTCATGACCTAAAATCTGATCTTAGGATAATTAATAGAAACGACAGTTTTGTTGATTACCTGATCTTGTCTTTGATGAGCAAAATTTTTTTTCGCAAAGAAATTTGGTTTAGGGTTTTGTGAACAATTGAACTTGAACTTTAATGCTTGTTTAGATTGTTAGGATTTGCAAAGAAATTTGGTTTTCTATGATTTAAATATAGATAATCTCTGCAGCGAAAGTTGATTGATTTTATATTCGTGTTCATGTTCAGGAACTGTGCTTTATATTCCTAATAATTGATTTATTTGCAATTTTAATTCACCTGCGATTTCCTTGTGCCTAGCGTCTTTCTTTATTGATTTTACAACCGATTTTATTTGCTTGCTTTGTTTACTTGCTTTAATCATCATCCTGCCTAGTTTAATCTAAAAGTCTTAATCTATTGTGTTGATTTGATTCCCTGTGGATTCGATCCTAAAGTACTATAACTGATCTCTTAATTTGAGAGAGTTTAGCTCTAGATCTAATTTAAGCACATTAGTAATTAGTCTTGTCTTTTTTTACAGGAAGATGAATTACAAAGGCCTGTGTCTTGGGGCGAAGTATTTCTCAAGACTCATACAAATCCAGATGGGAGTTTCATCGACCAAAAGGCTAAAGAAGTTGTTGAGTCTTACAAGAAGTGCCTTCAAGATGCTTTGGATGAGCCTGTCGAAGATGGAGAACATTCTGACCTTACTTCTCACCGTAACCTCACCATCGATGAAAAAAAAAATCTCTTCCTTAAGGTATGATTCATTAAGCTTCTCCTCTCTTCTGTTACTGCTTTTGAGATCATTGTTACTGTTTTTGAGATAATTGTTGTTGTTCTTCAGATCATTGTTGTTGTTTTGATCATTGTTGCTGCTTCACATCATTGTTTCTGCTTGGATCATTTAAGTTTTGCATTTACCATTGATCATTGTTTATGTGTTTCAGATCATTGTTTCTGTTTTGTATAATTGCTTAGTTGTTAGTTACTGAATATATTGATGCATTTACCTCTGTTTTAACTGATTTTAGAAGATCAATTGCTCCCTGGTTATTGATTTACATTTTCATGGTTAGTATTGAGTTATATATGTGTTTGTTGTTGCAGTGTATAGAATTAGATCCTAAGGGTACCCCTTATGGAGTGGGACAACTTTCAACGAAGGTGAACAAAGGAAAAAGAAAGATCAGTTACGGTGAGTGTTCGTCGCCAGACATGCTAGAGGTTCAGGAGGAACTTAAGCGTGCTCGCCAAATGCTTGCTGATCAAGCGGCCAAAGACAAGCTGAGAAATGAAGAAAATGGTCGCCTTGCTGCTGAGCTTAAAGCAAGCCAGGTAAGGATGAGTGAACTGGAGCAGAAGGTGGATGCGTTCTCGCAGTCCAACTAGACACCAGTTGTCACCAATCTTTCACGCGAGACTCCTGCACCAACCGCTCTTCCTCCTGCACCAACCGGTACACCACAAGACGCCTCACAATAAATCATCCTTCACTTAGACTCTCTAGGAATTTAACAAGCTTTTGTGATACAATGGTTGTAGTAACTTCTTTTGATACATTGCTTGCAAGCTTTTTGTACATTGGTAGCAAGTTTTACAAGCTAAATGCTTGTTTTGTAGCTTAATTTTTAATTTCCAGTTTGTTTTTCCGCAACAATTAGCAAATGAACCAAAACTTAGTACCATTTATGTGACTAATAAGTGACTACTATGAGATTTAATTCATACACTTGTAAAACTACGGCGTCGCAAATCAGAGGCTAATTAGTGACGAATCTCTGACTAACATCAAGTTTTAACAATATCAATTTAGTCTCTAATTCGTAGCTAATTTTCCATGAAAGAAGTAGACACAAATCAGTCGCTTATTTGCTACATCGTTTAGAGTCGCCAATTAGTCGCTTATTTGCCACATTTTTTAGCGTCGCACATGACTCGCTTATTTGCCACATAAGTTAGAGTCGCAAATCAGTCTCTAATCAGTGACTATCGAATTATGTCACACATTCGACGCTTATTTGCGACTACATTGTACAGTGTCATCTTCGTCGCACATTAACGACGAAAATATATAGTCGCAAATCAGTCGCAATTTGCGACTCCTAAAATTAGCGACGAACTATTTGCGACTACTTTATTTCAGCACAAAGTAGTCGCAAATGGGCCATTTGTGACATTTTTGTTACTCTTTTGGGAGTGGCAAATGACTTGTTTTCTTGTAGTGTCATCTGACAAAGACTATAAACAAAGATTTGGTTTGGAGTGAAAAAGAAAAACATGAAAGTGTGGACTCAGTTTCATAAACAAAGAGATGGTTTGTAGCTCAATTTTATACATTGTTTTCACGAAAAAGAACGGTCCTCTATAATATAAAGCCACGACGTCTCATATATGCCTTGTTGATTTATGTAAATAAGAGGAGAACTACTTCACGCAATGAACCTATGAACATTGTGGAGGTAACTATGATTACTATATCTCAACATCACCCTCGCTTTTGTTTTTTGTTTGTAATTCAGCAGAGCTAAATTGTGGACTTAAGTTGTTAGTTTATGTAGCAAAGATGACGGGATAAGAGTGGAAGAGTTGTCAGATACACAAAAAAAATCACCCTACAAACATGTATGGTTTCAGATCGTCATTGCATTTATAGGTATTTAAGAGTTGACAGTGAATGAATGTGTCACGACCCAATCCCGGAGATCCGTCAAAAACCTAACTTCTAAATCAAGGAATCATAATGGATTTGTTTTCGGTTAATTAGATAGTCATTTTAAATGTTTAAATGGACAAGACCAATTGCTTTGTTTCCAAACCCATAAGCCCAAATTTATGCAAAAGGCCCTAAAGCTAGCTAACCCTAGCTTCTTTGCCTTTTTGTTGGTGAAGTCGCCGTTGGTTGAAAGGAGAGGAGAGGAGAAAAGAGAAAGCGTGAGAGAAGTGTTGGCGAGATTGAACAGAGGCAAGCCATGGCGGTGGAGATGATCTCTGACGGTGATGATGGTAGCATGAACCACGTTGAGGCAGTGGTGAAGAGCCCATCGGAGAAAAAGATTAGAGGTGAGTCAAAGAAGAATCTCAAGAAGGCAAATCTGTCTCGTTCCGGAGAACGAGAGAAACAGTCGTATAAAACATGTTGGAATGAAATGATATTTTGTGGGTAAGTACCCAACTCTATGGTATATCTATATGCGAAAGAATTTTGTCAATCGGAGTTATGATCTGAAAGTTATTGGTGTTTTGGTGGGACTGATTTGTGCAGAGCGAGTTTGCGACCAGGCTAGTCTTCTAAAAATAAGGCGGATCATTCTTAAAGAATTCGGAATTTCAAAAGTCAAACCTGTTAAAGTAAAATAAATTTTATTTAAGAACATCACAATTTAAAAATATTTTTGGCCCAAAATTTAATTTAAATTGGAAGCACAATTTTTAAATAAATTTAAAATGAAAAAGAAAATTTTTACCTCGCCGGTTCAATGGTTCGAACCGGTGTGAATTGTTGTTAGGTCTGTGGTCTGGTGCAGGCTGGTCCGCGGGATGGTGTGGGCCGGATGGTGGAGACGCAGGTTTGGTGGAGACAAAGGTCTAGGCAGGCTAGGGATGCAGAATGGTGGGGACTGCAGGACAAGGCTGGGGAAACGTGACAGGGAAGCTCCGGGGCGGGTGGATCCGTGGGACGGGGAGCTAGAGGCGTGGGACGAGGATGCTCCGGGGTGGGTGGATCTGCGGAGCGGGGAGCTGGGACGAGGCTGATCCGTGGGATGTATGGTCCAAGCACGCGAGACGCTGGCACCAGACGAAAAGCCCATGTCTGATGCCTAGGACGTACGCGTCCGGTGCCTAGGACACGTTCCGCATGACTGTCCGGAACCAAAATTACTCAGGCACCAAACCATACCGCGTGTCCGATGTCGTGGTCCGGTGCATGGTTCGGTGTCTGGAACCTCCGGTACACTTTTTTTTTTTTTTTAGAACTTTTGGTTTTCTTCTCCAAAATTTTTTTTATAAAATCTAAAACATTCATAAAAGATAATTTAATGAATTAAAAAGTTTAGAAAATTAAAAACTAAATTAAAAACAGAAATTAAAAATCAAAAGAAAATAAAGACTCAAAATATGGGTTGCCTCCCATAAAACGCTTGTTTAAAGTCAATTAGCTCGACTCGTTGTGGTTTTTAAACAGAGGAATGGTCTTCTTAAGGCTTTAGGTTGCCCTTAGGATATGAATAAATGCTTCCATGGTCGTAGTCTTCATCGTGCAAATTGAATGGGTACTTGATTGCAACTTCTCTTTTCTCTGATGGAATGTATCTTGTAACTTTGGCTCGAAAACCAGGTGGTGTTGCGTAGTAGAAGATGTTTCTATCTATCTTAGGAAAGGATAACATTTTGAGAAGATAATCCATGATAGCCCCAGCAGTAGCCAAGAATTGTCTTCCAAGGATGAATGGTGTTGAGCAATCTTGCATATCGGCCACTTCAAAGTTCGTCAGAACAATGCAATCACCAATTCTCACGGGGAAATTGAATATTTCACCCAATGAGCGTGTGAAAGTGTAACGCCCCGACCGTCCCTCCCATGGGCCCCCGTCCACTCACAAGCCCGCGGGCCCACCTTGTCCGACGGTCGGTACGTTAGTCCGAGAGGCTCTGAAAGTCATGCTTACTGACCCTGCAAATCACCACGTGATCTTTTTTCGTGTTTTGACCCCACTCACACGATACTGAAAATCACTTCCCAGTAGGCCACTTCAAAGTTCGTCAGAACAATGCAATCACCAATTCTCACGGGGAAATTGAATATTTCACCCAATGAGCGTGTGAAAGTGTAACGCCAAGACCGTCCCTCCCATGGGCCCCCGTCCACTCACAAGCCCGCGGGCCCACCTTGTCCGACAGTCGGTACGTTAGTCCGAGAGGCTCTGAAAGTCCTGCTTACTGACCCTGCAAATCACCACGTGATCTTTTTTCGTGTTTTGACCCCACTCACACGATACTGAAAATCACTTCCCAGTAGGTCACCCATCCTGAAACTACTCCAGCTCAAGCACGCTTAACTCTGGAGTTCTCTCAAGACCAGTGACCAAAAAGATAAGTGCACTGTGGTGATATAGGTAGCCAAATCAATTCTTTTAAGCCTCTCCGCATATACTACATATACAACATATGCTCTGAAATCAGGGTGTCACAAAAAGCACCATTAGCAAGTGAGATTCTCATGGTTGAAGGATGAAATTTGTTATCCTCATCTTTCTCACAAGAGATTCCGACAAAATGTTGACTCCGGCTCCCGAATCACATAGAGCGGTCTCAAAGGTATAATCACGGATTGAGAAAGGGATATTGAATGAACATGGATCAAGAGTCTTAGAAAAGGATCCTTAGGTACCTATAAGGATTCTTAGCTTGGTCGAACAACTCCTTAATCATGAATCTTCTTCCATGCTTTGCTTGAAGCATTGTTACAGCGATGGCTTTGTTCTCCAGGTGTCTTCAAAGGAGAGGGTGGGAGGGAGTTCTCTAACTAGAGAATTGAATACCTCCAGCATCTCATCACTTATCCAACGTGGTCTCTTTTTCGGTCGTTTGGTGATACGAATTTATTTGCACGGCCTTATTGACATCCTTGCCGTAAATCTTCGATTCTCAACCGTTTCCGATTGATCAGTAGCATGAAGCTTTTCTTCAATTAGCTTCAAACATTTGTTGTTTTTATCCACATTGTTTGAGATGTTATTAGACTCGTCACCTAAGGATTTTGTAGTGTCTATGAACTCCTAATGATGGTGTTCAAGCTCATAACAAATGGCGTTAATGGTTTGCACCGTAAGTTGATTATCGGATTCTAATTTACCATGGTTGAGTCGATCTTATCTTGAAAAACTCCAACTTTAGTCGCGCCTTGAGCAGCTTGGTAGCCCTTGATTGCGACTGAGTTTAGGATAGAATTAAGCTCATCAATGCTCTCCTTAGTGTTCTTAATCTTCTACTCCAAGTCATTGTTTGAATCGTCGATCTTATACTTGATATTGATGATATCGGTCTTGTCTTCTTGAAGGTCTCGGGTATGGATGTTGTGAACTTCTTCAAGTCGAGTGAAACGAGTCTCAATGGCTTCAAATTGATTAGCGACGATTTCAAATCTCTCCCCAAGAGACGAATTCATGGACTTAATCTTTGCTTCGATTCCATGAAAGGCGTTTTTTGTGTCTTCCATGAAACGTTGCATCAAAGCTTCAATCCAATCTCCTTGTGGGGTTGAATTAGAATGGTCAAGGGCTTGTGGAGGCTGATTCGGTTGCATACGATGATGGTGGACACGTCCTTATGTCTCCCAAGATAGTTGTTGTTGATACAAGTTGTGGTTGTACCAATTGTTGTAAGGAAACGGCGTTTGATGGAATTCATGAGGCATAGGGATGTAATCTCCACTAGATTCTCTTTGTAAACTCGCCATTCTTCTAGGGTTTTGGTTGTGATGTTCCACTGATAAACCCCTCAAACATACTTAAATAAGAAAACGCAAAAAATAAAATTAGCAAAAAAGAAAAAAAAGAAAAAGGAAAAATAGAAACTTAGACTTATTCTTTCTCAAATATCTGTAAGTAAGCTAACTAGCCCCCAGCAAGGGCGCCAAAAACTTGATGCGGTGTAATGAGATGCAAAAGAGTTTTAAAATTTATAAACCCTAATATGCAAGTGCACAGTTGACAATTATAGTACTTAGGGGTCGATCCACATGAGATTATATTGTTACGTTACAAATCTATATGGTAGAGAATAAGTTAAGAGAAAATATATTTGGTTTCAGGCTTTATGATGAACGAAACAAAAGCAATAAAATAAAGGAATAGATAAATCAAAACACGCAAGATAAAAAAAATCAAAAGAACTTATGCAACATAAACTACACCGGTTTTTAAAAAAATGAAACTAGTGTTCTAGAACTCAAATCACCAAGGTAGATTCTTTCCACTTTCGTGGCTCCGAAACCTATAAATTCTACCCTAATAGACTCAACTTTCGATGGTTATTACAAGGTGAAATCATGCAATAAGATTGAGATTCGATTGTTCATGAAAATCCTTAACTAACCTTTCGAATTGTTAAGATGTCTAACATATCAAATACTAGATCCGGCAATATAAAAGCTTTTGGAGAATATATCAACCTTAAATCGATCACTAGGAACTTTATGCACGCGTAAAGATAGAGAATCAATCTAGAAATAATCTCAATAAAGATGTAAAATATGCAACAAATGAACTTTTAGAATAACTTTATATAAAACATACAACTACTCTACATGTCATAAAACATGAAGCAACTAGAGTAGATGATAAAACAGTAGATTTGTGATAGATAAGTGCTCGGCATAGATGGATCTCTTAGAACGAAGGTATAGAAGAACACCATAGCCTTCATCGCTCTTTAACAAAACATATCTAATGAAGAACAAAAAAGAAATGAAAATACGTGTTTATTATTGATTTGTGTGGTGCCTAGGGCTGCTCTCCTTCTCTCAAGAGGCTAAAAGAAAGCTGTTCCATCGGTCTTCTCAATGGCAAAAAAAAGGCCGACTTAATCGGACGACCCGCCATAATCTGAATAACATCCAACCTCTGCGAGTTGGGTAACTATACCTCAGAATCCATCGAACCATATTTCGTTCCCACTATGGGATAGGTAATTCTGCCTCCATTCACTCGGAACTGATACTTTGCTTCCACCAGCTGTCACTCATCGCATGCTACGGTCCACCAGCCAATAGTACCAGGTTTACACACCCAAACCCTAAGGTCCATATCCCGTCTCGTAATTATGCCACGATCGGACTTTGATTACTCATACTTTTACCGACATCATCACACTCTGAGAACGTCTCCTTCGAGGTAACGATGCAGATGTCACTCCACTCTCAGGATGTATCCCTCAAGCTCTGGTTATATATAGGAAAAACACTTCCTATAGAGTAATCAATCCTCACGTGTACAAGCACCTGAAGAATAGAATTACTAATCTGTTAATCAAACTCCAGCATATCTTTGTTGCCCCAACTGCACACTTGGCAATACAATGACCTTCCTCAAGACCCATTCCAGACCTTCAAAGCACATCACTAATCCTATGTTTATTCGGCCATTACGGACATCTATTTCTTTTAATTCATGCATCCTATAAGCTATCGGGAAACATACCGCTCGCACTCTTGGGATGCATCCCTCAAGCCAACGATATTTGGGAACACATCCCCGCGAGAGAATACTATCCCTTAGAAACATATCGCTCGCACTCTCGGGATGCATCCCCACACAAGAGAACACATCTCCCCCTACTTATATTGGGAAACACAATTCCCAAATAAGTAAGTCCAGGACCACTGTCTCTACACGAGAGAACATAACTCCCCCTACTTATTTTGGGAAACACAATCCCCAAATAAGTAAGTCTGGGACCACTGTTCCTACACGAGAGAAAACGTCTCCCTCTAGAGTAATAAATTCCGAATGCGTATAAACCACAAGATTAAAACTGACTCAAGTGGTCCGATCCAATTCTTGAAACCACAGTGTGCACCGTATAAGGCTTATCCAGCTCGAGCAACGTCAACATAGGTGTACCTATCCATAACTTCTTCCGTCACAAAACTCATTCCAAACAAGTACGCATGGAAGTCCTCCACCTTCTGTAAAGTACGGGGTGCCTACTCATACCCAAAGTACAATGCAATATTGTCCACTACCCGCCCATATTCGCCCGGAACATCACGAATGCAACATGTCCCAATATGGACAAGGTCTGCCAGATCGATCGTGCAACGATCACAAAAGAACATGCACAACCAACCGTAGACTCAGAATTAGATCGATCAATCGCGCATTATCCAAACAAGATCATGCACGACCACAGACGTTACATCCGTTAGCAAAGTTGTCTGGACCGAGTTTCCAACGCAATGCCAATCCTAGTCTCGACGCCCGCAAACTTGTCTATCGAAGACCAACACTTGACCACAACCTGGTCCACAACACTCGAGACCTCTACTCGACTCTCAAAAACCAAAAATCTTGACCACAACCTGGCCAGTACCACAAGAGATCCTCACCTGATCTCAAAAGGCTCACCTCTAATCATTTATTTATACGCACGTTCCTAGACATTTATTACCCTTAACTCATTATCACACACACTCACTCTCAGGAACACATCCTTCGAGTCACAACAATTAGGGAACCCACCGTCCCCTCGAGAGTACCACCGTCTCTCAGTACTTATGCTAGAAACCATCGTCCCAATAAGCACTCTAGAGTACCACCGTCTCCACATATTGAGTTATTAACAATAAATTCTAGAACGCCTATAAATATCTACGATTAGATTGCCTAATGGGGTCCACACCCGATATCCCTAACACAACCACCCACTAAGACCCAACCTGGTCAAAAAAATCCGAGATCAACTCCCGATTTCTGAGACCCCCATCCTGTCTCATGCTTATTTACGTTTTTAGGCATTAATTACTCTTAACTCATTTGACACCCCTCCCACTCGCAGGACGCATCCCTTGAGCTATCGATGTCACGTGCCCCATCCACTCTCAGGACGCATCCTTTGAGCTCTGGGTACACAGGGGAACTAATCATCCCTTCGAGAGAACTAATCATCCCTCGATATTCGAAAGGGAAACTAATCATCCCAAAGAGCATACAGGAGAAATAATCATCTCCTCTGGGGAACTAATCATCCCCCCCTAGAGAACTAATCATCTCCAAACCAAATGAATGAGTTATTCGGGACCGCAATCCCTAGAGTAATCAATTCTGAAATGCCTCTAAGCACCTATTGACTAGATCTACCTCATATGGTCTAAGGCATGATATTTTCTACTCTGAAATATCCACAATAATATAAAAACTCCACAACTTATTAAACTCAGGAAATAAATAAGGAAACTCCATCTTATAAAATTTCCAAAACGTAAAATCATACAACACCAAACAAAAATACACAATCCAAAATGTAAAATCCAAAAATCCTGAAACTAAAACAAAAGGAACACTGCTAGCTCGATCCTCGATCTACTCCCTCAGATCCTCCTCGACCGCTGCCTCTGCCTACTACGGTAACATGGGACACTCGGGCTTGATATGACCTTGCACCCCGCAGTGAAAACAAACTAGAGCCTCCCGAAACTCTGCTCTCATATGACAGCTCACCACACGGTGCTCCCTGCTCCCACACCCGTAGCAACTACGAACATTCGATTTCAGGTTGGAAGTGTCTTTCCTCTTCCTTTTCAGCCCTTGCGCAGGCTTGCTGGCCTGGCTAGGAACCTCATGCCGCTGTTGCCTCCTTGGCTGAACAACTGGATCAACCACTGGCGGAATAACCTCTGCTGCCGCCGGAACCCCTGAAGACACTCTGCTCGAACGAAAGACACGTTCTGCCCTCATCATCCACTCCTCGGTTCCCTTAGGCCTCACTCTACCTAAGAAAAGCCCCAAACTCGAAACCTGCATTCACCTCATCCTCACCTGATAAGTCAAATGCTCCTCAAACACCACAACCCTCAGTTGCACTAAAGCCTGCACCGGAGCCACCGGCGGTAACCGCTCTTGTATCTGCGTCAATAAACCCTCAAGGCAATCCTAATGATCCTGAGCTAGAGCAGCACCCACACCTAGGCCCACTCCACCACCATCTAACCCGGCACCTACAGCACCAACACTGGCACTCGCGCTGGTCTCACTCACAGATCCTGCATGATACGTCTGAGACTATGACGCCTGCGTAGCACTCGCGGTCACGCCACTGGACGACTCAAGCATGCACCCCTGACCCCGACCTCTACCTCTACCAAGACCTCTAGCTCCATTATGCATCACTCTGCATCTCTCAAAACACAGAAAAAGATATTATAACTACGGAGAATGGAAGTCACAACAAACATAAATACTTACCGCAAAATCTCTTTAAAGGCTAAAGAGGATGATTCTAAGATTACTAACTGATTAACAACACATAATCAATTAAACACATAGTCTCAGACATCCTATTACATTGTCCTAAAAACGTCTAGGCTCTTATACCAAAATGAAACAACTAGGTTTTTTTTTAAAAACCTAACAATTCTACTGCAGAAATCAATAACTCATGTAACTCCAACAGAACAATCAAACTCGATAACCAATAATAAATCCATAAATTTAGCAAATGATCAACTCCAGAATCCCAATGAATAACTAGCATTTCTAGCAACCTAACAGGTTCTACAAAAATGCAACAACAAGCAAACATCCTAATCATCCTCTTCCCAATGCCATGATTTTGCGATCACACTTTCCATTTACCTGCAACATATGGAAATAAGAGTTGCGTGAGTATTATCACAAATACTCAGTGAAGCGGTCATCCCGCCTACCGATTACATAATAGGGAAATAGAATGCCAAAAACTACTCGAACAATCAACATTCAATAATTATGCAATTTTTCACAAAGTAACAAGTGGTGTCGATCGACACTCCTTCATGGTGTCGATCGACACTCCACTTCCGGAACAAAACTTCGCGATCATAAAAGGGGGTGTCGATCGACACTACCACTAGGTGTCGATCGACACTCCTCAGAAAAACCTAAATTGAGTCAAATCCTTACGCGACTCGATTCCGTTTCATCCACGAGACTGATCACGACACAAAACACGATAAAACACAGAATCAAAAATCCATATCACACAAAATCATCACAAGGTTTATCATCGATAACTTAACAATCTATCCCCGTAACCGCGTTCACGCACTCACCTCGATTTCGGATTGAAACGATGATCGGGGAATGAGATTGACCAAACAAACCACGAACCGAGACCAAAACTCGCAGGAACAAAACCCTAACGTCACTATATACGCAGCACGATTATCCCTACGCCTCTAGGAATCAAACGAGAAGGTTTCCGAGGGATTTCTTTGCAACAATCCTTCGAAAATTCTCACAAATTCTTCTCTGCCTCACTCACACGATTTCTCTGATCAAAAACACGGCCACAAGTCTGATAATTTTTTAAATACCCGAGCTCTAGGGTACTCCCTAAACCGACTTGCAAACCAAATGATTGAATAAATAAAAAATATTAGACCGAACGTTCAATAGACCATGGTGTCGATCGACACCCCATTCCAGAGTCAGCAATTTGGTTTCGGGATGTTACATATTTTTTGATGAGTTGTATCGATTTATACATTTTTGAGATTTATAAGATAGAGTTTTCTTATATTTATGTTTTATTATAAGATGAGTAGTTTATTTGTGTTTTGCTTAGAGTTGACCAGTGGTTGGTCATGATTGAGATGATATTCCGGGATAGGGAATATCGAGTTTGGACCACTTGAGGTAATTCTAGTCGTAGATGTTTACATGCGTTTTAGAATTTATTGCTCTAGGGGTCGTGGTGTCCCCGAATAACCACTACAAGAAAACATGTCGTCTGCGACCACAAAAATGGTCCAAAATGGACGCAAAGAGGCTATTTGCAACTGTAGAGTGACTAAAAATTGTGGTCACAAAAATTTGGTCGCAAATATAAACGGTCCCACTTTCGACTCAAATTTGCATCTAATTTGTGACTAAATATTTTAGTCGATAACTCAACAATCCATATCACACGAAATCATCACAAGGTTCACCATCGATAACTTAACAATCTATCCCCGTAACCGCGTTCACGCACTCACCTCGATTTCGGATTGAAACGATGATCGGGGAATGAGATTGACCAAACAAACCACGAATCGAGACCAAAACTCGTAAGAACAAAACCCTAACGTCACTATATACGCAGCACGATTATCCCTACGCCTCTAGGAATCAAACGAGAAGGTTTCCGAGGGATTTCTTTGCAACAATCCTTCGAAAATTCTCACAAATTCTTCTCTGCCTCACTCACACGATTTCTCTGATCAAAAACACGGCCACAAGTCTGATAATTTTTTAAATACCCGAGCTCTAGGGTACTCCCTAAACCGACTTGCAAACCAAATGATTGAATAAATAAAAAATATTAGACCGAACTTTCAATAGACCATGGTGTCGATCGACACCCCATTCCAGAGTCAGCAATTTGGTTTCGGGATGTTACATATTTTTTGATGAGTTGTATCGATTTATACATTTTTTGAGATTTATAAGATAGAGTTTTCTTATATTTATGTTTTTATTATAAGATGAGTAGTTTATTTGTGTTTTGCTTAGAGTTGACCAGTGGTTGGTCATGATTGAGATGATATTCCGGGATAGGGAATATCGAGTTTGGACCACTTGAGGTAATTCTAGTCGTAGATGTTTACATGCGTTTTAGAATTTATTGCTCTAGGGGTCGTGGTGTCCCCGAATAACCACTTCAAGAAATAATGTCGTCTGCACCACAAAAATGGTCCAAAAATGGACGCAAAGAGGCTATTTGCAACTGTAGAGTGACTAAAAATTGTGGTCACAAAAATTTGGTCGCAAATATAAACGGTCCCACTTTCGACTCAAATTTGCATCTAATTTGTGCCTAAATATTTTAGTCGTATATAAACGACTAATTTGTGACGATTTTATATGGTCGGAGTTAAGCGTCTAATATGCAACTACGTGTTTTTGCGACCATTTAAAGACTGACTTTTATCGTCGGTAATTAGCTACTATTTTCAGACTAATATAATGTCGTATATTTACGACTTATTTGAGACCAATCAAATAGTGGGTAATAGAATTGTGGTAAAAAATTAGTCTCACATTTGCGACCGTTTTGTGACTTGATTGCGACTAGTTTATAAATATTTGGTTGCAAAGAAGTCACAAATGTGTGAGTATTTTGCATCTAATTTTATCAGGTTTTTTCAAGTTTATAATTTAATTTGACAGGTTTTTTTAATCTAAAATTAGAAAGAAGATAAGAAAAGCTTAATAATGTAGATTCTAATTAAATAACATGTTTGGTCCAAAAGTTTAACACAAAAACACAAGCAAATCCATAGTTCATTGCAAAAGGAAATGGGACATTGTTATAAAAAACAGGATGCATCGAAGAGTGCTCGGTGGTGGGGCTGCTTCAGTGGCTGGTGTTGGGGCTGGGGATGGGGCTGAGGTTGGTGTCGTCTCCATGTCTAGTTCTTCTTCTTCTTCATCTTCTTCTTCAAGTAGAGAAGCAATGCATGGATTAGTCTCTTTCAAGATCAGCATCACCTTCTCAAATTTAGAGATCTTTGATTGAGCTGCCTTATGCTCCTTATCGCGCCGAGCATTCTCCGCATCACGTCGAGCATTCTCTGCCTCCTGTTCTTCTATCTTGCGACGAGCATTCTGAAGTTGGTCCTGCATCTCATTGAATGATTCAGAAGAGTTACGGTCACTGAGTTTCCTTTTGCCTTTCATTGCCACCTCTTTATGCTGGCCCAGTCCAAAATGATTACCCCTGTTGTCTGTTTCAGTACACTAAACACAAAGGAAAAAAACATCTCATTCTCCACCAATCACAAACAATCCAAAGACACAAGCATATGAAAGAACAAGTTCTATATCAGAATCTTTGATATTATCATAAGCACTATAGGTAACGTTTGGTTCAATGATTCAATAAAGAACAAGTATCTAAATCAGACTCAGATTCAGTGATTCTCTTAGTAATTCATAACTTATAATAAGGTTCATGAAGAAGACTAACAAGACATAATTCATTATGAATCAAAAATAAGACAGATTAAAGTGTTAAAGTATACAAGGCAGTGTAGGAAAAAAGAAAAGGAAAGAAAATTACCTTTAGAAAGATGGCATTCTTCTTTTCTATGGTGATGGTTCGTTGAGTTGAATGTTCAGAAGAATTTTTGGGACCATCGGCAGCCTGCTGATCCATCACCTCTTGTAGTTCTTTGTCATAACAATCAGCTATTTGTTTGGCTTTTTTATCAACAAAGCTCCCAACAGGCCGTGTATGCGTCTTCATAAATACTTTGCCATAAGAAATCGAGCATCCAAATTCTGCCTCCTGTGAAACGTAGTCACATTATTAGTGCAGATTTGAAACCAAGGCAAATGATTATAATGAGCAAAGCAAAAATTGACAGGTGAGTTACCATTTCTTGTGCTCTCCGCAAGAAGGATTTTTGACCAGAGACATGTTTTGACATTCCAAGACCGCCACGGTCCGAGTTGCGAGAGTTTGATGCAGTAGCGCTTCTTTCTTTTGCAGCAGGAGTATCCCAGTGGAGCAACATTTTTCTCCAAAGCATAGGGACAATCCATACCGGCCTGATATCTCAATTCTTAATCTGACTAACAATGACCTTCAAGCGTTTCTTCACAATCCGATCGAAATGGCTCCTAACAATCTCCGTAATCCCAGACTCCCAATTGTGTTTCCTCTACAGAGCATAATAGTTGTTATTAGTAACTATTATTAACATATAAACATAAGAATATCACAAGCAAAAGTCAAACAATACCGCTAAAGTTCTGAACCATCTTTCTCTTATGTGAATTGGTGTGACCTTCCAGCTAAAGAAAGGACCATTAAACTTCTTGTGAATGATGTCACAGATGATCTTAGTTATTTCCCATCGTCCTGATCAAACCTGTTACAAACATGTAACCATATGAATCAGGCAATGAATTTAATCTTAAGAAAACTAAAGCAATTCCTACTAAAACAACCGAAACAACTAAGACCACAAAGAGAATAGAAACAAATAAGACCAGCTAAGAATAGAAACAGTGATTGGATTCTCACACAAAACAGTATTAAAACATACACTATTAAAACCACAAAGACAATAGAAACAATTACTACTAAAACTTCCTATTATTCTAGTATTCTTCACATACATCGAATTCATCAATAGAAACAATTACTGCTAAAACTATGGTTAGAACTTAATCATGAATCACAAGCATTGGACCACAGATAAACTTAGTAGAGCACATTAATGGTTCTATATTAATTTGTGTTTTTCTTTCTTTTCAGCTTCTGAATGGATCAAGGGCTAAGCGATAGAGGAATTGCCTCAACTATATCGTTACAGGAATTAAAACAATAGAAACAAATAAGACCACCTAAGAATAAATGTAAATTACCATGTATTTTTTGCCGATGGGGATTGGATCCTCACACAAGACAGTGAGATGTGCACGGCCAGGAAGAGCCATCAAATTCTCTAGCAACTGCTCATAGTATTGTCCCTCAGGAACCGCCTCATCGAATTCATCCTCAACATCAAGGTCTTCGTCAGGGTACACTTCTCCATATATATCGTCCTCCGCTTCAGGATTCGGTTGAGGTTGAGGAGGCGGTTGAGGTTGATGTTGTTGTTGACCTCGAGGCTCAGAAGGAAGCTGGTACTGGAGTTGTTGAGAAGTTGTGGCTCTTGCAGACGGCGAATAAGAAGTCGGGAAAGTACTTGTCCTTCCCACAGACTCTGTACTCCACGAATCGTTGGATGAAACTCCACGAACACCGCTGTTGGCCTCGCCGGTGGATCTGACTCTTAATGGAGGTGAGAGTTCTCCAAGACCGTTGGCTAGACCACCTTGAAGGGAGGTTTCAGCATCACCAGTGTTGTTCTGTGGAGGAGCTGTGGCGAGGGTACCTCGGCTACGGTTGTTACTGTTGGTTTTACCTCCTCTTTCTCTAGAGGCTTCACCAGCGGAAGCCTTCCCTTTACCTCATCTAGGGTTTTTACAGAGATCTAGAGAGACTGAGAGAGAATCGAAAGAGATTAGGGTATTTAACAGAGATCTAGAGAGACTGAGAGAGAATCGAAAGAGATTAGGGTTTTTTAGATAGATTCAGAAGAATAGGAAGGAGATCGACAAAGAATCGATTGAGAACAAAAGATTGAAGAAGAAATTGAAGTAGATCGAGAAATCGAGAGAGAGAATCTATTGAGGAAAAGAGATTGAAGATGAAAAGTTTTAATGAGGCATCTGAAGAATGATGCTGACTTAAGTAGATCGAAACTGAAATAATTTCAGTGAGTTGCAAAACACAAAAATGGTTGCAATTTGGTCGCAAATATGTGACTGATTTGTGACTCATATATTAGTCTCAGTGCTATACCCTAAACCCTAAACAATTTTTAGGTTTCAAATTATTTATATGCTTCTCCAAAGAGATTTCTATGTATTACATACATGATTTCTTCATGATATAGGTGTTTAGTCATTGAAAATGAAGTTTATGTTTCATATGTAACACTTCAACTTATATTAGATTGAAATCATATGTATTACTTTTCTAAATACATATATTGTTTTAAGGTTTCAAATGAAAAATTTTAAATGTCTTTTATTAAATGGTATACATGATAAATCAACTTTATACGTACCCTTTACATTCCTAAGGGACAGTACAAATGATTTTATTGTGAATCTTTTGTTGAAATTTTAAAATCATACTGGAAGTCCCAAAATAGTCGCAATAGGGTCACAAAATTGAGACTAATTAGCGACTTGTTTTTATTATTTACGCAGCTATACACTAAACCGTAAGCAATATTGTTTTCTCAATGAAGAGTAGCTAATTAGTCGCTTATTTGTGAATGTGTTGTCACTCTTTCTTTTAAATTGTAAAATTCATATTGGTAGTCCCAAAATGGTCGCAACAAAGTCCCAAAATAGTCGCAATAGCGTCACAAAATGGAGACTAATTAGCGACTTGGTTTTATTATTTACGCAGCTATAGCCTAAACCGTAAGCAATATTGTTTTCTCAATGAAGAGTGGCAATTTAGTCGCTTATTTGTGACTGTGTTGTCACTCTTTCTTTCAAATTGTAAAATTCATATTGGTAGTCCCAAAATGGTCGCAACAAAGTCCCAAAATAGTCGCAATAGTGTCACAAAATTGAGACTAATTAGCGACTTGTTTTTATTATTTACGCAGCTATACCCTAAACCGTAAGCAATTTAGTCACTTATTTGTGACTGTGTTGTCACTCTTTCTTTCAAATTTTAAAATTCATATTGGTAGTCCCAAAATGGTCCCAACAAAGTCCCAAAATAGTCGCAATAGCGTCACAAAATTGAGGTTTTTAAATTTTTGAATTATGTTTAACATTTTTTTCGATTGTTCACAAATTTGTACACTAGTTTTTGAACATAATATATTAAAATTTGATCAACAATATTCTAATAAATATAAAGTATCTTAACTTAAACATCAACTTCATCATCATCCTCAGAAGAAGATAAATTACAAAGAAATTCATCATCGGGTTCAGCGTCTTCGATTTCCAAAGCAATTGGTTCAGCTCTTTGGTTATCGTCAATTAAAGTGTCCACAACTATTTCTTCTACAGTATTCACCATTCCCTCATCATCTTGCTGTTGCAAAATCACTAGCTCAATGTCATTAAACTTTCCTTGAACACGACTCCTCGGATTCACTTTCACCACGCAACCAAATTTTGCGAGGACGTTTAATGTATGGATATGGAAGATAACAAACAAAATCGGCTTGGGATCATGTTGTTAGTACGTTAGTAATCATCCTAAGTGAAATAATATATGTAGGAGAAATATTGTAAATAAATCCATACCTAAAACAAATGGTTCGTAGTTTTGGTATCTCCGTGATACAAGGACATCCACAACGCCTCTATCGTTTTTCCGGGTTCCTTTTCCAATTGTTGGGTCAAACCATTCACAGTAGAAAAGTATGATCCTTAAATTCACTACTCCAGGATATTGAAGCTCCACAATTCTTTCCACGGTTCCGTAGAAATCATCTTCATTGGATGTACCAGAATAATTTTGGCCTCGAACGCACACCTCATAATTCATTGTCTTCCGGTTTGCTCCGTGACTCCGTGTGTGAAACAAATACCCTCTAGTAAAATACATTGGCCACATTCTCACTTTATTTTCTGGACCTTCCACAATATCATGAACCCAAATCGGAAAACTTTCTTGGAATTTCATTGCTTCCACCTACAATGTAAAAACAAGAGCATCAAACATATTGTATAATTAAGGATCAATTTAATGTTAGGTTTGAGATAACATACATATTGCTGAATCCATGTATGGAAATCTTCATCTCTTTTTGTTGTTACCTCATCCTCAGATAATTCAAGATTTTCAAGTCGAATTTGTTCGTCCAACAATCTGATACATCAAACAATTATATAAGGTCATATAAGATATAAAAATGGATATATAATTTTATCACTATCTTACATATTAATTTTGAATTACCTTTCAAATGGCCTAAAATATTCTATATTTCGTAACACATATGAATGCGCACATATGAAATCTCTCGGTTAACCAGGCTTCACTGCATTTGCCACTTGGACGACCAACTTCCATAAATATATCTGGTACCGGAACATCATATATAGGTATCTCGCCTTCTGTATAACGTTTGTTCCTACAAACGTATACACAATTTTAGTTATTTTGTCACAAGTAATTTAATTACCATCAATATTGATTAAGTATAATATTACCTTCGTCTGATAGATGTAGAAATGTTTAAGGCAAAGTAGTGTTCTAAAAAATAAGATATTTCATCATTCATGTATTATTGCACAATTGATCCTGCTGTATATCTTTTGTTCTTCACTTTACCTTTTAGATGTTTAAAAACCCTTTCGAAAAGATACATCCACCTATATTGTACAGGACCACCAAGCTCAGCTTCGTATGGTAGGTGAATAGGTAGATGCTCCATTACATCAAAGAAGGCACGTGGGAAGATCTTTTCCAAATTACACAACATCATCACAATTTTCTCCTTCAGCACTTCGATTCGACTCTATTCCAATGTTCTACTATTGAGGTCACGGAAAATTGTTCTAATCCCTACGATAACAATTCATTTAAATACTTGAAATATACTTGCTTAATATAATCAAAGACATGGTAGGTTCATGTATATCGGTACCCGATAATGCTTCATGCACGTTGCGTGGGAGAAGTTCTGCAAAAATAAACGGAAGCAATCGTTCCATAAATACATGGCAGTCGTGACTTTTCATTTCCACAAACTTTCCACTCGCGATGTCTGCACGACTGGCTAAATCAACTACATAGCCGTTAGGAAATCTAACGTCATTCTTTAAACAATTCAGTAAGGCCTCTTTTCATTAATCTCCAAATGGGAAATGGGGCGTTTTCATTATCGTCGGTATGCAATTCTGCCCGAGCACAAAATCTTGCGATATCTCTTCTTGACTTCACTGTGTCTTTGGATTTGTCTTTGACATTCATAACAATGTACATGATGTTGTCGAAAAAATTCTTCTCGATATGTATGACGTCAAGATTGTGCCGTAGATTTAAATCTCTCCAGTATGGTAACTCCCAAAAGATGTTTTTTTATGCCAATTATGGTGAACCCTTAATCCAGGCGGTTTTCTTGTATGTCCATTTCCACCATAATCTGATGTTTTAGTTGGTTTGAAATGTTGTATACGCTGGTATACTTGTTCACCATTAAATGATGGAGGTGGCTCGTCGTACAAAGCGTGTTTCCCCTTTAAAAAATTTACTTTATTCTTTCGTAGTGGATGATTCATGGGCAAAAATCTTCGGTGACAATCAAACCAACAAATCTTCCTACTAGCCGGTAAATAAAAAGCTTTTGTGTCAGCCATACAAATAAGACACACCAGCTTTCCATGTGTCGTCCATCCTAACAACATGGCGTATGCCGGAAAATCACTAATCGTCCACAGTAGAACAGCTCTGAGATTAAAGTTTTAATTAGTGACACATCATACACCTCTACTCCGTAATTCCATAACCCCTGCAACTCCTCGATTAGTGGTTGAAGGAAAACATCCAGACTCCCTCGAGGATGATTTGGACCCAAATTTAGAATCGTAAGAAACAGATATTCACTGTTCATGCACATCCCGGGAGGTAAATTGTAAGGTGTCATGATCACAGGCCACAAAGAATGATTTTTTGACATTCCAAAAAGATTAAAACCATCTGTACATAATCCAAGATACACATTCCGAGTTTCTTCCGCAAAACTCGGATACATTGCATTGAAAATTTTCCACTCTGTTGCATCTGATGGGTGACACATTACTCCGTCTTTTGAGTCGTGCTCTGCATGCCACCTCATTGATGCAGCAGTCTTCTCTGATTGGTACATCCTCTTCAGCCTGTCAGTGATAGGTAGATACCACATACGACTGAACGGAACTCTTTTCCGCCCTCCTGTACTAGGTTTGTATCTTGCTTTTTTCACAAAACTTACAATGCTCCAACTCATTGTCTTCTTTCCAGAAAAGCATACAGTTATCTACGCATACATCATAAGTACTGAACGATAATCCTAGCTTTCGCATCAATGCTTCTGTCTTGTAGTATGAACTAGTCGCCTGATTGGGTTCAGGTAAATACTCTTTAAACGCTTCTGACACTGAATCGATGCAATTTTCCGACCAATTATGGTCTACCTTCAGATTCATTCACCGAGAAGCTAATGATAACTGCGAATGACCATCAAGACAACCATCATACAATGGCGTATTTGCAGCAGCTAACATGTCATAGAATTGTTTTGCCTCGTGGGTAGGTTCTTCATAAACATGATCATTTCCACTTTGATCATGTTCATTAGAATCATTAAATGGCACAGAGCCATGAAATGCATCATGAACCATCCCAGCATAAACATTCTCTACATCATTATTGATTCCTTGATTAACGTTACTAAAATCATCATTCCCGTAATGACTAGTAAAATCAACATTTTCATAATGAGAACTAGTTCCTCCACCAACTACATTGTTGTCTTCTCCATGTTCCGTTCATACATAGTAGTTTTCCATGAATCCCATACTATATAAATTATTAAAAACAGTTCGAGGATCTCTTAACCTAGAAGAATTTCTACATTTGACACAAGGGCAATATAACTTACCTCCAATGCTTATAGCTATGTCGTGGTTAGATGCGAATTGTATGAACTGGTCGACCCCGAGTAAAAATTCTTCTGAAAGATTATCTGTCTGCAGATCGATTCTCTTGTACATCCATTCTCGAGAATAACTAGGCCACATTTTTTGTTTTTTTTCCTCTCTTTTTTATTTTTTAATGTTTTCTTTCTTTTGGAAATTTTTGCGAGTGAAATGAGCTGAGTTTCGGTGACTTATATAACCAAAAAACTTGCGACCACATTGGAACAGACACATATTTGGGACTCTTTTGAGTCTAATTTGCGACTTAAGCCAAAAAGTTAGTTACGGAAATAAATTAGGTGACCGACATGTTTTTATCACGTGTGAAAGTATTATTTGTGATGCCGACATAAACGCTCCAACTTTTTTGCGACTACAAAATTAGTCTAAAATTTGTGACTAATGTGAGACACTACCGTGTAGTCTCAAATTTGGGACTAATTTGCGACGAAACATAGAGACCAAATTTTTGGTCGCACAAAAGTCGCTAATAAATGACTGCTTTACGACTATTTTGTGTAGTCGTTATTTTGTGACTGTTTTGATACTCAATTTGCTGTAGTCGCAATTGTGTCGCAAATTAGTCCCAAAATAGTCGCAAGATTTTGTGACAAAAAAAACAGTCACAAAATGTAGTCACTCACGGACTGTTTTCTTGTAGTGAACTCATTTTTGCTTGGAGATAGTGATTCTTCTGTATACTTATTTGGGATGGTGGTTCCCAATATAAGTATAAAAAGATGTTTATTCTCTCGAGGAGATGGTGGTTCCCATGTATGCCCAAAGCTCGAAGGATTTATTCCTAAGAGTGTGAGTGGTATGATGCTACAATATCTCAAAGGATGTGTTCCTGCGAGTGAGAGGGGTGTGATAATGAGTTAAGAGTAATAAATGTCTGAAACGTAAGTGTGAAATATGAGATTAGATGTGAGCCTTTGAGATCAAGAGTGGTGATCTCGAGTGGTCCTGGCCGGGATGGGCCAGGATTATGGCTTTTGAAAAGGTCTTGCAGATTCGAGGTCGAATCTATTGTTAGTGGGGGAGAGTTATAATACCTGCAAACCAGTTTATTTATGGTAGTATCGATCGACAGATGGGTAGTGTCGATCAACCCTAGCAAATGGTCGGACCAACTAGTTTGACTTATTTGCTCGGTTTTGGTCAGGTTTTGGATGTGGAACCCTTTGTTACAATATATAAATGTATTCGCCATATTTTTCAGAGGAGGATCGTTACTTTTGAGCAGATAAGAGAGAAAAGAGCATGTGAGTGAGTTTTAAGGAATTAGGGTTGTTCTTGAGCTTGATTAGTGGCTTAAAGAGCCAAGGTTTGAGGTTCAGGTAAAGATAAAGTGTGATCGTAGAATCGTGGCGATGAGAAGAGTATGATTAGGATTCTGTTTTAAGTTTTGTGAATTGAGTTAGTACTTGATGTTTAGGTTGCTAGCTTAGTTTAGAATTGATATTTTGGAATGGTTGTTATTGGTTTAGTGAATTATTGAATTAAATGGTTTAATTACTGGTTTAGTTGAGTTGTTTTTTGTGCTAGTTGTTAAATGTTTGTTGGTTAACAATTAATCGTTGAAAATTAGTATTTATGGGAATACTTCATTTAGATTAATTAATTTTAAAAAAAAAGCTTGGTTGTTTTAGTAATTTTGTGGCATATGGTGTCCGTTGTAGCATTTTCAGTTTCACTTTCGTTGTGGCATATGGTATACATTTTGTTTTGTGGCTTATGGTATCCGCTTTGGCATTTTCAGTTTGACTTGCTTGGTAAAGATTCCATTTAGTATGTAAACACTGTTGAAATTGAACCTCATGTTTATAAGGCAGTTGGATAGTTCCAAGCGGGTTAGTGAATGATTAATCATTTATCTAATCTCATTATGACCTTTACAAATTGGATAATTGACTTTAGTTTTGTCTTTCATCCATGAAAATAAAAAATCGATGATCTATTTGATGAGTTAGATACTTCTAAACTCAATGCTCATCTTAAGGAACTTATACCTAGTCTTACAACCAAAGTTTTTCGTACATATAATGCATCCATCACATCGGATGTAATGGTACATTATCAATCTTTTGTACCCTTTTACAAAATTTGGATCTGCTTGATCAATTATACTAGTACTTATTTTGAAGTATCAATTGGAAATCTAGTAACTCAAGGTGATAACATATGTTTATCAATTGCCACATTCTAAGGATACAAAGTTTCTTTTCCATTCTCTGGAATTTTTTCTTTTACTTCAGCCATTTACTATTAGATGTTATGATTGTTAAGTAAAGAAACCAGAGATGGTGATGTTCTTGAAAAAATGGTGGTTTTATCATCATGCAAACAAGGAGGTAATAGCGACTAATCCATTTGTTGTTTTCATAGATATTTATGAAAATGTGCGCAACTTGATTTTTTGGTTATATCCTTAGGTGGCCATCATTTGTAACCATCAACGTACAGTCTCAAAATCTCACGGAGCACAAGTCGAAAAGTTGGCTGTAAAAATAGAAGAACTAAGGGTAAATATAAGCAACTCCAATAAATTTAATAAAAGGAATTCCAGTTTCTTAGTCCATGCAGGAGCAAATAAAAGAACTGGATAATGATCTCGATAGGGCCAAAAAAGGAAGAACATCGTTTGATGGAAGATGAAAGAGGAGCTTAACATCTAAAGGATAAGAATATTTAAAACCTCTCTAATAGCCAAAAAAAGTTATTTATATCGCATAAAAACTTCATTTAAAACAACTTACCTCTTTAGAAAACGTTATAGAGAATAAGATAATGTAAACGAATGTCAATATCGAAAAGATGGAAAGAGATATGCAAACAAAGGAAGATGAAACAACCTAACCTTTAATAAAAAGAAAAATTATTCCGAATTAATATTTCCATAAATATTAATTCTCAACTCAATTAAACCAAACAATAACCAACGAAAATCAATAAAACAATTTAAACATAATTAACCAATAATCCATTAAATTCTTAACACAATTCAACTTAAACTAGCTAACATTTCAACCTGCAATTCCAATAAACCAACAACCTAACCAGGTTCTAAACTCGATAAATAAAACACATAACCAAGCCCTAAATCATCCTCCTCTTCGTTGCCATGATTCCACGGTCACACTTTCTCTTTACCTGCATCACATGGGAAAAAGAGATGTGTGAGTAATATCACAAATACTCAGTGAGACGGTCATGCCATCAACGACTATACACACATGTCTAAGAAATTTCAAGATATTCAGCAACCAATCAACAAACCATAAACCAAAAAAATCAGACGCTGGTGTCGATCAACACGAGGTCGCAGAGATCACAACATCGAGCTTATCCTCTCGTGGCTTGATTTCGTGTCTTGACAAGCGACCACCTGCATCAAATCATCATCACAATACACGAAAAATGAAACAACCAAGTTTTTATTTTTATTTTTAGCTAAACATTTCTATTACGGAAAAACATTATCATTTAAATCAACAGAATAATCCAAGAATTCCATAAAAATAAATAATTAATATTCCAAAATAAACAGCCAATACCAAATTCAAGAATGCTCAAATAAATAATCTAGCAACCTAAAACATCCGGTTTACTAGACTAACAACAACAACAAAAAATCCTATCATCCTCTTCCTAAGGCCTCGATTCCGCGATCACACTTTTCCTTTACCTGCAACACATGGAAATAAGAGTTACGTAAGTATTTCATAAATACTTAGTGAGTTGCTCATCCCGCCAACCAGTGTAACAAGCAGGCTTAAATAAACATTAGCACAACCAATGTAACCCAATTCAACAGATAACTAA
The DNA here is from genome assembly GCA_963576765.1 of Draba incana. Classification (NCBI taxonomy): domain Eukaryota; kingdom Viridiplantae; phylum Streptophyta; class Magnoliopsida; order Brassicales; family Brassicaceae; genus Draba; species Draba incana. The sequence continues at coordinate 26,797,412 of OY755205.1, forward strand.
ACTCAGTGGTATGAAATCAACACATTTTGGGAAACAGGGGTGCGTGTCGAGCGACACCACAGAGGCATCGATCGGCATGACCTAAAACTCTGCATCGAGCGACACCACAAAGGTGTCGATCGGCACTCTACAAATGTTCGTGTCGAGCGACACCCTCCTGGTGTCGATCGACACGTCTCACTGAAACGCATAACCGAGTCTTTCTCCTCTCGAGACTCGATTCCGGTTACACGAGTCACAAAACCTCCATGGAAACAATGAACACAATATCCAAACCATACCAAAAACAGCAATCCACGAATTCACACACAATCAATTAACCCAAACACAACAAATCATCTTCATAGCCTAGAAACCGCGGTCACAACTCACCTTGTCTTAGGAATGAAGCGGATTTGGATTGAAACAGCAAGGAGAACACGATCACAGCCTCTACAAGGCTTCACACGAACAGAAAAAGGTCTAACCACGAAGAACAACTTTGGGAGTCGAAACTCGAACAATTAAATTTGTCAAGGGTTTGTGAAGGAACGAGAGATTTCTAGGTCAAACTACGAACGAGAATAGGATTGCTTGTTAAGAAAAGCTTTATTGATGTTTTGCGTATAAAGTTGCGGATCCCTTTCTCAAGGGTAATACAAGAGTATATATCCAAGCTTTAGTCGGCTAGGCCCATTTACAAAGAATAAATGGAAATTTTCCTAAGTTGAAAGGGTTTTCCTTTTGTCAAAGTCGGCCAAAGATATATGGGCCTCGTCTTCTGGACTTGCGCGATGCTGGACTTGTTGCTACGGCCCAAATCGGCAATGGTGAACCCGGAGAAGGGAACTTGGTGAAATGAAGTCGGCATTGTGAACTCGGCATGGTGGAGAGGCTATCTCGGCAAAGTGGTCTCGGCGAAGTGAAGTCGGCGGCGTGATGACGACGAGGTGAAATCGGCAATCAGAGAGATGAAGCGAAGTCGGTGGTCAGAGACATGAAGTCGGCGAGGTGAAAATGACAGTGGCGAAGTCGAGAAACAGTTCTTCATCTGGAAGTGATTTGTTATGCGACAGCAGTCGCAAACAGTTATGAAACAGTTTGTGACGCGACATGATCCATCATACGATACGATGTGTAAACGAACTAGGCACCACTCATTGTCATAATAATGAGGCCATTTCTAACCGTTGTTCTCGAGAGAGGGGATTTCGAGCCCAACAGTTAGCCCCCCAGCTCGGTACTATGATAGTAGTGGCACAGCAATTAGTGTTATGCAGGAGAACAATGGTTAGAAATTTTACAGTAAAAGGTGATCGTAGCGTATTAACGTTGTTTCCGACGAAGATTTCATGAAGCACCGAGCCGTTCTCCATTCCGCAGATGAATCGTTGTACAGTGCTGATGAATTAATAACACTGGAATTATCTGAAAAAATTACCAGTTTGTCACGTTTCCATATGTAAGGAAAGGAAGCATACTTCCTTCTATAAGTATCCTCACTTCACCTCTTCTTCTCAAGCTCATCTCTCCACCATCTCTCTAGAACGGTACTTTCTCTCCCTAACTTCTCTCCTTTTTTTTTGTTAGTAAAAATGTCTATGTCGGCATCGAATTTGCCTGTTGCCGACGTCGTTGTCGTGGTTATGTCAAGTTCAGAGCAAGAAGTTACCGACTTTGTGCTAAAGTCTGTGCCGAGTTTGCTATCACCAGTTTGCCGAATTTATTGTTGAGGCTACGCCGAGTTCGGATCACGATCATGCCGAGATCAATTCATGTTGGGATCGACTCGTACCGTGTTGGATTTGCGCCATGATCGATCTTGCTCTCATGCCGAAATCAATCTGTGCAGACTTCGACTCGAGTTGTGCCGAGAATGTGTTGTCGTCGTGCCAAGCTCAGAGCTGTCTCGTGCCGAGTTGACGCATCGACTCCGTGCCATGGAGAGTTGCCGACTTTGATGTCAACTCGTGCTGAGTTTGGCGTTTGTGTTTGTCGTTGTGCCGAGTTCAGCTTTTGCCGATGTCGGTGTCGAAGTCGCATTGATTTCGTGTGCACGCCGAGCTCGAGCAAGGTTTTCGTACCAAGTCTTGTGTTGATTTTGTGTGATGGTTGTTCGTGCGAAGTCCTCGCTTTTGTAATTGATTGTGTTAGATTCTTGCCGAATTGATTCTATGTTGAACTTGTATCGTACTCGTCTAAATTTCTTGACTGTGACTTAACCAAAACTTGTTCCGCAGAGCTCATTTTTATATGGCATGTTTGAGTAACGCCGAAATCGCAGAAATATTAGAAGAGATGACTTGCGAACTTCCTTACGACCCTTGTCGTTTGAATCAACGATATGTCCATTTGAATCGAGTTGTGCCGAAAATGTGTTGTCGTCGTGCCAAACCCTTATGACGCCAAACTCGATTCAAATGGACGTATCGTTGATTCCAACGGCGTTGAATTCATTAGATATTCGCCCAGACGTGTTAAATATGAAATTGATCTTGAAGAATAGGACCACGCACAAGAGGTATGGAGGCAAGAGGATGAATTTTTAGGAATATCTAATCCTTTGACACGTAAACCTTTCTCAACAAAGTTGAAACCTGCTAAGTCTGGAACGAAAAAGACTAAACACGTTATTCCCAATGAACCGGTTTCTTCGGTGTGTGAGGATGAGTCTTTGATTTTGCTAAAGCAAGAACATCGTGTCCCGGAGGAAATAGAAATAATAGTTCCTGAGCCTTTAGATAGAGCCGATAAACCACCCCCGAAATATTTTACTATGTATGAGAGTTATCTCGATAAGTGCTTCCTTTGGTTTCCGATTCCAGAAGCCATCCTTGGATTTTTGTGGAATTATAACATAGCTCTGGCGCAAATAACACCGCGAGGTCTTCGTCACTTAGTCGGAATTATAGTTCACGGTTTCGAATGCGGCGTAGAGATTAAGGAATCTCATTTAATGAACCTAGTAAGAATTTGGAAAGGAAGTGATGAACACAAACTAATCTATGCCATCTCTAGTAAACCTGACCTTTCGATCATTGGTGACTTTCCAAGTAAAGATCGAGATTGGACATACCCTTTCTTTTATGTGAAAGTTTCGGAAGCCTCTGTTGGTTCCGGATGGATGCGAAAAATTGTTAAGAAGTGAAGAGAACGGGGTAGCCGTTCTACGCTCTTTGTTTAGATTCACTAGCTTGATTTGTTTTGTATATTGTGTACTGTTTATGACTTTTGCTCATTCTACTAACCTTTGTTTCGTGTTTTATGTTGTTGTAGTTCCTTATCCGTTTTCACCGTGCCTGGATGATATTGAAACACTTGGTTGTGTTCTTGCTTCGGAAAGGTTTTCTTGGAAAAGAGATTTCTCTTTTCAGCGAGTTGAAACAACATGCGTTCGTTTTTTCGGATTCTTTTCGCAAGAAAGCATGGAAGGAAAGCTCACCATTCGTCAAATGATGGAAGCTTTGGCCCGTAAAGGGACGCAGAATTCGGAACATTATTGTTGAAGATTCAAAATGCAAGGGAAACAATCAAGTTGTTAATGATGATGCTATGGAGATTGACGAAACTGTCGTTGACAATCAACTTGTCGTAACGTTGGAAATCGAGACTGAGAACGGAAACCGTATTGTTACTCCTCCCGATCAAGCCGACGAGTTAGCGGAACCAGAACCTGAATCGCAATTAACTATTAAGAAAGACCGTTCGAAAAGGTCAAAGAGATCGGAGGATGTTCCGAGAGAAATCGTGTTAGGAACTCCGTGTTTGAAACTTGCCAATAAAGATGATAAGAAAGCACGCAAGGCAAAAACAAAGATATCTCGTAATTTTGGGAAGTTTCCAGTTCAGTACGGTGGCGAGAGCACCTCTCCTAGAAACTTTAACCAAGGATAAGGATTATGAGAAGATGTCTCACCAAGGTGCTATGGTATTTTTTTTCCTTTTCCTTAGCTTCTTTACATTATTGTACAATGTATTCGAGCTAAATTGTCATTGTTGTCTTTCAGTTTTTTGCTTCCGTAAACAAGTTGCGTTGAAGCACGAAACGCATTCGAAAGAACAAGGTATACGCTTAGCCAATTATGTGAAAGAAGTGAAAGAGATTCAAACGAAGCTAGACGATGAGTCGAAAAAGAGGAGAGCTCTTGAAGCCGAGAAAGCGTCACGCGAAAAGCGCGTATCGAGTCTATTGGTTGTATTCGTTACTTGATCAACGAGCATTATCAACAAGATGTGGAGATAGATATGGTTAAACGTCAAATGGCTACTGAAAAAACCGCGTTCGAAACTAAGTCCAAAGGTACTGTGAAAGAAAAGATGCGCTTAATGGCAGAAAAGTTTCGTGTTAAGATGAATCGTGCCAAAGAAAAGCTTAAATTTCTTGGCAGAGATTCAAAAGACAAGTTGTACTATCACGGACAATGCAAAGCCAATCTTGAGCTTATTGATCTTCTGCGAGGTGAAAATCCTCCCGACATAAAAGCCGAGAGAGACAAGATTGTCGAGTGGGAAAAAGGCTTTGTTGGCGGAGACGTAGAATTTGATGATTGTATTCGCGAACTCGGAGATGACTTGGTTGTGTCTCCTGTTTCAGCTGATTTGCCGGAGCGTACTCCGGATCATGACTCGTCCGAATTATTAAGAGCGAATAACGAGGCTAATGTTCCCTCTGGGTCAAATTGGTTTTGTTCTGGTCTTCCATTGTTTCCTTCAGGATATGAACCCAAAGTCGACATGGATACGATGGTGATGAGTTATACTGCAGAAGAGAAAGATGGTCATGATGACAAAGACAACTAGGATCCCTTGTACATCGGTACTCAGTTCAGCTTGTATCGCATTTATTTCAAACATCGCTTGTTTTATTGCCTGGATGGCTTTGTTGTTGGACTTACGTTGATGTCTTTTTGCTTTTAGATGCTTTCGTACTTGCGTGTTTGTGCCTGGACGACTTTATCCACCATTCAAAGACTCAGTCATTTTGCTTGCTCATTGCGTTGATGCAAGATGACTTAATGGATTTCGGATTTAGATTTGCCTATCTTGTTAATCGTTTTATGCTAGAGAGTCGTGTCATGCGAAGTTGTCTAACTTTGGAAGAAGATTTCGTTACATGGTTTGGTTTACACAAGTGTTACTTCTTTAACGTAAGTGTTCCAAAAGTAACATATTCGGATCAAGTGATTTACGTGTAGAGTTTTCGAAAGACGATGCTTGGTTTATGGACGAATTACTATTAATAAGTCTGTTCTAATAGTGAATCTTGTAATAGCGATTAAGACCAGTTGTATGTTTTCTGGGTTTTCTGATGATCATTTTTGGTTACGCAAACGTTAATATTTTAACGAATACGCTCCAGTTATGAACACATAATATTGCGTTTGACCAGTGATTCGTTTGTAGAGTTTCTGAATGATGACAGTTGGTTTACGGACGAGTTACTATTAACGAGTCCGCTCAAATAGTAAATCATATTGTAGTGTTTAGACCAGTGGTACATTTTCTGGTTTTTATGATGATCATTCTTGGTTTACGGACAAGTTCTCATTAATGAGTCTGTTCCATTGATAATCACGTTATCGCGTTACGACCAACGATTCGGTTTGTTGGGTTTTGAACGAACATTTGGGTTTACGGACATGTTCCCATGAACATATCCTCTCCTATAATGAACGTTTTTAGCGATGAACCAACGTTTGTTGGGTTTAGAATAAACATTTTGGTTTATGGACGTGCTTTCATTAACGCATCCGCTCTTGTAATGATCATTTAATTTATATAGCGCGCTTTATCCTGTAGACGGATGTGATAGTGTGATAGTCGGATCTGAAATATTTGTAAGCGTTTGTCGCTGTGGCCAGCAGAGACGAGGATGTAAGAAGTATGCGTATGCATAAACTTGTAATCCATGAAGGATGTGATTGAAATGCCTGCTTTATTAAGGGGTTTAAATAATCCGTAAAGGATGTTTGAGATATGTATGTTTCGTTAAGACGCAATCCGCGAAGGAAGTTATTGGATTTTGAAGAAATCGTAACTTTTAGATGAAAGTGTGAAGATAAATGTGAAAAACGCATATGAAAAACGTACACGAAGATGAATACGAAAACGATTGAGAAGCCGATCGCGAAAAATGAATGTATATGAAAAGATAGGATATATATGAGTACATATACCTCACTCTCCTCCCTTTTAAAAGGGGGGCAGCTGAACCCGTCCGAAGACGAGCTGCCTACGTACCCTTTGCAGGGATCAAGCCGCCTCGTAGTTCAAAATTGAGTACCTTAGTGATAGTCGGGAGAAGTCTTAGTTGTCTCCTTGTTTATCTTCGGTTTCTACCATTCAACTTTAGAGACTTGATTGGTAACCGTGTTGCGCAGCTTATGCTCATCCATAAAACACATTCGGGACTCTTTCTGACTTCCTCGAATAGTTTTCGTTCCGCCAGGACTTGGGAATTTAACGCATATGTGGTAAGGAGATGCAACTGCTCACATCGCGTTTATCCATGAAGTCCCCATGATGACGTTGTAAACTGCCGGGTTATCAGATACGGAGAACTCGACTACCTTTGTAACGCCTTCTGCCAAGACGGGTAGCCTGATTATTCCCAATGTCATTGTCGTCTAGCCAGAGAAACCCGTCAGTGGTTTCAGAGACGTTTTGATTTCAAACAATGCGACTTCCATTCGCTCGAGCGTGTCTTTGAAAATGATGTCTACTGTGCTCCATGTATCAATGAGCACCCTGGATACAAGGAAATTGGCGATGACAAGTTTAATTACCAGTGGGTCATCATGTGGTCTGTCCATTCCGTTTGTTTCTTCTTCTTTGAAGAAAATCACATCGTTTGGGAACTTGGACGGCCTAGAAAGATTAGCTTCTACGTCTGCACGTCGCTGGAAAGCTTTAATCGAAGACACCGTATCTGCACAGTAGCGTGATCCTCCCATGATCATTAAGATTTATGGTATTTGTGCAGCTGGTCGCCTTTTTTCATTGTCGGTCCGTCTTGGCGGTGGTGGCGGTAGGAGTTGCGTTTGCTCTGGTTGATTAGAGTCTGCATCAGCAAAGTCCTCAACGTGAATGTTGTTGCCGAGTTTACCTTCTGCAAGTTTCTTCACAAGGCAAAAACCTAGAACGCGGTATTTAGCAGTGGAATGGCCGTGTATCTTATGGAATTCGCAATACGCTGGTTCGTCGTACGTGCTTTCGCTTCGCGTCCAGGTGTTGTTCCACGAACCTTGTCCGCGGTCTCGACCTCGGCCAGCATAGTCGCGGCCTCGTCTGTAACCCGGGAATCTACTTGATAATTGTGAGCTCCTTTGAATCCTCCTTCGTGCTCTACAAATCCCGATCTCGGGTTATGTTTCTTCGCGTTCGGTTGATTTGGCACGGGAGGTGGGTTGGTAGTCTTAGGCTTTCCCGTTTTCTGAAAAACTTTCTTCTGCTCCTCGTACCGCGTGTGGACTGTTCCTCGATGAAGCGCGTCCTGGATTGTAGCCGGGGGACGCAGGGCCATTTCTTCCTGATAGGCGGAGCCGAATCTAAGTGCTTTTTCCAATGCTTGTAACGCGGCTGTGTTGCTTATTCCTTCCTTCTTGGATAGCACTCCTTTAAAATGGTCCAGGAAGACGCGTAGTGATTCACTCTCCCCTTGAACCATCGTCCAAAGATCGGCATCACACATTCGCTTCTCGATGTAGATCCCGTAGTGTTTTAGAAAAGCCGTTGTTAACTGGTTGAAGTTGTCAATCGAGCTTGGCAGGAGTCTTAAGAACTACTGCAAGGCTGGCCCCCTGAGATTTTCATAGAACAACAAACATTGACTAGCGTCTCTTTCTCCTTCTCAGAAGCTTGCTCTTCCCATCGCCACGGAGAACACTGTTAGATGTTCGGTAGAATCAGTCCTTCCATCGTAAGTGGGAATCTTCATCTTTCCCAAGTTTGGTTATCACTACTCTAGTTATCTGTGAAGTAAATGGAACGTTCTGGGTTTCCTCCAAGACTATGTCCAACTCGGGAGCGTGGCTGGTTGCTTTGTGGATTTGGGAACGGAAATCTCTCATCTCCGCTGCTGTTCGTGCCATGTCGGCCCTTATCGCAACCATCTTGTCCCTTTGATTTTGGATTAATGCTCTGCGCTCCTCCTCCGATTCAGAGTGCTCTGACCAGAGGGGGTCGTCTTCCTTGTCTCGAGATGCTTGACCTTGCTCAGTAATGGTGTTGAATCATGCAGCTCGGGCAGGCCTTGTGCGAATGGATATGTGCTCCCGAGTAGGTTTGGCTCTAGGATCCTCTAGGTCGATCACCGCCGTCGTAGTTGTTTCAGGTCGTGCAGTTGCAGTAGGCAAGGCTGTTGTTTGCTCTACATGTGACCCTGCAGAAAGAGGACTTCGAGTCCTTGGTGCGTTGAGCGTGGTCGTAAAATCTAAAGTCGTGGGATTGATTCATCCGGCGGGTCGCCGGAAAATTAGATCTCTCCTTCTATGACCGCGGTCTATTGTTGCGAGGGCTTGCAGTTCTTCGTTGATCCCCTCTTGCTCAGTCGTTCTTTTGAGCAGCATTTTGAGCATCGATTTCACGTCGGTCACGAATTCAGAGGTTACCGCTTTAAGTGTCATTGTTGGAGTGTCGGGAACAATCGGGTTGCTAGTGTTCTCGGTTTTACCAGTTTCGTCTCCAGACCCATCGTCTCATGTCTGACAAAATGCTAGCTAGCACTCCATGCAACCTTACAATCTTCATCACATACTTCTTAGCCAAAACCGCTGCTCTATCTCTTAATGGCCAGAAAATATGTTGACTTATTGAGACGATCCAAATCACCCAAATCATATCCGAGGTCCTAGACACTGGCAATTCCACCACGAAATCCAACGTGATCATATCCCACTTCCACTCCAGAATGGATAAACTCTACACCAATCCATTAAGAACATGATGCTCAGATTTCACTAAATGGCACGTATCGCAGGCTGCAATCCAGTTAGCGACATCCCGACCCAGTGATAATACCATTTTAGATCACGGTACATCTTAGTCGCTCCCAGATGAATAGAGAACTTACTTGCACCTCCCTTTAGAGTCTTCTGCCTCAAAACCTCAACCTTAGGCACACAAACTCGTCCATGCACTAGAATAGTCCCATTCGAATAGACCAGATACTCAGAACCCTCCATCTTAGATGCATCAATCACATCCTGATCACTTCACTGTGCTACTCGGATCGTGCTCAAATGATCTGCCTGATCAGGTGCCTCCAACCTCAAAGGCTCTAACAATGTAGCACATAACCTCAAAGTGCTAATCTCAGCCACCAAGGCCTCAACATCCTGCTCCTGAGCCGAAGCAACTCGCCTCCAACTCAAAGGATCTGCAACCAGGTTAGCTTTACCAGGATGGTAAACTATGTCCATATCATAATCTGCCAACAACTCCAACCACCGCCTCTACCTAACATTTAATAATTGTTGAGTAAATATATGCTGCATATTTTTGTGATTCGTGAACACTTGAACCTTTCAACCATAAAAATAAGACCTCCAAATCTTTAAGGCGAAAACCAATGCACCCGACTCCAGATCATGAACAGGTTAATTGCCCTCGTGATTCCTCAACTGCCTCGAAGCATAACCAATATCCCTTCATTGATGTATCAACACACAACCCATACGAACTCTAGAAGCATCGGTATACACCACAAAAGGCTCGCCCGACTCAGGCAATGCCAACACTAGTGTACTTGTAAAGATCGCCTTCAGGTTTGCGAAGCTCTCCTCATACTCCGAAGACCAGACAAAAGAAACATCCTTCCCTATCAACTTCGTCATGGACTGAGCAATACTCGCAAATTCCTTGACGAAACTCCTGTACTAACCTGCCAACCCAAGAAAACTCCTGAGGCATTACTCGGCCTAAGCCACTCCTTGATAGCCTCTATCTTTGTTGAATCTACAGACACTCGATTTGCAGAAACAATAAGCCCACAAAAACCCATCTCATGTTGCAAGAAACTACACTTGCTCAGCTTAGCAAACAACTTTTGCTCTCAAAACCTCTCCAAAACCAACCTCAAATAAACCTCATGCTCCTCAAAACTCCTCGAATACACCAAAATATCATCAATAAGATGATCACAAACTCATCCAAATACACCTGAAATACTCTGTTCATCAATCTCATGAATGTTGCTGGTGCATTCAACAGACCGAATGACATCACCATAAACTTCAAATGCCCATATCTCGTCCTAAAAGCCATCTTCCTAACATATGCCTCATCAATCAGAATCTGATGATATCTCGATGCCAAGTCTATCTTGGAGAACCAAGTAGCACGTCTCAGCTGATCCAACAACTTATTAATCTACGGAAAAGGGTACTTGTTCTTCACAGTGACTCGATTAAGTCCCCGGTAATCGATATATAATCAGAAACTCCCATCATTCTTCTTCACGAACAACACCATTGCTCCCCACGGTGAACTGCTCAGCTGGATAAAACCCTTACCTATCAAATGCTTTACCTGCTTCTTCAGCTATGCAAACTCTGTTGGAGCCATCCTGTAAGGCGTCTAAGATATCAAAGCTGTCCCGGGCTCTAACTCAAACGTGAAATCAGATTGAGACGACGATAATCCCTGCAACGACTTAAAAACATTTGCAAAGTCCAGAATAACTCGAATATCCCTCACTACAATCTCTCCAACAGTCTTTGGCCTTGCAATCGTTGCAAATACGCATCATAACCCTTCACGATCATCTGCTCTACCTGAATTACCAAGATCACGAGACTCCCTGAATTCGGTCTCATACTCTGATAGACTAACCTCCTTCCCTCGTGCTCAAACACAACTCAACCTCGATGACAATCCAGATTAACTCTGGACTGATCCAACCAATCCATAGCCAAGATGACGTTGTACAACCTTATAGGGCTAATAACCAAGTCAGGCATCAACTCACCAACCACCAGAATATCAATGCCCCTTGCACAACCAAAAGTAGCTAGGAACTTCCTTTCAACCACCTTAACCCTTCCCAATTGCTCCCCAAGATCGCTCTGAATACCGCTGCTTTCGGCACACTCCAGAGTAATGAAGCAATTCGATGCTCCAGAATCAAATAACACGTGAGACTTAAATCCACCTTCTAATAAGGTCCCTGCAGAAATCCTGTGTGATGAGAACCCTAACATTTTATCATAGGAAAATAACAGAAATAAACAACAAAATTCAAAAACATCAGAATTCAACGAGTCTGAGTCTGAGATTTGCATGTGATCGGTCTGGAACTAGGCCCACCAGACTCCACTAACGTGTACACATGCAGTGCTGCTCCAATATGTGCTATTGGCTGCACTACCGCTATTTGCGCCACCACCATCTGCTGAAGCTGGGACATTACGGCTTCATATGCCAAGTCTTTTTGCAGTGAAAGCATACCCGCATATTCTGCGACTCGTCCTCCAAGGACAACTCGCCACTCGATGCTCTATGCTCTCGCATCCAAAGAACCGAGAACCACTCTGACTCGACTTGGAAGTGCCACTTCTTCTTCTATCTTTGTGCAGACATGCCGCCTTTGTTAGGAACCACCTGATGTTGCCGCCTCATCGGCTGAGGGAAAATCTACTACTGTTGCATGATCCCTCAGGTCCTCCTTAATAACAGCAGTTGTCTCGACCAATTCTGACCTCGAGGAGTACTTATTCACTCTACATCTTGTCCTCAGATCATGTCGAAGTCCTCTCAAGAGCCTCTTCACCTGCGTCTGCTCATCCTCCATGCGTCTACCAGCATAAATCATGAGTCTACTGAACTTCGCATCAAACTCACAAATAGACCGGTCACCCTAAACCAGGTCCACCAACGGCATCTTAAACCGGTCCACAATCTCTTAAGGAAAATACTTGGCATTGAACTCAACTAAAAATGTTCCCTAAGTCTACACTATTTATAGACCACCGAATACCCTAGGATAATATTCACTTTCCTAATTTTTCTCCACCTCCTTACTACACGGGCCAAGCCCGTATGATTCCTTCCTTCCCAAGTAAGAACTTGTCCACACCCTCTTTCTCCTTAAAAGGGCCGTAGAAAAGCCCATTTCACCATTTTCTCATTTGGGCCATTTTCTACCCAAAAAGGTTTTCTTGGTTATTTCTCTAAGTATCCTAAGTCGATTGCTATCCCGGTATTGGGATGTTACATTGAGCCTCATATTTATAAGGCAATTGGGCAGTTCAAAGAGGGTTAGTGAATGATTAATCATTTATCTAATCTCATTTTGACCTTTACAAACTCGATAATTGTCTTTAGTTTTGTCTTTTATCCAGGAAAATCAAAATACTTATGATCTCTTTGATGAGTTAGATACTTCTAAACTCAATGCTCATCTTGAGGAAAGTATGCCTAGTCTTACAACCAAAGTTTTCCGTAAAGGTATGTTATCAATCTTTTGTACCTTTTTACAAAATTTTAATCTGTTTGATCAATTATACTTATTTTGACGTATTGATGGAAATCTAGTGATTCAAGATGATAACATATGTTTATCAGTTGCCACATCCAATGGATATAGATTTTCTTTTCCATTCTCTGGAATTATTTCTTTTACTTCAACCATTTTCCATTGGATGTTATGACAATTAAGTAAAGAAACCTGAGATGGTAATGTTCCTGCAAAAGTGGTGGTTTATCAGCAAGCAAACAAGGAGGTAATAACGACTAATCCATATGTTCTTTTTATTGATACTTATGAGAATTTGTAGGGGTCAGATTTCACTCCTATGAGATCGATGCAACGACAAGAACTATTCTGCCAAGTCCAGAAGAAATCCTAAACAGGCTTACAAGGGTCCAATTTGTAATTAGGCCCATAAAAGAGTTAGATCCATATTTAAAATAGGTTTAATGATATTATGGGCCTAAAGCCTATTTATTGATTAATGGGCCAAGCCCAAATCTAGCACTTTGACCTAGAATTATTTAGCACTTTGACCTCCTGGACAACCCTTACAAATTCAATTGTGCGAGTTATAACTCCTACAATTTGGCGCCGACTAAGGGGAGACGTGAGACGTTCTTACTCAAAAGAATCACCGTGCAAGCAACACCAGCACAACATGGATCGCAACAGCGGTGACAAGCATCGCAATGTCGACAGCACCTGCGGTGACCAGCAACGCAACGTGGATCGCAACAGCGGCAACCAACATCGCAATGTCGACAGCACCTGCGGTAACTAGCAACGCAATGTGGATCGCACTAGCGGCGACCAAGAGCACAACATCGACAGCAGCAATGGTGACCATGAGCGCAACTCCGCAGACAGCGGCGATCAGCAATTTAACGTCATCAGCACCATCAGTGATGAGCAGCGCAGTGTGGATCGCACCAGCAAAAACCAACAGACAAACGTCACAGCGACTACCGCGACTACTGTGCAGAAACCTAGGGTCAAGCGCACTACAAAGAACGCATATTCTGGGAACATAGTGAGTAGAGTTGAATGAAGCAGCGCTAACACAAAGCAGGAACACTATTCTCTCAAACACATCGTCGCTCTTCTCATAAGCGGATTGTCACTTCCTCTCGCAAACGGATCATCGCTCCTCTCGCAAATGGATCGTTGCTCTTCTTCGAAGCAAAACTTCTCCTCTCTCATACGCATCATTGCTTCTCTCACAAATGAATCGCTGCTCTTCTCCCAAGTAAAAAATAACGCTCCTGTCTCAAGCAGCTCTTCGCTCCTCTCGTAAATGGATCTTCACTCCTGGCTCAAGCACATCTTCGCTCCTCTCGCAAACGGATTATTGCTACTCTCGCAAACAGACCTTCATTACTCTCGCTAACTCGCTTACCGACTCTCCTAGCAACCTAGCTCGTCTGCTGTCTAATTTATCTACTTAATAATTGCTGAAGCTGCTTAGCTCGTCTACTACATTGCTGACTTACCTAAATCTTCGTTTACCTGCTCTCCTACCTACATGGCTCACTGGTTGACCAGCTCATCACTTACAAGCTCGTCACTTCCTGGCTCGTCAAATGTCGAGCTTATTTGCTTACCAACACTCCTAGCTACCTAGATGCCTCGCATACTAGTTCTCCTAGCCTCCTGGCTCGCAAGCTCGCTTACAGGCTCTCCTAATTCACCACTTAACACATGCACTTAACGTCCGACCTGAACAGACATATCACTTACATCCTTAACGGATTATTCGAAGTCCTACCTAAACGGACATATCACTTATATCCTTAACGGATTATTTGAAGTCCTACCTAAACGGACATATCACTTACATCCTTAACGGATTATTTGAAGTCCTACCTAAATGGACATATCACTAACATCCTTAAGGGATTATTCGAAGTCTTACCTAAATGGACATATCATTTACATCCTTAACGGATTATTCAAAGTCCTACCTAAACGGACATATCACTTACATCTTTAACGGATCGTTCAAAGTACTTACTTAAACTACGAGGCGGCTTGATCCCTGCAAAGAGTACGTAGGCAGCTCATCTTTGGATGGGATCAGCTGCCCCCCCCCCCCTCCTTAAAAATAGGGGGTAGTGGGGTACGTATACTTGTATACTCCACCTCTCTTTCATGAATTTTTCGCAAAAATCAAACCAAGCAAACTTCTTTGAAACAGTTTCGCTTGTAAAATCTAAGTCTTAACAAAAGCAGACTTCATTCAAAACAATTCGCATTTACATCCACCGTGAATAAATCTAAGTCTTAACAAAAACAGACATTCAACCTCGCTGCTGGCCACAACGACGGTTTATTTCACAAGCTTCAGATCTGACTATTACATCCTTTGCAGGATTAAACAACACGCTATACAAATGTATAATGTTCATTACAGGAGCGTGTGCATTAGAGGAAAACATATGCGTAAACCCAAATGTTCATTTCGAAACCCAACAGATAAAACGTTGGTTGCATCGCTAAAAGTGATCATTACAAGAGCGGACGTGTTCTCGGGAACATGTCTGTAAACCCAAATGTCCACTCTAAACCCAACTCACTAAATTGTTGGTCGTAACGCGATAACATGTTCATTACAGGAGCGGATGCGTTAGAGGAAAACGCATATGTAAACACAAATGTCATGTCAAAACCCAACTAACATAACGTTGGTAAATTCTCTAGACAATATTCACTGCTGGAGAAGACATGTTGAAAGTAATGTAGCTGTAAACTGCAGTGTTTATTAAAAAATCCAACTATCTGAAACGTTGGTCTTAACACAAAAACATACTCGCTGCTGGAGCAGAATTGTTGATGACAATGCTTCTGTAAACTTAACAAAGATTCAAGACAAAGCAAAACAAAGCATGAAAAGGGTAAACACCACCCAAGCTGAATAAAACCAAAAACAAAGAAAACACTAAGGTATTTTATCTTCAAGCACCATCAATCGCTTCCACAACTTCTTCAGCTGGAACCTCACTCTCAGAATCTGACAAATCTGACAAATCCTCATCACTGGATGAACTAGAAGAACTCGAACCTAAATCAACCTTTTCACAAGCAGGAGCCAGTACAACTGGAGCCGGTACAACAGGAGCCACTCCACCAGGTCTTAGAATCCTAAGCATCTCCTCAAGTTCGTGCTTATGCTTACTGAAACTCTCATCTGCATGCGATAAGCCTTCTAAGTTCACCAAGCTCATCATTAAGATCAGACGCCTTGCCACTCCGAACCAACTCTAAAAACTCAATGTTGCTCTGAACTTGGGTAACAAATCAGTCCACGGTTGGTCATTGATCACCTTAAGCTTCTCTCTCGCTCACCCCATCCTCGATTCGTACTCAGCTATTAGCTCTCGCTTCGCCTGATCAACAGCTTGCTGAACGGCCGCATCTTGAAGCTTGGTCACACCACCTAAACGAGCAGTGAGATCAGAGACTTCTTGTTGCAAGTGTTTTCTCTCCGATTCTGACTGTATAAATGTGCCATCTATCTCACGGCGATTATCCTCAGTCTCCTTCACAACAGCTTCCAGGGTAGTGCCTCTCTCCTCCGCCTGACGCACCCGCTTCTTATGATCGTCGCACAATTTTTGAACACTACTAAGCTGACGACCTTGCAAAAGAGCAGTTGTCTCGTAGTCCTTGGTGAGTTCATTAATTGAAGCAAAGAGCTGCCAAAAAAGTAATAAGTCAACATATTCGAAGCGAAATGAGGAATATCGCAGAGTTCAAAAGAAATTCATATCGTCATGCTATAGAGGGCCACTCTCGCGTAAATATCTTTGTTTGACATATCTTCTCGAGGAGGAAACTCAGTCCCTAGGAAGACAATTTTTGACATCTCAGTCGCCGCCATACTACTGTTGCTGAATAACTCCCTTTGATCAATGTTTTTCCCACTATCTTCTCGAGGACGCTTGCGACTACCATCTGCAGCGTCGTCCCTCCTCCTACCATCATCGCGACGCCTCTACGGTGACTCATGACGAAGATTAGTGTAGACTGCAATATTTCGCTCAAGCTCAGGACGACGCGACTTAGGCGCAGGGGTAGTAGTAGCACCAACTCTAGCGACTGACGATGATGTTCTTGCTCGTTGCGGCTCCTTCCCACTAGCCTTAGCAGCTCTAGCCTTAGCAGCTCTCTTCTCGCGCGCAGACGTTTTGCTCCCGTTACTCGACATTTTCGACGACTGCAATGTTATCGGAGTAAAGATTGATTAATCCCTCATGAAGTTACTCAACGCCTCTTGGAACTGCAAAATAGTAAACAAGGTCAAAGCATTCAAAATTTGACTAACTTATGGATAAAACAGACGAATCATTGCCAAAATAAAAACAAGCATCCAGAAGAAAAGCGCCGCAATTAAGTCAGCCAACATCTCTCCAGAATCATCTAAGTTTGGGACTATATTCAAGCCGCTTCTATCTATTTGACGATAAAACCGCGAATCTCTGGAAAACATTTTCTTCAATCTACACCATTAGTGTGATAAGACCCATCGTCCGAATCAAAACCAAAAATAAATGCGTTGACTTTTGTTGACTAGCTAACTTGTTGATTTTTGTTGACCAGTTGACTGGTTGACTTTTGTTGACTGTTTACTTCTGTTGACCAAACCATAATGTTGACTTCTGTTGACCAAACCGAATGTGAATTCTGTTGACCTAACCGTACCAGAATATTGACTTGGGTTGACCAGTTTCGTTCTGTTGACCGTCGTTGACCGGGTAATCAAACTGGGATGTTGCTCCACTGAGCAACCACCACCGGATCTGAAACTCTCCGTCGATTCTGTGAAGCTCCTCTGCCGTGAAGATCTGCGATGCTCTCCTCTCCACTGAGCAACCACGAGCAGATCCGTGAAGATCTAGGAAGCTCTCCTCTCCGCCGTAAAGATCTGCGAAGCTCTCATCTCCACGAGCCGAATCTGTCGGAGCTCCACCTGATGACGTCGAAACTGCGGCTCCATCTAATGTCAAAGCTCCACGATGACAAAGGGCGACGATCTGAAGCTCCGTCGTCTAGTTCTTGAAGCAGCGGCAGAGGACGATAACCGGCGACGATTCCTGAAGATCCACGGCGACGATGGTCACGATTCACGGCTGCCGCGGTGAAGACGAAGCTCCTCCTCCATCAGATTCGTGGCCGGACCAGAGGCCTCTCAGGCGAGGATCCCTTTGTAGAAGCCACAAACCACGACGACAGAGGAAACATGACGACGACAGCACCAGATCCACGGCCGCAGTGACGAGTTCCAGCGGCAACGGCAACGGCGAAGCTCCTCACGACCTGTTAAAGACGACGACAATGGGTGATGGTGACGGTAAACGTTTGAAGACCACAGCTGCGAGTTCCAACAACTATAAGAAGATTCCGGCGACGATTCCGGTGAAACTCCGGCGCCTATCGCAGTTCAGAGAGGTTGAAAAAGATGGTCACAAAAAGACAAAAAAAATTATACAAAACCTTAATTTCGCTAGAAGACAAACAAAAAAAAAAATTCGATTTTTACCTCTTCGCTGCAGAAAAAGTTACTTGGTAAAAAAATTACACTGCTTAGAAGGCCTATTTATACATGGGGGATTTCCTAAAATCCCTAGGGTTTTTGAGGAAAAATTCCAGAAAATCTCCTAACAGACCTCAAAATCCAATAAAGTCTGCTAAGCTTATTTTCAACAAAGGAAGCAAGTCTAGGTAAACACGACAACATCAGCTCGACATGAAATATCCGAAACTTCCCGAGTTCGATGACAAGACGCCAACGCATGGCTGCTTCAGAGTCCATCACATCAATCTCAAACTTCAACAACTTATTCCTTGGCATTATCTAACTCGATACTACCAAGCTGGGGGGCTAACTAACTAACTAACTGTAGAGGTCGGATTCCACCCCTATGAGATTCATGTAACGACAAAAAACAACTTAAGTATTCTACCTCGGCGACGAAGCAAGTCAAATCTCATCTGAATTTCAAGTTCGCCGACTTATCTATCTTGACAATGTCTCAAAACACATCATCACAGTCTCGCAAAAGAGCACATCTTCGTCATCTTAGGAGACGGTATGATTCCAGACCAAGATGAAGGTATCAGAAACCCGTTCGCCGAGCAGAACATTAACTGAAACATGGGAGCTCAGCGACATCTACAATAATCTCCATTGGTGAACTGAACATTAACTCAAACATGGGAGCTTGGCAAAACCATAATGTTGACTTATGTTGATCAAACCGAATGTGAATTATGTTGACCTAACCGAACCAGAATGTTGACTTGGGTTGACCGGTTTCGTTCTGTTGACCGTCATTGACCGGGTAATCAAACCAGGATGTTGCTCCACTGCGCTGCCGCGATCAACCACCACCGGATCTGAAGCTCTCCATCGATTCCGTGAAGCTCCTCCGCCTCTCAACCGAGCAACCACGAGCAGATCCGTGAAGATCTGGGAAGCTCTCCTCTCCGCTGTAAAGATCCGCGAAGCTCTCCTCTCCGTCGTGAAGATCCGCGAAGCTCTCATCTCCACGAGCTGAATCTGTCGGAGCTCCACCTGATGACGTCGAAGCTGCAGCTCCATCTAATGTCAAAGCTCCACGAGCCGCATCCTCCACGATGACAAAGGGCGACGATCTGAAGCTTCGTCGTCTGGTTCTAGAAGCAGCGGCAGAGGACGACAACCGGCGACGATTCCTGAAGATCCACGGCAACGATGGTCACGATTCACGGTTGCCGCGGTGAAGACGAAGCTCCTCCTCCATCTAATTTGTGGCCGGACCAGAGGCCTCTCAGGCGAGGATCTGTTTGTAGAAGCCACGAACCACGACGACAGCACCAGATCCGCGGCCGTAGTGACGAGTTCCAGCGACGACGGCAACGGCGAAGCTCCTCACGACCTGTTGAAGACGACGACGATGGGTGATGGTGACGGTAAACGTTTGAAGACCATGGCTGCGAGTTCCAGCAACTATAGATTCTGGCGACGATTCTGGTGAAGCTTCGGCGCCAATCGCAGTTCGGAGAGGTTGAAGAAGATGGTCACAAAAAGACAAAAAAAAATTATACAAAACCCTAATTTCGCTAGAAGACAAAAAAAAAATTATTTTGATTTTTACCTTTTCGCTGCAGAAAAAGTTACTTGGTAAAAAAAATACACTGCTTAGAAGGCGTATTTATACATGGGGGGTTTCCTAAAATCCCTAGGGTTTTTCAGGAAAAATTCCAGAAAATCTCCTAACGGACCTCAAAATCCAATAAAGAAAAGCCCGATAAACTTTTCAGTCTGCTAAGCTTATTTTCAACAAAGGAAGCAAGTCCAGGTAAACACGACAACATCAGCTCGACATGAAATATCTGAAACTTCCCGAGTTCGATGACAAGACGTCAACGCATGGCTGCTTCAGAGTCCATCACATCAATCTCAAACTTCAATAACTTATTCCTTGGCATCATCTAACTCGATACTATCAAGCTGGGGGGCTAACTAACTAACTAACTGTAGAGGTCGGATTCCACCCCTATGAAATTGATGTAACGACAAAACAACTTAAGTATTCTACCTCGGTGACGAAGCAAGTCAAATCTCATCTGAATTTCAAGTTCGCCGACTTATCTATCTTGACAATGTCTCAAAACACATCAGCACAGTCTCGCTAAAGAGCACATCTTCGTCATCTTAGGAGACGGTATGATTCCAGACCAAGATGAAGGTATCAGAAACCCGTCCGCCGAGCAGAACATTAACTGAAACATGGGAGCTCAGCGACATCTACAATAATCTCCATTGGTGAGCTGAACATTAACTCAAACATGGGAGCTCACCGACAATGACAAAATCTCTATTGTCCGAGCTGAACATTAACTGAAACATGGGAGCTCGGCAAAACAAAAACCTTTCAAAGAAAGTGAACTACAACGAGTCGAATCATATCCGCCGGGTTGAACATTCACAGAAACATGGGAACACGGCGGCAATAATTTTAACTCCAATGATAAGTGTGTGACTTGTGCTCTTTTTCCCTTGATTTGGTTTTTCCCATTGGGTTTTCTAGACAAGGTTTTTACCGAGGCTTGCTCACACACTTGCGCGCTTTCCTCATTGACGACAAGCTATTCCAAAACACGGATCTACAAGGAGTCTCTACCGAGCTAAGCGTTTACAAAAAACACGTCGAACTCGGAAACATTTGCAAGTCGGCTGAACAAAGCTTTACGATTTCATCTTGCCAAAACACATCTTGGAGGACAATGGCAACATATGCGACACATCTTCTTGAAGCATCGACCTCACTTGCGACTTCTTCTACCTTGACACTATCATACTAGATACTGCCAAGCTGGGGGGCTAACTGTAGGGGTCAGATTCCACTCCTATGGGATCGATGCAACGACAAAAACTATTCTGCCAAGTCCAGAAGAAATCCTAAACAGGCTTACAAGGGCCCAATTTGTAATTAGGCCCATAATAGAGTTAGATCCATATTTAAAATATGTTTAATGATATTATGGACCTAAAGCCTATTTATTGATTAATGGGCCAAACCCAAATCTAGCACTTAGACCTAGAATTATTTAGCTCTATATAGCTCATTGTATTCACCCAGAAAGGGGATCTGCAATTTTTCACAACATCAATAATAAAGCTCACTTAACAGCTATAGCGACAGTCTCTACATTTTTTTCTGCATTGTGATTCACTCAGAAGTCTTGCACCTCCTCGACAACCCTTACAAATTCAATTGTGCGAGTTATGACTCCTACACAATTTGCTCATCTTGATTTTTTGGATATATCCTTAGGTCGCAATCATTTGTAACCATCAACGTACAGTCTGAAAATCTCATGGAGCACAAGTCGAGAAGCTGGCTGTAAAATAGAAGAACTAAAGGTAAATATAAGCAACTCTAATAGTTTTGATAAAAGGAATCATAGTTTCTCAGTCTCAATATGTTTATATATCTATGCAGGAGCAAATAAAAGAACTGGATGGCGATCTTGACAGGGCTAAGAAACGAAGAACAACACCAATTGGATCTAATGGAAAAAGAAAGAGGAACTTAACACCTGAAGCGTAAGAATATTTAAAACCATTCTTTATAGCTAAAAAAAGTTATTTATATCGCATAAAACCCCCATTTAAAACAACTTACCTCTTTGGAAAACAGAATAGAGAATAAGATTATGAAAACGAATGTCAAGATCGAAAAGATGGAAAGAGATATGCAAACAAAGGAAGATATGAAAATCATCGCATTGGGCCCATCTAAGATCAATTACATGGATCCTAGGATCCCTGTTGCGTGGTGCAAACGACACGATGTTTGCATGGAGAAAGTACATAAAAAGCTTGAACAAAGTTAGAGTTGGCAACACTTGAAACTTTACTCTGGTCTCTTATATCTTTCTTGTTGAATATATTTAACAAGTCTCTTTTGGCTAAGTTTGCGTGGGCAATGGACGTTGATCCCGAGTAAGCGAAGTAAAGTATCTTCGTTGTGCCCAGTTTCATTTCACTTAACCATTCACCATACATTTAGAGAGAGAGAGAGAGAGAGAGAGAGAGAGAGAGAGAGAGAGTTAAGACATGTAAAAGTAGTTTTTTCACTCTTAATAGTAAACCAAAAACTGATCAATGTGATGTTTTATAGAACAAACAGTTACATTTTTTTACTCATTAAAATTATTCAGGTTTATAATCATAAAACTGCCGAACAAAAAAACATTGTTTTACATAAACATGCTTCACAGTTTGGCTATTTAGCTACTGAGCGATGGTTAATCATATCTCCCCATCTTACTATTCAAAAACTTGTGTCGATTTTAACGTTTGTATAATGGGATTTTATACAAACAATGTATTGTTTTGGGAATTAAAGCTTTCCGGTGGTAAGAATAAAAAACAAAGTCTGTGGCGGTAAAATGAAAAATTTGGTGCGACTGAAAACGACGTCGTCTAGTAAACAAAACGCTAAAGCGGTAGAAGTCTCTAATCAATGTAGAGTCTCCTCATGCCTTAGCCTCCTCGGCGTTGGAACAAGAGAGAATCCATCATTGCAGAAGAGAGATAGAGAAACGGAGGAGATTAGGTTTCGCTCGACAATTTCTTCAATCTCTGGAAGAGGGTAGCTTCTTCAATCCTATGTTTGGCCTGCGAAATTTGATTGGATTCAGCTCGATTTTCATAATTTCCCAGTTACAGCACGAATTAGGGTTTGAATTGGGGGTATTTGTATTCCCACTGCACCGGGTTCTTCAATTTGTGTTTCATATCTAATTTGTATGAGTTCATCTAATCACGATGTAGTCTCTTTTCAATCGTATAGACATGCGCGTTAACTAGTTTGCAATGTGTGAATTGTATATATGTCAAAATGTTGTTTCCTGGGTACTTTATTCTCTGTATTGAAAATTTGAAATCATTATGCAGCTTGTATCTGACATTTCTTTGTGGTTTGCCTCTTGGACAGAGAAGTTGGTGTGAGTCATTGCCATTGGGTATGGCCGCCACCGAAACTGTTTCAAAACCTGTGGTGGAGAATGGGCATGAAGACGATGACGATGATAACAAGCCTTTAGTATGGAAGAGGAGAAGTGCCATTGCTTCTAATTCGACTCAATCAAAATCCAGTCCTCAGAAAAGCAAGGCAGTTCCTTCCACTAAGGTGTCATCACCTATGAGATCCCCTGTGACTAGCCCAAATGGAACCACTCCTTTGAATACAACTTGTACAACGAAACCTTCAGCTTCTTCTAAAGCTTCTCCATTGCGGAATGATACGCCCTCTGCTGTTCAGTCACATAAAGAATGTAAAAGTGAGCGTGAGGATTCTGAGGATAATAAACCTTTAAGTTTAAGAATATCTGGGAATTCAAATAAAGAGCCAACCTCCTTGCGGAAGGTTTCTTCACCACAGCCCCAAAAAATCAACAATGGCGTTGATAGGGCTCATAGAGTCATAAAAGATGAGTCAGGTGATGAAACAACAATCTCGTCTATGATGAAAAAGAAGATTGGTAGTGGGATGTCATGTACCAAACAGGTCTCCAATGATGGAAATAAACCTTTGGCCAAAAAGTTGCATCACAATGGTTCCGCAGTTAAGAATGAAGTGCCCAATTGTAAGGCATCAGGTAAGAGACCTCTGGAGATGAATATTTCTGCAGATGAATCTTCCTTGAAGAAGCTCAAGGTCTCAGCTTCCCCTAATTCAGTGAAGTTGAAGCAAGATTCTAGTAAAACAGAGAGTTCAGATGTCAAAGGAAGGGTTATGGTTTCACCTAAATCAGTGAAAGCTAAACAATTATCTACCAGAGAAGATGGTACTGATGATGATGATGATGATGTTCCAATATCCAAGAGGCTCAAATCAGATCCCTCCAACAGTAAAGTATCATCTGCAAAGGCTAAAGCGGTTAAACTAAATTCTTGTTCATCAGCTGCAAAGCCAAAAGTAACAAAAGTAGCTTCACCTCCGTCCAGGACAATGAACAAAAACTCCAACAAAGTAATGAAGGATTCAAAATATTCTTCTTCAAAATCTTCACCTTCCTCTGGTGATGGGCAAAAGAAATGGACTACCTTGGTGCACAACGGTGTAATTTTTCCACCTTTATACAAGCCTCATGGCATTAAGATTTTGTACAAGGGGAAGCCAGTTGACTTAACAACTGAACAAGAAGAGGTTGTCATCTCCATCAACACTCTCAATCTTACTGATATATGTTATATTCCTGTTTCTTAAGTGATTTGTTTTCGTCTATCTCAATATCTAGAATGCTTTTCTTAATTCATTTCAATGAGGCTGATGATATGTTTATGGTATGCAGGTGGCGACAATGTTTGCAGTGATGAAAGAGACAGAGTATTATAATAAACCTCAATTTAGGGAGAATTTTTGGAATGACTGGCGAGCACTTCTTGGGAGGAAACATGTGATACAGAAGTTGGATGATTGTGACTTTAGTCCCATATATCAATGGCATTTAGAAGAGAAAGAGAAGAAGAAGCAAATGAGCACAGAGGTAATTTAAATGAGAATGCTATCTTTTTTCTTTGGTCTTGCTTGGTTCTTTCATAAATAGCTTGATCTTTAGTATTGTGTTTGGGGTTGTTTTCTTTGAATCTTAGTTAATGTTATCTTATAGCTAATATCAATTATGTATCTTTTTCGAATTTGGTAGTGTAATGGCTGGCTACACTGGTGTCGCAGACCTGGTTTTCTTAAGTTTTTTTTTTCATATCATAATACTGTTGACATTGGTACAGGTGAAAAAAGCTTTAAAAGAGGAGAAACTGAAGCAAGAGGAGAAATATATGTGGGCTGTTGTTGATGGTGTCAGAGAGAAGGTAAGTTTCCCCATAGTGGTGTCGTTGTTCCCAAAAAAGAGTCACTTAGACTTCTGTTTATCTTCCAGGTTGGTAATTTCAGAGTTGAACCGCCTGGGCTTTTCAGAGGCCGTGGAGAACATCCCAAGGTTATTCTTGTCTCTTATAGACTTATGTTTGTAAACAGCATTCCTTGAAGCTGTGGGTTTGGGTGGCTTCAGTTAAAGCATGGTCTATTCTATTTTCTCCTTTAAAACTCATTTGCTGTCTGTTTTTGCAGATGGGAAAATTAAAGAGGCGTATCCGTCCATGTGAGATTACCATAAATATCGGGAAAGGTGCTCCTATTCCAGAATGTCCGATACCTGGTGAAAGGTCTTGTGTTTTCCATGATATTCCTCCAAAATAGAAAAGCATCACGTAATGATTTTACTAAACCATGAGAGATGTGACGTTGCAGTTGGAAAGAAGTGAAGCATGATAACACAGTCACCTGGCTAGCTTTCTGGAATGATCCTATCAATCCAAGAGAGTTCAAGTATGTATTCTTGGCAGCTAGCAGTGCTTTGAAAGGGCTGAGCGACAAGGAGAAGTATGAGAAGGCCAGGAATCTTACGGTAGTCAGCTTTCACTATGATGAAGCTTGTGCTTACTCTATCGTTGTTTCTCCTTCTTAGCAACAGAAATTGTTTTGACTGCAGCACCACATAGATGATATACGAGCAACTTACACCAAGAATTTTACCTCTAAAGATATTACAAAGAGGCAAATTGCTGTGGCCACATATCTCATTGATAAATTGGCGCTTAGGGCTGGAAACGAGAAGGTAAATTTTGACTAGTTTTTTGCAAGTGGGAAAAAAGGATATAAAGCATGAACTCTAGCTAATAACTGACGCAGTAGTAGAAAGTCTTATGAAGATTCCTCATATTTTCTTTCTTGATTGGTAGGATGATGATGAGGCTGACACTGTGGGTTGTTGTACATTAAAAGTTGGACATGTGGAGTGTATTCCTCCAAATAAAATAAAGGTATTAATTTGAGTCTTGTTTTATATAACAAGAATACAAACATGTGATTAATCCTAGGTGAAAAAACTTGTAATCTCACACATTTCCCTGTTTCTTTATATGTTACCAGTTTGACTTTCTTGGTAAAGATTCAATCCAATATGTGAACACAGTCGAGGTTGAGCCTCCTGTTTACAAGGCCATTGGGCAATTCCAGGCTGGTGAGAGATGAACTTGAGATTGTATTTCACAGGATATTTTTTCATGATTTAACCAAATAACTGCTCTTTTCAACCCCATCTAGGAAAATCCAAAACGGACGATCTCTTTGATGAGCTAGACACAACTAAATTGAATGCTCATCTTAAGGAGCTTGTACCTGGTCTCACAGCTAAAGTGTTCCGTACTTATAATGCTTCTATTACTCTGGATAAGATGGTATGTTCATAAGCTTTGATCTTTTGGGTATTTGGTGTACATTGAAAGCATGTTTTCCATGGATATAGGAAGAAGAGAGTATTCATATATGTTCATTATCTTCTTTTTACATGTTTCATAACTGTGTTCTGTTTTACATGTTTCACAACTGTGTTCTGTTTTGATGTGACAGTTGAGTCAAAAAACCAGAGATGGCGATATTAATCAGAAAGTATTAGTTTATCAGCAAGCAAACAAGGAGGTAAAAGAGATTGTTCATTCTCTCTTGGCGATTTCTAGTTATGTGCATAAGCCATGTGTCAGATTCATGAAATACAATACTATTTCAGGTTGCCATAATCTGTAACCATCAGCGTGCTGTTTCAAAGTCACACGGTCCACAACTCGAAAGGTTGGCTGGGAAACTAGAAGAACTGAGGGTAAAAGATCTCCTATAAACTTTTGATAACTTTTTGAAGTTGTTTGATTTTCTTCTCGAATCATTATACGCCTTCTGGTTGTTTTATTAAATTCCGCAGGAGGGTCTTAAAGAGCTAAAAACTAATCTCGACCGGGCTAAAAAGGGAAAGGCACCACTGGAAGGTTCCGATGGAAAGAAGATGAGAAACTTAGAACCAAACGCGTAAATTAACCTTCCCTCTTGCTTTTGGGAAGACTTGTCGAGATATCTATCTCGTTGTAGACATTTACGCCTTGTGAATAATTTTATTTGCAGGTGGGAGAAGAAGATTGCTCAACAGAAGGGTAAGATTGAGAAGATGGAACAAGACATGCTTACGAAAGAGGATTTAAAAACGGTGGCACTGGGCACGTCTAAGATCAATTACTTGGATCCTAGGATCACTGTCGCATGGTGCAAACGTCATGAAGTCCCAATCGAAAAGGTAAAAAACATTTTTTCCTCTTAGAAACATACTCTCAAAGATGGTTTCTCTTCTGAACTAAAGGAACAAAGCTTTTTCCCCTTACAAACTCAACAACCACATTTCTTCTTCTAGATATTCAACAAGTCTCTTCTGGCAAAATTTGCATGGGCGATGAATGTTGAACCAGACTTCAGATTCTCGTTACTGTCGGATGAATAGAGAAGCTTTCTTAGTTGGATGGAGCAAGTATGGTTTTGACGCCATTGGAGAGCTAATTATCTTCCTCCTTAGTCCTTTATTTAGATTTTTTACCTGAGTGGGGAAAAACAAAATTTCAAGCTGTTTCTTTAGTTAATGTAACTTTTTGGTGGTTTTTACCATGACTTGTTGAATGTTATACTTATGCTACTTTTTACATGATTACAGAAATAGAAAATTGAAAGAAAAGAAGAAAAAAAAAGTACATACTGTAGTTTTCGTTTTTGCATAATTACTCCACTCCCCAATCTGCTTGTCCAAAATTGTACTAGATTTTTTTGTTTATTTGTGTTTGAAGTAATTGGGAAAATAAATAAATAAAAAGTAATTAATTAATGTGTTTGATATTGACCTAACAATTGAAGATAAAGTTGGATTGGCCATATTTGCCCTCTCACAAAACGTACACGGATCCAAAATTCAGATCACCGGATTCGCACGAAGAAACATCATCGTCCTCCGCCCGAGCTTTTTTTTTTTACTGTTTTCGATCGGTTCATTCTCTGACAGATCAGGATCAAACATGGGTTTCCTTATAACAAGTCTAATCTTCGTCGTCGTTGGTATCATTGCTTCATTATGCGCTCGAATCTGTTGCAATAAAGGTCCCGCCACGAATCTGTATGTGCATTTGCTTCCCTTTTCTCTTCTTTTGATTTCTCAATCTTGTGTCATAATTGGCGATTTGAGGATTTGAATAGCTGGAATCAATAGTTTCTTACTCCTGTATTTGAGAATTTGAAAATGGGATATAATGATTCATTTGACTTTTGAAAAATCTCCAATTTCAATCCTTGCTGTGATAATAATATCTACAACAAGTAGGAGTAATGTCACAATTGCATTCTTGTTACTGTTATTGCTTTTAAGCCTTGTTACTTGATCCCTCTTACTTATTTGTTTTGCTGACTATGGATTTGCAAGCATGGATCGTATAAAAGATGTAATCTTTGTTTCTCTGATTCAGGCTACATCTTACCTTGGTCATTACTGCGACGGTCTGCTGTTGGATGATGTAAGTTTGCTCCACTCTTTCTGTTGCTTTTCTAACCACTGGCTTGCATTTTACATCCATTGTTCCTCCTTTGCTCAGTATGGGGACAATTATATGGGGAAAGACCCACCCGTTATTGTTTCATCACCTTATACCTTTAAGAGAGATGAATTCTATTCGCTTAACCCTTAACGTTCTGAATATCCAGTCTGGTTCTGTATTGGTCACATTTTCTTACTTTTTTGTCCCTTGATTATGGTAGGTGGGCAATTGTATATATTGCACAGATGAATCCTCTGATTGTCCCAATCCTAAGCGAAGTAGAGTAGAATCCTCTACTCGGACAAAGAACCGAATGTCTTCAGACTAGTAAAAGTTGTGCGCAAAGTGAGTAATATCGGGTGCTAGCTTCTCTCCGATCCTTTTGTATCTTCAATCTTTTAAGAGTTTTTCTTGTTTGTAATTCTTATACTGATGGTGACCAAATCAAAAAGCTATTGGCCTCTATACTATTGAAATTTTCTTGTATTTTACTTCTCATTCTATTCCCAAAACAGCTGAAATACTCAAAAGACTCACAGGCTGTATTACCAATTACCGATCTTTATTCCTTCCTGATCATATAAACGTAAATTTTGGTTTCTGATGTTGCAATTTTCAATTTGCTGTATTTTTATTCAATTCATGCTATAACTATTGCATTTTTATGCGATTTTATTAGACCATGTATTTGTGACTCTTACTCTATAGCATATTTCTACCATCATACTAACTATTTTCATGTAGACTAAGTTCATTTTTCAAGATTTTAGACAGAATCTTTTTAAGAGAATGCAATTGTATGGAACACTTAAATCTTGGTGCATAGCACTGGGCATAATACTAGTAATATAATAGACATGGAACCGTTGATCTAAGCCTTAAGGAAACTTGTCGTTGTTTTCTTGTATCTAAAACAGCAAGTACTAAAAAGGAAAAAACTGTGGATCTTTTATCAGTACCGGTAGCATCAGGTCGGCTTGAATCCTGATAAACTTATGAACCGGATATCTGGAAACGGTGTCGTTTGAGGAAAGAGAAATGAAAAGGGTCCGTCCACTCGATCTCTTTAGCTTTCCTTTTGTGTGAGAGAAGCGACACTAAACTGTGTTGATATTTTTCTTCGTTAGTCCACACACTAAAAGTCTAAAACCCTAAAAAAAAAAAAAACCATTCCATTTGTTTATTTCTCTTGAAATCTTCAGAGAGCAAGTAAAACAAAAAATGTCGATTATTCCATTTGCGCAGCTTAACGAGCTAACGATTTCTTCCTCGTCTTCTTCCTTTCTCGCGAATTCGATTTCCCATTCGTTGCATAGTAGCTGCGTTTGCGCAAGTGGCACCAGACTCAGTAAACGAAGAAGCGATTCAAGGTCTAAGTCGATGCGGCTGAGATGCTCCTTCTCTCCGATGGAATCTGCGAGAATTAAGGTGGTTGGTGTCGGTGGTGGTGGTAACAATGCCGTCAATCGTATGATTTCAAGCGGTTTACAGGTCACATTCTCAATCCCTTCGTGTTTTTGCTTCGACTTGATCTTGGGCTAGATTGATTTATGGGTGATTACTCCTGTTTACAGAGTGTTGATTTCTATGCGATAAACACGGACTCTCAAGCTCTGTTTCAGTCTTCTGCACAGAACCCACTTCAAATTGGAGAGCTTCTAACTCGTGGCCTTGGTAAAGGAACTCTTATCCGTAATTTGTAAAGATGTTGTGTGAGTTTTGACACTCAATTCGTGTCTATGTTACTTGAATTTTATAGGTACAGGTGGAAACCCGCTTCTTGGAGAACAAGCTGCAGAAGAATCAAAAGATGCAATTGCTAATGCTCTTAAAGGTTCAGACCTTGTTTTCATTACTGCTGGTATGGGCGGTGGAACAGGCTCTGGTGCTGCTCCTGTTGTAGCTCAGATATCCAAGGACGCCGGTTATTTGACTGTTGGTGTTGTTACCTATCCGTTTAGCTTCGAAGGACGTAAAAGATCTTTGCAGGTAATGTCATAGGTCCTGTTTCTTGTAAAGTCTTGTTATGGTTTCCCTGCCTAATTTTTTTGTTTTTTTTTCCTTCTCTAGGCACTTGAAGCTATTGAAAAGCTGCAGAAGAACGTTGATACGCTTATCGTGATTCCAAATGATCGTCTGCTAGATATTGCTGATGAACAGACACCTCTTCAGGACGCGTTTCTTCTTGCAGATGATGTTTTACGCCAAGGAGTGCAAGGAATCTCGGATATTATTACTGTGAGTCTTTGTATCCTATAGCTTAACTAGTTGGTTTGATGAATGCTCACTGATTGACCCTATTATCTATTCTTCTTTTTCAGATACCTGGATTGGTCAATGTGGATTTTGCTGATGTGAAGGCGGTTATGAAAGATTCCGGAACTGCAATGCTCGGGGTAGGTGTTTCTTCCAGCAAGAACCGAGCAGAAGAAGCAGCTGAACAAGCCACTTTGGCTCCATTGATTGGATCATCCATCAAATCAGCTACTGGTGTCGTCTACAACATCACCGGTGGAAAAGACATTACTTTGCAGGAAGTGAACCGAGTATCTCAGGTGCGGTTATTTTGACTCGACTTTGCTCCAATGTACAACCTTGTCATGTTTTCGGGGTTTTTTTTGCAGGTTGTGACAAGTTTGGCAGACCCATCGGCCAACATCATATTTGGAGCTGTTGTGGATGATCGCTACACAGGAGAGATTCATGTAACGATAATCGCCACGGGGTTCTCACAGTCTTTTCAGAAGACACTTTTAAGTGATCCAAGAGCAGCTAAACTGGTGGACAAAATGGGATCAGCAGGACAACAAGAGCAGAAAGGAATGTCTCTGCCTCAGCAGAAGCAGTCTCCTGCAACTATCTCCACCAAATCATCTTCTCCCCGTAGACTTTTCTTCTAGTTGTCTTTCTCGTTTTAAAGCATATTATTGTTCCTTTATCAAAAATGTAACGATCTTCAGGCTCAAATATCAGTTACTTTTTTGAGGTTTCTCCAGAATGTCTCTAAATCAAAACTAACATATTATGCTAACCCAAAGCAAAGCCAAAAAGTTCGATTGGTAAACCAATTTTCAGACATCTCGTTGGACATAACTTTGGTCACAGAAACAACTCGGAACCCAGCATCAATGACTATAACATCTTCCAAGAATGCCTTGTGAGCACCAAGAACTTGTACATTTCCGGGAAATTAGTGTGCATTCTAATGTTAAAACACCAAGAACACCTTGTGAATCAAATGGAAGCCTTTTTGTTTTTGTTTCCTGTTTTTCTCCATATGTATTTATAGTACTAATGAAGGATTTGCTGCTAACTGGATTTATAAAAATAGTTGGGAGAATGATGATTGATAAGAGATGATACCAAAAGTTTCTCCAAGAGCATATGCATACCAATATCACAACATAATATATATAAACATATTTAATGCTTAAGAGATCTCAAAGAAGAGACACACTCTAGACTCAAACTCAATTCCAAACTACTAGTCTAGTTTTTGAGGTGGTATATAGTAAGGGACCACCATTGGAATAGTTTCACTTAAGATGATGGGATTAGCCAGATTAACGTATGCGATTTCGTCTACATCCATGATCAAGACGCGGTTAGGAAGCAGACTTAGGCGGGCAGAGGAGGAGCTAAAGGAGCTGGCAGGGACACAGAAAGGTTCAGATTTTGAGAGGAAAATGCAGAGATCTCCAATTTCCTGAGTGTAGACAGCGTTCCCCTCTTCATCTAGCTTGAACACCATTAAAGGTTCTGTTTTCATTTTGGCAATACCGTCCACGATCTCAGAAGTCTTCTTGTACAACTTAACCTAGAAAGTTTCACCCGTGGATCGTGACTCAACCAAGTGTTCGCTCGTGCAACACGAATGCAAAAGCTCATGTTTGGTCTTGGTCAGCTCCGGAAGGTTTTGATATTGAAACTTTTGAATCTTGGGTTCGTGCTTGTGTGTGCGAAGATCGCATGACCCGATGAGGTGGCCTCCAGAACGAGGAATGCGAAACATCTGATCTTTCTTGGAAAACATGACAGGGGAGGAGAAGAAGCAGGGGGGTTTCGAATTCTAACGTTGATCCACTCAGAGTTACTTCGAGCTGGTCTGCAAAAGCTGAGCTGAGGACCCAAGAACTTGACAGCCACAACAGAGTCGTCATCTTCAGGAGAAGAAGAGGACATGACCACGTTAGTGACAATTTGGGTTTGGCAACGAGGCAGAGTTAAAAGAGGAGGCAGAGGAATGCGTTTTGGAGCAGTTTCTGATGCAACCGGGTTTAGACGCATTATACCATCGTCCTTCAAAGTAGCTACCCAGCCATGAGATGCCCCGATCGTTACCGTTGCATCATCAGTAGTACGTATCATTAAATACCAACTCCAAAGGCACTTTCTTCTCCAATTGAGTGTCACCAAAGAATACAGTTTTGAGTTTTCCGAGACCATTTCCACAAGGATGAGCGCTTACGTTGAAACAAGGAGGGGTTTGTGGCAAGGAAGAAGAAAAGCCAGTAGAGACAAGAGGAGAGGATCTTACCAACACAGGTTTCGGAAAGCATAGCGTCGAGGGCTGGCTAAGAAGCAGAGACATGAATAATAATCTTCTTAGAGAAGGCCAAAAGATTGAAGAAAGAAAGAAAACCCTAATTGTAGAATTGGTGATGTTCTCATCCTAAAACCCTCCATTAATACAGAGGTAGGAACTTGTTTACCAAGTTTCCCATCATCAAATTAGTTAGGGTCAGACATAATATCATTTAGAGAAATTTTATATCCCATAAGTCTTTTAATGGGGTCGGTCCTGTTTTTGCAATCCAAAAAGCTCAAAGTTTGTGAAGCATTGAAAAGATATATTTCAATTTTCTTGGTTGCTTCTTCAGATTTTAAAAGTGGAAGGAACATCAACTGAACCAAAACCTCACTATTTTTACATAGTGAAATTTAGTGTTATATAACACCTTCACTATTTTTGTTAGAGGGTTTACATACTGAAGGTATTACACCAACTCTAACACTAAAATTTACAAAGATGTTACACCAATTGTGATAGTAAAAAAGTGGATGCATGGCTACTGATCCCAGATTCTTTGGTTTATCAAAATCTAATAAGACAATAAATTTACATATATTTTACCACATCGAAAAAATTTGTAGAACCTGTTTCGAAATAGCAGAGCTCAAGTTTATCATATTCATGAAGATAAGCCCTCTCAAATTAATAATATCAAATGTGATTACAAGATCATATGCATATCAATTTCAGGAGAATATAATATTTGAAAGGTTTAAAAAGGAAAGAAGGAAAGAGAGACTCAGAATCAGACTCAATTTCAAATGTAAAATCTCCACCAATGTATTTAGTTATTTACATTCAGCCAGATCAACAACTCCAGCCTCGTAAAAATCAAATATATAGACTTTGTTAGGGAACATGCTGGGAAAAGAACATGCTAGGTTCATATCAAGTAGTCAAAGATATATGTGCAGTATCTCCAGACTTTTACAAAGTCATTTTTACGTCATAAAAACCAGGGGCGGACAGCGAATTTATACCTGCTCTTTGAAAGTGTGCTTATTCGTACCCCATTTCATATAGTTAGGTTTATAAATATCTCCTTTTTGAAAGTGTGTTTAATCATACCTCTACTTCATATAGTTAGGATTATAAATACAGTTACGGAGTTAGTTTGTCTGTTAATGGTAGGAGTAACCAACTTGGTATTTTTGGAATACCTGACGGGTTACGGAGTTAGTTTGTCTGTTATACGGTCTGAATATCTAACCTGAGAATATAAAAAGTAACCAACTTGAGGGATGCTAGAGCCCATTCGAATCTTGGAGGAGCCTATGAGGAGCGTATAGGAGAGGATGGCGAGAGAGAAAATCAGAATAAACTCTTATATTCCTCCTCATACACACCGGGAACTGGAAGCGGTTCTAGTTGGTCACGAGGACGAGGCCAAGGGAGCCGTGGCAGTGGCAGAGGCAGAGGAAGAGGGTGGTACAATGACACCCATAAACCCGAGCAAAACAACGGAAACCTGAAAAGGGATCATTCAAGGGTCAAGTGTTGGCGTTGTAATAAGTTGGGACACTTTGCAAATAGATGTCCAGAGAAGGATAATGAAACTAACTTGGTAGAAACAGAGGAGGCGGATGCGGCTTTATTCATGCATGAAACAATTTACTTGCATGAGAAGAACATTGTACCAAGTAAGTTCGAAGAAGAAAAGGACGAGCAAAGTATGTGGTACTTAGACAACGGAGCCAGTAACCATAAGACGGGAAAAAGATCCTATTTTTCGGAACTGAATGAGAGCATAAGGGGGAAAGTGAAATTTGGAGACAAATCGTGTGTTGACATCAAAGGAAAAGGCTCTGTAATGTTTCAAGCGAAATTAGGAGAACAAAGGATGATTCATGACATCTATTGGATACCGGATCTCAAGAGTATAAGCCTCGGACAAGCAACAGAAGCTGGATGTGACGTGAGATTAAGGAAAAATTATCTCACAGTCCGTGACCAAGATGGAAAGCTTTTGATGAAGGTAATTCGCTCACCAAATCGTATGTATAAAATTCACTTAGTTGTAGGTAAGACAATGTCTAAAGAGAAGTTAGCTCATGGTTTATCTATTTTCGGAGAGGGAAAAGGGATATATGAGAGTTGTCTTGCTAGTTCTGAAAGTTTTCAAGTTGAGTGGCATGATACTAAGGTGAATGAATCAGTACGAGCATCGGGTGAGGAAGCAAGGAGCAGAGGAAACGGTACCAGCAATCTGGAAGTCGGACCGACCGGTCCACTCCCCGGACCGGTCGATCCCCTAAGATCGGCAAGAAGAATGGAGCCTCTGGAAACTGGACCGACCGATCTCCTCCCTAGACGGGTCGATCCTTCAACATCCGAAAACAGAGCAGTGGCTCTGGAATGTGGACCGACCGGTCCATCTCCAAGACCGGTCGATCCTTAAGGCTCTGGAAACAGAACAGAGGTTCAGGAACAAGGACCGACCGTTCCATCCCCCAGACCGATCGATCCTGTTGAAGCAGATTCGGGAAAAGCAGTGATCTTGAGAAGATCCGTTCATCAGAGAAAACCACCTAAGAAGCTTAAGGAAGCAATGTGTGCCAAGCTGGAGTCAATAAATAAAAATGGAACAATGGAGTGTGTTCCTGGAGATGAGCAAAGAGCCAACATCTTAACCAAACCATTGGCGAGAATGAAGTTTGCAGAGATGAGGGAGCTCATTGGCGTTGAAGACTTTAGTTCCAATTTAGGAATTAAGGGGAAAAATGTTAGATAATTCCTAAATGGAAAATATACTTATTTGTTAAAGGGTAGTTTAATCAATAAGGAAATTATCTATTTTGTTAAGATTTGGGTGAGCAAATCCTATAGAGATTAGGAGATGTCTAATCCTATAAAATCATAAGCTTATGAAGGGTTGTTTTATAAGTCTAGGGCATAAAAAATTGTGTGAACAAGTTGTTTGAGTTTTTGGTGAGATTTCTCAAATCATTAATAAGAAAGGTAGTTCTTATAATCTTGTTTCAAAACACATCGGAATTACATAGGAGACGTTGATCAATTCGTCACTTTTGGGTGAGAAGATCAATGGAGGGGGGTAGAGAGCTGCATGAAAGCCACGTTGCAAAAGTTTCACAAGAAGCAGACAGGTGGTAGGCTTCAAATTAATATTTTATTTGTTTGCTTTAGTGAATCCATATCTTGTACTCTACTGTAATCGGAAAAAAGAAAAAAAATCTAAAAACATATATAGTCCACTATTTTCAAGAAAAAATAGTTATCAGCTTAAAAATATAGTTAACTATTTTCAATTCATACTTATAACATAATTGACTACATGAAATGTTGTTGTAATATTTACTTGTTTAAATAAACATAGTTAACTACTTTTAAAACATAGTTACCTATTATAGTTGCATAATGAAAAAAATAACACACATAGTTAACTACAATCATAAACATAATATAAACATAGTTATCTATTATAATGAAAAATTAACATATATAGTTAACTATTAACATGGTCATATTAACCTATTATTTTGATTTTCGAACATAGTTACTATGTTGATTTTCATTGGTGGCTCAGTTTGACCAAGAGATGATGTAAAGGTGGAAACTTTAATGGAGGAGAAGAAACACCATTTTTCACGATTGGAGATTTAGAGTTATGTTTAGACAAAATAATTGAAATAAAAGAAATTTGCAAAATTGAATTAAAATACTGATTTTTTATTTAAGTATAGTGATAAAACCAAAACCGAAATCGAAATTACATAATATACTAATTTTTGATTCGAGTATAGTTCACTATGCCGAAAACGGGTACTCAGTTTTATTAAGAGATGGATGACGATGGAGAGTTTAATAGAAGAGAAGAAACATCATCATAATCCACGATTGGAGATTTAGATCTATGACGACGAGTTAAGACAAAATAACAAAATTAAATATGAAGTAGAAATAAGAGAAGGAGAAGAGAAGGGAAGAGAGAGCTAAGAAAGAAAGAAAATGAAGAGGAAGAAATGTAGTCGGCAGAGAGGAGGAGGAAAGAAGAAGAAAAAAGAAAAGATTAAAAAAGGTAATAAATTAATAATTAGGATTATATTAGTTTTAAATGTAAAAAGTTGTATAACTGGAAAATGGTAAAATCGAAAGTTTAGGTAGACTAAATGTTAGTTACCTAAATATAATTGATGTAGTGTTAGATGTTTAATTATATGGACAAAAACTATTATACATGCTAATTGCTCATTCTTTTTGTTAAGCGTGTGGGGAACCCCCAAATCATTACTTTTTTTAATTCATTACTGTCGCGGGCATGCAGGCTCGTTCACATCCTCCGTCATAATCGAAACAACATCACTCGGAGCAGAATCAAAACCATGAAAATCTAAAGGTAAAGAAAACAAATAGTTCGCTAACCCATCCGCTAGGCGATTAACTTCTATACACACATGAGCAATTCAGACGATCCAATCCTTTTCAAGAAACCTATGGCACAAACATACAAGGAAGGGCAGCGGATGGGATTCTCTAATCCATGTCATAAGAAACCCACCACTATCTGTGAGTCCACCTCCAAATCCAACCGCCCGACCTGCTTATCTCAAGCCATATATATAACGTACTATAAACCCAAAGCTCAGCTAAAGGCTTCGAACATCTCCCAATGTTCCACGAAAAACCGCCGCACCAACTCCCTTCACTATCCCATAACACGCCGCCGCAGTCGCTAAACCTGGGTTACTGTGAGAAGGTCCATCAATATTAATTTTCAACCACCCTGGATCCGGAGGTCACCATTTGATAATGGGTTCCACCCAAACACCACTATGTGAATCAATAATACTCTACGAATTTGCCATCAACACCTCATCCGTTCCCTCTTTAATAAAATAGACTCTATCCCACCATCCCTTGTTCTCACTAAATACATTCTCACAATGCCATTTTCATCCCCACAACACAGCTATCGTAAACATGGTGGGCCAAGTACCAACCTCCGGAGTTTCCTCTACCCTCAAGTTCTTATAAATGCATTCGAGTAACGACCATGAGAAGAAAGCATACCTCTTCCGTACGGGAATAATTCGGGTCCAAATTCTTGCTGTAGTCGGACTGTCTCGAAACACATGAATAATCGACTTCGCCCCTCCCTTAAAAAACCTGACAAACATCTGTGTTGCAAATATGTAGTCTATGTCTCTCCGTATTGGTCATAATTACATGATTCGCCACTAACCATAAGAACACCTTGACTTTTATTGGGGCCATAACCCGTCATATACAGCCAAAGAATACCTCCGTATCTTGCTTTGGAGTCTCAACTATTGTTTACAAGTCATAGGCATATTTAACTGTAAACTCCCCATTTGAATTTCTCCCCCATGAAAGCTTATCCCTTGCACTAGTAACATTGTCTACTACGGCTCCTAACTGTAACAACCGCAAACTAAAATGTCGAGTTTTGGAGATGGTGTCGATCGACACTAGGTGGTTTGTCGATCGACACCAATATAATTGAACCGATCGGTTTGGAATACCTGACGGGTTACGGAGTTAGTTTGTCTGTTATACGGTCTGGATATCTAACCTGAGAATGTAAAAAGTAACCAACTTGAGGGATGCTAGAGCCCATTCGAATCTTGGAGGAGCAAAGCAAAGTAAAACATTGTTGGGCTTTATATTACCTTGAGAGCTAGAAGAAGTAGAAATGTCTCAACGGAATAAAAACTTCGATCGACAAAATCTCCAAGAAATAAATAATTCGTCTTAGGGCAATTACCCCCAACTTTAAAAAGCTCTTTCATGTCACATAACTGTCCATGGACGTCACCATATATCTGTTCCAAGGAAAACAAAACAGAAAAAGATGAAAAATATAATCAACTTTAAATGATTGAACAAAAAATGCTATCTACTCTACTCTTTTTCAGACCGCAATTCCCTCTCCAAGGAATCTTTAAACTTGTGAAGATAAGCAACATAGAATTTTCATCAAGTGGATCCTACAAATGATCACTCCACGAAAAAAAAAAAAAATTGTTGCAGTCTTTATATTTAACAATGTACTTGGAAGCAGGCCCGGCTCAAGTTAGTAATGGGCCATGTGCTTCATAACTATTTTTTCAAAAATATTGGGTTAATATGTTTAAATTTTAAATTAGGGCTTTTTTCCAAAGTTTTAAAGTAATTTAGGGCCTTTTTATATAAAGAAAAACTAGACAAAAAAGCGGGACTCAGTGCATTGACACAGCTTGCACATCCCTATGACCATGCCTCCTTGGAAGATTTCGCACCCCCTAAAACATAGGAACCAGAAACACCATTTTTCACGATTGGAGATTTAGAGTTATGTTTAGACAAAATAATTGAAATAAAAGAAATTTGCAAAATTGAATTAAAATACTTATTTTTTATTTAAGTATAGTGATAAAACCAAAACCAAAATCGAAATTACATAATATACTAATTTTTGATTCGAGTATAGTTCACTATGCCAAAAACGGGTACTCAGTTTGATTAAGAGATGGATGAGGATGGAGAGTTTAATAGAAGAGAATAAACATCATCTTAATCCACGATTGGAGATTTAGATCTATGACGACGAGTTAAGACAAAATAACAAAATTAAATATGAAGAAGAAATAAGAGAAGGAGAAGAGAAGGGAAGAGAGAGCTAAGAAAGAAAGAAAATGAAGAGGAAGAAATGTAGTCGGCAGAGAGGAGGAGGAAAGAAGAAGAAAAAAGAAAAGATTAAAAAAAGTAATGAATTAATAATTAGGATTTTATTAGTTTTTAATGTAAAAAGTTGTATAACTGGAAAATGGTAAAATCGAAAGTTTAGGTAGACTAAATGTTAGTTACCTAAATATTATTGATGTAGTGTTAGATGTTTAATTATATGGACAAAAACTATTATACATGCTAATTGCCCATTCTTTTTGGTAAGCGTGTGGGGAACCCCCAAATCATTACTTTTTTTAATTCATTACTGTCGCGGGCACGCAGGCTCGTTCATATCCTCCGTCATAATCGAAACAACATCACTCGGAGCAGAATCAAAACCATGAAAACCTAAAGGTAAAGAAAACAAATAGTTCG
Organism: Draba incana; assembly: GCA_963576765.1. Taxonomy (NCBI): domain Eukaryota; kingdom Viridiplantae; phylum Streptophyta; class Magnoliopsida; order Brassicales; family Brassicaceae; genus Draba; species Draba incana. Next base: position 26,837,447 of record OY755205.1, read on the forward strand.
CTAACCCATCCGCTAGGCGATTAGCTTCTATACACACATGAGCAATTCAGACGATCCAATCCTTTTCAAGAAAGCTAAGGCACAAACATACAAGGAAGGGAAGCGGATGGGATTCTCTAATCCATGTCATAAGAAACCCACCACTATCTGTGAGTCCACCTCCAAATCCAACCGCCCGACCTGCTTATCTCAAGCCATATATATAACGTACTATAAACCCAAAGCTCAGCTAAAGGCTTCGAACATCTTCCAATGTTCCACGAAAAACCGCCGCACCAACTCCCTTCACTATCCCATAACACGCCGCCGCAGTCGCTAAACCTGGGTTCCACCCAAACACCACTATGTGAATCAATAATACTCTACGAATTTGCCATCAACACCTCATCCGTTCCCTCTTTAATAGAATAGACTCTATCCCAACATCGCTTGTTCTCACCAAATACATTCTCACAACGCCATTTTCATCCCCACAACACAGCTATCGTAAACATGGTGGGCCAAGTACCAACCTCCGGAGTTTCCCCTACCCTCAAATTCTTATAAATGCATTCGAGTAACGACCATGAGAAGAAAGCATACCTCTTCTGTACGGGAATAATTCGGGTCCAAATTCTTGCTATAGTCGGACTGTCTCGAAACACATGAATAATCGACCTCGCCCCTCCCTTAAAAAACTTGACAAACATCTGTGTTGCAAATATGTAGTCTATGTCTCTCCGTATTGGTCATAATTACATGATTCGCCACTAACCATAAGAACACCTTGACTTTTATTGGGGCCATAACCCGTCATATACAGCCAAAGAATACCTCCGTATCTTGCTTTGGAGTCTCAACTATTGTTTACAAGTCATAGCCATATTTAACTGTAAACTCCCCATTTGAATTTCTCCCCCATGAAAGCTTATCCCTTGCACTAGTAACATTGTCTACTACGGCTCCTAACTGTAACAACCGCAAACTAAAATGTCGAGTTTTGGAGATGGTGTCGATCGACACTAGGTGGTTTGTCGATCGACACTAGGTGGTTTGTCGATCGACACCACTATAATTGAACCGATCGGTTTGATTTTAGTTCCTTGGTGTATAGTGGTTTGGGTTGTGGGAACCCTAATGGTTGAATATAAAATGACCCAACCTCTCTTTCTCGTGCAGAAAAGGGTTTTTATCTTTTTTGAGAGAAAGAAAAGTGAGTTTTTGATTTGTTGAGGTTTGAGTGAAGCGATCTGCCTATGTTTCTTGGGTTTTTGTTTTCTTGTTCAATTCCATTCCAGAAAGCCAAGGTGAGTGGGCGACCATGGCTTATCTGGGAGATTTGAATGTTTTCATGTATTGTTTGAATGGTTTTAATTGAATTGAGGAATGGGATGAATGTTTCTGTGTTATTCTTGCTATTTCGTGTATTGTCAGGGTGATTTTGATGCAAGTGGTCGATTGTTGAGACCTGAAATTGAGCCAAGAGAGGATAAGCTCGATTATGTGGTTTCTGCGACCTAGTGGCGATCGACATCAGGAGGGTATCGATCGACACTAGTGTTTGATGTTGGTTATTTGGTATGTTATCGATTGTTGATTGGTTTATCGTGAACTGTTAGTCGATTTGCTTGGTATCTTGCCATTTCATTTATCCTATGTGTATAATTGGTAGATGAAATATTTATGGATATACTCATGCATCTCGTTTTTCCATGTGATGCAGGTAAAGAAAAAGTTTGATCGTTGAATTATGGCGATGAAGAGGAGGCTGATCTAAGATCTCGTTTGCTTTGTTTTATTGAGTTTTAGAACTTGGTTTAGGTTGCTGGTTAATATGAGTATTGAATTTGGAATTTAAATGATTGGTTTGTTTGGTATTGGTTTAAATTGATTATTGGATTAGTTTAAGTCCTGGTTTAATTGATTTGATGGTTTCCGCTGGTTATTGTTGTTGGTTTAAATGAGTAGAGAATTAAATATTTATAAGAATATTTAATTTGGATTTAATTTTAAAAAAAAATTTGTTGGGTTGTTTCACTAACTTAAAAACAGTATTTGCCGCCGCTTAGAGTGTACTGCTCAAATTCCACCCGGTTCCATCGCTCCCTATATCACGGGCCGTCTGTAACATCCTATATTCATGGATGAAGAGTCTAAATAACAGTTATGAATATTTAGGGGGCATTAGACAATTTAGTAAAATAGGCGTACATTAATTATGGGCTTTTAGGGATGGAAAACCTAATTAAGGCCATGAAAGGTAAATGGACCGTCCATAATTAAAAGAAAAAGGAAGAGAACGAAAACCCTTGTTTACTAAGGAGTCATTGCCGACTTAAAGAGAGAAAAGGAAGGAAGCTCACCGGATTGGCCCGTATAGTAAGGAGGTGAAGAAAATTTAGAAAAATGAATATTCTCCTAGGGCATTCGGTGGTCTATAAATAGTGAGCAAGGAGAGCTCATTATTCCACACCATCGAAAATATTCTCACCTCTAGAGCCAAAATAAACGCTTAGGAGGAAGAGAATAAGGAGGAGCTTGAGAAGGAACTCAGTGCCCCAAGTCCCTAGGAGAGCGGTTCAAAGCCAAGGTAAGGCGCGATCCGTACTTAATATATTTCTCTTCTTCTTTTCTCCATTATTGTTTTTATGTAGTAGCTTAATAGTTTAGGTAGAGTAGATATGGGTCAAGAGAAACTCGGCATGGTTAAGAGAACCGCCGAGGGCTTGATCCATGTACGTAAGTGATACGTACGGATAAGGGATCCGTAGATATGCTTACTGAAACAACCAACACTTTAAAATATATATATATATATATACATATATATATATATATATATATTTAAACTAGATTTATTATTCCCATAATAATAAATCCTCAACGGCTAAACGAGCAATTATCAATAATAGCGGAAAACACACAATTAAATCATCCAACAAAATAATTTAATTCAAATAACCAACTAACTCAATTCCAGAATTCAACAATTAAACCAATAAACCAAATCCATAATTCCACTAGCATTTCTAGCAACCTAACATGTTCTACTAAAATACAACATCAAATAACATCCTATCTCCTCTTCCTACTGCCCTGATTCCGTGATCACATTTTTCCTTTACTTGCAACACATGGAAATAAGAGTTGCGTAAGTAATTCATAAACACTTAGTGAGTTGGTCATACCACCTACGGCGTATCACTCAGGCTTAGGTAAACACATATTCAACATTACTAACCAGTATCAACATCACAAAGCAAACAGAAACAAAACTTCGGAATAAAATAGCCCGTGTCGAGCGACACTAGCAAGGTGTCGATCGACACGAACAAAGTGCTAGTGTAGAGCGACACCATCAAGGTGTCGATCGACACTCAACAAGCACTCGTGTCGATCGACACGCCTTTGTGATTACACCAGAATCGAGTTCCTCCTGTCAACGTGATTCTGGGCACCAAGAGTCGTAAACCTGCACGAAACCAGACAAAACAAGCCACACAAACACAGAACAACGATAATCATTCAATTCCACACGCATTCACATCACAAAACTCATCAAAATCATTACAAAACCCATCAAGTCATCCGTCATCGAGTAGAACCATGGTCACAACTCCCCTCAGGGATTAGGGATGAAAGGATTACAGATTGAACGACAGAACCACGAACGCAGCCACACACACAGACTGATCTCACGCTGAAAAATCAAAGAAGAGGCGACGAGCGATTCTACTACGTTCAATGATAATCGAGTCACAAAACTCTCACAAATCCTCACGAATTCTCTCCTCACAATCTCAAAGCTTTCTCTGTATTTTTCCCCTTTCAAATGTGGCCACAATCTGCAGAGGGACTTATATGAACGAGCCCTTGGGTTAACTCCCAAAACCGAGCCAAAACCGCGATTAAAACTTAATGAACCCGATTCTGTAGACACCAGTGCCAGGCGACACACACGAGGTGTCGATCGACACTCCTCCATCCTTCGTGTCGATCGACATACTCGAAGTATCGCTCGACACGATCACCAAAAATCGATATTTTAGTTCGCGGATGTTACACTTACGATGGGACAAAAGATCATTTATACGTCTGTGGTACAATGACGGAGAAGTGGTCTATATGTACGGGGTATGATGATAGATGATGGTCCGGTACAAACATGGTACGATGACGGAAGAGTGGTTCGTATGTACGCGGTACGATGGAAGGGTAATCCGGTACGTCCGGGGTATAATGATGGACGAATGGTTCGTACGTACGAGTACGATGGAATGGACGATGGTCCAGTACAAGAAGTGTTCATGTATTGGTTATGTTGGCATGACCTCAGGGTTGCTTCATGATGTTAGGGGGTTTTTACACAGGGCCATCAAAAACCCCTCGTACGTTGTAGCACAAAGGGTTATCGTATCCACAGAGAGGTTTGATTGATACACTAGGATTGCAATGATCCATTCTTAAGCTAGAGCGATGCTTTTTACAACTAAATAAATCTAAAAGAACTATGAAACAAGTGAAAAGGATGGTTTTAATTTACATTGTTCTCAAAGAGACGAGAGTTAGACCATGGAAATTCTTATAGGCAATGAATCGAAGATTATCACAACTGTAGAGGTTCTATCACGCACCGTTCTAGAACTCAAACACGAAAGTATAGCCAGCTAACTGTCGTTACGAAGGCTATCTATCTTTAAATACTCAAATCCCAAATTTCTTTGCGAATTCATCGAATCTAAAGAAGCAATTAGCACGAGTTCGATCGGTTCACAAAATCCTAAGCCAAAATTCCTTTGCGAATAAGTAATTTTGCCCATTTAGACTAATTCAGGTTATTAATCCCACTGTCGTGGCTAACCAACAATCCTAAGATCAAGATTCTAGGTGATCAAGCCAGATTTAAGCATTGAGAACAATCTAAATGAAGAACTAACGGATAACCTCAACAGATCTTCGATTTTATTGATTTCTCATCAAAACCCATGAAACCTCCAAATCCTAACAAGTAATTTACTGAGAAATAGATGATGAAATCATAATAACTGAATAGAATTGCATAAAAGAGTTAGAGTAGAAGATACAAAGAGTTTGTAGGTGAAGAACACATGGATCTCCCTCCAAGATCTTCAAAATCTCTCTCTCTCTCTCTCTCTCTGAAATAGATCTAGTTTTAAGATAATATCTAGATGATTTAGATATTTTTACAAAGAAAACTATTTATACAAGTGCCAAAATTAGGTCTGCAGGCCGCCTGTCGATCGACACAAAATGACTGTCGATCGACACGAGGGCGTCTGTGGAAATCTTCTGCATCTCTACAAACTCTGTCGATCGACAGTAAATATATTATGTCGATCGACAGGGATGTTTTAAAGGTCTCGATTCCACTTGGATCTTTTCAGCTCCAAAATGGTCCAAAATGCTTCAAATGTTACTATTAAGCTCCAAATGACCATTTCCTACAAAAGACACAAAAATACCAAAAATACTAATACAAAACCCGCTTATATCATGGTTAAAATCGGGTAAAAACCATGATATATTACTTCAGCTTAACGATTTGGAGATGACAACGGTATGGCCTTGAGGCTGCCTCAGTTCATCTTGTCTAAGGTCAATACGGGCAGTGTAGGAGCAGAGATTGTGTAACACCCGCATTTTTTTTTTTTGACTAAACATTATTAACACAGGTGAATACTAAGCGGAAACAACCAGTCAAATAACAAGTCCAACTTCAATACATAATAACCGATAATCTAATAAAACCAATCCAGGAAAACTCGAGTTTAACAATTTCATAATCACTAACAACCTAACAGGTTACTAGCGGAATCCAACAACATAACATGAGATATAGACATCCTATCATCCTCCGTTCTTGCCTCGATTCCACGATCATAACTTTCCTTTACCTGCAACTCAAAAGAAACCGGGAGTTGCGTGAGTATTATCACAAATACTCAGTGAAGCGATCATCCGCAAAGGACTAACAATTTTACAGTTCATAACACAATTAAACACAACTTTACTATTTAATCACAATTAAATCGAAATAAAACAATTCTTTACATTTTTAAAACCCGGCGTCGATCGACACGGAATGCTAAAGTTCAGTATCGTCTTTACCATCGTGTCGATCGACACAAAGCTACAGAGCGCAGATCCCAGTCTCTCCTCTCACGACTCAAACCGGAACCATCACGTTTCACCATTTCCGATCAAATACACAGAATAGACAACAACGATCCACACTCAATCAACTCGGAAATCAATCAATACTCACGAATCGCATACACAACGAAAACCAATCAAACAAAAGGTTAATCCTAGCAATCACGCACTCACCTCGGTGTTTCGAAGAGGAAGAACCCGACCAAAACAGAAGGGAATAACTTGCGACTCCCTTCACCAAATCAAGTTCTGAAACCGGATCTGGAAACTAGACACCGAGAACTTTCCAACGGTGTAAAGAATTCCTTCTAACTCACACTAGATTGACGGCAAATCCCTCCCGAAAACCGGCTACTCGCAATCGCGACTGCAGAAACTGCATGAACTACCCAAGTTCCAAGGACCATAACTCAGCGAATACTCAACCAAATGACAAGCGGTTTTCACCGGAATCAAGACCATGGGTCGGAGAACTTACCTACAAAGTCTCGCTCCAAACCGTTCACAACTCGACCGCCGTCGCCTCCTCCCAAAACCGAAAGAAAACCTCTCAAACTCAAGCTTTTACTCAACCCTCTCTCAAAACCTCAAAAACGGCCAGCCCCAGACCGAGACACGCTCCCAGCTTATATAGTGGGACTCTAGGGTTTTCCCTAAACCGGTTTAAACCGAGAAAAATTATCCTTAATTGCTCGATTTTGCTCGTGTCGATCGACACAATCCCACAGTGTCGATCGACACAATCCCACAGTGTCGATTGACAGAGCACTCTCTGCCCAAAAATTTCCAGAACCAAACAACCTGTGGCGATCGACACGGAACTCCCTGTCCAAATTCCGAAGAAAGGCTAACACCTCGTGTCGATCGACACACCCACTCCTGTCGATCGACAGGAACCCGATAAAACCCATTTTGGACCACGGTCGTTATAATTCTCCCCTACTAAACTGGATTCGTCCTCGAATCCCGACAAACATCTATCAAAGACTCCAAACCTAACCCGACCCGGTCAACTATCCAAGATCAAAACCTGATCTCCGAGGCTCTAGTTCTGTCTCATGTTTATACGCTCGTTTCCCGACATCTATTACTCTTAACTCATTCGTCACCCCTCGCACTCGCAGGACGCATCCCTTGAGCTATCGGTGTCTCGTGTCCCTTCCACTCTCAGGACGCATCCTTTGAGCTCCGGGTACACAGTGCCCCATCCACTCTCAGGACGCATCCCTCAAGCTCCGGGTACACAGGGGAACTAATCATCCCCTCGAGAGAACTAATCATCCCTCGATACTCGCAATGGAAACTAATCATCCCAAGAGTATACAGGAGAACTAATCATCTCCAGATTAAAATGAATGAGTTATTCGGGACCGCAGCCCCTAGAGTAATGAATGCTAAAACGTCTATAAACATTTATCGACAAAACTACCTCGCGTGGCCAACTCGATACTCCCTAATCCCAGAATATCACCACGTAACAAATATAAGAACATATCTTATAACAACACAGAGATAAATAAGGAACAACTCCATCTTATAAATCTCAAAAAAGTAAAATCGTTACAACATAAACGAAAATACAGCAATACAAAAGCATCAACATGCTAATACTCGAAACTAGAACCGCAAAGAGAGATAAAGCTCACGCCGCGACCTGCTTGTCGAACCACTCCCTGAACTTTAACTTCATCTTCGCCTCTGGCTCCCAAGTCTCCTCCTGGCAACCGCCACAATCCCACAAAATCCTCAACAGTAGAATCTTCTTCCGACGCAGCTCCTTGACTTCTCTCTCCAGAATCCTCACAGGAACCGCCAGAACCGTCAAATCTGGCTGAAGATCTGCAGGAATCTCAGGCACTAACTCCTCCGACTCATGCAGGCACTTCCGCAACATCGAAACATGGAAAACCTTATGAAATGCCTTCATGATCGGGGGTAACTCAAGCCGATACGCAACCGGTCCAACACGCTCCACCACGGGAAACGGACCCATAAACCGCGGACCCAGCTTGTTCTCCCTAATGGATCTGTTAGGAACCCTCAACATAGCCATCTTGAGATACACGCGATCTCCAATCGCAAACTCAAGCTCTCGCCTCCACTTATCAGCGTAGCTCCTCTGGCGATCCTGAGCTTCCTTCATGTTCAATCTCACGACCCGGATCTTCTCCGTCGTTTCCTGAACATAAGTAGCTCCCAGAATATTGCGCTCCCCCACTTGGGTCCAGCAGAACGGCGTCCTACATGGCCTCCCATACAAAGCCTCAAAAGGAGCCATACCGATACTCGCCTGAAAACTGTTATTGCAAGCGAACTCGACGAAACTCAAATGATCCGCCCAATAACCACCCCAATCAAGCACACACATCCTCAACTAATCCTCCATCGTCTGAATAGTCCTCTCTGACTGCCCATCAGTCTGCGGGTGATAAGCTGTACTCATATGCACCTTAGTGCCCATCTCTGCCTGAAACGCTCTCCAGAACTCTGATGCAAACCTGGGATCCTGATCAGATACAATACTGGCTGGCACTCCATGCAGCCTTACTATCTCCTTCACGAACTTCTTAGCCAACTTAGCCGCTCCATCGGTCTTCTTAATGGCCAAAAAGTGCGCTGACTTAGTCAACCGATCCATAACTACCCAGATAGCATCATACGTCCGCGAAGTAGGCAACCCGACCACGAAATCCATCGTAATCATATCCCACTTCCACTCAGGAATAGGTAAACTCTGCAGAAGACCACTCGGAACTCCATGCTCGGCCTTAACCAACGAACAAGTATTGCACTTAGAAACGAAAGTCGCCACATCTCTCTTCATCCTGACCCAGTGATAATACCGTTTGAGGTCTCGGTACATCTTAGTCGCACCCGAATGAATCGAGAACTTGCTCGAATGAGCCTCACTCAGAATATCCTACCTCAACGCCTCATCATGAGGTACACACACTCGACCACGAATCAGAATCGTCCCATTCGGAGAGACCACATACTCGGAATCCTCTGCTCGCGACACACCCAACAAACCCTGATCACTCTGCTGAGCCACTCTGATCCTACTGAGAAGATCTGCCTGATCGACTGCCTCTAAGCCCAAAGGCTCCTCTGAAACGGCACAAAGGCGCAGAGTGCTAATCTCGCCTAATAGCTCCTCGATATCCTGCTCACGGGCCGAATCCAACCGCCGTCGACTCAAGGCATCTGCTTCCTGATTAGCCTTGCCCGGATGATAAATGATCTCCAGATCGTAATCCGCCAGTAACTCAACCTAGCGTCTCTGTCTCATATTCAGCAATGGCTGAGTGAAGATATGCTGCAGATTCTTATGGTCCGTAAAAATTTGTACTCTGCCTCCATACAGATAAGATCTCCAGATCTTCAGAGCGAACACTACGGCTCCCAACTCTAGATCATGCGTAGGCCGATTACACTCACTACCCTGCAACTGCCTCGAAGCATAAGCAATAACTCGACCCTCCTGCATCAGAACGCAACCCAGACCAACTCCTGAAGCATCAGTATACAAGGTGTAAGGCTTCCCCGGCTCGGGTAATGCCAGCACCGGCGTACTAGTCAACATCTCCTTGAGCCTCACAAAGCTCTCCTCGCACTCTGGCGACCAAACAAACGGAACCTCCTTACCGGTCAACTTCGTCATCGGCTGCGCCATACTCGCTAAACCCTTAACGAATCTCCGATAGTATCCTGCTAAACCCAGAAAACTCCTCATCTCGGTAGCACTACTCGGTCTTGGCCAATCTCGAATCGCCTCAATCTTAGCCGGATCCACAGATTCTCCCTCTGCAGACACGATATGACCCAGAAATCCCATCTGCCTCTGCCAAAACCTGCACTTGCTCAACTTAGCAAAAAGCTTCTGCTCCCGAAACTTCTCCAAAACTAACCGCAAATGAGCCTCGTGCTCCTCGGAACTCCTCGAGTAAACCAAGATATCGTCAATAAAAATGATCATGAACACGTCCAAAAACTCCTTGAACACGTCGTTCATCAATCTCATGAATGCCGCAGGCGCATTCGTCAACCCAAAAGGCATAACTACGAACTCGAAATGCCCATATCTCGTCCTGAATGCCGTCTTGCGAACATCCACCTCAGCAATCGGAATCTGATGATACCCTGAAGCCAAGTCTATCTTGGAGAACCAGGTCGCACCCCTCAACTGATCCAACAACTCATCAATCCTCGGGAGAGGGTACCTGTTCTTCACGGTAACTCGGTTAAGTCCCCGGTAGTCGATGCACAATCGGAAACTCCCATCCTTCTTCCTTACGAACAACACGGGCGCTCCCCACGGCGAAACACTCGGGCGAATAAAACCATTCTCCAGAAGGTCCTCTAACTGCTTCTTCAACTCCGCTAACTCTGCCGGAGCCATCCTGTAAGGAGCCTTAGATATCGGAGCTGTCCCGGGCTCTAGCTCAATCGTGAAAGGATCAGACCGAGATTGTGGTAATCCCTTCAACGATCGAAAAACATCCGCGAAGTCCTGAACAACTCGAATATCCTCCAAAGCAACCTCACTACTGCCCTCTGATATCACTATTGTCGCCAAGAACGCCTCGCAACCTCGCTCCAACATCTGCTCCGCCTGAATAGCCGAGATCACCAGGCTACCGGAAGTCGGTCTCAACCCCTGAAACACCAGCCTCTCCTCGGCTCGCTCGAAAACCACTCTGCCACGGTGGCAATCCAAGTGAACCCGGTAGAAGGATAGCCAGTCCATACCGAGAATTACATCGTACAGCGCTACTAGACTAATCTCCAAGTTCGCTAGCATCGAATGCCCCGCGATTTGAACATCTACTGCTCTTGCACGGCCCGAAGTAGCCAGGAAACCTCCTCCAGCCACCTTGACCATGCCTGCGCGCTCGCCAGCGCTGCTCCGAATGCCACTGCTCTCGGCACACTAAGGAGTAATATAGCAGTGCAATGCTCCCGAATCAAACATCACGTGGGACTCAAAACCGCCCACTACTAAGGTCCCTACACAATTCTATATACGTTGAGAACCCTGATGACTCGACCACAAGTAAAATCAAAGAACACCACACAGCAACAATAAACTCTACCACTAGGAATTTACGAAGTTGAGTCTAGAATTTTACCTGTGATCTGTCCGGCTCCACTGTTCTGACCGAACTCTGCTGGCGAAAACACTCTCGGTGCCGGTCCGATCTGGCCAATCGGCTGCACCTCAACTGGCTGAATTGCAGCTACAGCCGCCGGCAGCAATCTGGGACACATCGTCCTGATATGCCCTGGCTCCCTGCAGTGGTAACACACTATCAAATGCCGCTGCTGCGAATGCGGCTGGGACTACGGCTGCTGCTGGGACAACTGCTGGTGGTCGCCCTTGCGGGGGCAACTCGACAACCGATGCTCCAAACTCATGCATCCATAACAAGCTCCACCCCTCTGACTGGACCTGGAACCATCATCCCATTTCCGGTTCTGGCTCCGACAAAGGCGGCAAGCCTGCGCCAGGAACAACCAACACGGGTACGGCTGCTGGAATGGCTACAGCTAACTGACCTCTCAGATCTTCCTCGATGCCTGTAGCCATCTCCACCAGTTTCGCCCTCGATGCGTACTCTGAAACCCAGCAGCGAATCCTCAAATCTGCATTACGTCCCCTTAGGAACCTCTGAACCTGCGTCCGCTCATCCTCCATGCCACGATCCGCGTAGACAAGCAACCTGCTGAACTCAGCATCATACTCTCGCATAGTACTAAAGCCTCCTGAGGAAAGTACTTGGCGTTGAACTCCGCCACGAACTCTCCCTAGGTCCACAAAGCACCAGGCCTCCTGGCCTCAATCGCTCTCCACCACAAATGAGCATCACCAGCCAGATAATGGATAGCTAACTCCACAAATGAGCATCGGAAGTTGCGCTCCATGCGCATGCGCCACTCATCTGCCTCCTCAGGCCCAACTCCGCCCGCGAAGAAAGCAGTACTCATCTGTCGCATCTGACCCATCATCTCCAGATAAGTCGGACGCACCTCAACCATCGTAGCCCTCGGCTGCACCTCTGCCACTGGAGGCACCACTGGAGCCTGAACCGGAACTGCTGCCGGAAACCGTCCCAGTAACTCTGTCAGAATACCCTCCATGCGATCCATACGATCCTGAGCTGGAACAGCACCCACACCCGGGCCCGCTCCTGCACCAGCCATCCTAGCGCCTCTCCCGGCACCCACAGCGCTCACGCTGGCACTACCACTGGCCTCGCTCACAGAACCCGTATGATGCGTAGGAGTCCCTGACGCATGCGTAGCACTCGAAGACGACTCAACCACTGGTCCGCGACCATGACCTCGGCCTCCACGGCCACCAACTCTGCCACCCCGGGCGCCAGCCCTGCCACGACCTCTAGCTCCAGGAACCATACCGCTCTGCATTTCCCAAAAATACCAGCTAAGCTACTAAAAGTCACACGGAAAATAAAAACACAACATACCGTGGAATCACACTGGAGGCTCGGGAGGATGATCTAAGACTCTATACTAACACAACAACTCACATAGTCTTAGATCACGCAATCTACGTCCTAAAACCGTATAGGCTCTGATACCAAAATGTAACACCCGCACTTTTTTTTTTTGACTAAACATTATTAACACAGGTGAATACAAATCGGAAACAACCAGTCAAATAACAAGTCCAACTTCAATACATAATAACCGATAATCTAATAAAATCAATCCAGGAAAACTCGAGTTTAACAATTTCTTAATCTCTAACAACCTAACAGGTTACCACCGGAATCCAACAACATAACATGACATATAGACATCCTATCATCCTCCGTCCTCGCCTCGATTCCACGATCATAACTTTCCTTTACCTGCAACTCAAAAGAAACCGGGAGTTGCGTGAATATTATCACAAATACTCAGTGAAGCGGTCATCCGCAAAGGACTAACAATTTTACAGTTCATAACACAATTAAGCACAACTTTACTATTTAATCACAATTAAATCGAAATAAAACAATTCTTTACATTTTTAAAACCCGGCGTCGATCGACACGCTACCCTAGTGTCGATCGACACGGAATGCTAAAGTTGAGTATCGTCTTTACCGTCGTGTCGATCGTCACAACTAGGTGTCGATCGACACAAAGCTACAGAGCCCAGATCCGAGTCTCTCCTCTCACGACTCGAACCGGAACCATCACATTTCACCATTTCCGATCTAATACACAGAATAGACAACAACGATCCACACTCAATCAACTCGGAAATCAGTCAATACTCACGAATCGCATACACAACGAAAACCAATCAAACAAAAGGTTAATCCTAGCAATCACGCACTCACCTCGGTGTTTCGAAGAGGAAGAACCCGACCAAAACAGAAGGGTATAACTTGCGACTCCCTTCACCAAATCAAGTTCTGAAACCGGATCTGGAAACTAGACACCGAGAGCTTTCTAACGGTGTAAAGAATTCCTTCTAACTCACACTAGATTGACGGCAAATCCCTCCCAAAAACCGGCTACTCGCAATCGCGACTGCAGAAACTGCACGAACTACCCAAGTTCCAAGGACCATAACTCAGCGAATACTCAACCAAATGACAAGAGGAAACAACCAGTCAAATAACAAGTCCAACTTCAATACATAATAACCGATAATCTAATAAAACCAATCCAGGAAAACTCGAGTTTAACAATTTCATAATCACTAACAACCTAACAGGTTACTAGCGGAATCCAACAACATAACATGAGATATAGACATCCTATCATCCTCCGTTCTTGCCTCGATTCCACGATCATAACTTTCCTTTACCTGCAACTCAAAAGAAACCGGGAGTTGCGTGAGTATTATCACAAATACTCAGTGAAGCGATCATCCGCAAAGGACTAACAATTTTACAGTTCATAACACAATTAAACACAACTTTACTATTTAATCACAATTAAATCGAAATAAAACAATTCTTTACATTTTTAAAACCCGGCGTCGATCGACACGGAATGCTAAAGTTCAGTATCGTCTTTACCGTCGTGTCGATCGACACAAAGCTACAGAGCGCAGATCCCAGTCTCTCCTCTCACGACTCAAACCGGAACCATCACGTTTCACCATTTCCGATCAAATACACAGAATAGACAACAACGATCCACACTCAATCAACTCGGAAATCAATCAATACTCACGAATCGCATACACAACGAAAACCAATCAAACAAAAGGTTAATCCTAGCAATCACGCACTCACCTCGGTGTTTCGAAGAGGAAGAACCCGACCAAAACAGAAGGGAATAACTTGCGACTCCCTTCACCAAATCAAGTTCTGAAACCGGATCTGGAAACTAGACACCGAGAACTTTCCAACGGTGTAAAGAATTCCTTCTAACTCACACTAGATTGACGGCAAATCCCTCCCAAAAACCGGCTACTCGCAATCGCGACTGCAGAAACTGTACGAACTACCCAAGTTCCAAGGACCATAACTCAGCGAATACTCAACCAAATGACAAGCGGTTTTCACCGAAATCAAGACCATGGGTCGGAGAACTTACCTACAAAGTCTCGCTCCAATCCGTTCACAACTCGACCGCCGTCGCCTCCTCCCAAAACCGAAAGAAAACCTCTCAAACTCAAGCTTTTACTCAACCCTCTCTCAAAACCTCAAAAACGGCCAGCCCCAGACCGAGACACGCTCCCAGCTTATATAGTGGGACTCTAGGGTTTTCCCTAAACCGGTTTAAACCGAGAAAAATTATCCTTAATTGCTCGATTTTGCTCATGTCGATCGACACAATCCCACAGTGTCGATCGACAGAGCACTCTCTGCCCAAAAATTTCCAGAACCAAACAACCTGTGTCGATCGACACAGAACTCCCTGCCCAAATTCCGAAGAAAGGCTAACACCTCGTGTCGATCGACACACCCACTCCTGTCGATCGACAGACACCCGATAGAACCCATTTTGGACCACGGTCGTTACAGATTGTATCAATGCTAACCTAGAAAGCAGATGTCCGCAGATTGGTAAGTTCTTGGTAAGAGATCAATACGACCTCAGTCTGAAACCAGCACAAAGCCATAAGGATAAGCGTAAGCTTAGCCATAGGCACAATGATAGAGCATTCGGTTGGATCATGGCGATCAAGCTAAGGACTCGAAGATACTCATGGTACACGGTGTAGAAATGGACTTGATCTATGATTACATTGGCTATGGATTGAATATACGTCTCCTAGGCACGATCGTGGGAGTTCAACCATTAGCTCGAGGAAACTAGTGTTGGCTAAGGCTAGGATAAGAGTGACTTGTTATTTGGTGAGAAGGACATGAACTCTAAGGATGTTCTATGGTCCTAATCACATTTCATATTGCTAGGATTGTTTAGGAAGTGTGAAATGATGGTTTACTGTCATTTCCAAATTGAGTTTTGTATAGGCGTAGCTATATCCTTTCCAGGGAGCTACCATGAGCCAAGTGTTGATCCGATTGCGGTCACTGGTAAGATGTGTTCCAAATGGTGCGAGGCGCACTGAAGCCCATCACTCTCTAATATCGCCTTGAGCTTAGGTGCAGAGAGGCGAGGGTTTTTACGACATGAGGCGCATCCTTCTTCTAAATCCATCTATATATGTACAAAGTTCATGTAAAGAAACATAATACTAACTTTAGAATAAAATATCTAAATGAATCAAAAAGGAAAATATCAAAACAAAACAACAATTTAAATCAATCAACATAATAAAATCCAAAATAAAATAGCAAAATATATAATATCCAAATCAATCCATAAAAATCATAAATAAAAATCCAAACTTAGAATCCCTCTAGTACTCATCTTCCCGATACTCCTCCTCCCCAAAGTCTTCTTGTTCCCCTTCACCAAAATGGTCTTCTTCCGCAAGATTCTCATCCTCTACAAAATCTTCTTCAATCGGATCATTTGTTATTAGACGATTAAGATTTTTTTTTTCTTCTTTTTATTTATGTAAACATGAATATTACAAGCACATATGTGATATCTTTTGAGTTATACACATAAATTCAAAAAACAAACGGCTATATCACTAAAGCGCGAGCTTCGACCGCCTCGAGCATCCATCAAAGGCCAAGCGCAGGCTTTTAGGACGCAGCCTCGCCTTGACCTGTAGAGGCCCACAAAGCATTTTTCGCAAGAGAGTCGGCTATGCCATTGACTTCTCTCGGAATGGACACAGAAGAGGCCAATCTCAGGTGATCGGATAAAATTATGATGTCGCGGAGTATCCCATATATGGAGATATATGGGATAAGTCAGATCATCTCCTGAGAATCTGACGATATGCATATCTTCTGCACGTCCAAATCTTGAGACCTTTTAAGGGCTGATCTGATTGCAATTGCCTCTGCAGCCATCGACGATCCAACAAATCGTATTGCCGTTGATCCTTCCTCAATGATCTCTCGGTTTGATGATTCAATTTGCAATCCCAATCCTGCGGTAAGCCATTCGTTGTCCCATGCCCCATCAGTGAAAGCTATACACGAGTTCACCGGAAAACTCTGGTTCCATCTGATATTACTAGGTGAGATTTTCTTCTGTTCTATCTGCCATTGGGCTTCCATCCATTCTTTTGCATTCCTGATTGAGTTCATCATCATTTCCTCAGCAGTGAATAGGCGGTGGTTGAAATTTTTGTTGTTTCGCGCTATCCAAATGTTCTAGAAATCCCATGGAAACAGAGGACCACCCCTGATTCGTGTAGGAGGCAAGCAGATCATGGATTTGGACTTTGCCATTCCTTCTTTAATATCCACAATCCCTTCGACATCCAGATGTTCCCTGAATGGAGCTAATTGCCACACCTTCCAGGAAAAATCACAGTGAAACAAAAGATGGATCACTGTTTCCGGTTCTCCACATCTCACACAACGTTATTGAACATGTAGCTGCTAGAATAGAGGATAAAAGATAGTAGATTCGTGACTCCATAGAATGGTTAGGATGATTCTTCTCTTAGATTGAAGGTTGAGATGATATCAATCCTTCAACGCTCCTTAACAAGACATATTAATGAAGAACAAGGAGAGAAACGTAGTACATGTTTATTAATGATGATTCCTAGGGCTGCTTCCCTTCTCAAAGGAGGCTAAAATTAAGTATATATAGGTTCTTGAAGAGGTTCTAGGTCGGCAAAACTTCTAGGGTTTCACCTATGGTGAAAACGTCTTTTTGTCGAAAACTGCCTAAACTGGAACGTTACACCGGACGGAGACACCAGACCAATCACGTGTCCAGGGTCTAGCCCAATGGTGTCTCTTTAGTCTTGGAAATGGTCACGTGCACCGTTCCACGAGCTTGATCGATGTCCTGACTCATTTTACACTTGCTTCATCTTCGAGGCAGTTTGACATGTCTTTAGTAGATCGTGAATATCTTCCCAACTACAACTCCATTTGATGTAATTCAAACTTCATTGCAAAGCTGACTCAAATTACTATCTCCATATAAAATTCCAAGTAGATTTGATCCTCTGTCTGTGACTAATTTCCAGACGTATATCTTTTGTACAACTTGAGAAAATGTGGTGATTTGGGACTTGGATTGGTTCCTTTGACTTTGATAAGTTGTTGTAGAATGTAGAATACTCATTTTCCTCCTTTTCGCATCTTTTTGATGATTTAACATATATGACTCTTAAAAAACACATATACAAGAAAACTACCTCTTTTGATAGAAAAGCTTATTAAATAGCATTAGAAATATATAAAAATGGATAGTATATATGGTAAAATATGAGGTATATCAACTACCTCAGACTTAACCTTTGCTTGTCCTCAAGCAAACAAATGTCAAGAGTAGGAAAGATTTGAAAACACGGGAACTCACATATTCTTTGGATCTTGTCTCGATCTCTAAACATGTAATCCACATAAGGACGAGTTGAGTTCATGAATACTTTTCATCATCTCCCATCATGATTTTGAAAGTATGTCCTATATCGCTGTCCCTACAAAATCTCAACTTCATATCAATCGACTCTTTTCCATTTTGTAGGAGTCGTAACTCGCACAATTGAATTTGTAAGGGTTTTAAAGGAGGTGCGAGACTTCTGAGTGAATCATAGTGCAGAGAAAGTAGAGAAGACTGTCGCTATAGCTGTTAAGTGAGCTTTATTATTGATGTTGTGAAAAATTGCAAATCCACTTTCTGGGTGAATTCAATGAGCTATATATAGCTAAATAATTCTAGGTCTAAGTGCTAGATTTGGGCTTGGCCCATTAATCAATAAATAAGCTTTAGGCCTATAATATTATTAAACCCATTTTAAATATGGATCTAAGTCTATTATGGGCCTAATTACAAATTGGGCCCTTGTAAGCATGTTTAGGATTTCTTCTGGACTTGGCCAAATTCTTATTGTCGTTGCATCGATCTCGCAGGGGTGGAATCCGACTCCTACAGTTAGCCCCCCAGCTTGGCAGTGTTTGATAGGAAAGTGTCAAGGTTGAAGAAGTCGCAAGTGAGGTCGATGCTTCAAGGAGATGCGTCGCAGACGTTGCTATTGCCCTCCAAGATATGTTTTGACGAGATGAAATTGCAAAACTTTGTTCTTCCAACTTATAAATGTTGCCGAGTTCGACGTGTTTCTCTAAATGCTTAGCTCGACAAAGACTCCTTGTAGACTCGTGTTTTGAACAGCTTGTCGTCAATGAGGAAAGCGCATAAGTGTGTGAGCAAGCCTCGGTAAAAACCTTGTCTAGAAAACCCAATGGGAAAAATCAAATCAAGGGAAAGAGGGCAGAAGTCACACACTTCTCATTGGAGTTATAATTATTGCCGCCGTGTTCCCATGTTTCTGTGAATGTTTAACTCGGCGTATATGATTCGACTCGCTGTAGTTTACTTTCTTCGAAAGGTTTTTGTTTTTCCGAGCTCCTATGTTTCAATCAATGTTCAGCTCGGTCAATAGAGATTTTGTCATTGTCGGCGAGTTCCCATGTTTGAGTTAATGTTCAGCTCACCAATGGAGATTATTGTAGATGTCGCTGAGCTCCCATGTTTCAGTTAATGTTCAGGTCGGCGATGGAGATTATTGTTGACATTGCCGAGCTCCCATGTTTTAGTTAATGTTCTGCTCGGCGGACGGGTTTTTGATACCTTTATCTCGGTCTAGAATGGTACTGTCTCCTAAGATGACGAAGATGTGCTCTTTAGCGAGGCTGTGCTGATACATTGTCAAGATATATAAGTCAGCGAACTTGAAATTCAGATGAGATTTGACTTGCTTCGTCGCCGAGGTAGAATACATAAGTTGTTTATGTCGTTACATCAATCTCATAGGGGTGGAATCCGACCCATACAGTTAGTTAGCCCCCCAGCTTGGTTGTATCGAGTTAGATGATGCCAAGGTATAAGCTGTTGAAGTTTGAGATTGATGTGATTGACTCTGAAGCAGCCAGGCGTTGACATCTTGTCATCGAAATCGGAAAGTTTCAGATATTCTATGTCGAGCTGATGCTACTGTGTTTTCCTTACCCTACTTGCGCTGTTAAAAATGAGGTTTATAGACTGAAAAGGCTATTGAGCTCATTTAATTGGACTTTAAAGCCCGTTATGAGAGTTTATAGAAATTTTCCTGAAAAACCCTTGGGATTTTAGGAAATCCTTCTTGTATAAATAGGCCTCCTAGGAAGTCTATTTTTTTACCAAGTCGCTTTTTCTGCAGTAAAAGAGGTAAAAATTTCAGAATCCATTTTTCCAAATTTTTTTTCGTCCTGTAGTGCGAAAATTAAGGTTTATGCATTTTTTTTTCCTTTTGTGGTATCATCTTCTTCCTCTCCGATCTGCTCCTGTCGCTGCCGTGCCAGACTCGCCGGAGCTCGCCAGAACTCCATCTTCACCGGATTTGCGCCGCCGTCACCTTCGTGGAAGAGGAACTTCACCAGATCTGCGCCACCGTCATCGTCTTGGAGAAAGAGCTCGGATCTAACAAGATCGTTGCCGCCGAAACTTGCCACCATCGCAGGAGCTTCAAGAGCCTCCAAAACTTCAAGCTGTAGCCCCGATTGGCTGCTGCAGGAGCTTCACCGCCGAGATCTGGCGTCAACGTTGCTTCGTTCTTTACCGTAGGAGCCACATCGCAGGAGCTTCACCGCCGCATGAGCTTCAAATCGCAGTGTCGTGGAGCTTCAAATCGCAACGTCAACA
Source organism: Draba incana (assembly GCA_963576765.1). Lineage (NCBI taxonomy): Eukaryota > Viridiplantae > Streptophyta > Magnoliopsida > Brassicales > Brassicaceae > Draba > Draba incana. Next base: position 26,857,795 of record OY755205.1, read on the forward strand.
TCGTTGTGGAGTAGAGCTTTGGATTGAGCAGCATCGACATCCCCGTGGAGCTTCACACTGTCGACATCGCCATGGAGCTTCGCAGCGTCGACATCACCGTGAAACTGGCGGAAGAGCTTGCGACGGAGGCGCTGGGATCTAGCAGATGGAGGCGCTGGGAGCTTTGATTCGACGGCGGTGGCTGCTCGCAGTGGAGGAAACTTGTTGTGGATGAAACTCGCTGCAGAGGAAACTCACGGCGGAGGTGACTCGCGGCGGAGGTGACTCGCGGCGGAGGAGGCTCTCGGTGGAGGAGGCTCATGGCGATGGAGATTCCCGGCAGTGGTGGTGGAGATTCACGGCGGAACGCAGCGACGGTCGGAGATTCGGTCGTGACGGCCAGACCTAATTTCCCATGACAACCAAACCTAATTTTGGTCAACTGTATCCTCTGGATAACAAGTCAACGGTCAACCAAAGTCAACAAGTCAATGCAGTGAATTAGTCAACAAAAATCTTCTGGTCAACTAAAGTCAACAAGTCCACATAATTGTTTCGGAAATCGATTTTGAGCTTTGATTCGGATTCTAGATTCTATTGCAGTAAAGACGTAAATTGAAGATAATGACTTCTGGAGATTCGCGGTTTGATCGTCAAATAGATAGAAACGATTAGCGAATAATCCTACATTTAGATGATTCCCGACCTAACTGCAGCGTTTTTCTTTTGGATGCTTGTATTTTACTTTTGCGATACCTTTTGCAGAGTTTTTGACTTAGTCAAATTTTAACCTTTTTTGTTCGTGTTTATCATCTTGCAGTTCCGAACCGTATTAAAATCAAAGTAAAGAAGGCGTTTCTCGAATCCTTCGTTGGAGATGTCAAGTAACGGGAGGAGATTGTCTGCGCGCGAGAAGAGAGCTACTGAGGCTAGAGCTGACACCAGTAGAAGGGAGCCACAACGAGCAAGAACATCATCGTCAGTCCCTAGAGCTGGTGCTACTACTACCCCTGCGCCTAAGTCGTGTGGTCCTGAGCTTGAGCGAAATTTTTCAGTCTACACTAATTGTCGTCCTGAGTCACCGCAGAGGCATCGCGATGATGCTAGGAGGAGGGACAACGCTGCAGAAGATAGTGGGAAAAACATTGATCCGAGGGAGTTATTCAGCAACAGTAATATGGCGGCGGCTGAGATGTCAAAAATTGTCTTCCCAGGGGCTAAGTTTCCTCCTCGAGAAGATATGTCAAAGAGAGATATTTACGCGAGAGTGGCCCTCCATGGCATGACAGTATGAATTTCTGTTGAACTCTGCAACATTACTCCTTTCGCTTCGAATACGTTGACTTATTACTTTTTTGGCAGCTCTGTGCTTCGATCAATGAACTCACCAAGCACTATGAGACAACTCCTCTCTCGCAAGGTCGTCAGCTTAGTAGTGTTCAAAAATTGTGCGACGATCATAAGAAGCAGAGGCGTCAGGCGGAGGAGAGAGTCGCTACCCTGGAAGCTGCTTTGAAGGAGACTGAGGATAAACGCCGTGAGATAGATGGCACATTTACACAGTCAGAATCAGTGAGAAAACGCTTGCAGAAAGAAGTCTCTGATCTCACTGCTCGTTTAGGTGCTGTGACCAAGCTTCAAGATGCGACCGTTCAGCAAGCTGTTGATCAGGTGAAGCGAGAGCTGATAGCAGAGTACGAGTCGAGGATGGGGCGAGCGAGAGAGAAGCTTAAGGCGATCAATGACCAACCGTGGACTGATTCATCGATCTTAGCCAAGTTCAGAGCAACATTGAGTTTTTGGAGTTTGTTCAAAGTGGCAAGGCGCCTGATCTTAATGATGAGCATGGCAAACTTAGAAAGTAGGAGGACAGCTTATCGCATGCAGATGAGAGTTTTAGTAAGCATATGCGCGAACTTGAGGAGTTGCTTAGAATTCCAAGACCTGGTGGAGGGGCTCCTATTGTACCGGCTCCTGCTCGTGAAAAAGCTGATTTAGGTTCGAGTTCTTCTAGTTCGTCCAGTGATGAGGATTCGTCAGATTTTGAGGATGAGGTTCTAGCTGGACAAGTTGTGGAATCGATTGACTGTGCTTGAAGAGAAAATGCATTAGTGTTTTCTTTGGTTTTCGTTTTATTCAGCTTGGGTGGTGTTTATCCTTTTTATGCTTTGTTTTGCTTTGTCTTAAATCTTTGCTATACGCATTATGATATAATATGCAGTTTTCGTTATGTCGAACTTGTCTGTTCTAGAAATGAATTGTTTTCTTTGCGACTACTTTGGTTTACAGAACCATTGTCAACAACAATTCTGCTCCAACAGCGAGTATGTTTCTTTGTGTTAAGACCAACTTTTCAGATAGTTGGATTTTTTAATAAAAAATGCGGTTTACAGCTACGTTACTTTCAACGTGTCTGCTCCAGCAGTGAATATTGTCTAGAGAAGTTACCAACGTTATGTTAGTTGGGTTTTGACATGAACATTTGGGTTTACATATGCGTTTTCCTCTAATGCACCCGCTCCTGTAATGAACATGTTATCGCTTTATGACCAACGATTCAGTGAGTTGGGTTTAGAGTGAACATTTGGGTTTACAGACATGTTCCCAAGAACACGTCCGCTCCTATAATGATCACTTTTAGCGATGCAACCAACGTTTGTCTGTTGGGTTTCAAAATGAACATTTGGGTTTACGCATACATTTTCCTCTAACGCACACGCTCATGTAAGGAACATTATACATTTGTATAGCACGCTGTTTAATCATAGAGTGGATGTAATAGTCAGATCTAAAGCTTGTGAAGTAGATCGTCGATGTGGACAACAACGAGGTTGAATGTCTGTTTTTGTTAGGACTTAAATTTATCCACGGAGGATGTAAATGCGAATTATTTTGAATGAAGTCTGCTTTTGTTAAGACTTAGATTTTACAAGCGAAACTGTTTCAAAGAAGTTTGATTGGTTTGATTTTTGCGAGAAAGTCAAGTAAGAGAGGTGGGAGTATACGAGTATACGTACTCCACTCCCCCCTTTTTTAGGGAGGGGGGCAGCTGAACCCATCCAAAGATGAGCTGCCTATGTACCCTTTGCAGGGATAAAGCCGCCTCGTAGTTCAAGTAAGTACTTTGAATGATCCGTATAGGATGTAACTTATATGTGTGTTCATATAAGACTTTGAATGATCAATAAAGAATGTACGTGATATCTCTGTTCAGATAAGACTTTGAATGATCCGTAAAGGATGTGCGTGATATGTCTGTTCAGATACGTGATATGTCTGTTCAGATAAGACTTTGAATGATCCATAAAGGTTGTAAGTGATATGTCTGTTCAGATAAGACTTTGAATGATCCGTAAAGGATGTAAGTTATATGTCTGTTAATGTAGGATGTTTAAACTTATGTGTTATGTGGTTAACTAGGAGAGTCGGTAAGCGAGTTGGCGAGAGTAGTCATGGTCTGTTTGTGGGTTCACTAACCACTAACATGTGTCGGGTTCAAGAGAGCTTGGGCAGAGATATTCTTGAGACATGAGCGACGGTCCGTTTATAAAAGAAGTGATTATGCGTATGAGAGAAGATCGACGATTTGCTTGAGAGAAGAGCATCATTTTTACTTGGGAGAAAAGCAACATAACATTTGTGAGAGAAGCGATGATGCGTGTGAGAGAGGAGCAACGTTTTGCTTAGGAGAAGAGCAACGATCCATTTGCGAGAGGAGCGATGATCCATTTGTGAGAGGAAGTGACGATCCGCTTATGAGAAGAGCGACGGTCTTCTTGAGAGAATAGTGTTCCTACTGCTGTCGACGTTGCGCTACTGGTCACTGTTGGTGCGATCCACGTTGCGATGCTGGTTTTCCACTGGTGATGTCGATATTCCGCAGATGGTCGCCGCTTGTGCGATCTATGTTGCGATGCTGGTCACTGCTGCAGCTATCTAAGTTGCGCTGCTGGTCACCGCTGCTAGTCACCGCACATGCTGTGTAAGTTGCGCTGCTGGTCACCGCTGCTGCTGTGTAAGTTGCACTGCTGGTCACCGCTGCTGGTCACCACTGCTGCTGTTGACGTTGCACTCCTTGTTGCCGCTGTTGCCATCCATGTTGCGCTCCTAGTCGCCGCTTATGTAGCTTGCATGATGATTGTTTTGAGTAAGAACGTCTCACGTGTCCCCTTAGTCGGTGCCAAATGGTAGGAGTCGTAACTCGCACAATTGAATTTATAAGGGTTTTAGAGGAGGTGCGAGACTTCTGAGTGAATCAAAATGCATAAAAAGTAGAGAAGACTGTCGCTATAGCTGTTAAGTGAGCTTTATTATTGATGTTGTGAAAAATTGCAGATCCACTTTCTGGGTGAATACAATGAGCTATATATAGCTAAATAATTTTAGGTCTAAGTGCTAGATTTGGGCTTGGCCCATGAATCAATAAATAGGCTTTAGGTCCATAATATCATTAAACCCATTTTAAATATGGATCTAAGTCTATTATGAGCCTAATTACAAATTGGGCCCTTGTAAGCATGTTTAGGATTTCTTCTGGACTTGGCCAAATTCTTCTTGTCGTTGCATCGATCTCGCAGGGGTAGAATCCGACCCCTACACTTTCTTAGATTCGTAAAAATCTCCGATCAAAGATTTTATCAAGGCATACAGCTAGGTTTTAGGAAAGGCTGATTTTAGAGGTGAGGTTTAAATTGTTTAGGGTTACCAAAAGCTCTGAGTGCGAGATAATATGCAAAATCGCAAGAGAGAATGTGTCTATTGAAGTCCACAATTTCTCAATCACTTTCTTCACGTCTTTCTCCCCCATACTTAGATATTTCTCTGGGAATCACTATAAAACTCTTGAACTCATCTCTCCTTTGTATCATGACATTCCTTGTGTATTCTTTGGCCATAAAACTCTTGAAAATTGTTTTTCTTTCCAATTATGTTATATAAATCGAAAATAAATAAATATATATCATATTGATATGAGTCATGTATAGGCAAGAAATTGTTACCATGATGTAAGCATCCAAGGAACGGCCAAGCTTTGTTATGTATTCCTTCATTCTAATGTTGATCGTCGCATCTCTAGTGATTAAAAATTTGCGTTGATCCTTTTATCTCCGACGTTTTTATACATATCTGCAAAGAGGACGTAATAGAAGTGCATGAGGTTTGAAAGAAAGGTTTAGGGTAAAGGTAAGGTACTAACTAAAAGTGAGCTGGCAATTCATGACAACGGAGAGTGGTAAAAAAGAGGATAAGATGTCATGAATGTGATTTGTTTCCTTGATCTAATATCCTTAACAAGAAATAGTCAAAAATCATGTTAGTAATCCAAATTGAGAGTCAAAATCATATCCATCAAAATATTGCAAGTAGAAATTTCCTGGAGAAATTCGGTCACGAGGTTTCTGAATCAATTGCCCGGAACAAACCTGCAATAATGGTTACTTGGTTTTTGAAATCAAAACGTTTTAGTTCCTAGAAAAGTGTCATCATTCCCAACTTATTTTGACTCAATAAAATTGGTTTTTGAAAAATAAAATTTTGAAAATCCTTTTAAAAACGTAAATATCCAACACGAACAAACGCGTTAATAACAACAATCCACCAAGACTTAACTTACACCGTCCCGGTGTAAATAAAATCAAATTAAGCGAGAAGAGTTGGAAAATAAAAATAAAAATAAATAATAGAAAAGGTGGAGAATAGAACGAGGTTAACGGATATAGAAGCTCAAAGTCTCCCAAAGTTGGATTCCTGTGGATGGTGTTCAAACAAGTGTGAATAGACTCCCCAAATGTTTCTCTAGGCATAGAAACAGTGCTTCTCAAATCCCGAACAGTTTATTCCCCAAGGCCAGGGAGGTTACGATAGTGATTTTGAGGGCACTGAATAAGCAAAGCTTGCAAATTCATAATGCATCACTCGAACCATATTAGAAATCCCCGAATTATAGGTTGGTGATCAACTGCTGGTGAAGTTGCAAAACTCTTGTTTTGAACGGTGTAGTATAAGATCCATAAATTGGTTGAAAAGGCTTCTTGTTCTCTGAATAAGGTGGATCATTCATTAAGAAAATGAAATTTCTAAAGGCAAACATGTGTATGTACCAAATATCCTTGCAAAAACACTTGAAATTACTTGTTAAATTACCTTGACCTAAGTTCACGATACATAAGTAACAAACAATATTATCCAAGCTCAAATGAAAGTAAAAACAAGTAGTGAAACGATAAGTTTAGGATGTGAAAATTATTTAAAAATAAAACTCATGATACCAAATTGTAAGAGTGCAATGTGAAAATTCAAAAATTAAATAAATTTAAATAAAGAAAAATCACAATTAAAATTTTTTTTTGGTGTGAAAAATAGTTATTTTGATTAAAAACCATTTTAAAAGAATTTAAAAAGAAAAAGAAATATTTTTTTATACCTCAGCGGTTCGATGGTTCGACCCGGTGTGGACCGCGGCTCGATCCGTGGTCAGGTTGTGAAGGAAGGTGGGACGTAGGGACGTGAGTCGAGGAACAAACGCTTAGACGATTCCCGGGGTGATGGGGACGCGGGTCGCTGGTGTTATGACCATGTTGGTGCCTAGGACGGAACAGAACAGTCCCGATTTTCCCAAGTAGCGGCCTTGGGTAAAGTTGACTTAGAATGGGTAAAGGATGGACTTAGAAAGATTTGGCTCAAGGAAAATCTAGGTTTGGCCGAAAGAAATTGGGTTTGGGACGAGGAAGTTCTTGCGGGATGGATCGGCATGTACTGCGGGCCGAGAACGCTCGAGGCGAGCACGAGCCACATCCGAGGCAAATGTGTGGTCGTCATCGAGCCACAACGCGGGTAGGTAGGACAAGCGTATGTCCTTGTGCCACGTCGAGGGTAGGTGGCTCGAGCGGTTTCTAGAGCGTCATGTCACCCGACTCGCGTGGCAGTGCCCGAGCACCCGAACGTGGCCGTCCGTGCGCCACGCACTGTACCAACCCATGCCAATAAATATAGGACCTTTTGCTTAGGATTCAAGCTTGGTCCAAAAATCCTCTCACCCAAACCTTGTTTTTTTCGTTTCTAAACCATTCCTAAGTAATTTCCGATTAATTCTAAGGTGTTGGAAGAATATTTGAAGCTATTCTAAGGTAAGGTCTAGCCTTTTTTCTTAAGTTTTCCTAGATATGTTGGAATCCGATCTTAGGGAAGCTTTGCCTTAGCCTCAGGATCGATCAAGTCTCGAAGGAAGGAACTGATCCGTGGAGTCTCTTATAGGGAAAAGCTTCGGTTTAAACTGTGAGTCTTGGTAAAATACGTTCTGTTTTATTATTATCCTAGAGTAGGATGAATAATCGTTTCCATAATACTCACTGAGGTTCTTAACATTTTTATTAATATTGCTAAGTATGGAAATAAATTGAGTATTAGTTAGCATAATACTTATGATGGTAATTGTTTTGGTTTGATTGTGGAATTATGGTACTCTCAAAGCTAAGACTGGGGCGAAGTAACGTACGTTTCATTGGGACGAAGTATCGTAGAAATTCCAAACTTGATATTTTTATGAATGGAATGGGAGGCAGTAGCTATGGATATGGTATCAGGATTTCCACCGGCACCGGGAAGAAGTAACGATGCAGTCTTAGTGGTAGTTAATCGACTAACTAATTGATTCAAACGGCTCAGCCGAATAGTGACGGGCGGTCACTATCAGACTCGATCCGCAGGTCGAGGAGAAATCGATGTCACTCGGATTCTCGTGACATCGGGACGGGTCAACGCGGGACAGAGTCTGGTCAACGCGGGTCAATACTCGGGATGATCAGACCCGCGTGTCCCTCGATGCCGGGTCGATCCGCGGTACGTGCTTCCTCGATGCCAGCACGTCCGCGTCTCGATCACTCACGTCCTGCGGTACATGACCCGTTTACCCGGAAGTGGATCTGCACGTTTATCCGTTTACCCGGTACGCGACCCGACTCCACGCCTCAATGGCTGATCGTCCCGCCGGTCAGTTTCTTCGATGCCGACACGTCCCGCGGTCCGAATCCTTCGATGGTCAGATGGCCCGCGTATCACTCGATGCCAGTATGATCTGCGGGTCCTATACTCGCGATTGCCGACTGTCCCGCGGTACGCATCTCTCGATGCCAATACGTACCGCGGGTCCGATCCTTCCGATAACCATTTCCTCCTTTTTATTTACCTTAGGTATTTTACCCATGGTATTTTATTCTCATGATCAATAGCTGGTCCAATGACTCGATCAAGAACTAAGAAGTTTAACCAAGCTGTTGGAGGATTACTTAATCAAATATGGAGCCAACTTGATCAAGACAGCAAGTATGGAGGTAAAGCTTGTCAAACCACTATGGTTTTGATTCAAGCTAAGTGATTTCAACAAATGGGAAAAGTGTCTCAGTTGTACTCTTTTTCCCTTGTCAAGTTTTGTCCCAATGGGTTTTCTTGACAAGGTTTTTAATGAGGCAACTATTTCACTTCATAATTGCCCATTTGTTGAATCAAAAAGCCCAAGGCCTTATTCTAAAGATAATCACGTTTTTATTAAGTTAAGGGGTTGAAATTTTCAGATTCAAACTTGTTTTTAATGTTCTGTCATTTTCAAGACAGTTTTGGAGCTTGTTCCAAAACTTGACTCATCTTCTTCTCCTCTTCTCTTTATAAGTTATGTATTCTGATTCTAAATGATCCATCTAGCTTTTTATTCTCAAACTCTTTTCTAAAGAACTAGATCATTCGGTAAATCAAAGGCTCCCTCATAACCTTTGTGTGACCCATCGATCCCCTGGTGAATCTAAGGCTTTCTGCATCCTTAGTGTGACCAATACACTTCCTTGTTACTTAATCCATTCGATCTAAATCATCTAGAAACGAATTTCCATTCTACTTGCTTCTAAAGTGACGATTTTGGAGTCAGATCATACAAGGATCATATTATAGTGTGTGATCGAGTTCACATTTCTTGAATCCTCTCTCCTTGAGTGTCGTGCTAAGTTTCTTGTACCAAGCTCTAGGGGATTGTTTCAAACCATAGATTGCCTTCTTGAGTTTGAGAACTTTGCCGAGGGCTATGGAATGCTCAGGGCCGGGTGGTGGAGTCATGTAGACTTCCTCCTCTAGGTCTCCTTGCAAGAACGCATTCTTTACGTCCATTTGCCACAAATCCCAATCCAAGTTAGCCGCCAAAGAGAACACGACTCTCACGGTGTTAAGTTTGGCAACCGCGACAAATGTATCCGTATAATCATCCCCATAGGTTTGTGTAAATCCTCTAGCCACCAACCTAGCCTTGTATATCTCAAGATCTCCATTACTTAAGTACTTGATGGTAAAGATCCACTTGGAGCTCACGGCTCTTTTTCCTTCGGGAAGATCAGTCTCATCCCAAGTGTGGTTTTTAACCATAGCCCCAACTTCTTCATCAACAGCTTCTACCCAATGCTCATCTTCCATAGCTTCCTCATAAGTTTTAGGAATTGTATGTTCATCTATCTTTACCACAAATGCCCGATGAGAAGAAGGTAAAAGGGCAAGCGAACACACCGCTTGGATTGGATGAGCTACGGCTTCATTATTGAAGTAGACCTGGCTCTTTTTCCATTGAGAGGGAACCTTCTTTAGTCTTGTGCTTCTATGCAAAACCGGTTCTACAATCTCTTCTTGGACTTCTACCTCCGGAGTTCAATTGTCCGGAGTTACTTCCTTATTTACCTCTTGATCCTAGATCTACCGGAACCTCATTGTGACCGGCCTCCTCTTGGATTGGCTCTTGAACCTCATCTTCTTGACCCGTCTCTTGAACAACTTCCTCTTGAACTAGTGGGGTGTTATCTTTGTTACCTATTTTGTCTCTTGGCTCATGATTCCCAAGATTTTGAAGAAGGAATCGCAAATTAGAGCCAAGGTCTGACGGTGTTGCTAGGTCACTCAAGTCTCCTCGGTCTTTGACTCCATAAAACCCTTGTTCTTCGATGAACTCACATCTCTAGAACAAATGTTTTCTTTGAACTCAGATCATAACATTTATATCCCTTTTGCGTTGTTGAATAACCGAGGAATATGCATCTTGTACTCTTTGCTTCTAGCTTGTCCCTTAATTCCCTTGGCACCAACACAAAACAAACACACCCAAAAACTCTCAAGTGATTAAGGAAGGGTTTTTCTTTAGTGAGTACCTCAAATGGAGAGACATCCTCAAGGGCCTTTGTTGGTGTCTGATTGATCAAGTAGCAAGCGGTCATAGCCGCATCTCCCCAAAAACTTCTTGGCACATTCATGTGGAACATCATAGCTCTTGAAACCTCCATTAGGTGCCGGTTCTTTCTTTCGGCCACGCCATTTTGTTGTGGAGTGTATGGACAAGTTGTTTGATGCATATTGCCAAGCTTAGCTAGGTGTTGTTTGAATTGGTTGCTCATATATTCACCACCATTATCTGTTCTAAAAATCTTAATCTTGGCATTGTATTGGTTAGTAATATAGGTTTGAAAATTCACAAAAGCATCAAAGACCCTATCCTTAGAGGGTAAAAGAGTTAGCCATGTATATTTCAATTTTTCATCAATGAATGTGACAAAGTACTTATTGTTATCTCTAGATGCACAAGGTGAGGTCTAAACATCCGAATGCACAAGATCAAAGCAATTTTCGGCAATGACAAGGGATTGTGGTGGTACTCGTTTATGTTGATGATTTGATCATCTCCGGCAATGACAAGGAAGGCATTAAAGCCACCAAGGATCATCTTCACGAGGCCTTCGACATCAAAGACCGTGGTGAGCTCAAATACTTCCTTGGTATTGAGATTTGCCGGTTCACCAATGGCCTTCACATCTCCCAAAGGAAATACACGCTTGACCTTCTTAAGGAGACCGGTCACTTGGCCTCTAAGCCGGCCAAGACACCTCTTGACGAAGGCTACAAGACCGACCAAAAGGGGGAGAAAAATGAGTCTGAGGCCTATGAAGACCCATGAAGATATAGGCGGTTGGTCGGAAAGATGATCTACCTATTTCTCACAAGGCCGGATATTTGCTTTGCGGTAAATCAACTAAGCCAACTCATGAAGGAGCCTAAAGTCCACCATTAGCATATGGTGGAACGGATACTAAGGTATCTCAAAGTAAGTCCCGACCAAGGCATTTGGATGGGTAAGAACGGTAATACCGAGCTAGTAGGCTATTGTGATGCGGATTGGGCGGGACACCGCAATGACCGCAAGTCAACCACCGGCTATTGCACATTTCTAGGAGGAAATCTGTGACGTGGAAGACAAAGAAACAAAAAGTGGTCTCATGTTCAAGCGCGGAGGCCGAGTATAGAGCTATGATGAAGCTCACAAACGAGTTTACATGGCTAAAAGGATAAACGCGCGGATCCACTTCCTGGTAAACGGGTCACGTACTGCAGGACGTGAGTGATTGAGACGCGGACGTGCTGGCATCAAGGAAGCACGTACCGCGGATCAACCCGGCATCGAGGGAGCCGAGGGTCTGATCATCCCGAGTGTTGACCCGCGTTGACCCGTCCCGATGTCACGAGAATCCGAGTGACATCGACGTCTCCTCAACCCGCAGATCGAGTTTGATAGTGACCGCCCGTCACTATCCGGTCGAGCCGTTTGAATCAATTTGACCGTTTGATTCAAACGGTCTCTTTCCTCTTTTAGATTGTTTTTGGTTCTATTTAAACCTTGTAAATGATACTTGTAAAATCATCTTGAATAAATTTTTCAAGTTCATATACTTTCTCTCTCTACTCTCTCTCTAACTTAAACTCTCTCATTTTAATCTCTATTTCCGCAAATTCTAACACCAGCTGGTGTGACAAGAACATCCCCAGCTACAAGCTCATCCACAGGTTCAAGCTTCCTTGTCCTAGCACGCGTCATTGATCCACTTGATATAGCTAAAGCATCCTCATGTTCAAACTCAGGTATAAGCATGGGTGTTAGCTCCTAGTCCGTTGGCATGATCATATCATCCCCTCCCTCTTGAAAAGGATTTGTCCTCAAATCTGCTTCATCTGCAATAAAAGGAGAGAGATCAGAAACATTGAAACAAGAACTGACGTTGTACTTACCTTGGAGATCCACTTGATATGCATTGTCATTGATTCTCCTTGTGATCGTGAATGGACCATCAATCCTAGGCATGAGCTTGGATTTTCTTTCTTCTGGAAATCGTTCCTTCCTCAAGTGTATCCAGACTTGATCTCCAACTTCAAAGATCAATTTACGCCTGCCTTTATTGGCTTGCTTAACATACAACTTTATTTTCTCTTCTATGTTTCTCCGAGCCTTCTCATGGACCTGTTGAACCAACTCGGCCTTCTTCTTTCCATCAATACTAGTTCTTTCACTCAAAGGTAAAGGAATTAGATCCAAAAGATATATGGGATTGAACCCATAAACAATTTGAAATGGAGAATACTTAGATGCAGAATGCACAGCATTGGGCGGATTGTGATGGGTAAGAACGATAATGCCGAGCTAGTAGGCTATTGTGATGCGGATTGGGCGGGAGACCGCAATGACCGCAAGTCAACCACCGGCTATTGCACATTTCTAGGAGGAAATCTGTGACGTGGAAGACAAAGAAACAAAAAGTGGTCTCATGTTCAAGCGCGGAGGCCGAGTATAGAGCTATGAAGAAGCTCACAAACGAGTTTACATGGCTAAAAGGATAAACGCGCGGATCCACTTCCTGGTAAACGGGTCACGTACTGCAGGACGTGAGTGATCGAGACGCGGACGTGCTGGCATCAAGGAAGCACGTACCGCGGATCAACCCGGCATCGAGGGAGCCGCGGGTCTGATCATCCCGAGTGTTGACCCGCGTTGACCCGTCCCGATGTCACGAAAATCCGAGTGACATCGACGTCTCCTCAACCCGCAGATCGAGTTTGATAGTGACCGCCCGTCACTATCCGGTCGAGCCGTTTGAATCAATTTGACCGTTTGATTCAAACGGTCTCTTTCCTCTTTTAGATTGTTTTTGGTTCTATTTAAACCTTGTAAATGATACTTGTAAAATCATCTTGAATAAATTTTTCAAGTTCATATACTTTCTCTCTCTACTCTCTCTCTAACTTAAACTCTCTCATTTTAATCTCTATTTCCGCAAATTCTAACACCAGCTGGTGTGACAAGAACATCCCCAGCTACAAGCTCATCCACAGGTTCAAGCTTCCTTGTCCTAGCACGCGTCATTGATCCACTTGATATAGCTAAAGCATCCTCATGTTCAAACTCAGGTATAAGCATGGGTGTTAGCTCCTAGTCCGTTGGCATGATCATATCATCCCCTCCCTCTTGAAAAGGATTTGTCCTCAAATCTGCTTCATCTGCAATAAAAGGAGAGAGATCAGAAACATTGAAACAAGAACTGACGTTGTACTTACCTTGGAGATCCACTTGATATGCATTGTCATTGATTCTCCTTGTGATCGTGAATGGACCATCAATCCTAGGCATGAGCTTGGATTTTCTTTCTTCTGGAAATCGTTCCTTCCTCAAGTGTATCCAGACTTGATCTCCAACTTCAAAGATCAATTTACGCCTGCCTTTATTGGCTTGCTTAACATACAACTTTATTTTCTCTTCTATGTTTCTCCGAGCCTTCTCATGGACCTGTTGAACCAACTCAACCTTCTTCTTTCCATCAATACTAGTTCTTTCACTCAAAGGTAAAGGAATTAGATCCAAAGGAGATATGGGATTGAACCCATAAACAATTTGAAATGGAGAATACTTAGATGCAGAATGCACAGCATGGTTGTATGCAAATTCAATGTGAGGCAAACAATCTTCCCAAATTCTAAGATTCTTTTTAATTAAAGCACGTAAGAGAGTTCCCAAAGTTATTTTAACCACTTCTGTTTGCCCATCAGTTTGAGGATGACATGTAGTAGAAAATAATAGCTTAGTTCCTAACTTAGACCACAAATGTTTTCCAAAAGTAGCTAAGAAACTTGGTATCTCTATCAGAAACTATAGTTCTAGGCATCCCATGTAAACAACCTATCTCCTTAAAGAATAACTCAGCTACATGTAATGCATCATCAGTTTTATGACAAGAAATGAAATGAGCCATTTTAGAGAATCTATCAACCACAACGAAAATGGAATCCTTTCCTATCTTAGTTCTAGGCAAACCCATCACAAAATCCATAGATATATCATTCCAAGGATGAGTAGGAATAGGGAGAGGTGTATACAAACCGTGAGGTTGGACCTTAGATTTGGCATGTTTACAAACACTACACCTGTTACAGATTCTTTCAACATCACGTCTCATGTGTGGCCAATGGAAATGATCCTTCATGACTTCCAATGTCTTAGCAATGCCAAAGTGACCCATTAGTCCACCTCCATGAGCTTCCCTAACAAACAATTCTCGAAGAGAACAGTTAGCAACACACAAACGGTTCTCATAAAAGAGGAACCCCTCTTTCTTATAGTAACGACTCTTAAGATCAATCTTAGAAAATATGCTAGAACCATGCAATTCATCAAGCATATCATCTAATCTAGGAATAGGGTGGCGATACTTCACTGTAATATTGTTGATTGCTCTACAATCAACGCACATTCGCCAGCTTCCATCTTTCTTCGGCACAAGCAAGACTGGCACAACACAAGGACTCATACTCTCATGAATGTGGCCCTACTTCATCAGCTCACTAATTTGTTCTTGAAGTTCTTTAGTCTCCACGGGATTAGTCCTATACGCTGGTCTATTTGGAAGAGAAGATCCTGGCACAAAATCAATCTGATGCTCAATCCCTCTGATTGGTGGTAAACCTTGTGGAGTTTCTTCAGGGAAAACATCACTCTATTCCTGCAAAAGATTAGTCATTTTACTCGGCAGCACCGGTGTAAGGTTAGACATATTAAGCATTGACTCTTTATACACAAACAAAAGCATAGAGTGATTAGAGTAGAAAGCTTTCTTAAATTCGCTGGACCTAGCAAAGAAGTTTGGGCACTTAGGCTAGGAGGAGTCTTTCTTCTGATCAAGATAAACTTCATGTGGAGTCATTGGAACCAGTGTGGTCTTCTTTCCTTTATACTCAAAAGTATGACGATTTGTGAAACCATCATGTAGAACCTTTATGTCTGATTGCCAAGGGCGTCCTAGCAGTATATGAGAGGCTTCCATAGGCAAAACATCACATAAAATCTCGTCCTCATACTTGCCAATAGATATAGATACCAAAGCCTACTTACTTATACTCATTTCACCACTATCATTAAGCCACTGCAGCTTATAAGGTGCTGGATGCATTGTAGTTTTTAAGCCAAGCTTCTTAACCATTGTATCACTAGCCACGTTTTTACAGCTACCACCATCAATGATTAAGCTACAGACTTTTCCTTGGACATGGCATCTTGTATGAATCAGATTTTCCCTTTGTTCTTGTTCTTGAGTCTTGTTCTGCATACTTAAAGTTCTTCTGGCTACTAACAAGTCTCCTTTGACAGGCACAATCTCTTACTCATCTTCACTAGAAGTCTCTGGATACTCATCAGCAGATTCCAGTTCACCACTCTCCAACATAATCATCACACGTGCGTTAGAACATTCACTTGCATAATGTCCTTTTCCATGACATTTAAAACAGCTGACATCTCTGGATCGCACAACACCTTCTTTTGCCTTTCCTTTGTAGTCTATAGGTGCTGGAGCAATCACTTTAGTTGTATCAGAAGACTTAGAATAGGTTGCAGGCTTGAATTCTTTAGCAGAAGGGTTCTTGTCTTCTTTAGAGTAACTAGGGCGAGTGTAGGATGAATTCTGACCATAGTTAGAACGTGTGGATCTCTTTCTCTTAATCTGTTGTTCAAACAGAGTAGGTTTGTGTAACATCTCCTCAAGCTCCATGTAATGCTCAGTTTCCAATTTGTCTTGAAGCTCCTCAAACCCCCTAGAAACTGTGACATCGTAGCCTCTTGATCTTCTACTATATCAGCCCGCAGCATCAACAACTCCATCTCTTGAAAGTATTCGTCTACGGTACGAGATCCTTGAGTGTGTTTTCTCAGTTTCTGATGTAGCTCCCTGTGATAATGATTAGGTATAAACCTTTTTCTCATTATGCTTTTTCATTTCAGACCAAGTATCAAGAGGTAGCTCTCGATTTCTTCTCCTGGTCGTGACTAGCTGATCCCACCAACTCAAAGCATAATCATGAAACTCTGTGGCAGCTATCTTCACTCTATTAAGTTCTGTGTATTGCTGAACATTGAAGACCAATTCAATCTTCTTTTCCCACTCCAAGTAAGCATCTGGGTCCATTTTGCCATAGAATGGAGGAATACTTATCTTCAGCCCTTTTAGATTATCTACTAACAATTCTTCTTGAGTTCTGTTGCGCCTATGCCTTCTCTGGTTGCTTTGTGATGCATCACTCTTCCTCTGGTAGTATTGATCAGATGCAGCATCAGTGATCCTATCATTCTGCCCTTCAGCTTGCTTAGTTTCAGATCTGGTTAGAATCCTATCCTCAAAGGCTTCAAGCTTTTCGTCCATCATTTTCTTCATTTGTGCCATCATAGCTTCAAAGAATAGTTTATTTGGATCAGCACGGCTACTCTCATCGTTTTTCTCTGAAGTTTCCATAACACCTGAAATGAATAGATAACAAACGCTGTTACAAGTTCTTCAAGCAAACAAACACACAATAGATAGTACGTATTTAATCAATTAGAAACACTAAACTTCTAAACAAAATGAGTCAATAATCTGCAGCGAGTTCTTCTTCAGCATAAATCGGTTTTAGAATTTGTAGTGACACAAATGATACTTAGATTACTTTTTAAACACATATCTAACAATCCTAGACAAGGTTTCAACATAAATAACGATTCAAGTGACACAAACACCTAAACCTATAAGATCCGTGCAGCACAAGAATACCAAAATTCATAAAAAATGAAAAACAATCGCTGAACCTTAGATCTATAAAATCTGGATGATAAACACGCATAAAACAGTAGATTTAAAGAGTACTTAGCTTCCAAAGTGGCTCTGATACCACTTAATATGATCCTTGTATGATCTCACCCCAAAATCGTCACTTTAGAAGCAAGTAGAATGGAAATTCGTTTTTGGGTGCTTTAGATCGAATGGATTAAGTAACAAGGGAGTGTATTGGTCACACTAAGGATGCGAAAAGCCTTAGATTCACTAGGGATCGATGGGTCTGATGCGGGCTCAAATTCACCCTAGAACCACTCTCTCAAACAAAGAGATCATAGTAGTACTTAAGGATCGTATCCACAGGGAATTGGAATACACAATCAATCCTAGTATTCAGATTTTGCTAAGTAAAACGATTGTAAGCATGAAAGCAGTTATAAAACAAGTAAACGAAAGACGGGTTGATTAAGTACTCAAAGAGATGGAAGCTAGGTCATGGAAATTCTTTAGGTAATGATTCGAAATCAATATATAGCAATTGTCAAGGTTCAATTAAGTGCCGTTCTAGAACTCAAGCACGAAAATATAGCCAGCTAACTGTCGTTACGAGGGCTATCTATCTTTAGATCCTCGAATCCCAAATTTCTTTGCGAATTCGTCGAATCTAAACAAGCATTTAGTACGAGCTCGATAAGTTCACAAAGTCCCTAAACCAAATTTCTTTGCGAATAAGTAACTTTGCCCATTTAAACTAGTTCTGGTTATTAATCCCACTGTCGTGGCTAATCAACAATCCTAAGATCAAGATTCGAGATGATCAAGCAAGAATCAAGCATTAATAACAGTTTAAATGAAGAACCTACGGATAAACCTTAACAAATATGCAATTTCAATGATTTCTAGTCATAACCCCAAGAAATTTCCAAAACCTAACAAGTGATTTACTCAGAAATAGATGATGAAATCATATTAACTGAATAAGATTGCATTAAAAAGTAAGAGTAGATGATACAAAAGGGTTTGAAGTCTTTGGATCTCAAGAACATGTAGATCTTCTCAAAGTTTCTCCAAAAATATCTCTTTCTCTCTCTACCTCCTTGATAAAACAGTTTTTTTCTTAAGTAAAAACGAGTTAAAAGTATTTATACAAGTGGTAAAATTAGGTTTACAGAGCCACCGTGGATCGACACAAACAATATGTCGATCGACACGAGGGCGTCTGTGGATATTTTCTTCGTCTTTAAAATGCTCCGTCGATCGACACATATGTACAACTGTCGATCGACAGGGACCTTTTAAAGGTCCCTATTCCACTTGTATCTCTTCAACTCCAAAATGGTCCAAAATGCTCCAAATGTTTCCATTAAGCTCTAAATGACCATTTCCTGCAAAACACTGCAAAATACATACAAAATACCACAAATACTAATATAAACCCGGTTATATCATGGTTAAAATCGGGTAAAAACCATGATATATCAACTCCCCCAGACTTAGCGTTTGCTTGTCCTCAAGCAAAATCATAAACTAAGAATGCGAAAAAGTTGAAAACACAGAACATACCTTTTCAGCTAGTGTACCACATGATTTAGAACCAACCAAAATCAGACCACCATGTACTTCTCCGTAGACAAACGCGGTTTTCCAAATTCACTCACCACTTCACAGCATAATCCGTTAGTCTTCATCGCTTGCCCTCAATGATCTCAATGCCATGAACCTTCTAGACTCATTCCCATACTTGTACCGTGATAAATCAACCTATACAACACTTGGTACTCTTTCTTTCTCTCCCCCAGACTTATTTCGTTCTATATTTATATATACATAGTATTTTGTGATTGTTTGAACTCAAAGCAGTGCATATTTCACTAATGTTGTTCCTTGTTAGGAGACAGGGTCGTGACTCACTACGATTGTTCCTTGTGAGGAGACAGGCTCGTGAGATTGCTCGTCTTTCAACATCCTTTTTAGGGGACTCAGGCTGCTGCTTTGAGCTGGGTGATCATCTCGAGTACAAATTCATTGGATTTACTCCTTATCTTGTACTTGAGAACTATCATTTCACCCCAATCCTAGTAATATTTTATATATGTATATATATATTTCTTTTTATATATGGGGAGAGGAGTACCATTACTATCAACAGAGGGTTGCATTTATCAGGTACGAATGAGGAGTCAAGCTCAATGGACATCGATCCCAAAGAGAATCGTGCAGTAGCTCTGACTTGGCGGATTATACTGGAAGTAGCGGATGTCTCTAGTCAACCGGTCGATCCTAGGATTTTTCATTAGTCTGACTCTGAAACTGGGAGAATGGTGACACGCTGAAAAGGACACTCCACTTAACCAATACAAAAAATTTCTACTAGTTTTGACTCGATAAACAATTTTGAGTCAAAACCAAAACAAAAAGAAATACGTTAGTAGTTCCCTCCCCCAGACTTAAACAACACTGTCCCCAGTGTTATCAAGCCCGAGATTGGCAAATTAAATCAAACGAAACGTGAACTTGATAAAAAAATAGAAAATTTACCATTTTGAAGAACCCGTCGATCGACAGAAACATCATGTCGATCGACGGATTAGCGTTTGCCTTAACCGTTGAGGTGTTGAAAATTCCAAATTTGTGCTCATGTCGATCGACATAAAAAACATGTCGATCGACAGGTGAGCTTCTGCCCAAATTTGCAAATTTGTAGATTTTTCGAAAAGTGATTTGTTCGATGTTCCAAACTTGCATCTACAGATATTCAACAAACGATCAATGGAACAACACGCTGCAATCCTTAAAATAGAAATTCGAGTTCACATTTTGTTTGAAATTCTAACAAAAATCCGAAATTAAAAAAAAAAAAACTAAAGTTTGAAAAAGTTTGAACAGGTTTGAAAAGGGAAAAACAAAAACAAGATAAAGTAGAATGGAGGAAGGGAACTAGTCCTCCTCCTCGTCATGATGATGCTCTGGAGATGGTGTGTTGCGCGGAGACGGTGTGCGGGGACGGATACAGTCGGACTTGCAAGACATTGCATCCCATGTGGTCTTTAGAGCTTTGGCGATCCAGCTTAAACGCGGGTCGTCATCCATCAAACCTGCTGGGAGACTCGGGAAGCGATGCTCGTGTACAGGCTGCTCCGGCGGTGCTTGAGATGAGCTAGCTCCACCCCGTGTCGTGAGCTTCCTCGTAGGACCCATGGGTTTAAGAACTTCCTCAGGTGGATTGAAAGAGATAAGTGTAGGGTCATTAATGACCCGCAATAAATCCGTCACTCTCCCAATCTCAACCTTTCTCTTTTGGCCATCCGCAATTGGGAAAACCCAGTGTAGAGGATGCTCATGTGTGATCCAATGAGCATTCTTCATATGCTCCATGTCCACAGAAACACGCTTGCTCTCCTCCTCATACTCGGTTGTTGAAACATTGCATCTCGTGAAGATTGGAGTGAGGATGCTTCCTACCGGTAATTTCTTCTTACCGAAAGTAGTAAGAGATAGCGGAGTATGCTTGAGCGAGTAGAGGTACTCCATCAACACCATTCCCATGTTCGGTGTGATAGTGTCCCAAGTCTCATTGTGAATGACGCTCCTTAAAGCGTAAGAAAGTAAGACCAACTCGTGACTCCTAACCTTTACCGGCTCCATCTTACAAATGATGGTAGTGGTAAGCAATCGAAGCAGATAACGAGCAACTGGATGACGCACATCAGCTTGTGCAGAACTCCCCACCTGATAGGGACCCGTACCAATCTTACTCCATAGCGTTTCCACGCCGCCATCAATGTCCTTCGGTAAACCCATAAGTGGAACCTCAGGAAACTCAAAAGTCCTGCAAACAGTTGCAGCATTCATCCTGTATCTCCTTCCATTAGACATGAAGCTCATGAAGAAATGCTTCGGGTCTAACTTCTCCTCTGTCGTGGTTGCAGTGCTGGATAACCTCACAGTTGCAAAGAATTGGCGAACAAGGTCGGGATACATCCTTGTATACCCGCCCACCAATTTCGTTAAACCCATCTGCAAAATCAACTGCTCAACTTCGTCCCCGATTTTCAGAAGTCCTAGCGACAGATTGTCGATGAACTTGGTGGTCGCTATGGGGACCCTGAGCCACTCGTTTTAGAGGAGGGAGTCATAAACGTCCCAAGCGGGTGACTCTTTCCTCTTCTCAATCTCATCACTTGTCAATACTGACTTCAACGTTACTCCCCTCTTAAGAGGCTCAAGCTCAACCTGAATCCTGGTGCACTCCTCCCTTGGCCATTTTGGTTTGGCACCACGCCTGATATCATAAGTAGGTGGAGATGGAGCTTGAGAACTCGAACCATCATCGGTCCTTGGTCGTTTGCCAGTGCTCTTGTCAGTCGTACGTCCCATCTGCAAAATGAAATCACAAGGAAAACAAGCAGAGGAAGTTAGAAAGAACCAACAAAATGGACAGTCACTTTCCTGTCGATCGACACAAGTCTCTGTCGATCGACAGCAAAGCTTCTGTCGCAGTTCTACATATAACGAGCATCCATAAATTTTCAACACACAATCTCAAGCAAATCATACCCAGCACAAATCCTAGCATCTCTATTAAGCTCAATGTTCGACAAAACAAACACGATTCACACAAATTCAAATCACATTCCAAAACCCCCAAATTCTAAATTTCAAACCCTATTTATCAAGAACAACACAATTGATGCACATAATTGGTTCGAAATTACTCTAAAAGTGTATAGGAAGTATTACCAACACAAGGATCGAACCAATTTAACCCCAAAATTCGTTTCTTTACTTCACGAAATCGGATTGAAAATCGGGAATAGTGAAGCATACCTTGTTTGATTGCGAAAACGAACGTGAGAATCGAATTGAGGAGGAAAATCCAAGTGGATTAGGCTTAAAAATTGATTGATTTGGTCAAGTTTTCGGAAATCTAGGGTTCGAAAAGAGTTTTGTCGATCGATGGAGATGAAGAAATGAGGAAAAAGAAGAAAAATCGGATTTAAATCACTTACCTCGTGGAGTCCGGTGCCCGTGTCGATCGACACAGGAATTTTAAAGATTCCTGTCGATCGACATAGGGGCATTGCCCTGTTTTCCTTTTTCAAAATCCAATTTAAAAAAAAAAAAAACACAAAAGTTACTAACACAAAAGTATATACTTACTTACAAATGGGTTGCCTCCCACTTAGCGCTTGTTTTTAGTCGTTAGCTTGACTCTGTTGAAGCTCAGACTTCGGGTGCATCATCCAAGGGTACCATGTGTCCCCCCGGAATTTTGGCTTCCGCCCAGTAATGCTTCACCCTTTGGCCATTTACCGTGAACTCTTTTCCATCATTTGCAATTAACACCACAGCTCCATGTGGCCTAACCTCCTTTATCGTGAAAGGACCTGACCATCGAGAACGCAATTTACCAGGAAAAAGTTGTAAACGCGAGTTGTATAGCAATACCTGGTCGTTGGGCTCGAAGCTCCTGGAGATTATCTTCTTGTCATGGTACGCCTTTGTCCTTTCCTTGTACAGCTTGGAGTTCTCGTAGGCATGAAGTCGAATCTCATCCAGTTCGTTCAACTGAATCAATCTCCGTTCCGCGGCGGGCTTGATGTTGAAATTGAAATGCTTTACCGCCCACGCTGCCTTATGCTCGAGTTCCACCGGTAGATGACATGCTTTTCCATAAAGCAGATGGAAAGGAGTGGTCCCTAAAGGAGTCTTGTAAGCAGTCCTATAAGCCCAGAGCGCATCGTCTAGCTTTGTAGACCAATCCTTCCTCGTGACGCTTACCGTCTTTTCAAGGATTTCCTTGATCTGCCTATTCGACACTTCCACTTGACCACTCGTCTGTGGGTGATAAGGACTCGCCACGCGATGGTGAACACCGTATTTCTCTAAGAGTTTAGAGAATATCTTGTTTATGAAATGCATTCCACCATCACTAATGACTACCCGTGGCACTCCAAATCTCGGGAAGATGATGGTCTTAAACAACTTAATGACCACCGCAGCGTTGTTCTTCGGACTAGCAATTGCCTCCACCCATTTGGAGACATAGTCCACCGCGACTAATATGTACTCATTCCCATAAGAGGATGGGAATGGACCCATGAAATCGATGCCCCAACAATCAAACACTTCAACCTCTAGGATGAATTTTTGCGGCATCTCATGTCGCCTGCTAATCTTTCCTCGCCTCTGGCAGGCATCACATTGCAGTATAAATGCATTTGCATCCTTAAACATCGAGGGCCACCAGAAACCCGCTTGAAGAACCTTGGACACTGTCTTAAACGTGGCAAAGTGCCCTGCATATTCTGAACCGTGACAGTGATAGAGCACATCTCGAATTTCGCTTCCCGCAATGCATCTCCGATAAAGCCCATCCGAACAATGCCGATATAGATATGGCTCATCCCAAAAGTACCTCCGAAGTTCTCTCATGAACTTCTTCTTCTCATAGCCCTTGAGATCGTCCGGTGCAGTCTCTGCAGCAAGGTAATTGGCTATGTCACTGAACCAAGGTCTATCGCTCCCTGAGACCGCGTTCGACTCATGGATTTCTATCTGATCACCCACTGTCGATCGACATATAAGGTTTATGTCGATCGACAGTTCATGTTCTTCATTCAAGATTTCGGACAGTGAGCTCCCTGTCGATCGACATAGAGGCTTGTTGATCGATGGCTGATGTTCTGCCCCAACACTTAGCCGATTTTCCGGTGTAGCCCTTTGAGATCCAATCTCAATGAAGTGTACACTTTCCTCTGGGAAGTAATCATCGATTGGCACACTTTCTTCTATCCTAATGCGCGAAAGGTGATCCGCTACACCATTCTCGACTCCCTTCTTGTCCTTGACCTCG
Organism: Draba incana; assembly: GCA_963576765.1. Classification (NCBI taxonomy): domain Eukaryota; kingdom Viridiplantae; phylum Streptophyta; class Magnoliopsida; order Brassicales; family Brassicaceae; genus Draba; species Draba incana. The sequence goes on from OY755205.1 coordinate 26,881,552, forward strand.
ATGTCAAATTCTTGGAGAAGGAGGATCCACCTTAACAACCTCGGTTTAGCATCTTTCTTTTGCATTAAGTACTTCAATGCTGAATGATCCGTGTGCACTATAACCTTGGCTCCAATTAGGTAAGAGCGAAACTTCTCGAAGGCGAAAACGACGGCTAACAACTCCTTATCAGTAGTTGCGTAGTTCCTTTGAGCCTCGTCTAGCGTTCTACTAGCATAGTAGATTGCATGAAGTTTCTTGTCCTTCTTTTGCCCTAACACTGCCCCAACCGCGTAATCACTTGCATCGCACATTACCTCGAAAGGTAAATCCCAATCGGGAGGTTGCACTATCGGGGCACTCACCAAAGCCTGTTTAATCTGTGTAAAAGCATTTTAACAATCAGCATCAAAATCAAATTTGATGTCCTTACAGAGCAATGTGGTGAGTGGTCGAGCAATCTTTGAGAAGTCCTTGATGAACCTCCTGTAGAATCCAGCATGGCCAAGGAAACTACGAATCTCTCTAACCGTAGTTGGCGGTTGAAGACTCATCATCACTTCAATCTTGGCCCGGTCCACCTCAATACCATCCGCGGAAACTCGATGGCCAAGCACAATTCCCTCTTGCACCATGAAATGGCATTTCTCCCAATTAAGCACCAAGTGCTTCTCCACGCATCGAGCGAGCACTTTCTCTAGGTTGTCCAAGCAATCCTTGAATGAATCACCGTGGACCGAGAAGTCATCCATGAAGACCTCCATGTATTGCTCAATCATGTCGGTGAAGATAGAAATCATACACCGTTGAAATGTGGCTGGAGCATTACAAAGTCCAAATGGCATTCTGCGATACGCAAAAGTGCCATAAGGACATGTAAACGTAGTCTTCTCTTGGTCATCTGGATGGATGGGGATTTGGAAGAACCCAGAATATCCATCGAGGAAACAGTAGTAGGGGTGCTTTGCTAAACGCTCTAGCATCTGGTCGATGAAGGGTAACGGGAAATGGTCCTTCCTTGTGGCCGCGTTGAGCTTCCTATAATCTATGCACATCCGATGACCAGTTACAGTCCTCATCGGAATTAGCTCATCTTTCTTGTTCTTTACTACTGTGACACCTCCTTTCTTTGGTACCACATGCACTGGACTGATCCAAACACTATCCGAAATGGGGTAGATGATTCCAGCTTCCAGGAGTTTCAAGATCTCCTTCTTGACAACCTCTTGCAGGTTTGGGTTAAGTCTCCTTTGATGCTCAACCGATGATTTGCTCTCATCCTCAAGGTGAATCCTATGCATACACAAGTCCGGAGAGATACCTGCAATATCATTAAGAGAATACCCGAGAGCTGGGCGAAATTTTCGCAGCTTGCTCAGCAGTAAGGCGAGCTCTGGATTGTTCAAAAGAGAATTTACAATCACGGGGTAAGTAGAATTAGGTCCAAGAAAGGCGTACCTTAGCCCGGCGGGAAGTGGCTTGAGCTCGAGCTCTGGAGCTTTTTGTTCGCTCCAATCACTGATTTGTGGAGCTTTCGATGAAGTTCCCTCCCCCAGACTAGTACTAGCAACCGAGTGCTCCCTTTCCTTGCTAGCATCCATCATCCTAGCATAAACCCTCGCATCATCATCAAATTGTTCTTCCTCTTGCACAGAGTTTACCAAAGTCCTTTCCAAGGGATCAATGGGATGTGTCTCAGTGAAAACATCCTGCGCGAGGTCGGTGAGTGTGTCAACATAGAAGGTGTGTCCGTCTATGGTAGGTCTCTTAATAAGCTTGTCCATTTCAAACTTCATCTCGAGACCTCCCACTTTGAGGGTGATGTTTCCTCCCTTGACGTCTATCAAGGCACCAGCTGTGGCCAAGAAGGGCCTACCCAAGATAAGAGGATCCTTGGGTTCCTCGTTGTACTGCAGGACAACAAAGTCAGTAGGAATCAAACAGTCTCCAACTTTGATTGGGACATCTTCCAATACTCCTTCTGGAATCCTTACTGACCTGTCCGCTAGGATAAGAGAAATCCTAGTGGACTGGTAATCTGTCATCCCTAGAGTGACGGCAACTGAATGTGGCATGAGGTTGACGCCAGAACCTAGATCACAGAGAGACCTCGGAAATCTATCCTTAAAGATATAACAATCCAAAACAAAGCTTCCCGGATCCGTTAGTTTCTCTGGGATCCTGTTCTGAATTACTGCGCTTACTTGTTCAGAAATCATAGCCACTCCTTCCTCAATACCCAAGCTCTTGGTGACCATCTTCTTTACATACCGTCGTATCACAGGACTGAGTTTAACGGCTTCGACAAACGGAAGTTCCAACACTAGCTTGTCTATGATGGACTTGCATCTCGCATCCTCAAGCTCTTGCTTAGATCTCCTCTGACTCTTCGGGTAAGGTACCTTGGGTATGTACACTCTCTCCACTGGGTTATCCAACGATTTAAAAGGGAAAACCGTTCTGGGGGTTTCCTGTCGATCGACGGTTTCAGGTCCTGTCGATCGACACGGATCTGATGTTCTTGTATCGACCTGATTTTTCCCTTTGTCGATCGTCACTGGACCTTCTGCCAAAACTTGGTTTGGCTGTGTCGATCGACATACAGGTGTGTCGATCGACGGATGACCTTCTGCCAAAATTTCATTCTCATTAAAATCTCCTAATTCATCAAAATTCTCTTTACCAAGTCCTTTCTTCAACTCAGGCCCTTGGACAACCTTTCCACTCCTCGTTGTGATGGCAGCAACGGAATGCTTCGGGTTAGCATCCGTTCTAGAAGGAAGGAATCCTTCTTGTCTCCTCGAGTTCTCGGCGGTTTGAGCGACTTGAGTGTCTAGTTTCCTCACATGAAGATTTATAGCCTCAATCTTTCCATTAAAATCGGTGTACAAGGCATCGATTTTGCCATTGAAGTTCACCGTCATCTTTTGTTGACCCTCCAGAATTTGCTCTAGCATCGAGTCCGTCTTGTTATCCGACGACTTAGGAGGTGGAGTTTGGTAAGAAGAAGAACCATAATTCCTAGTGAAGCTGCTCTGATAGGGTTTCTGATAATCCGTATTCTGGAATTGTGGTTTGGTGTAGCTAGGTGTGGCTTGATTTCCGGTGAATGTGGATCTTTGATTGTTCCCACCGTAGTTGTTCCCACCGTAGTTTCTGTTTCCTTGTTGGTTACCAAACCTTTGTCCCTGAAATCCATTACCACCGACGTAGTTGCAGTCCTCTTCATTCTCTTCTTCATCTCGAATGAAGGTCTCTACTTCCTGAGCAAACTGCACTTGCTTCTTTCCCACTAGCAAGTTATGCATCGAGTCTAGCTTGGCTTCCATCTTGGCCATATTACCTCCATCTGTGCTCTTCCCAAGCTGCTTCCTCTCGTAGTCTATGTTCTTCGTACTACTACTCGAAGCCATGTTCTCGATGAGTGCCAATGCATCACTAGGAACGTTTGTGTTGAAGTTTCCCCGACTTGCAGAATCCAAAGACATTTGATGTCTCCAATCGATTCCTCTGAAGAAGATTCCCAACAACTGCACATCGCTAAAACCGTGATGAGGGCAATCTCTTTGGTAAGACTTGAATCTGATCCAGGCATCCTTGAACGCTTCAGTCGGTCCTTGCCTGAAAGTAGAGATCTTCATCCTAAGATCTTCTGACCTTGTCTCATCAAAGAAGTTAACGAGGAAGGCATTCTTCGTGTCCTCCCAAGTGGTTAGAGAACCGGGAGATAGCTGCTTTAGCCAATAAGCTGCTTCTCCGCTCAGTGAATACAGGAAGAGCTTGCAGAATAGATAGTCTTCAGGAACCCCATTGGCTTTGATGCTGGACGCTAAGTCCTCAAACATCTCGATATGGTCCATAGGGTGTTCTGAAGGAAGGCCATGGAACGGGTGTTGAGCTACCAAAGAGAAGTAGGCCGGCTTTAGCTCGAAGTCATTCCTTGGGAAGGAAGGAGGTCTAATAGCGGCTCTATTGGTGTAGAACTCCTGAGGCCTATAGTGCTCTCTCAATGTTCGCTCATGCCCAGCTGGCTTGTCTTGTTGTCGCTCTGGTTGTTGCTCCTCTTCGATCACGGTTCCATCGTCCTCAATGCGCTGGCCCTCAGCGTTATACTTTCGTCCTTGATGGTCCGTGATAGCTCCATCTGCACCGCGTAGCAAGATTACTCTGTTGTTCATCATCTTGGCCGCTCTCGTTGCTCGCTCTAACTTTCCAATCTCAGGAATGAGATCGACTAGCTCTTCGTTTCGATTGCTCCTGGTTACACGATTAGGCATACACCTGAAACACACAAACACAAAGAGAAAAGAGCAAGTTACGTATCAAAATAAAAATAAAAGACTTAGACAAAATCTTAGTAACTTGAATTGAATGGTAAATTCAACTCCCCGGCAGCGGCGCCAAAATTTGATGCGGGCTCAAATTCACCCTAGAACCACTCTCTCAAACAAAGAGATCATAGTAGTACTTAAGGATCGTATCCACAGGGAATTGGAATACACAATCAATCCTAGTATTCAGATTTTGCTAAGTAAAATGATTGTAAGCATGAAAGCAGTTATAAAACAAGTAAACGAAAGACGGGTTGATTAAGTACTCAAAGAGATGGAAGCTAGGTCATGGAAATTCTTTAGGTAATGATTCGAAATCAATATATAGCAATTGTCAAGGTTCAATTAAGTGCCGTTCTAGAACTCAAGCACGAAAATATAGCCAGCTAACTGTCGTTACGAGGGCTATCTATCTTTAGATCCTCGAATCCCAAATTTCTTTGCGAATTCGTCGAATCTAAACAAGCATTTAGTATGAGCTCGATAAGTTCACAAAGTCCCTAAACCAAATTTCTTTGCGAATAAGTAACTTTGCCCATTTAAACTAGTTCTGGTTATTAATCCCACTGTCGTGGCTAATCAACAATCCTAAGATCAAGATTCGAGATGATCAAGCAAGAATCAAGCATTAATAACAATTTAAATGAAGAACCTACGGATAAACCTTAACAAATATGCAATTTCAATGATTTCTAGTCATAACCCAAGAAATTTCCAAAACCTAACAAGTGATTTACTCAGAAATAGATGATGAAATCATATTAACTGAATAAGATTGCATTAAAAAGTAAGAGTAGATGATACAACAGTTTTTTTCTTAAGTAAAAACGAGTTAAAAGTATTTATACAAGTGGTAAAATTAGGTTTACAGAGCCACCGTCGATCGACACAAACAATATGTCGATCGACACGAGGGCGTCTGTGGATATTTTCTTCGTCTTTAAAATGCTCCGTCGATCGACACATATGTACAACTGTCGATCGACAGGGACCTTTTAAAGGTCCCTATTCCACTTGTATCTCTTCAACTCCAAAATGGTCCAAAATGCTCCAAATGTTTCCATTAAGCTCTAAATGACCATTTCCTGCAAAACACTGCAAAATACATACAAAATACCACAAATACTAATATAAACCCGGTTATATCATGGTTAAAATCGGGTAAAAACCATGATATATCAGGGTCACACAAAGGTTATGAGGGAGCCTTTGATTTACCGAATGATCTAGTTCTTTAGAAAAGAGTTTGAGAATAAAAAGCTAGATGGATCATTTAGAATCAGAATACAGAACTTATAAAGAGAAGAGGAGAAGAAGAAGAGACAAGTTTTGGAACAAGCTCCAAAACTGTCTCGAAAATGACTAAACATTAAAAACAAGTTTGAATCTGAAAATTTCAATCACTTAGCTTGAATCAAAACCATAGTGGTTTGACAAGCTTTACCTCCATACTTGCTGTCTTGATCAAGTTGGCTCCATATTTGGTTAAGTAATCCTCCAACAGCTTGGTTAAACTTCTTAGCTCTTGATCGAGTCATTGGACCAGCTGGTGTGACAAGAACATCCTCAGCTACAAGCTCATCCACAGGTTCAAGCTTCCTTGTCCTAGCACGCGTTATTGGTCCACTTGATATAGCTAAAGCATCCTCATGTTCAAACTTAGGTACAAGCATGGGTGTTAGCTCCTGGTTTGTTGGCATGATCATATCACACTATTTACACTCCATGGGCCAAATGGGATAGTTTTAGTGTTGATCTATGTTGATGATATGATTATCTCCGGAAGTGATAAGCAAGGGATACAAGAGACTAAAGACTTTCTTCACTCGGTGTTTGAAATGAAAGATCTCGGAGAATTGAAGTATTTTCTTGGGATTGAAGTGTGTAGGTTCAAGAATGGGTTACACATCTCTCAAAGAAAATACACTATGGATTTGTTGAAGGAGACCGGAAAGCTTGGAGCTAAACTAGCCAAAACCTCATTAGAAGAAGGTTACAAGGGCATTCGAAAGGGGGAGAAAGAGAATGAGCCGTATGAGGATCCATCACAATATAGAAGACTTGTGGGCAAATTGATCTACCTAACTTTCACTAGGCCGGATATAAGTTTTGCGGTAAACCAAATTAGTCAACATATGAAGAAACCAACGGTTTACCATTGGCAAATGGTTGAAAGAATCCTTAGATACTTTAAAGATAGTCCGGGCTTAGGAGTTTGGATGGGAAAGAATGAGAGCTCCGATGTGGTTGGTTATTGTGATGCGGATAGGGCCGGAGATAGGAATGATAGAAGATCTACAGCCGGGTATTGCACTTTCATTGGTAGAAACTTAGTCACTTGGAGGACTAAGATGCAAAAGGAGGTCTCATGCTCTAGTGCGGAAGCTGAGTATAGGGCCATGAAGAAGTTGACAAACGAGCTTACTTGGTTGAGAGGAATCTTAGCTCACTTGGGAATTGAGACAGATAGGCCGATGATAATGCATTGTGACAACCAAGCCGCAATCCACATTGCTACAAACTCGGTGTTCTATGAAAGGACAAAGCATATTGAGATCGATTGCCACATGGTTTGAGGGAAGATTGAACAAGGATGGACTCTACCGTGCTTTACAAGAAGTGAAGAGCAACTAGCGGATGTATTCACCAAATCCGCAAGTCTTAAAGTTTGCAATAACATTTTGGGCAAACTAGGACTTGTGGATCTCACACATCCATGAGAAGACCCCTTACTTGCAATCATCACACTCTTTTTCCCTTATCAAAGTGTTGTCCCATGAGGTTTTCTTTGATAATGCTTTTAATGAGGTGATGGTTGTGAGTCTCCAAGTTAAGCATAAATTCTTTATGTTTAATTTGAGGGGGAGTATTGACCTTAGGACTCACATTGAGACTAAGGAAAATAAAAAGAAGAAGAGTTGAAATAAATTCGGGTCGGAGACAACGAACCGCGGATCAGTCCTCTCGAGACACGGGACGATGGAATCTTGATCCGCAGTACAGGAAGCATCGATGCCAGGACGAGTACACGGATCAGTACGAGTCATCGCGGATCAGTACGCGGGTCTCTACACGGCATCGATGCTCCATCGATCCGCGGGACAAGAATACCGAGGCATGTCCGATCCGCGGTACGAGTGAGGATGCGGTACGAGTGAGGATACGGGTCAAAATCAGATCAGGGTCGGGCAAACGGATAAACACGCGGGTCGAAGAAAGTTATCAGAACGATGTCGTTTTGGGGCGTTCTGATCCACAAGGACGCGGATCAGTCCGGATGCACGAGACGCGTCCTTTACCGTACGGATCAGTACGGGTCCGTCCGTACCGACCGATCCTTGACCGCACCATTTTTGTATTAGCTCTAAACGGTCATATTTTTGATTCCTTTAGTTTTTATCTATTTATGGGTTGTTCTAGGATGATGAAAATACTTATCTTGAAATAAAGAAAATTCAAGTTCATACTCTACTTTACTCTTCATGGTTTCTTAAGATTTACTCTTCCTAAATCTCTCTTAATCTCTATTAATCGTTCACTCTTTTCATACTTTTTCTACAATTCTAACATAAATACCCACTTGAATGTCACGGCCCTCTTCCCTTCCGGTAGGTCGGCCTTATCCCAAGTGTGGTTCTTGATCATGGCTCCTACCTTGTCATCAACCGCACCGTTCCATTCTTCCTTTTCCATGGCCTCCTCATATGTGGATGGAATGGTATGCTCATCGATCTTCACGAGGAACGCTTGATGATCCAAAGGCAAAAGGTCGAGAGAACATGTGGCTTAAATAGGGTGAGCTACCACCTTTATGTTGTAGAACACCCGCTTTCCTTCCATGTGGAAGGATCACTCCGTATCCTCTCACTTGGCCTAAGTGGTTGGATCGGTTCATCTTGGACCGCCGAGGCTTGAGTAGGTGGTTGAAGTGCCCCTTCTTGTTCCTTCGATGCCGAGTCTAGACCGGTGTTGAGACTTGGCTCTTCTTCAATATGGGTCTCCTCAATGTTTTCTTGGAAGGCCGCCTCCGTTCTCGGTGGGACCGGTCCTCCGAGATGTTCTAGTAGGAACCGCAATGCGGCTCCGCGATCCGAAGGTGTGGCTAAGTCTTTTAAATCCTCTTAATCCTTGGTCTCGTAGTATCCTTGATCCTCCATGAATTTCACGTCTCGGGATACAAGATACTTCTTGTTGATCGGATCGTAGCACTTGTATCCCTTTTGGGTGTTTGAATAGCCTAGAAGCATGCACTTGGTACTCTTGGCATCTAGCTTGTTGCGTAATTCACCGGGCACTAGGACAAAACAAACACAACCGAAAACCCTTAGATTTTCTAAAGAAGGTTTAATTTTATTGAGTACCTCATATGGTGAGTGGTCCTCTAGAAATTTGGTGGGCGTTCTATTGATTAGATAACACGCCGTCATGACCGCATCATCCCAAAACCTCTTTGGAATGTTGGTATGGAACATCATGGACCGGGCCACTTCCATCAAGTGTCGGTTCCTCTCGGCTACCCCATTTTGTTGTGGTGTGTATGGGCATGAGGTTTGGTGTATGATCCCATGGTTGGCTAGGTGTTCCTTAAATCAGTTGCTTGTGTATTGACCACCATTATCCGACCTAAAGACTTTAATCTTGGCATTATAGTGGTTAATCACATGACTTTCAAAGTTGATAAATGCATCAAATACACGATCTTTGGATAGTAATAGACACTACAAGAAAACACCCCCATTTGCAACGGCGATTTTCGTCACAAAATCGTAGCAAAAGGCTATTTGCGACGGTTTTGCGACGACGGTTTTACCTAATATTCCCATCTGTATTTCCATATGCAGATTCATTAAAATTATCATGACCATACTGATAATTACTATCCTCATAATTACTACCACCTTCTACATTCCCACGATTATAACTCGTGCTTGAACTACCCGGAACATTAACAACAAAATCCTCCCCATGCGAAAACCAAACATAGTAGTTAGGTAAAAACCCCCTCGTATATAAATGTTTATAAACAGTTTGCGTATCACGTGGAGCAAAGTTTTTGCATTTCACACAAGGACAGAAAATTTTCACGTTACCGTCGTTGGTATATCCTGCGACAGCCCCTTGGTTGTTTATCGCCTCAATCAAAAATTGGTCAAGCCCTTCTCTAAATTCTCTACACACTTCGCCAGTTTCTGGATCTTTGCGGTTGTACATCCATGCTCGAACCACGTAGACCTCATGATGCGAAGACATCTTCGATAAATTATCAAATTAATTTTACTCTTTAAGAAATCTTTGGAAAGAAAATTTTCGTCTCGGATTGTTTTTAGATTATGATTGGAATGTTTTTGTTGTGAATTCGTTCATCACACATTCGAGGTTTTTATAGAAAATTGGTTTTTTTTTGCTACTAATTTGCGACTCTTTTGCTTCTCTTTTGCGACACGTTTGCGACTAAAAATATTGCACCCATAGACAGGTAAGCATCATAAACACGTGTTCTAATAAATTCGTTTAAAAATATCTTACCACGCATAATCCTCGCAATATTTGCGACGTTTTTGCGTCGTAACGAGTCGCAATTTCGTCGCAAAATTTGCGACGGTTTTGCGTCTAACGTACAATTCGATGCAAAATCGTCGCAAATGTGTATTTATATTTTGGTAAGTTAAGATTTAATTTGGACTTTTTTGTTATTAGTATTAATGTGTTAGGGTTACAAGTAAATTTTTGGAAACTTTATATTAATATATAAACTTTATATTTTAACATTAATTAACATCGATGTTTATAAACGTACGTACAATCGATATATATATATATATATATAGTACGTGCATGTACTACAAAAACGTAATCATATGATTGCTTAAAAACTTAATACAAATAAACTGCAGACATAAACAATTTTATTTATTTATTTTCATTTCTTTTATTGATGACGTAATGTTTTTACTCATCATCAATTTCTTCACCATCATCCGTCGTCGAGCCTTCGTCATTTTCCTGGGATAGCCAATTGTTTGGATTTCGATGAACACGACTGCTACTACCTTCTTCTATGAACGCTGTAGCCATGTTTTCTTTCGATATTACCTGTGAAATACAAACTTCATTTATTTGTAAGGAAACAAAATTAATACAATACCTTTAAAATATATATTGTAATTAACTTACATTGCTTATGTTCTGAAGAATAATGTTAATATATGGTGTCGCCCTATCAAACTTAACAACTACAACCTCCTTTAGAACCAATACCGAACCCTCCTTTATGTGCGGCCCATATTTGTTATCAGATATGGCGGACCTATGAATGCTCGCTTGTACAGTCCCGGTAGGATCCTTCAAGGAAAACAAATAACATATATTTATCGATTACTAAATATTCTAACATGTTAAAAACATCTTTTCTTATTACTTAATTATATATACATTTTACCTTTAGTATGACCAATGCGTCCCCCAATCCATTAGGTTCCATTTTATGAATCACTGCTACCACATATGGTACGTGACGCATTAATTGTGTTGGTTTTATTTTATGCAACTCTTTTACCAGTGTCCACCCACGTGTGTGTCCACCTGTATATAGTCAACGTAGAATAAGTAAATTATAATTAAATGACAATTAAACAATATACAAATTTTCACATATAATTATTTCTTTTTCTTACTAATATATATATATATTAATAATAATAGCATTTCATTTTACCTGTTAATTTGTTGACATTTGCAATTGTCGTCTTCCAAAGGACATCGGTGAACGATGGATCTTCTGCCTCAACAACACAGTTAACAATCTGTACATGTCTCTCATAAGAATTGCATTCTTCCAACATCGATTCTTCAAGTTTTTTCCTTGCCCGTTCTTCTGCTTGTCTCACACCAGCCGGACCCGGAATCAAAGATCGATTGTTATCCATATATATTTGTTGAATTATAGAATGTGAGATAATATAATGTGAATTATAGAATGTGAGATGATATTATATATAATATATGTGGATTTTATAGAATTTTCATTTCAGTTTGCGACAAATTTGCAACAATTTTCAAAGACTTTTGCGACTTATTTGCAGCTAAAAATTTAACTTATAAACAAGTAAGAATCAATTAAAACTTGGTTAACCTACTTTCGTCGCAAATCCCTCGCAATGTTTCATTCGTCGCAAATTCGACGCACATGTTGCGACGATTTTGCGTCTAAACGTACAACTCCACGCAAAACTGTTGCAAATGATAAATCGATGCAAAACCGTCGCAAATTTTGCGGCGACTTTGCGTCCAAATGTACAAGTCGACGCAAATTCGTCGCCAATTTGCGACGCTTTTGCATCGTCAAGTTCCTACGCAAATTTACGACGATTTTGCGTCGACGTTTACATTTTGGACGCAAAATCGTCGCAAATAGGAGGCAAATTTGCGACGATTTAATTCCGTTGCAAATTTCCGTTGCAAATGCTCCTGTTTTCTTGTAGTGAGAGTTACCCAAGTATATTTTGATTTTTCATCAATGAAAGTCACAAAATACTTGTTGTTATCTCTAGATAAGCATGGAGATGTCCATACATCCGACTGAACTAAATTGAAACAATTTTCATAGATAGTTGTTGATTTATTAAAAATGGTTTTGCAATGTTTGCCCAAAATACAAGATTCGCATGTTAAATGATTAAAGACAACATTTGGTAACATAAGCTCAAGGGCTCTAGCATGTGGATGTCCTAATCTAGCATGCCAAATCGCATTATTCGAAATTTTAAAACTAGAAGCAAATGAAAGTGGTCTTGAAAATTCTTGAAGAACATAGAGGTCATCCTTAGTACTACCCTCTCCAATGATCTTTGATGACTTAATATCCTGAAAATAAACCTCATTAGCATTGAATATAGCATAACAATCTAGATCTTTAGTAGCTTTTCTAACCGATAATAAGTTACTTGAAAAATTTGGCATATAGAAAGCTTTAGAATCTTTTTCGAATAATTTCAAGTTTCCAATTCCTTTAATAGGTATTCGGTCACCATTTGCAATTTCCACATTACCATTTGCATCTCTAATGTTACTTAGCATATTCTCATTACCATGTGAAGCACCCGAATCAATAATTAAATCATTTCTAGGTTTATGAGAGAGATAAGTGATACCGGATTCCTTGAGGGCCTTGATGATAGCATCTAGGTCAGCCTTCTTGACGTAATCCACGTGATTCACCTCTTTTCCTTGGTTAGATGGGCCAGCTAGGGTTTGGTCACCTTTGGTCGATCCAAAGTTGGCTCTCGGCTCATGGTACGGTGGCCTCGGGCCTCTTTATTTCTGGAGGTGAGGATGGAGAATCCAACACCGAGCCTTGGTGTGTCCAAGCTTCTTGCAATGGTCACACGTCATGTCTTGATTTGATCGGTTATTATTATAGTTTCTCCTGTCATTGTGGGGAGTGTAGGCTCCTTTGGGAGTCGTTGGGAGCTCCCCCTTACCGCCAAACAAGTCGTGAGAGCCTTGCTCTCTTTGGATTTGGGAGCTTGTCGGATTTTAAGAGATGCTTGATGAGGTCGTTATAGACCGGATTCAAGGTTAGAAGGAGGCCGAAGACCTTGTCTTGCTCTCTCCTTTCATTGAGAGTCTCCGTACTCGTGGTGAATAGTCGGAGCATCTCCAATTCGGCCCAAAGGGACCAGTATTTCCCAAAGTGCTTGGTGAATTCCAAGTCCTCTTGACTAAGCCCATTGAGAGCTTTCTTCACCTCGAACACTCGGGTAAGATTGGTGATATCCCCGTAGACATTCTTAAGGGTCTCCCAAAGCTCATTTGCCGTCTCACAAGTATGCCTCAAGAATTGGGGCTTCAAGACCATTTTGGAGAATGGCCTAATTGGTTTGATCCTCTTGGAACCATTTGGCCGTTTTCGCAAGTTTAGCTTCCTCATCTTCTTCTTCATCGGATGAGTCAACCTCGGCTTCCTTTGGAACGATGCTAAGATCAATGTGGCTCCATAGGCCACGCCCACATAGGGCCGTCTTGGTGGTTCTTGACCACAAAAGATAATTATCTCCTTTGAGAGTAACCGGGAGCACAAGGGCTTTGCTAGATCCACCGGTTTCCATGGTTAGTGTTCTTGAGAAACACGAGTATAACTCAAGTGTTAAAGATGTAAAGAAAGACCTCTAGAAAATTGGTAAGAAAAGATTAGGAATTTGATTTTTTAAAGAATCGGTGAGGTTTGTAACCGAGAGAATTTCTAGTGAGTTTTGAAAGAATTAGCTTAGAGAATCAAGAATCAAAGGATCATTGCTCTGATACCATTTTAGAATTTGCGGAATAAGAGTGAAAAGAATCAGATTAAGAGGAAAAGAATAAGAACTTGTTTTATTAAAAATAAATCAAGATGATTCTTACAAATGTTTAAAACAAAGCTTAATATATACAATTGAATTCTAAAAGAGGAAAGAGCCGTCTGGACTTCAAACGGTTGGGTTTGAACGGTCGGAAGGGAAAGTGACCCGTGGGTCGCTTTTTGTTGATGCCAGGATCGAGACACTCGATCCGCGGGGTGAATATCGGTCGCTATCAGTCGGATCCTCGGATGGTCAACGCGGGACAGGTTTGGTCAACGCGGGTCAACCCTTTGGAAAAGTCAAACCTGCATTGTCTCGATGCCAAGACGATCCGCGGATCGTCTCTCTCGATGCCAAAGTGATCCGCGTCTCGGTTCTAGGTGTTTCGCAGAACATGACCCGTTTACCCGAATAGGGTCCGCATGTTTATCCGTTTACCCGGTACCGCGACCCGACTTCATGCCTCGATGTTGGATCGTCCCGCGGTTCAGTTCTCTCGATGTCAGACTGTCCCGCGGGTCTGAATCCCTCGATGTCAGGATGACCCGCGGATCACTCGATGCCAATCTAATCCGCGAGTCCAATTTATTCGATAGCAGACTTACCCGCGGATCGCATCTCTTGATGCCAGACAGAGCCGCGGGTCCGAATCCCTCGATGTGAAAGATAAGTGTTATTTTCCTTCTGAAAAATCTGATTTAGTGCTTGAAAGTAATCAAGCTTGTGAAAAACGAATTCTTTTCAAACCGCTGCAACCGAGTAGAATTGATTCTTTTTTACAGGTTCTTGAAGAAAAGCTACCAGAAGAAAAACCAAGGAGTTTGACCAACCTTGTCTCGTGTTAGAATTTAAGAGATTAAGCGGAAGTATTTTAGAGATTAATGAAGATTAGAGAGATTAGGAAGATTATGTAGCCATAAAAAATAGATAGAATATGAACTTGAGTTTATTCATTCAAGATAAAGATACAAAATGATTAGAATCAGTCCATAAATAGAAAAGTCTAGGATCTATCAATATGACCGTTTAGGGAAAAGAGGAAAATGAAAACATAAAGTAGCTTTTGTCCTTTGTACGAACGCGGCCTTATCTTCTCTTATCCACACGAGTCCAACCCGCAAAGTGACCGTTGCTGACCGTGTGTGGATAAGGGCGGAACGCTGAGTTTTGCTCCTTTCCCGCGTATCGGAAGAACTTACCCGCGCCTCGAGTACTCGCGTGCTGCGGGACAAGGCCGACCGTACCGCGGGTCAGTATACTCGATCCGCGTCTCGGTAGAACACGATCCGCAGTATAGGTGATTCCAATACTCCGTTTTTCCATTCCGGTCTTATTCTTTTGTTCTCCTTAGCATATTTTGATAATGCTAAGGTTAACACTCCCCCTCAAGTTAAACATAAGAATTATGCTTAACTTGGAACTCACAACCGACACCTCATTAAAAACCTTAATAAGGAAAACCACGTGGGATAAAACCTTGCTAAGGGAAAAAGAGTGTGATGATTGCAAGTTAGGGGTCTTCTCATGGATGAGTCAAATCCACAAGTCCAAGTTTGCCATAAAGATGATTGCAAACCTTGAGACTTGCGGCCTTGGTGAAGATATCCGCGAGTATATCTTTGCTTCTTGTGTAACTCGGTAGAGTCCATCCTTGCTCGATCTTTTGCCATACCTTGTAACAATCAATCTCAATGTGTTTCATCCTTTTGTGAAACACCGAATTTGTCGCTATGTGAATTGCGGCTTGATTATCACAATGCATGATCATCGATTTTGTAGCTTCGATTCCTAAGTGTGCAAGAATTCCTCTTAGCCAAGTGAGCTCATTAGTCAACTTCCTCATTGCCCTATACTCGGCTTCCGCACTATAACATGAGACCTCCTTTTGTTTCTTTGTTCTCCAAGTCACCAAGTTACCTCCGATGAATGTGCAATAGCCGGTTGTTGATCTTCTATCACTTCTATCTCCGACCCAATTCGCATCACAATATCCAACCACATCAGAGTTCTCATTCTTTCCCATCCAAACGCCTTGTCCTGGACTATCCTTAAGATATCTAAGGATCCTCTCAACCATTTGCCAATGATATATCTTTGGCTCTTTCATATGTTGGCTTACTTGATTGACCGCGAAACATATATCCGGTCTTGTAAGTGTCAAATATATCAATTTCCCAACAAGTCTTCTATATCTCGAGGGATCTTCATACAACTCATCTTCTTTCTCCCCCTTTCGATCGGCCTTATAACCCTCTTCTAATGGAGTCTTAGCCGGTTTACAAGCAAGTTTACCGGTTTCTGTCAACAAATGCAATGTATACTTCCTTTGTGAGATGTGCAAGCCATTCTTAAACATACAAACTTCAATCCCAAGAAAGTACTTTAACTCTACAAGGTCTTTAATATCAAAGACCGACTTGAGGAAATCTTTAGTCTCTTGGATTCTCTCTTTGTCATCACTGGTGATCACCATATCATCGACATAGATCAACACAACTACCATACCCTTAGGCCCTTGCAATGTGAAGAGGGTGTGGTCAAGCTCACACTTCTTGAACCCTCTTTCTTTCAACGTAGAACTCAACTTCTTAGACCAAGCCCTAGGTAATTGTTTCAAGCCATAGATCGTTTTTCTTAACCAAAGAACCTTCCCGGGAGCAATAGGGGTCTCAAGGCCGGGAGGAGGCGTCATATATACCCTAAACCCAGAATATTGTGCTCCCCCACTTGGGTCCAGCAGAACGGCGTCCTACATGGCCTCCCATACAAAGCCTCAAAAGGAGCCATACCGATACTCGCCTGAAAACTGTTATTGTAAGCAAACTCGACCAAACTCAAATGATCCGCCCAATAACCACCCCAATCAAGCACACACATCCTCAGCAAATCCTCCATCGTCTGAATAGTCCTCTCTGACTGCCCATCAGTCTGCGGGTGATAAGCTGTACTCATATGCACCTTAGTGCCCATCTCTGCCTGAAACGCTCTCCAGAACTCTGATGCAAACCTGGGATCCCGATCAGATACAATACTGGCTGGCACTCCATGCAGCCTCACTATCTCCTTCACGAACTTCTTAGCCAACTTAGCCGCTCTATCGATCTTCTTAATGGCCAAAAAGTGCGCTGACTTAGTCAACCGATCCACAATTACCCAGATAGCATCATACGTCCGCGAAGTAGGCAACCCGACCACGAAATCCATCGTAATCATATCCCACTTCCACTCAGGAATAGGTAAACTCTACAGAAGACCTCTCAGAACTCCATGCTCGTCCTTAACCAACGAACAAGTATTGCACTTAGAAACGAAAGTCGCCACATCTCTCTTCATCCCGACCCAGTGATAATACCGTTTGAGGTCTCGGTACATCTTAGTCGCACCCGAATGAATCGAGAACTTGCTCGAATGAGCCTCACTCAGAATATCCTACCTCAACGCCTCATCATGAGGTACACACACTCGACCACGAATCAGAATCTTCCCATTCGGAGAGACCACATACTCGGAATCCTCTGCTCGCGACACACCCAACAAACCCTGATCACTCTGCTGAGCCACTCTGATCCTACTGAGAAGATCTGCCTGATCGACTGCCTCTAAGCCCAAAGGCTCCTCTGAAACGGCACAAAGGCGCAGAGTGCTAATCTCGCCTAATAGCTCCTCGATATCCTGCTCACGGGCCGAATCCAACCGCCGTCGACTCAAGGCATCTGCTACCTAATTAGCCTTGCCCGGATGATAAATGATCTCCAGATCGTAATCCGCCAGTAACTCAACCCAGCGTCTCTGTCTCATATTCAGCAATGGCTGAGTGAAGATATGCTGCAGATTCTTATGGTCCGTAAAAATTTGTACTCTGCCTCCATACATATAAGATCTCCAGATCTTCAGAGCGAACACTACGGCTCCTAACTCTATATCATGCGTAGGCCGATTACGCTCACTACCCTGCAACTGCCTCGGAGCATAAGCAATAACTCGACCCTCCTGCATCAGAACGCAACCCAGACCAACTCCTGAAGCATCAGTATACAGGGTGTAAGGCTTCCCCGGCTCGGGTAATGCCAGCACCGGCGTACTAGTCAACATCTCCTTGAGCCTCACAAAGCTCTCCTCGCACTCTGGCGACCAAACAAACGGAACCTCCTTACCGGTCAACTTCGTCATCGGCTGCGCCATACTCGCAAAGCCCTTAAGAAATCTCCGATAGTATCCTGCTAAACCCAGAAAACTCCTGATCTCGGTAGCACTACTCGGTCTTGGCCAATCTCGAATCGCCTCAATCTTAGCCGGATCCACAGATACTCCCTCTCCAGACACGATATGACCCAGAAATCCCATCTGCCTCTGCCAAAAACTGCACTTGCTCAACTTAGCAAAAAGCTTCTGCTCCCAAAACTTCTCCAAAACCAACCGCAAATGAGCCTCGTGCTCCTCAGAACTCCTCGAGTAAACCAAGATATCGTCAATAAAAATGATCACGAACACGTCCAAAAACTCCTTGAACACGTCGTTCATCAATCTCATGAATGCCGCAGGCGCATTCGTCAACCCAAAAGGCATAACTACGAACTCGAAATGCCCATATCTCGTCCTGAATGCCGTCTTGCGAACACCCACCTCAGCAATCAAAATCTGATGATACCCTGAAGCCAAGTCTATCTTGGAGAACCAGGTCGCACCCCTCAACTGATCCAACAACTCATCAATCCTCGGGAGAGGGTACCTGTTCTTCACGGTAACTCGGTTAAGTCCCCAGTAGTCGATGCACAATCGGAAACTCCCATCCTTCTTCCTTACGAACAACACGGGCGCTCCCCATGGCGAAACACTCGGGCGAATAAAACCCTTCTCCAGAAGGTCCTCTAACTGCTTCTTCAACTCCGCTAACTCTGCCGGAGCCATCCTGTAAGGAGCCTTAGATATCGGAGCTGTCCCGGGCTCTAGCTCAATCGTGAAAGGATCAGACCGAGATGGTGGTAATCCCTTCAACGATCGAAAAACATCCGCGAAGTCCTGAACAACTCGAATATCCTCCAAAGCAACCTCACTACTGCCCTCTGACATCACTATTGTCGCCAAGAACGCCTCGCAACCTCGCTCCAACATCTGCTCCGCCTGAATAGCCGAGATCACCAGGCTACCAAAAGTCGGTCTCAACCCCTGAAACACCAGCCTCTCCTCGGCTCGCTCGAAAACCACTCTGCCACGGTGGCAATCCAAGTGAACCCGGTAGAAGGATAGCCAGTCCATACCGAGAATTACATCATACAGCGCTACTGGACTAATCACCAAGTCCGCTGGCATCGAATGCCCCGCGATCTGAACATCTACTACTCTTGCACGGCCCGAAGTAGCCAGGAAACCTCCTACAGCTACCTTGACCATGCCTGCGCGCTCGCCAGCGCTGCTCCGAATGCCACTGCTCTCGGCACACTCAGGAGTAATATAGCAGTGCAATGCTCCCGAATCAAACATCACGTAGGACTCAAAACCGCCCACTACTAAGGTCCCTACACAATTCTATATGCGTTGAGAACCCTGATGACTCGACCACAAGTAAAATCAAAGAACACCACACAACAACAATAAACTCTACCACTAGGAATTTACGAAGTTGAGTCTAGAATTTTACCTGTGATCTGTCCGGCTCCACTGTTCTGACCAAACTCTGCGGGCGAAAACACTCTCGGTGCCGGTCCGATCTGGCCAATCGGCTGCACCTCAACTGGCTGAATCGCAGCTACAGCCGCCGGCAGCAATCAGGGACACATCGTCCTGATATGCCCTGGCTCCCTGCAGTGGTAACATACTCTCGAATCCCGCTGCTACGACTGCGGCTGGGACTACGGCTGCTGCTGGGACAACTGCTGGTGGTCGCCCTTGTGGGGGCAACTCGACAATCAATGCTCCAAACTCCTGCATCCATAACAAACTCCACCCCTCTGACTGGACCTGGAACCACCATCCCATTTCCGTTTCTGGCCCTGCGCAGGCTTGCCGCCTTTGCCTGAGCCAGAACTGGAACTACTCTGCTGTTGCTGCTGCTGCTGTCTCCTCGGCTGAACGGCAGGAACAACCGACACGGGTACGGCTGCTGGAATGGCTACAGCTAACTAACCTCTCAGATCCTCCTCGATGCCTGCAGCCATCTCCACCAGTTTCGCCCTCGATGCGTACTTTAAAACCCTGCATCGAATCCTCAAATCTGCATTAAGTCCCCTTAGGAATCTCTGAACCTGCGTCCGCTCATCCTCCATGCCACGATCCGCGTAGACAAGCAACCTGCTGAACTCAGCATCATACTCTCGCACAGTACGATCACCCTGAACCAGCTCCACGAACCTCGTCCCGAGACGATCTAAAGCCTCTTGAGGAAAGTACTTGGCGTTGAACTCCGCCACGAACTCTCCCCAGGTCCACAAAGCACCAGGCCTCCTGGCCTCAATCGCTCTCCACCACAAATGAGCATCACCAGCCAGATAATGGATAGCTAACTCCACACGATAATCCTCCGGACATCGAGCTGATCGGAAGTTGCGCTCCATGCGCATACGCCACTCATCTGCCTCCTCAGGCCCAACTCTGCCCGCGAAGAAAGCAGTACTCATCTGTCGCATCTGACCCATCATCTCCAGATAAGTCGGACGCACCTCAACCATCGCAGCCCTCGGCTGCACCTCTGCCACTGGAGGCACCAATGGAGCCTGAACCGGAACTGCTGCCGGAAACCGTCCCAGTAACTCTGTCAGAATACCCTCCATGCGATCCATACGATCCTGAGCTGGAACAGCACCCACACCCGGGCCCGCTCCTGCACCAGCCATCCCAGCGCCTCTCCCGGCACCCACAGCGCTCACAGAACCCGTATGATGCGTAGGAGTCCCTGACGCATGCGTAGCACTCGAAGACGACTCAACCACTGGTCCGCGACCATGACCTCGGCCTCCACGGCCACCAACTCTGCCACCCCGGGCGCCAGCCCTGCCACGACCTCTAGCTCCAGGAACCATACCGCTCTGCATTTCCCAAAAATACCAGCTAAGCTACTAGAAGTTACACGGAAAATAAAAACACAACATACCGTGGAATCACACTGGAGGCTCGGGAGGATGATCTAAGACTCTATACTAACACAGCAACTCACATAGTCTCAGATCACGCAATCTACATCCTAAAACCGTATAGGCTCTGATATCAAAATGTAACACCCGCATTTTTTTTTTTGACTAAACATTATTAACACAGGTGAATACAAGTCCAACTTCAATACATAATAACCGATAATCTAATAAAATCAATCCAGGAAAACTCGAGTTTAACAATTTCATAATCACTAACAACCTAACAGGTTACTACCGGAATCCAACAACATAACATGACATATAGACATCCTATCATCCTCCGTCCTCGCCTCGATTCCACGATCATAACTTTCCTTTACCTGCAACTCAAAAGAAACCGGGAGTAGCGTGAATATTATCACAAATACTCAGTGAAGCGGTCATCCGCAAAGGACTAACAATTTTACAGTTCATAACACAATTAAACACAACTTTACTATTTAATCACAATTAAATCGAAATAAAACAATTCTTTACATCTTTAAAACCCGGCGTCGGTCGACACGCTACCCTAGTGTCGATCGACACGAAATGCTAAAGTTCAGTATCGTCTTTACCGTCGTGTCGATCGGCACAACTAGGTGTCGATCGACACATAGCTACAGAGCCCAGATCCGAGTCTCTCCTCTCACGACTCGAACCGGAACCATCACATTTCACCATTTCCGATCAAATACACAGAATAGACAACAACGATCCACACTCAATCAACTCGGAAATCAATCAATACTCACGAATCGCATACACCACGAAAACCAATCAAACAAAAGGTTAATCCTAGCAATCACGCACTCACCTCGGTGTTTCGAAGAGGAAGAACCCGACCAAAACAGAAGGGTATAACTTGCGACTCCCTTCACCAAATCAAGTTCTGAAACCGGATCTGGAAACTAGACACCGAGAGCTTTCCAACGGTGTAAAGAACTCCTTCTAACTCACACTAGATTGACGGCAAATGCCTCCCGAAAACCGGCTACTCGCAATCGCGACTGCAGAAACTGCACGAACTACCCAAGTTCCAAGGACCATAACTCAGCGAATACTCAACCAAATGACAAGAGGTTTTCACCGAAATCAAGACCATGGGTCGGAGAACTTACCTACAAAGTCTCGCTCCAATCCGTTCACAACTCAACCGCCGTCGCCTCCTCCCAAAACCGAAAGAAAACCTCTCAAACTCAAGCTTTTACTCAACCCTCTCTCAAAACCTCAAAAACGTCCAGCCCCAGACCGAGACACGCTCCCAGCTTATATAGTAGGACTCTAGGGTTTTCCCTAAACCGGTTTAAACCGAGAAAAATTATCCTTATTTGCTCGATTTTGCTCGTGTCGATCGACACAATCCCACAGTGTCGATCAACAGAGCACTCTCTGCCCAAAAATTTCCAGAACCAAACAACATGTGTCAATCGACACAGTCCTGTGTCGATCGACACGGAACTCCCTGTCCAAATTCCGAAGAAAGGCTAACACCTCGTGTCGATCGACACACCCACTCCTGTCGATCGACAGACACCCGATAAAACCCATTTTGGACCACGGTCGTTACAGATTGTATCAATGCTAACCTAGAAAGCAGATGTCCGCAGATTGGTTAGTTCTTGGTAAGAGATCAATACGACCTCAGTCTGAAACCAGCACAAAGCCATAAGGATAAGCGTAAGCTTAGCCATAGGCACAATGATAGAGCATTCGGTTGGATCATGGCGATCAAGCTAAGGACTCGAAGATACTCATGGTACACGGTGTAGAAATGGACTTGATCTATGATTACATTGGCTATGGATTGAATATACGTCTCCTAGGCACGATCGTGGGAGTTCAACCATTAGCTCGAGGAAACTAGTGTTGGCTAAGGCTAGGATAAGAGTGACTTGTTATTTGGTGAGAAGGACATGAACTCTAAGGATGTTCTATGGTCCTAATCACATTTCATATTGCTAGGATTGTTTAGGAAGTGTGAAATGATGGTTTACTGTCATTTCCGAATTGAGTTTTGCATAGGCGTAGCTATATCCTTTCCAGGGAGCTACCATGAGCCAAGTGTTGATCCGATTGCGGTCACTGGTAAGATGTGTTCCAAATGGTGCGAGGCGCACTGAAGCCCATCACTCTCTAATATCGCCTTGAGCTTAGGTGCAGAGAGGCGAGGGTTTTTACGACATGAGGCGCATCCTTCTTCTAAATCTATCTATATATGTACAAAGTTCATGTAAAGAAACATAATACTAACTTTAGAATAAAATATCTAAATGAATCAAAAAGGAAAATATCAAAACAAAACAACTATTCAAATCAATCAACATAATCAAATCCAAAATAAAATAGCAAAATATATAATATCCAAATCAATCCATAAAAATCATAAATAAAAATCCAAACTTAGAATCCCTCTAGTACTCATCTTCCCGATACTCCTCCTCCCCAAAGTCTTCTTGTTCCCCTTCACCAAAATGGCCTTCTTCCGCAAGATTCTCATCCTCTACAAAATCTTCTTCAATCGGATCATTTGTTATTAGACGATTCAGATTTCTTTTTTCTTCTTTCTATTTATGTAAACATGAATATTACAAGCACATATGTGATATCTTTTGAGTTATACACATAAATTCAAAAAACAAACGGCTATATCTTTAAAGCGCGAGCTTCGACCGCCTCGAGCATCCATCAAAGGCCAAGCGCAGACTTTTAGGACGCAGCCTCGCCTTGACCTGTAGAGGCCCACAAAGCATTTTTCGCAAGAGAGTCGGCTATGCCATTGACTTCTCTCGGAATGGACACAGAAGAGGCCAATCTCAGGTGATCGGATAAAATTATGATGTCGCGGAGTATCCCATATATGGAGATATATGGGATAAGTCAGATCATCTCCTGAGAATCTGACGATATGCATATCTTCTGCACGTCCAAATCTTGAGACCTTTTAAGGGCTGATCTGATTGCAATTGCCTCTGCAGCCATCGACGATCCAACAAATCGTATTGCCGTTGATCCTTCCTCAATGATCTCTTGGTTCGATGATTCAATTTGCAATCCCAATCCTGCGGTAAGCCATTCGTTGTCCTAGGCCCCATCAGTGAAAGCTATACACGAGTTCACCGGAAAACTCTGGTTCCATCTGGCCCGATTACTAGGTGAGATTTTCTTCTGTTCTATCTGCTATTGGGCTTCCATCCATTCTTTTGCATTCCTGATTGAGTTCATCATCGTTTCCTCAGAAGTGAATAGGCGGTGGTTGAAATTTTTGTTGTTTCGCGCTATCCAAATGTTCTAGAAATCCCATGGAAATAGAGGACCACCCCTGATTCGTGTAGGAGGCAAGCAGATCATAGATTTGGACTTTGCCATTCCGTCTTTAATATCCACAATCCCTTCGACATCCAGATGTTCCCTGAATGGAGCTAATTGCCACACCTTCCAGGAAAAATCACAGTGAAACAAAAGATGGATCACTGTTTCCGGTTCTCCACATCTTACACAACGTTATTGAACATGTAGCTGCTAGAATAGAGGATAAAAGATAGTAGATTCGTGACTCCATAGAATGGTTAGGATGATTCTTCTCTTAGATTGAAGGTTGAGATGATATCAATCCTTCAACGCTCCTTAACAAGACATATTAATGAAGAACAAGGAGAGAAACGTAGTACATGTTTATTAATGTTGTAGAATGTAGAATACTCATTTTCCTCCTTTTCGCATCTTTTTGATGATTTAACATATATGACTCTTAAAAAACACACATACAAGAAAACTACCTCTTTTGATAGAAAAGCTTATTAAATAGCATTAGAAATATATAAAAATGGATAGTATATATGGTAAAATATGAGGTATATCAACTACCTCAGACTTAACCTTTGCTTGTGCTCAAGCAAACAAATGTCAAGAGTAAGAAAGATTTGAAAACACGGGAACTCACATATTCTTTGGATCTTGTCTCGATCTCTAAACATGTAATCCACATAAGGACGAGGTGAGTTCATGAATACTTTTCATCATCTCCCATCATGATTTTGAAAGTATGTCCTATATCGCTGTCCCTACAAAATCTCAACTTCATATCAATCGACTCTTTTCCTTTTTGTAGGAGTCGTAACTCGCACAATTGAATTTGTAAGGGTTTTAAATGAGGTGCGAGACTTCTGAGTGAATCATAGTGCAGAGAAAGTAGAGAAGACTGTCGCTATAGCTGTTAAGTGAGCTTTATTATTGATGTTGTGAAAAATTGCAGATCCACTTTCTGGGTGAATTCAATGAGCTATATATAGCTAAATAATTCTAGGTCTAAGTGCTAGATTTGGGCTTGGCCCATTAATCAATAAATAGGCTTTAGGCCCATAATATTATTAAACCCATTTTAAATATGGGTCTAAGTCTATTATGGGCCTAATTACAAATTGGGCCCTTGTAAGCATGTTTAGGATTTCTTCTGGACTTGGCCAAATTCTTATTGTCGTTGCATCGATCTCGCAGGGGTGGAATCCGACTCCTACAGTTAGCCCCCCAGCTTGGCAGTGTTTGATAGGATAGTGTCAAGTTTGAAGAAGTCGCAAGTGAGGTCGATGCTTCAAGGAGATGCGTCGCAGACGTTGCTATTGCCCTCCAAGATATGTTTTGACGAGATGAAATTGCAAAACTTTGTTCTTCCAACTTGTAAATGTTGCCGAGTTCGACGTGTTTCTCTAAACGCTTAGCTCGACAAAGACTCCTTGTAGACTCGTGTTTTGGAACAGCTTGTCGTCAATGAGGAAAGCGTATAAGTGTGTGAGCAAGCCTCGGTAAAAACCTTGTCTAGAAAACCCAATGGGAAAAACCAAATCAAGGGACAGAGGGCAGAAATCACACACTTCTCATTGGAGTTATAATTATTGCCGCCGTGTTCCCATGTTTCTATGAATGTTTACCTCGGCGTATATGATTCGACTCGCTGTAGTTTACTTTCTTCGAAAGGTTTTTGTTTTTCCGAGCTCCTATGTTTCAGTCAATGTTCAGCTCGGTCAATAGAGATTTTGTCATTGTCAGCGAGTTCCCATGTTTGAGTTAATGTTCAGCTCACCAATGGAGATTATTGTAGATGTCGCTGAGCTCCCATGTTTCAGTTAATGTTCAGGTCGTCGATGGAGATTATTGTTGACATTGCCGAGCTCCCATGTTTTAGTTAATGTTCTGCTCGGCGGACGGGTTTTTGATACCTTTATCTCGGTCTAGAATGGTACTGTCTCCTAAGATGACGAAGATGTGCTCTTTAGCGAGGCTGTGCTGATACATTGTCAAGATAGATAAGTCAGCGAACTTGAAATTCAGATGAGATTTGACTTGCTTCGTCGCCGAGGTAGAATACATAAGTTGTTTATGTCGTTACATCAATCTCATAGGGGTGGAATCCGACCCATACAGTTAGTTAGCCCCCCAGCTTGGTTGTATCGAGTTAGATGATGCCAAGGTATAAGCTGTTGAAGTTTGAGATTGATGTGATTGACTCTGAAGCAGCCAGGCGTTGACATCTTGTCATCGAACTCGGAAAGTTTCAGATATTCTATGTCGAGCTGATGCTACTGTGTTTTCCTGACCCTACTTGCGTTGTTAAAAATGAGGTTAATAGACTGAAAAGGCTATTGAGCTCATTTAATTGGACTTTAAAGCCCGTTATGAGAGTTTATATAAATTTTCCTGAAAAACCCTGGGGATTTTAAGAAATCCTTCTTGTATAAATAGGCCTCCTAGGAAGTCTATTTTTTTACCAAGTCGCTTTTTCTGCAGTAAAAGAGGTAAAAATTTCAGAATCCATTTTTCCAAATTTTTTTTTCGTCCTATAGTGCGAAAATTATGGTTTATGCATTTTTTTTTCCTTTTGTGGTATCATCTTCTTCCTCTCCGATCTGCTCCTGTCGCTGCCGTGCCGGACTCGCCAGAACTCCATCTTCACCGGATTTGCGCCGCCGTCACCTTCGTGGAAGAGGAACTTCACCAGATCTGCGCCACCGTCATCGTCTTGGAGAAAGAGCTCGGATCTAACAAGATCGTTGCCGCCGAAACTTGCCACCATCGCAGGAGCTTCAAGAGCCTCCGAAACTTCAAGCTGTAGCCCCGATTGGCTGCTGCAGGAGCTTCACCGCCGAGATCTGGCGTTAACGTTGCTTCGTTCTTTACCGTAGGAGCCACATTGCAGGAGCTTCACCGCCGCATGAGCTTCAAATCGCAGCGTCGTGGAGCTTCAAATCGCAGCGTCAACATCGTTGTGGAGTAGAGCTTTGGATTGAGCAGCATCGACATCCCCGTGGAGCTTCACACTGTCGACATCGCCATGGAGCTTCGCAGCGTCGACATCACCGTGAAACTGCCGGAAGAGCTTGCGACGGAGGCGTTGGGAGCTAGCAGATGGAGGCGCTGGGAGCTTTGATTCGACGGCGGTGGCTGCTCGCAGTGGAGGAAACTTGTTATGGATGAAACTCGCGGCAGAGGAGACTCACGGCGGAGGTGACTCGCGGCGGAGGAGGCTCTCGGCGGAGGAGGCTCATGGCGATGGAGATTCCTGGCAGTGGTGGTGGAGATTCACGGCGGAACGCAGCGACGGTCGGAGATTCGGCCGTGACGGCCAGACCTAATTTCCCATGACAACCAAACCTAATTTTGGTCAACTGTATCCTCGGGATAACAAGTCAACGGTCAACCAAAGTCAACAAGTCAATGCAGTGAATTAGTCAACAAAAATCTTCTGGTCAACTTAAGTCAACAAGTCCACATAATTGTTTCGGAAATCGATTTTGAGCTTTGATTCGGATTCTAGATTCTATTGCAGTAAAGACGTAAATTGAAGATAATGACTTCTGGAGATTCGCGGTTTGATCGTCAAATAGATAGAAACGATTCGCGAATAATCCTACATTTAGATGATTCCCAACCTAACTGCAGCGTTTTTCTTTTGGATGCTTGTATTTTACTTTTGCGATACCTTTTGCAGAGTTTTTGACTTAGTCAAATTTTAACCTTTTTTGTTCGTGTTTATCGTCTTATAGTTCCGAACCGTATTAAAATCAAAGTAAAGAAGGCGTTTCTCGAATCCTTCGTTGGAGATGTCAAGTAACGGGAGGAGATTGTCTGCGCGCGAGAAGAGAGCTACTGAGGCTAGATCTGACACCAGTAGAAGGGAGCCACAACGAGCAAGAACATCATCGTCAGTCCCTAGAGCTGGTGCTACTACTACCCCTGAGCCTAAGTCGTGTCGTCCTGAGCTTGAGCGAAATTTTTCAGTCTACACTAATCGTCGTCATGAGTCACCGCAGAGGCATCGCGATGATGCTAGAAGGAGGGACAACGCTGCAGATGTTAGTCGCTAGCGTCCTCGAGAAGATAGTGGGAAAAACATTGATCCGAGGGAGTTATTCAGCAACAGTAGTATGGCGGCGGCTGAGATGTCTAAAATTGTCTTCCCAGGGACTAAGTTTTCTCCTCGAGAAGATATGTCAAAGAGAGATATTTACGCGAGAGTGGCCCTCCATGGCATGACAGTATGAATTTCTGTTGAACTCTGCAACATTACTCCTTTCGCTTCGAATACGTTGACTTATTACTTTTTTGGCAGCTCTATGCTTCGATCAATGAACTCACCAAGCACTATGAGACAACTCCTCTCTCGCAAGGTCGTCAGCTTAGTAGTGTTCAAAAATTGTGCGACGATCATAAGAAGCAGAGGCGTCAGGCGGAGGAGAGAGTCGCTACCCTGGAAGCTGCTTTGAAGGAGACTGAGGATAAACGCCGTGAGATAGATGGCACATTTACACAGTCAGAATCGGTGAGAAAACGCTTGCAGAAAGAAGTCTCTGATCTCACTGCTCGTTTAGGTGCTGTGACCAAGCTTCAAGATGCGACCGTTCAGCAAGCTGTTGATCAGGTGAAGCGAGAGCTGATAGCAGAGTGCGAGTCGAGGATGGGGCGAGCGAGAGAGAAGCTTAAGGTGATCAATGACCAACCGTGGACTGATTCATCGATCTTAGCCAAGTTCAGAGCAACATTGAGTTTTTGGAGTTCGTTCAAAGTGGCAAGGCGCCTGATCTTAATGATGAGCATGGCAAACTTAGAAAGCAGGAGGACAGCTTATCGCATGCAGATGAGAGTTTTAGTAAGCATATGCGCGAACTTGAGGAGTTGCTTAGGATTCCAAGACCTGGTGGAGGGGCTCCTATTGTACCGGCTCCTGCTCGTGAAAAAGCTGATTTAGGTTCGAGTTCTTCTAGTTCGTCCAGTGATGAGGATTCGTCAGATTTTGAGGATGAGGTTCCAGCTGGACAAGTTGTGGAATCGATTGACTGCGCTTGAAGAGAAAATGCATTAGTGTTTTCTTTGGTTTTCGTTTTATTCAGCTTGGGTAGTGTTTACCCTTTTTATGCTTTGTTTCGCTTTGTCTTAAATCTTTGCTACACGCATTATGATATAATATGCAGTTTTCGTTATGTCGAACTTGTCTGTCCTAGAAATGAATTGTTTTCTTTGCGACTACTTTGGTTTACAGAACCATTGTCAACAACAATTCTGCTCCAACAGCGAGTATGTTTCTTTGTGTTAAGACCAACTTTTCAGATAGTTGGATTTTTTAATAAAAAATGCGGTTTACAGCTACGTTACTTTCAACGTGTCTGCTCCAGCAGTGAATATTGTCTAGAGAAGTTACCAACGTTATGTTAGTTGGGTTTTGACATGAACATTTGGGTTTACATATGCGTTTTCCTCTAATGCACCTGCTCCTGTAATGAACATGTTATCGCTTTATGACCAACGATTCAGTGAGTTAGGTTTAGAGTGAACATTTGGGTTTACAGACATGTTCCCTAGAACACGTCCGCTCCTATAATGATCACTTTTAGCGATGCAACCAACGTTTGTCTGTTGGGTTTCAAAATGAACATTTGGGTTTACGCATACATTTTCCTCTAAGGCACACGCTCATGTAAGGAACATTATACATTTGTATAGCGCGCTGTTTAATCATACAGTGGATGTAATAGTCAGATCTAAAGCTTGTGAAGTAGATCGTCGATGTGGACAACAGCGAGGTTGAATGTTTGTTTTTGTTAAGACTTAAATTTATCCACGGAGGATGTAAATGCAAATTATTTTGAATGAAGTCTGCTTTTGTTAAGACTTAGATTTTACAAGCGAAACTGTTTCAAAGAAGTTTGATTGGTTTGATTTTTGCAAGAAAGTCAAGTAAGAGAGGTAGGAGTATACGAGTATACGTACTCCACTCCCCCCTTTTTTAGGGAGGGGGGCAGCTGAACCCATCCAAAGATGAGCTGCCTACGTACCCTTTGCAGGGATAAAGCCGCCTCGTAGTTCAAGTAAGTACTTTGAATGATCCGTATAGGATGTAACTTATATGTGTGTTCAGATAAGACTTTGAATGATCAATAAAGAATATACGTGATATCTCTGTTCAGATAAGACTTTGAATGATCCGTAAAGGATGTGCGTGATATGTCTGTTCAGATAAGACTTTGAATGATGTACGTGATATGTCTGTTCAGATAAGACTTTGAATGATCCATAAAGGTTATAAGTGATATGTCTGTTCAGATAAGACTTTGAATGATCCGTAAAGGATGTAAGTTATATGTCTGTTAATGTAGGATGTTTAAACTTATATGTTATGTGGTTAACTAGGAGAGTCGGTAAGCGAGTTTGCGAGAGTAGTCATGGTCTGTTTGTGGGTTCACTAACCACTAACATGTGTCGGGTTCAAGAGAGCTTGGGCAGAGATATTCTTGAGACATGAGCGACGGTCCGTTTATGAAAGAAGTGATTATGCGTATGAGAGAAAAGCGACGATTTGCTTGAGAGAAGAGCATCATTTTTACTTGGGAGAAAAGCAACATAACATTTGTGAGAGAAGCGATGATGCGTGTGAGAGAGGAGCAACGTTTTGCTTAGGAGAAGAGCAACGATCCATTTGCAAGAGGAGCGATGATCCATTTGCGAGAGGAAGTGACGATCCGCTAATGAGAAGAGCGACGGTCTTCTTGAGAGAATAGTGTTCCTACTGCTGTCGACGTTGCGCTACTGGTCACTGTTGGTGCGATCCACGTTGCGATGCTGGTTTTCCACTGGTGATGTCGACATTCCGCAGATGGTCGCCGCTTGTGCGATCTATGTTGCGATGCTGGTCACTGCTGCAGCTGTCTAAGTTGCGTTGCTGGTCACCGCTGCTAGTCACCGCACCTGCTGTGTAAGTTGCGCTGCTGGTCACCGCTGCTGTTGTGTAAGTTGCACTACTGGTCACCGCTGCTGGTCACCACTGCTGCTGTTGACGTTGCACTCCTTGTTGCCGCTGTTGCCATCCATGTTGCGCTCCTAGTCGCCGCTTATGTAGCTTGCATGATGATTCTTTTGAGTAAGAACGTCTCACGTGTCCCCTTAGTCGGTGCCAAATTGTAGGAGTCGTAACTCGCACAATTGAATTTGTAAGGCTTTTAGAGGAGGTGCGAGACTTCTGAGTGAATCAAAATGCAGAAAAAGTAGAGAAGACTGTCGCTATAGCTGTTAAGTGAGCTTTATTATTGATGTTGTGAAAAATTGCAGATCCACTTTCTGGGTGAATACAATGAGCTATATATAGCTAAATAATTTTAGGTCTAAGTGCTAGATTTGGGCTTGGCCCATGAATCAATAAATAGGCTTTAGGTCCATAATATCATTAAACCCATTTTAAATATGGATCTAAGTCTATTATGATCCTAATTACAAATTGGGCCCTTGTAAGCATGTTTAGGATTTCTTCTGGACTTGGCCAAATTCTTCTTGTCGTTGCATCGATCTCGCAGGGGTAGAATCCGACCCCTACACTTTCTTAGATTCGTAAAAATCTCCGATCAAAGATTTTATCAAGGCATACAGCTAGGTTTTGGAAAGGCTGATTTTAGAGGTGAGGTTTAAATTGTTTAGGGTTACCAAAAGCTCTGAGTGCGAGATAATATGCAAAATCGCAAGAGAGAATGTGTCTATTGAAGTCCACAATTTCTCAATCACTTTCTTCACGTCTTTCTCCCCCATACTTAGATATTTCTCTGGGAATCACTATAAAACTCTTGAACTCATCTCTCCTTTGTATCATGACATTCCTTGTGTATTCTTTGGCCATAAAACTCTTGAAAATTGTTTTTCTTTCCAATTACGTTATATAAATTGAAAATAAATAAATATATATCATATTGATATGAGTCATGTATAGGCAAGAAATTGTTACCATGATGTAAGCATCCAAGGAACAGCCAAGCTTTGTTATGTATTCCTTCATTCTAATGTTGATCGTCGCATCTCTAGTGATTAAAAATTTGCGTTGATCCTTTTATCTCCGACGTTTTATACATATCTGCAAAGAGGACGTAATAGAAGTGCATGAGGTTTGAAAGAAAGGTTTAGGGTAAAGGTAAGGTACTAACTAAAAGTGAGCTGGCAATTCATGACAACGGAGAGTGGTAAAAAAGAGGATAAGATGTCATGAATGTGATTTGTTTCCTTGATCTAATATCCTTAACAAGAAATAGTCAAAAATCATGTTAGTAATCCAAATTGAGAGTCAAAATCATATCCATCAAAATATTGCAAGTAGAAATTTCCTGGAGAAATTCGGTCACGAGGTTTCTGAATCAATTGCCCGGAACAAACCTGCAATAATGGTTACTTGGTTTTTGAAATCAAAACGTTTTAGTTCCTAGAAAAGTGTCATCATTCCCAACTTATTTTGACTCAATAAAATTGGTTTTTGAAAAATAAAATTTTGAAAATCCTTTTAAAAACGTAAATATCCAACACGAACAAACGCGTTAATAACAACAATCCACCAAGACTTAACTTACACCGTCCCGGTGTAAATAAAATCAAATTAAGCGAGAAGAGTTGGAAAATAAAAATAAAAATAAATAATAGAAAAGGTGGAGAATAGAACGAGGTTAACGGATATAGAAGCTCAAAGTCTCCCAAAGTTGGATTCGTGTGGATGGTGTTCAAACAAGTGTGAATAGACTCCCCAAATGTTTCTCTAGGCATAGAAACAATGCTTCTCAAATCCCGAACAGTTTATTCCCCAAGGCCAGGGAGGTTACGATAGTGATTTTGAGGGCACTGAATAAGCAAAGCTTGCAAATTCATAATGCATCACTCGAACCATATAAGAAATCCTCGAATTATAGGTTGGTGATCAACTGCTGGTGAAGTTGCAAAACTCTTGTTTTGAACGGTGTAGTATAAGATCCATAAATTGGTTGAATAAGGTGGATCATTCATTAAGAAAATGAAATTTCTAAAGGCAAACATGTGTATGTACCAAATATCCTTGCAAAAACACTTGAAATTACTTGTTAAATTACCTTGACCTAAGTTCACGATACATAAGGAACAAACAATATTATCCAAGCTCAAATGAAAGTAAAAACAAGTAGTGAAACGATAAGTGTAGGATGTGAAAATTATTTAAAAATAAAACTCATGAAACCAAATTGTAAGAGTGCAATGTGAAAATTCAAAAATTAAATAAATTTAAATAAAGAAAAATCACAATTAAAATTTTGTTTTGGTGTGAAAAATAGTTATTTTGATTAAAAACCATTTTAAAAGAATTTAAAAAGAAAAAGAAATATTTTTTTATACCTCAGCGGTTCGATGGTTCGACCCTGTGTGGACCGCGGCTCGATCCGTGGTCAGGTTGTGAAGGAAGGTGGGACGTAGGGACGCGAGTCGAGGAACAAACGCTTAGACTATTCCCGGGGTGATGGGGACGCGGGTCGCTGGTGTTATGACCATGTTGGTGCCTAGGACGGAACAGAACAGTCCTGATTTTCCCAAGTAGCGGCCTTGGGTAAAGTTGACTTAGAATGGGTAAAGGATGGACTTAGAAAGATTTGGCTCAAGGAAAATCTAGGTTTGGCCGAAAGAAATTGGGTTTGGGACGAGGAAGTTCTTGCGGGATGGATCGGCATGTACTGCGGGCCGAGAACGCTCGAGGCCAGCACGAGCCACATCCGAGGCAAACGTGTGGTCGTCATCGAGCCACATCGCGGGTAGGTAGGACAAGCAGTTGTCCTTGTGCCATGTCGAGGGTAGGTGGCTCGAGCGGTTTCTAGAGCGTCATGTCACCCGACTCGCGTGGCAGCGCCCGAGCACCCGAACGTGGCCGTCCGTGCGCCACGCACTGTACCAACCCACGCCAATAAATATAGGACCTTTCGCTTAGGATTCAAGCTTGGTCCAAAAATCCTCTCACCCAAACCTTGTTCTTTTTGATTCTAAACCATTCCTAAGTAATTTCCGATTAATTCTAAGGTGTTGGAAGAATATTTGAAGCTATTCTAAGGTAAAGTCTAGCCTTTTTTCTTAAGTTTTCCTAGATATGTTGGAATCCGATCTTAGGGAAGCTTTGCCTTAGCCTCAGGATCGATCAAGTCTCGAAGGAAGGAACTTATCCGTGGAGTCTCTTATAGGGAAAAGCTTCGGTTTAAACTGTGAGTCTTGGTAAAATACGTTCTGTTTTATTATTATCCTAGAGTAGGATGAATAATCGTTTCCATAATACTCACTGAGGTTCTTAACATTTTTATTAATATTGCTAAGTATGGAAATAAATTGAGTATTAGTTAGCATAATACTTATGATGGTAATTGTTTTGGTTTGATTGTGGAATTATGGTACTCTCAAAGCTAAGACTGGGGCGAAGTAACGTACGTTTCATTGGGACGAAGTATCGTAGAAATTCCAAACTTGATATTTTTATGAATGGAAATGGGAGGCAGTAGCTATGGATATGGTATCAGGATTTCCACCGGCACCGGGAAGAAGTAACGATGCAGTCTTGGTGGTAGTTAATCGACTAACTAATTGATTCAAACGGCTCGGCCGGATAGTGACGGGCGGTCACTATCAGCCTCGATCCGCAGGTCAAGGAGAAATCGATGTCACTCGGATTCTCGTGACATCGGGACGGGTCAACGCGGGACAGAGTCTGGTCAACGCGGGTCAACACTCGGGATGATCAGACCCGCGTGTCCCTCGATGCCGGGTTGATCCGCGGTACATGCTTCCTCGATGCCAGCACGTCCGCGTCTCGATCACTCACGTCCTGCGGTACATGACCCGTTTACCCGGAAGTGGATCCGTACGTTTATCCGTTTACCCGGTACGCGACCCGACTCCACGTCTCAATGGCTGATCGTCCCGCCGGTCAGTTTCTTCGATGCCGACACGTCCCGCGGTCCAAATCCTTCGATGGTCAGATGGCCCGTGTATCACTTGATGCTAGTATGATCTGCGGGTCTTATACTCGCGATTGCCGACTGTCCCGCGGTACGCATCTCTCGATGCCAATACGTACCGCGGGTCCAATCCTTCCGATAACTATTTCCTCCTTTTTATTTACCTTAGGTATTTTACCCATGGTATTTTATTCTCATGATCAATAGCTGGTCCAATGACTCGATCAAGAACTAAGAAGTTTAACCAATCTGTTGGAGGATTACTTAATCAAATATGGAGCCAACTTGATCAAGACAGCAAGTATGGAGGTAAAGCTTGTCAAACCACTATGGTTTTGATTCAAGCTAAGTGATTTCAACAAATGGGAAAAGTGTCTCAGTTGTACTCTTTTTCCCTTGTCAAGTTTTGTCCCAATGGGTTTTCTTGACAAGGTTTTTAATGAGGCAACTATTTCACTTCATAATTGCCCATTTGTTGAATCAAAAAGCCCAAGGCCTTATTCTAAAGATAATCACGTTTTTATTAAGTTAAGGGGTTGAAATTTTCAGATTCAAACTTGTTTTTAATGTTCTGTCATTTTCAAGACAGTTTTGGAGCTTGTTCCAAAACTTGACTCATCCTCTTCTCCTCTTCTCTTTATAAGTTATGTATTCTGATTCTAAATGATCCATCTAGCTTTTTATTCTCAAACTCTTTTCTAAAGAACTAGATCATTCGGTAAATCAAAGGCTCCCTCATAACCTTTGTGTGACCCATCGATCCCCTGGTGAATCTAAGGCTTTCTGCATCCTTAGTGTGACCAATACACTTCCTTGTTACTTAATCCATTCGATCTAAATCATCCAGAAACGAATTTCCATTCTACTTGCTTCTAAAGTGACGATTTTGGAGTCAGATCATACAAGGATCATATTATAGTGTGTGATCGAGTTCACATTTCTTGAATCCTCTCTCCTTGAGTGTCGTGCTAAGTTTCTTGTACCAAGCTCTAGGGGATTGTTTCAAACCATAGATTGCCTTCTTGAGTTTGAGAACTTTGCCGAGGGCTATGGAATGCTCAGGGCCGGGTGGTGGAGTCATGTAGACTTCCTCCTCTAGGTCTCCTTGCAAGAACGCATTCTTTACGTCCATTTTCCACAAATCCCAATCCAAGTTAGCCGCCAAAGAGAACACGACTCTCACGGTGTTAAGTTTGGCAACCGCGGCAAATGTATCCGTATAATCATCCCCATAGGTTTGTGTAAATCCTCTAGCCACAAACCTAGCTTTGTATCTCTCAAGATCTCCATTACTTAAGTACTTGATGGTAAAGATCCACTTGGAGCTCACGGCTCTTTTTCCTTCGGGAAGATCAGTCTCATCCCAAGTGTGGTATTTAACCATAGCCCCAACTTCTTCATCAACCGCTTCTACCCAATGCTCATCTTCCATAGCTTCCTCATAAGTTTTAGGAATTGTATGTTCATCTATCTTTACCACAAATGCCCGATGAGAAGAAGGTAAAAGGGCAAGCGAACACACCGCTTGGATTGGATGAGCTACGGCTTCATTATTGAAGTAGACCTAGCTCTTTTTCCATTGAGAGGGATCCTTCTTTAGTCTTGTGCTTCTATGCAAAACCGGTTCTACAATCTCTTCTTGGACTTCTAACTCCGGAGTTCCATTGTCCGGAGTTACTTCCTTATTTACCTCTTGATCCAAGATCTACCGGAACCTCATTGTGACCGGCCTCCTCTTGGATTGGCTCTTGAACCTCATCTTCTTGACCCGTCTCTTGAACAACTTCCTCTTGAACTAGTGGGGTGTTATCTTTGTTACCTATTTTGTCTCTTGGCTCATGATTCCCAAGATTTTGAAGAAGGAATCGCAAATTAGAGCCAAGGTCTGACGGTGTTGCTAGGTCACTCAAGTCTCCTCGGTCTTTGACTCCATAAAACCCTTGTTCTTCGATGAACTTCACATCTCTAGAACAAATGTTTTCTTTGAACTCGGATCATAACATTTATATCCCTTTTGCGTTGTTGAATAACCGAGGAATATGCATCTTGTACTCTTTGCTTCTAGCTTGTCCCTTAATTCCCTTGGCACCAACACAAAACAAACACACCCAAAAACTCTCAAGTGATTAAGGAAGGGTTTTTCTTTAGTGAGTACCTCAAATGGAGAGACATCCTCAAGGACCTTTGTTGGTGTCTGATTGATCAAGTAGCAAGCGGTCATAACCGCATCTCCCCAAAAACTTCTTGGCACATTCATGTGGAACATCATAGCTCTTGAAACCTCCATTAGGTGCCGGTTCTTTCTTTCGGCCATGCCATTTTGTTGTGGAGTGTATGGACAAGTTGTTTGATGCAAATTGCCAAGCTTAGCTAGGTGTTGTTTGAATTGGTTGCTCATATATTCACCACCATTATCTGTTCTAAAAATCTTAATCTTGGCATTGTATTGGTTAGCAATATAGGTTTGAAAATTCACAAAAGCATCAAAGACCCTATCATTAGAGGGTAAAAGAGTTAGCCATGTATATTTCAATTTTTCATCAATGAATGTGACAAAGTACTTATTGTTATCTCTAGATGCACAAGGTGAGGTCTAAACATCCGAATGCACAAGATCAAAGCAATTTTCGACAATGACAAGGGATTGTGGTGGTACTCGTTTATGTTGATGATTTGATCATCTCCGGCAATGACAAGGAAGGCATTAAAGCCACCAAGGATCATCTTCACGAGGCCTTCGACATCAAAGACCGTGGTGAGCTCAAATACTTCCTTGGTATTGAGATTT
This sequence comes from Draba incana, assembly GCA_963576765.1. Taxonomy (NCBI): domain Eukaryota; kingdom Viridiplantae; phylum Streptophyta; class Magnoliopsida; order Brassicales; family Brassicaceae; genus Draba; species Draba incana. The sequence continues at coordinate 26,919,355 of OY755205.1, forward strand.
GCCGGTTCACCAATGGCCTTCACATCTCCCAAAGGAAATACACGCTTGACCTTCTTAAGGAGACCGGTCACTTGGCCTCTAAGCCGGCCAAGACACCTCTTGACGAAGGCTACAAGACCGACCAAAAGGGGGAGAAAAATGAGTCTGAGGCCTATGAAGACCCATGAAGATATAGGCGGTTGGTCGGAAAGATGATCTACCTATTTCTCACAAGGCCGGATATTTGCTTTGCGGTAAATCAACTAAGCCAACTCATGAAGGAGCCTAAAGTCCACCATTAGCATATGGTGGAACGGATACTAAGGTATCTCAAAGTAAGTCCCGACCAAGGCATTTGGATGGGTAAGAACGGTAATGCCGAGCTAGTAGGCTATTGTGATGCGGATTGGGCGGGACACCGCAATGACCGCAAGTCAACCACCGGCTATTGCACATTTCTAGGAGGAAATCTGTGACGTGGAAGACAAAGAAACAAAAAGTGGTCTCATGTTCAAGCGCGGAGGATAAACGCGCAGATCCACTTCCTGGTAAACGGGTCACGTACTGCAGGACGTGAGTGATCGAGACGCGGACGTGCTGGCATCGAGGGAGCCGCGGGTCTGATCATCCCGAGTGTTGACCCGCGTTGACCCGTCCCGATGTCACGAGAATCCGAGTGACATCGACGTCTCCTCAACCCGCGGATCAAGTTTGATAGTGACCGCCCGTCACTATCCGGTCGAGCCGTTTGAATCAATTTGACTGTTTGATTCAAACGGTCTCTTTCCTCTTTTAGATTGTTTTTGGTTCTATTTAAACCTTGTAAACGATACTTGTAAAATCATCTTGAATAAATTTTTCAAGTTCATATACTTTCTCTCTCTACTCTCTCTCTAACTTAAACTCTCTCATTTTAATCTCTATTTCCGTAAATTCTAACACCAGCTGGTGTGACAAGAACATCCCTAGCTACAAGCTCATCCACAGGTTCAAGCTTTCTTGTCCTACCACGTGTCATTGATCCACTTGATATAGCTAAAGCATCCTCATGTTCAAACTCAGGTATAAGCATGGGTGTTAGCTCCTGGTCCGTTGGCATGATCATATCATCCCCTCCCTCTTGAAAAGGATTTGTCCTCAAATCCACTTCATCTGCAATAAAAGGAGAGAGATCAGAAACATTGAAACAAGAACTGACGTTGTACTTACCTTGGAGATCCACTTGATATGCATTGTCATTGATTCTCCTTGTGATCGTGAATGGACCATCAATCCTAGGCATGAGCTTGGATTTTCTTTCTTCTGGAAATCGTTCCTTCCTCAAGTGTATCCAGACTTGATCTCCAACTTCAAAGATCAATTTACGCCTGCCTTTATTGGCTTGCTTAACATACAACTTTATTTTCTCTTCTATGTTTCTCCGAGCCTTCTCATGGACCTGTTGAACCAACTCAACCTTCTTCTTTCCATCAATACTAGTTCTTTCACTCAAAGGTAAAGGAATTAGATCCAAAGGAGATATGGGATTGAACCCATAAACAATTTGAAATGGAGAATACTTAGATGCAGAATGCACAGCATGGTTGTATGCAAATTCAATGTGAGGCAAACAATCTTCCCAAATTCTAAGATTCTTTTTAATTAAAGCACGTAAGAGAGTTCCCAAAGTTATTTTAACCACTTCTGTTTGCCCATCAGTTTGAGGATGACATGTAGTAGAAAATAATAGCTTAGTTCCTAACTTAGACCACAAATGTTTTCCAAAAGTAGCTAAGAAACTTGGTATCTCTATCAGAAACTATAGTTCTAGGCATCCCATGTAAACAACCTATCTCCTTAAAGAATAACTCAGCTACATGTAATGGATCATCAGTTTTATGACAAGAAATGAAATGAGCCATTTTAGAGAATCTATCAACCACAACGAAAATGGAATCCTTTCCTATCTTAGTTCTAGGCAAACCCATCACAAAATCCATAGATATATCATTCCAAGGATGAGTAGGAATAGGGAGAGGTGTATACAAACCGTGAGGTTGGACCTTAGATTTGGCATGTTTACAAACACTACACCTGTTACAGATTCTTTCAACATCACGTCTCATGTGTGGCCAATAGAAATGATCCTTCATGACTTCCAATGTCTTAGCAATGCCAAAGTGACCCATTAGTCCACCTCCATGAGCTTCCCTAACAAACAATTCTCGAAGAGAACACTTAGCAACACACAAACGGTTCTCATAAAAGAGGAACCCCTCTTTCTTATAGTAACGACCTGAGGCGAATTTCTCACAAGCGTTGTAAATTTCTTGAAAATCAGGATCAGTTTCATAAAGCTCTTTCATTTGTTCAAATCCCAATAGCTTAGCATCAAGAGTAGAAAGTAGTGTGTACCTTCGTGATAGTGCATCATCAACTATATTATCCTTACCTTTCTTGTACTTGATGACATAAGGGAATGTTTCTATGAACTCAACCCACCTGGCATGTCTTTTATTGAGTTTCTGCTGACCTTTTAAATGTTTTAAAGACTCATGGTCTGTGTGAATGATGAATTCTTTTGGCCAGAGGTAGTGTTGCCACGTTTGGGGAGCTCTAACCAAGGCGTACAACTCTTTGTCATAGGTTGGATAGTTGAGAGTTGCTCCACCAAGCTTCTCACTGAAAAATGCTATAGGTTTCTTGTCTTGCATCAAGACTGCTCCAATTCCTACACCAGAAGCATCACATTCAATTTCAAAGGTCTTTACAAAATCTGGTAAAGAAAAAACAGGAGCATGAATAAGCTTCTCTTTTAGGCATTGAAATGCTGTCTCCTGCTCTTTCTCCCATTTAAATCCCACATCATTCTTGATGACTTCGGTTAAGGGAGCTGCTAAAGTGCTGAAATCTTTAACAAATCGTCGATAGAAACCAGCAAGGCCATGAAAGCTTCGAACTTCTCCTACTGTTCTAGGACTTGGCCATTCCTTGATTCCTTTCACCTTTTCTTCATCTACTTTGATTCCATCTGCACTCACAACAAAACCTAGAAAAACCACATTGTATGTGCAAAAGATGCATTTCTTAAAATTTGCAAACAAAGTTTCATTCCTAAGTGTTTCTAGCACCATTTTAACATGCTCAGTATGCTCAACTAGACTCTTGCTGTATATGAGGATGTCATCGAAATAAACAACAACAAACAGTCCTATATAAGCCCTAAGCACATGATTCATCAAACGTATAAAAGTACTAGGAGCATTAGTCAATCCAAAAGGCATGACTAACAACTTATATAAACCATGCTTAGTCTTAAATGCAGTTTTCCATTCATCCCCCTCCTTCATCCTAATCTGGTGACACCCACTCTTAAGATCAATCTTAGAAAATATGCTAGAACCATGCATTTCATCAAGCATATCATCTAATCTAGGAATAGGGTGGCGATAATTCACTGTAATATTGTTGATTGCTCTACAATCAACGCACATTCGCCAGCTTCCATCTTTCTTCGGCACAAGCAAGACTGGCACAGCACAAGGACTCATACTCTCACGAATGTGGCCCTTCTTCATCAGCTCACTAATCTGTTCTTGAAGTTCTTTAGTCTCCACGGGATTAGTCCTATACGCTGGTCTATTTGGAAGAAAAGATCCTGGCACAAAATCAATCTGATGTTCAATCCCTCTGATTGGTGGTAAACCTTGTGGAGTTTCTTCAGGGAAAACATCACTCTATTCCTGCAAAAGATTAGTCATTTTACTCGGCAGCACCGGTGTAAGGTTAGACATATTAAGCAATGACTCTTTATACACAAACAAAAGCATAGAGTGATTAGAGTAGAAAGCTTTCTTAAATTCGCTGGACCTAGCAAAGAAGTTTGGGCACTTAGGCTAGGAGGAGTCTTTCTTCTGATCAAGATAAACTTCATGTGGAGTCATTGGAACCAGTGTGGTCTTCTTTCCTTTATACTCAAAAGTATGACGATTTGTGAAACCATCATGTAGAACCTTTATGTCTGATTGCCAAGGGCGTCCTAGCAGTATATGAGAGGCTTCCATAGGCAAAACATCAGATAAAATCTCGTCCTCATACTTGCCAATAGATATAGATACCAAAGCCTACTTGCTTACACTCATTTCACCACAATCATTAAGCCACTGCAGCTTATAAGGTGTTGGATGCTTTGTAGTTTTTAAGCCAAGCTTCTTAACCATTGTATCACTAGCCACGTTTTTACAGCTACCACCATCAATGATTAAGCTACAGACTTTTCCTTGGACATTGCATCTTGTATGAATCAGATTTTCCCTTTGTTCTTGTTCTTGAGTCTTGTTCTGCATACTTAAAGTTCTTCTGGCTACTAACAAGTCTCCTTTGACAGGCACAATCTCTTGCTCATCTTCACTAGAAGTCTCTGGATACTCATCAGCAGATTCCAGTTCACCACTCTCCAACAGAATCATCACACGTGCGTTAGAACATTCACTTGCATAATGTCCTTTTCCATGACATTTAAAACAACTGACATCTCTGGATCGCACAACACCTTCTTTTGCCTTTCCTTTGTAGTCTATAGGTGCTGGAGCAATCACTTAAGTTGTATCAGAAGGCTTAGAATAGGTTGCAGGCTTGAATTCTTTAGCAGAAGGGTTCTTGTCTTCTTTAGAGTATCTAGGGCGAGTGTAGGATGAATTCTGACCATAGTTAGAACGTGAGGATCTCTTTCTCTTAATCTGTTGTTCAAACAGAGTAGCTTTGTGTAACATCTCCTCAAGCTCCATGTAATGCTCAGTTTCCAATTTGTCTTGAAGCTCCTCAAACCCCCTAGAAACTGTGACATCGTAGCCTCTTGATCTTCTACTATATCAGCCCGCAGCATCAACAACTTCATCTCTTGAAAGTATTCGTCTACGGTAGGAGATCCTTGACTGTGTTTTCTCAGTTTCTGATGTAGGTCCCTGTGATAATGATTAGGTATAAACCTTTTTCTCATTATGCTTTTTCATTTCAGACCAAGTATCAACAGGTAGCTCTCGATTTCTTCTCCTAGTCGTGACTAGCTGATCCCACCAACTCAAAGCATAATCATGAAACTCTGTGGCAGCTATCTTCACTCTATTAAGTTCTGTGTATTGCTGAACATTGAAGACCAATTCAATCTTCTTTTCCCACTCCAAGTAAGCATCTGGGTCCATTTTGCCATAGAATGGAGGAATACTTATCTTCAGCCCTTTTAGATTATCTACTAACAATTCTTCTTGAGTTCTGTTGCGCCTATGCCTTCTCTGGTTGCTTTGTGATGCATCACTCTTCCTCTGGTAGTATTGATCAGATGCAGCATCAGTGATCCTATCATTCTGCCCTTCAGCTTGCTTAGTTTCAGATCTGGTTAGAATCCTATCCTCAAAGGCTTCAAGCTTTTCGTCCATCATTTTCTTCATTTGTGCCATCATAGCTTCAAAGAATAGTTTATTTGGATCAGCACGGCTACTCTCATCGTTTTTCTCTGAAGTTTCCATAACACCTGAAATGAATAGATAACAAACGCAGTTACAAGTTCTTCAAGCAAACAAACACACAATAGATAGTACGTATTTTATCAATTAGAAACACTAAACTTCTAAACAAAATGAGTCAATAATCTGCAGCGAGTTCTTCTTCAGCATAAATCAGTTTTAGAATTTGTAGTGACACAAATGATACTTAGATTACTTTTTAAACACATATCTAACAATCCTAGACAAGGTTTCAACAGAAATAACGACTCAAGTGACACAAACACCTAAACCTATAAGATCCGTGCAGCACAAGAATACCAAAATTCACAAAAAATGAAAAACAATCGCTGAACCTTAGATCTATAAAATCTGGATGATAAACACGCATAAAACAGTAGATTTAAAGAGTACTTAGCTTCCAAAGTGGCTATGATACCACTTAATATGATCCTTGTATGACCTGACTCCAAAATCGTCACTTTAGAAGCAAGTAGAATGGAAATTCGTTTTTGGGTGCTTTAGATCGAATGGATTAAGTAACAAGGGAGTGTATTGGTCACACTAAGGATGCGGAAAGCCTTAGATTCACTAGGGATCGATGGGTCACACAAAGGTTATGAGGGAGCCTTTGATTTACCGAATGATCTAGTTTTTTAGAAAAGAGTTTGAGAATAAAAAGCTAGATGGATCATTTAGAATCAGAATACAGAACTTATAAAGAGAAGAGGAGAAGAAGAAGAGTCAAGTTTTGGAACAAGCTCCAAAACTGTCTCGAAAATGACTAAACATTAAAAACAAGTTTGAATCTGAAAATTTCAATCACTTAGCTTGAATCAAAACCATAGTGGTTTGACAAGCTTTACCTCCATACTTGCTGTCTTGATCAAGTTGGCTCCATATTTGGTTAAGTAATCCTCCAACAGCTTGGTTAAACTTCTTAGCTCTTGATCGAGTCATTGGACCAGCTGGTGTGACAAGAACATCCTCAGCTACAAGCTCATCCACAGGTTCAAGCTTCCTTGTCCTAGCACGCGTTATTGGTCCACTTGATATAGCTAAAGCATCCTCATGTTCAAACTTAGGTACAAGCATGGGTGTTAGCTCCTGGTTTGTTGGCATGATCATATCACACTATTTACACTCCAAGGGCCAAATGGGATAGTTTTAGTGTTGATCTATGTTGATGATATGATTATCTCCGGAAGTGATAAGCAAGGGATACAAGAGACTAAAGACTTTCTTCACTCGGTGTTTGAAATGAAAGATCTCGGAGAATTGAAGTATTTTCTTGGGATTGAAGTGTGTAGGTTCAAGAATGGGTTACACATCTCTCAAAGAAAATACACTATGGATTTGTTGAAGGAGACCGGAAAGCTTGGAGCTAAACTGGCCAAAACCTCATTAGAAGAAGGTTACAAGGGCATTCGAAAGGTGGAGAAAGAGAATGAGCCGTATGAGGATCCATCACGATATAGAAGATTTGTGGGCAAATTGATCTACCTAACTCTCACTAGGACGGATATAAGTTTTGCGGTAAACCAAATTAGTCAACATATGAAGAAACCAACGATTTACCATTGGCAAATGGTTGAAAGAATCCTTAGATACTTTAAAGATAGTCCGGGCTTAGGAGTTTGGATGGGAAAGAATGAGAGCTCCGATGTGGTTGGTTATTGTGATGCGGATAGGGCCGGAGATAGGAATGATAGAAGATCTACAACCGGGTATTGCACTTTCATTGGTAGAAACTTAGTCACTTGGAGGACTAAGATGCAAAAGGAGGTCTCATGCTCTAGTGCGGAAGCTGAGTATAGGGCCATGAAGAAGTTGACAAACGAGCTTACTTGGTTGAGAGGAATCTTAGCTCACTTGGGAATTGAGACAGATAGGCCGATGATAATGCATTGTGACAGCCAAGCCGCAATCCACATTGCTACAAACTCGGTGTTCTATGAAAGGACAAAGCATATTGAGATCGATTGCCACAAGGTTTGAGGGAAGATTGAACAAGGATGGACTCTACCGTGCTTTACAAGAAGTGAAGAGCAACTAGCGGATGTATTCACCAAATCCGCAAGTCTTAAAGTTTACAATAACATTTTGGGCAAACTAGGACTTGTAGATCTCACACATCCATGAGAAGACCCCTTACTTGCAATCATCACACTCTTTTTCCCTTATCAAAGTTTTGTCCCATGAGGTTTTCTTTGATAATGTTTTTAATGAGGTGATGGTTGTGAGTCTCCAAGTTAAGCATAAATTCTTTATGTTTAATTTGAGGGGGAGTATTGACCTTAGGACTCACATTGAGACTAAGGAAAATAAAAAGAAGAAGAGTTGAAATAAATTCGGGTCGGAGACAACGAACCGCGGATCAGTCCTCTCGAGACACGGGACGATGGAATCTTGATCCGCAGTACGGGAAGCATCGATGCCAGGACGAGTACACGGATCAGTACGAGTCATCGCGGATCAGTACGCGAGGTCTCTACACGGCATCGATGCTCCATCGATCCGCGGGACAAGAATACCGAGGCATGTCCGATCCGCGGTACGAGTGAGGATGCGGGTCAGAATCGGATCAGGGTCGGGCAAACGGATAAACATGCGGGTCGAAGAAAGTTATCAGAACGATGTCGTTTTGGGGCGTTCTGATCCACAAGGACGCGGATCAGTCCGGATGCACGAGACGCGTCCTTTACCGTACGGATCAGTACGGGTCCGTCCGTACCGACCGATCCTTGACCGCACCATTTTTGTATTAGCTCTAAATGGTCATATTTTTTATTCCTTTAGTTTTTATCTATTTATGGGTTGTTCTAGGATGATGAAAATACTTATCTTGAAATAAAGAAAATTCAAGTTCATACTCTACTTTACTCTTCATGGTTTCTTAAGATTTACTCTTCCTAAATCTCTCTTAATCTCTATTAATCGTTCACTCTTTTCATACTTTTTCTACAATTCTAACATAAATACCCACTTGAATGTCACGGCCCTCTTCCCTTCCGGTAGGTCGGCCTTATCCCAAGTGTGGTTCTTGATCATGGCTCCTACCTTGTCATCAACCGCACCGTTCCATATAGGGTGAGCTAACGCCTTTATATGCTCATCGATCTTCACGAGGAACGCTTGATGATCCAAAGGCAAAAGGTCGAGAGAACATGTGGCTTAAATAGGGTGAGCTAACGCCTTTATGTTGTAGAACACCCGCTTTCCTTCCATGTGGAAGGATCACTCCGTATCCTCTCACTTGGCCTAAGTGGTTGGATCGGTTCATCTTGGACCGCCGAGGCTTGAATAGGTGGTTGAAGTGCCCCTTCTTGTTCCTTCGATGCCGAGTCTAGACCGGTGTTGAGACTTGGCTCTTCTTCAATATGGGTCTCCTCAATGTTTTCTTGGAAGGCCGCCTCCGTTCTCGGTGGGACCGGTCCTCCGAGATGTTTTAGTAGGAACCGCAATGCGGCTCCGCGATCCAAATGTGTGGCTAAGTCTTTTAAATCCTCTTAATCCTTGGTCTCGTAGTATCCTTGATCCTCCATGAATTTCACGTCTCGGGATACAAGATACTTCTTGTTGATCGGATCATAGCACTTGTATCCCTTTTGGGTGTTTGAATAGCCTAGAAGCATGCACTTGGTACTCTTGGCATCTTGCTTGTTGCGTAATTCACCGGGCACTAGGACAAAACAAACACAACCGAAAACCCTTAGATTTTCTAAAGAAGGTTTAATTTTATTGAGTACCTCATATGGTGAGTGGTCCTCTAGAAATTTGGTGGGCGTTCTATTGATTAGATAACACGCCGTCATGACCGCATCATCCCAAAACCTCTTTGGAATGTTGGTATGGAACATCATGGACCGGGCCACTTCCATCAAGTGTCGGTTCCTCTCGGCTACCCCATTTTGTTGTGGTGCGTATGGGCATGAGGTTTGGTGTATGATCTCATGGTTGGCTAGGTGTTCCTTAAATCGGTTGCTTGTGTATTGACCACCATTATCCGACCTAAAGACTTTAATCTTGGCATTATAGTGGTTAATCACATGACTTTCAAAGTTGATAAATGCATCAAATACACGATCTTTGGATAGTAATAGACACTACAAGAAAACAACCCCATTTGCAACGGCGATTTTCGTCATAAAATCGAAGCAAAAGGCTATTTGCGACGGTTTTGCGACGACGGTTTTACCTAATATTATCCCATCTGTATTTCCATATGCAGATTCATTAAAATTATCATGACCATACTGATAATTACTATCCTCATAATTACTACCACCTTCTACATTCCCACGATTATAACTCGTACTTGAACTACCCGGAACATTAACAACAAAATCCTCCCCATGCGAATACCAAACATAGTAGTTAGGTAAAAACCCCCTCGTATATAAATGTTTATAAACAGTTTGCGTATCACGTGGAGCAAAGTTTTTGCATTTCACACAAGGACAGAAAATTTTCACGTTACCGTCGTTGGTATATCCTGCGACAGCCCCTTGGTTGTTTATCGCCTCGGTCAAAAACTGGTCAAGCCCTTCTCTAAATTCTCTACACACTTCGCCAGTTTCTGGATCTTTGCGGTTGTACATCCATGCTCGAACCACGTAGACCTCATGATGCGAAGACATCTTCGATAAATTATCAAATTAATTTTACTCTTTAAGAAATCTTTGGAAAGAAAATTTTCGTCTCGGATTGTTTTTAGATTATGATTGAAATGTTTTTGTTGTGAATTCGTTCATCACACATTCGAGGTTTTTATAGAAAATTGGTTTTTTTTGCTACTAATTTGCGACTCTTTTGCTTCTCTATTGCGACACGTTTGCGACTAAAAATATTGCACCCATAGACAGGTAAGCATCATAAACACGTGTTCTAATAAATTCGTTTAAAAATATCTTACCACGCATAATCCTCGCAATATTTGCGACGTTTTTGCGTCGTAACGAGTCGCAATTTTGTCGCAAAATTTGCGACGGTTTTGCGTCTAACGTACAATTCGACGCAAAATCGTCGCAAATGTGTATTTATATTTTGGTAAGTTAAGATTTTGACTTTTTTGTTATTAGTATTAATGTGTTAAGGTTACAAGTAAATTTTTGGAAACTTTATATTTTAACATTAATTAACATCGATGTTTATAAACCTACGTACAATCGATATATATATATATAGTACGTGCATGTACTACAAAAACGTAATCATATGATTGCTTAAAAACTTAATACAAATAAACTGCAGAAATAAACAATTTTATTTATTTATTTTCATTTCTTTTATTGATGACGTAATGTTTTTACTCATCATCAATTTCTTCACCATCATCCGTCGTTGACCCTTCGTCATTTTCCTGGGATAGCCAATTGTTTGGATTTCGATGAACACGACTGCTACTACCTTCTTCTATGAGCGCTGTAGCCATGTTTTCATTCGATATTACCTGTGAAATAAAAACCTCATTTATTTGTAAGGAAACAAAATTAATACAATACCTTTAAAATATATATTGTAATTAACTTACATTGCTTATGTTCTGAAGAATAATGTTAATATATGGTGTCGCCCTATCAAACTTAACAACTACAACCTCCTTTAGAACCAATACCGAACCCTCCTTTATGTGCGGCCCATATTTGTTATCAGATATGGCGGACCTATGAATGCTCGCTTGTACAGTCCCGGTAGGATCCTTCAAGGAAAACAAATAACATATATTTATCGATTACTAAATATTCTAACATGTTAAAAACATCTTTTCTTATTACTTAATTATATATACATTTTACCTTTAGTATGACCATTGCGTCCCCCAATCCATTAGGTTCCATTTTATGAATCACTGTTACCACATATGGTACGTGACGCATTAATTGTGCTGGTTTTATTTTATGCAACTCTTTTACCAGTGTCCACCCACGTGTGTGTCCATCTGTATATAGTCAACGTAGAATAAGTAAATTATAATTAAATGACAATTAAACAATATACAAATTTTCACATATAATTATTTCTTTTTCTTACTAATATATATATTAATAATAATAGCATTTCATTTTACCTGTTAATTTGTTGACATTTGCAATTGTCGTCTTCCAAAGGACATCGGTGAACGATGGATCTTCTGCCTCAACAACACAGTTAACAATCTGTACATGTCTCTCATAAGAATTGCATTCTTCCAACATCGATTCTTCAAGTTTTTTCTTTGCCCGTTCTTCTGCTTGTCTCACACCAGCCGGACCCGGAATCAAAGATCGATTGTTATCCATATATATTTGTTGAATTATAGAATGTGAGATAATATAATGTGAATTATAGAATGTGAGATGATATTATATATAATATATGTGGATTTTATAGAATTTTCATTTCAGTTTGCGACAAATTTGCAACAATTTTCAAAGACTTTTGCGACTGATTTGCGGCTAAAAATTTCACTTATAAACAAGTAAGAATCAATTCAAACTTGGTTAACCTACTTTCGTCGCAAATCCCTCGCAACGTTTCATTCGTCGCAAATTCGACGCACATGTTGCGACGATTTTGCGTCTAAACGTACAACTCCACGCAAAACCGTTGCAAATGATAAATCAACGCAAAACCGTCACAAATTTTGCGGCGACTTTGCGTCCAAATGTACAAGTCGACGCAAATTCGTCGCCAATTTGCGACGCTTTTGCATCGTCAAGTTCCTACGCAAATTTACGACGATTTTGCGTCGACGTTTACATTTTGGACGCAAAATCGTCGCAAATAGGAGGCAAATTTATTCATAAATGCTCCTGTTTTCTTGTAGTGAGAGTTACCCAAGTATATTTTGATTTTTCATCAATGAAAGTCATAAAGTACTTGTTGTTATCTCTAGATAAGCATGGAGATGTCCATACATCCGACTGAACTAGATCGAAACAATTTTCATAGACAGTTGTTGATTTATTAAAAATGGTTTTGCAATGTTTGCCCAAAATAAAAGATTCGTATGTTAAATGATTAAAGACAACATTTGGTAACATAAGCTCAAGGACTCTAGCATGTGGATGTCTTAATCTAGCATGCCAAATCGCATTATTCGAAATTTTAAAACTAGAAGCAAATGAAAGTGGTCTTGAAAATTCTTGAAGAACATAGAGGTCATCCTTAGTACTACCCTCTCCAATGATCTTTGATGACTTAATATCCTGAAAATAAACCTCATTAGGACTGAATATAGCATAACAATCTAGATCTTTAGTAGCTTTTCTAACCGATAATAAGTTACTTGAAAAATTTGGCATATAGAAAGCTTTAGAATCTTTTTCGAATAATTTCAAGTTTCCAATTCCTTTAATAGGTATTCGGTCACCATTTGCAATTTCCACATTACCATTTGCATCTCTAATGTTACTTAGCATATTCTCATTACCATGTGAAGCACCCGAATCAATAATTAAATCATTTCTAGGTTTATGAGAGAGATAAGTGATACCGGATTCCTTGAGGGCCTTGATGATAGCATCTAGGTCAGCCTTCTTGACGTAATCCGCGTGATTCACCTCTTTTCCTTGGTTAGATGGGCCAGCTAGGGTTTGGTCACCTTTGGTCGATCCAAAGTTGGCTCTCGGCTCATGGTACGGTGGCCTCGGGCCTCTTTATTTCCGGAGGTGAGGATGGAGAATCCAACACCGAGCCTTGGTGTGTCCAAGCTTCTTGCAATGGTCACACGTCACATCTTGATTTGACCGGTTATTATTATAGTTTCTCCTGTCATTGTGGGGAGTGTAGGCTCCTTTGGGAATCGTTGGGAGCTCCCCCTTACCGCCAAACAAGTCGTGAGAGCCTTGCTCTCTTTGGATTTGGAAACACACCTCATCAATGCTTGGGAGCTTGTCCGATTTTAAGAGATGCTTGATGAGGTCGTTATAGACCGGATTCAAGGTTAGAAGGAGGCCGAAGACCTTGTCTTGCTCTCTCCTTTCATTGAGAGTCTCCGTACTCGTGGTGAATAGTCGGAGCATCTCCAATTCGGCCCAAAGGGACCAGTATTTCCCAAAGTGCTTGGTGAATTCCAAGTCCTCTTGACTAAGCCCATTGAGAGCTTTCTTCACCTCAAACACTCGGGTAAGATTGGTGATATCCCCGTAGACATTCTTATGGGTCTCCCAAAGCTCATTTGCCGTCTCACAAGTATGCCTCAAGAATTGGGGCTTCAAGACCATTTTGGAGAATGGCCTAATTGGTTTGATCCTCTTGGAACCATTTGGCCGTTTTCACAAGTTTAGCTTCCTCATCTTCTTCTTCATCGGATGAGTCAACCTCGGCTTCCTTTGGAACGAGGCTAAGATCAATGTGGCTCCATAGGCCACGCCCACATAGGGCCGTCTTGGTGGTTCTTGACCACAAAAGATAATTATCTCCTTTGAGAGTAACCGGGAGCACAAGGGCTTTGCTAGATCCACCGGTTTCCATGGTTAGTGTTCTTGAGAAACACGAGTATAACTCAAGTGTTAAAGATGTAGAGAAAGACCTCTAGAAAATTGGTAAGAAAAGATTAGGAATTTGAATTTTTAAAGAATCGGTGAGGTTTGTAACCGAGAGAATTTCTAGTGAGTTTTGAAAGAATTAGCTTAGAGAATCAAGAATCAAAGGATCATTGCTCTGATACCATGTTAGAATTTGCAGAATAAGAGTGAAAAGAATCAGATTAAGAGGAAAAGAATAAGAACTTGTTTTATTAAAAATAAAATCAAGATGATTCTTACAAATGTTTAAAACAAAGCTTAATATATACAATTGAATTCTAAAAGAGGAAAGAGCCGTCTGGACTTCAAACGGTTGGGTTTGAACGGTTGAAAGGGAAAGTGACCCGTGGGTCGCTTTCTGTTGATGCCAGGATCGAGACACTCGATCCGCGGGGTGAAGATCGGTCGCTATCAGTCGGATCCTCGGATGGTCAACGCGGGACAGGTTTGGTTAACGCGGGTCAACCCTTCGGGAAAGTCAAACCTGCATTGTCTCGATGCCAAGACGATCCGCGGATCGTCTCTCTCGATGCCAGAGTGATCCGCGTCTCGGTTCTAGGTGTTTCGCAGAACATGACCCGTTTACCCGAATAGGGTCCGCATGTTTATCCGTTTACCCGGTACCGCGATCCGACTTTGTGCCTAGATGTTGGATCGTCCCGCGGTTCAGTTCTCTCGATGTCAGACTGTCCCGCGGGTCCGAATCCCTCGATGTCAGGATGACCAGCGGATCACTCGATGCCAATCTAATCCGCGAGTCCAATTTTCTCGATAGCAGACTGACCCGCGGATCGCATCTCTTGATGCCAGACAGAGCCGCGGGTCCAATTTCACCTTTCGATTTCCTTCTAAATCTATGAAAGACAAGTGTTATTTTCCTTCTGAAAAATCTGATTTAGTGCTTGAAAGTAATCAAGCTTGTGAAAAACGAATTCTTTTCAAACCGCTGCAACCGAGTAAAATTGATTCTTTTTTACAGGTTCTTGAAGAAAAGTTACCAGAAGAAAAACCAAGGAGTTTGACCAACCTTGTCTCGTGTTAGAATTTAAGAGATTAAGCGGAAGTATTTTAGAGATTAATGAAGATTAGAGAGATTAGGAAGATTATGTAGCCATAAAAAATAGATAGAATATGAACTTGAGTTTATTCATTCAAGATAAAGATACAAAATGATTAGAATCAATCCATAAATAGAAAAGTCTAGAATCTATCAATATGACCGTTTAGGGAAAAGAGGAAAATGAAAACATAAAGTAGCTTTTGTCCTTCGTACGAACGCGGCCTTATCTTCTCTTATCCACACGAGTCCAACCCGTAAAGTGACCGTTGCTGACCGTGTGTGGATAAGGGCGGAACGCTGAGTTTTGCTCCTTTCCCGCGTATCAGAAGAACTTACCCGCGCCTCGAGTACTCGCGTGCTACGGGACAAGGCCGACCGTACCGCAGGTCAGTATACTCGATCCACGTCTCGGTAGAACACGATCCGCAGTATAGGTGATTCCAATACTCCGTTTTTCCATTCCGGTCTTATTCTTTTATTCTCCTTAGCATATTTTGATAATGATAAGGTTAACACTCCCCCTCAAGTTAAACATAAGAATTATGCTTAACTTGGAACTCACAACCGACACCTCATTAAAAACCTTAACAAGGAAAACCACGTGGGATAAAACCTTGCTAAGGGAAAAAGAGTGTGATGATTGCAAGTTAGGGGTCTTCTCATGGATGAGTCAAATCCACAAGTCCAAGTTTGCCATAAAGATGATTGCAAACCTTGAGACTTGCGGCCTTGGTGAAGATATCCGCGAGTTGATCTTCGCTTCTTGTGTAACTCGGTAGAGTCCATCCTTGCTCGATCTTTTGCCATACCTTGTAACAATCAATCTCAATGTGTTTCATCCTTTTGTGAAACACCGAATTTGTCGCTATGTGAATTGCGGCTTGATTATCACAATGCATGATCATCGATTTTGTAGCTTCGATTCCTAAGTGTGCAAGAATTCCTCTTAGCCAAGTGAGCTCATTAGTCAACTTCCTCATTGCCCTATACTCGGCTTCCGCACTATAACATGAGACCTCCTTTTGTTTCTTTGTTCTCCAAGTCACCAAGTTACCTCCGATGAATGTGCAATAGCCGGTTGTTGATCTTCTATCACTTCTATCTCCGGCCCAATTCGCATCACAATATCCAACCACATGAGAGTTCTCATTCTTTCCCATCCAAACGCCTTGTCTTGGACTATCCTTAAGATATCTAAGGATCCTCTCAACCATTTGCCAATGATATATCTTTGGCTCTTTCATATGTTGGCTTACTTGATTGACCGCGAAACATATATCCGGTCTTGTAAGTGTCAAATATATCAATTTCCCAACAAGTCTTCTATATCTCGAGGGATCTTCATACAACTCATCTTCTTTCTCCCCCTTTCGATCGGCCTTATAACCCTAAACTTTAACCAATACATTATTTATACCATTTAAATTGGCTCTTCTTCGAATATAAAAACATATCATAGAGGCCCTAATTGATATATAAAATTATTTGCATCAATGTCCAAGTAATAATAATAAGTAAAAAACACTAAGGTTTAGGGTATAGGAATTTGCTACGTTTTTGCGACGAAATTGTTTTTGATGTTTAATGTTGATTAGGTTAATTTAATGTTATCATTAAAATTGTTAAAATCAATATTAGATTACATATTTTTTAAATATGCAATTACTAATTTCAAAAATTATAAAATTTATTTAGTTGGAAGAGAACGAGTATAGCCAGTTCTTATTGTCCGGTGCTGGTCGTGGTAGAGGTCATTCACGACCAAGACAGCGTACACATATATATAGTAGAAGTATTTTCACATAATACTTGTTTACTAATACTTGGCTACTAATGAACCACGTAAATGTAGTAAATACCATACAAGTGTTTAATTCTTAATTGTAATACTTGTTTACTAATTATCCAAGTATAATATGATGATGTCTCAGATGGATAATCATCCAATTTCTTAACATTATGTTTATTAATACGGAAAATTAGCCATTTGCCGCTTATTTTTGTCTTATTTCCTGAAATTGCCACATTAGAATTATCTAAACCCTAAAATCAAAATCAAACTTCTGAAATCCCAATATAACTTCGGAAAAAAGGTCAGATTTTGGATTTTGAATCATTGCAACTCAAAAGAAAGTTGCACTCTTTCGGGACTCTCAGTAATGGCGGATTTCCACACATAACCTCAACGGGCCAAGTGGATTTTCACTCCCCACAAACTGGTATCTTCTCAATCTCATTCTCATCGCTTTTTGCTTTCCCAAGAAATTCCATGCCAAGAATTGATAAGCCCATCATCGCTTTATAAATTTTGGATTTTTATGATTTTGTTTTTGCGCTAATCAGCAATTAGATTCATAAACTCAATGGAACTGAAATGGTTCATTGTTTCAATGGATACACTTTTGAATGGTGTGATCTTGATGGGCTTCTTTCTTTGTTTTACGCAAGAGAGTCCGAATAATCGGAGCATCGAAAGTATCGAACTTTGGGGTTTACTGATCAAGCATTTTGATTGTTTGCCGTGTAATTATGTGTTATATTGTAAATTTCCTTACTTCTTGTGTATATATTGCAACTAAGTTCTAGTGTTGTAATTGTAGGCAGAGAGATACAAAGCTGCTAACCAGAGGGCAGTGCAAATGCTGGAGAAGGTGTGTTAAGTGTTGCTATGGAACTTTTGGTTTCTCTATTCATGATAATTTTATGATTTAATTTCTTATTTAAGTGTTGCTATGGAACTTTTGGTTTCTCTATTCATGATAATTTTATGATTTAATTTCTTATTGATAGTGTGGAACTACTCAATATAAGCATTTGCGACGTTTATGATTTAAAACAAGATATATAAGCATTTGCCTATACCCTAAACTCTAAAAAATACATTATTTATACCATTTAAATTGGCTCTTCTTCGAATATAAAAACATATCATAGAGGCCCTAATTGATATATAAAATTATTTGCATCAATGTCCAAGTAATAATAATAAGTAAAAAACACTAAGGTTTAGGGTATAGGAATTTGCTATGTTTTTGCGACGAAATTTTTTTTGATGTTTAATGTTGATTAGGTTAATTTAATGTTATCATTAAAATTGTTAAAATCAATATTAGATTACATATTTTTTAAATATGCAATTACTAATTTCAAAAATTATAAAATTTATTTAGTTGGAAGAGAACGAGTATAGCCAGTTCTTATTGTCCGGTGCTGGTCGTGGTAGAGGTCATTCACGACCAAGACAGCGTACACATATATATAGTAGAAGTATTTTCACATAATACTTGTTTACTAATACTTGGCTACTAATGAACCACGTAAATGTAGTAAATACCATACAAGTGTTTAATTCTTAATTGTAATACTTGTTTACTAATTATCCAAGTATAATATGATGATGTCTCAGATGGATAATCATCAAATTTCTTAACATTATGTTTATTAATACGGAAAATTAGCCATTTGCCGCTTATTTTTGTCTTATTTCCTGAAATTGCCACATTAGAATTATCTAAACCCTAAAATCAAAATCAAACTTCTGAAATCCCAATATAACTTCGGAAAAAAGGTCAGATTTTGGATTTTGAATCATTGCAACTCAAAAGAAAGTTGCACTCTTTCGGGACTCTCAGTAATGGCGGATTTCCACACATAACCTCAACGGGCCAAGTGGATTTTCACTCCCCACAAACTGGTATCTTCTCAATCTCATTCTCATCGCTTTTTGCTTTCCCAAGAAATTCCATGCCAAGAATTGATAAGCCCATCATCGCTTTATAAATTTTGGATTTTTATGATTTTGTTTTTGCGCTAATCAGCAATTAGATTCATAAACTCAATGGAACTGAAATGGTTCATTGTTTCAATGGATACACTTTTGAATGGTGTGATCTTGATGGGCTTCTTTCTTTGTTTTACGCAAGAGAGTCCGAATAATCGGAGCATCGAAAGTATCGAACTTTGGGGTTTACTGATCAAGCATTTTGATTGTTTGCCGTGTAATTATGTGTTATATTGTAAATTTCCTTACTTCTTGTGTATATATTGCAACTAAGTTCTAGTGTTGTAATTGTAGGCAGAGAGATACAAAGCTGCTAACCAGAGGGCAGTGCAAATGCTGGAGAAGGTGTGTTAAGTGTTGCTATGGAACTTTTGGTTTCTCTATTCATGATAATTTTATGATTTAATTTCTTATTTAAGTGTTGCTATGGAACTTTTGGTTTCTCTATTCATGATAATTTTATGATTTAATTTCTTATTGATAGTGTGGAACTACTCAATATAAGCATTTGCGACGTTTATGATTTAAAACAAGATATATAAGCATTTGCCTATACCCTAAACTCTAAAAAATACATTATTTATACCATTTAAATTGGCTCTTCTTCGAATATAAAAACATATCATAGAGGCCCTAATTGATATATAAAATTATTTGCATCAATGTCCAAGTAATAATAATAAGTAAAAGACACTAAGGTTTAGGGTATAGGAATTTGCTACGTTTTTGCGACGAAATTGTTTTTGATGTTTAATGTTGATTAGGTTAATTTAATGTTATCATTAAAATTGTTAAAATCAATATTAGATTACATATTTTTTAAATATGCAATTACTAATTTCAAAAATTATAAAATTTATTTAGTTGGAAGAGAACGAGTATAGCCAGTTCTTATTGTCCGGTGCTGGTCGTGGTAGAGGTCATTCACGACCAAGACAGCGTACACATATATATAGTAGTAGTATTTTCACATAATACTTGTTTACTAATACTTGGCTACTAATGAACCACTGTAAATGTAGTAAATACCATACAAGTGTTTAATTCTTAATGGTAATACTTGTTTACTAATTATCCAAGTATAATATGATGATGTCTCAGATGGATAATCATCCAATTTCTTAACATTATGTTTATTAATACGGAAAATTAGCCATTTGCCGCTTATTTTTGTCTTATTTCCTGAAATTGCCACATTAGAATTATCTAAACCCTAAAATCAAAATCAAACTTCTGAAATCCCAATATAACTTCGGAAAAAAGGTCAGATTTTGGATTTTGAATCATTGCAACTCAAAAGAAAGTTGCACTCTTTCGGGACTCTCAATAATGGCGGATTTCCACACATAACCTCAACGGGCCAAGTGGATTTTCACTCCCCACAAACTGGTATCTTCTCAATCTCATTCTCATCGCTTTTTGCTTTCCCAAGAAATTCCATGCCAAGAATTGATAAGCCCATCATCGCTTTATAAATTTTGGATTTTTATGATTTTGTTTTTGCGCTAATCAGCAATTAGATTCATAAACTCAATGGAACTGAAATGGTTCATTGTTTCAATGGATACACTTTTGAATGGTGTGATCTTGATGGGCTTCTTTCTTTGTTTTACGCAAGAGAGTCCGAATAATCGGAGCATCGAAAGTATCGAAATTTGGGGTTTACTGATCAAGCATTTTGATTGTTTGCCGTGTAATTATGTGTTATATTGTAAATTTCTTACTTCTTGTGTATATATTGCAACTAAGTTCTAGTGTTGTAATTGTAGGCAGAGAGATACAAAGCTGCTAACCAGAGGGCAGTGCAAATGCTGGAGAAGGTGTGTTAAGTGTTGCTATGGAACTTTTGGTTTCTCTATTCATGATAATTTTATGATTTAATTTCTTATTTAAGTGTTGCTATGGAACTTTTGGTTTCTCTATTCATGATAATTTTATGATTTAATTTCTTATTGATAGTGTGGAACTACTCAATATAAGCATTTGCGAAGTTTATGATTTAAAACAAGATATATAAGCATTTGCCTATACCCTAAACTTTAACCAATACATTATTTATACCATTTAAATTGGCTCTTATTCGAATATAAAAACATATCATAGAGGCCCTAATTGATATATAAAATTATTTGCATCAATGTCCAAGTAATAATAATAAGCAAAAAACACTAAGGTTTAGGGTATAGGAATTTGCTACGTTTTTGCGACGAAATTGTTTTTGATGTTTAATGTTGATTAGGTTAATTTAATGTTATCATTAAAATTGTTAAAATCAATATTAGATTACATATTTTTTAAATATGCAATTACTAATTTCTAAAATTATAAAATTTATTTAGTTGGAAGAGAACGAGTATAGCCAGTTCTTATTGTCCGGTGCTGGTCGTGGTAGAGGTCATTCACGACCAAGACAGCGTACACATATATATAGTAGAAGTATTTTCACATAATACTTGTTTACTAATACTTGGCTACTAATGAACCACGTAAATGTAGTAAATACCATACAAGTGTTTAATTCTTAATGGTAATACTTGTTTACTAATTATCCAAGTATAATATGATGATGTCTCAGATGGATAATCATCCAATTTCTTAACATTATGTTTATTAATACGGAAAATTAGCCATTTGCCGCTTATTTTTGTCTTATTTCCTGAAATTGCCACATTAGAATTATCTAAACCCTAAAATCAAAATCAAACTTCTGAAATCCCAATATAACTTCGGAAAAAAGGTCAGATTTTGGATTTTGAATCATTGCAACTCAAAAGAAAGTTGCACTCTTTCGGGACTCTCAGTAATGGCGGATTTCCACACATAACCTCAACGGGCCAAGTGGATTTTCACTCCCCACAAACTGGTATCTTCTCAATCTCATTCTCATCGCTTTTTGCTTTCCCAAGAAATTCCATGCCAAGAATTGATAAGCCCATCATCGCTTTATAAATTTTGGATTTTTATGATTTTGTTTTTGCGCTAATCAGCAATTAGATTCATAAACTCAATGGAACTGAAATGGTTCATTGTTTCAATGGATACACTTTTGAATGGTGTGATCTTGATGGGCTTCTTTCTTTGTTTTACGCAAGAGAGTCCGAATAATCGGAGCATCGAAAGTATCGAACTTTGGGGTTTACTGATCAAGCATTTTGATTGTTTGCCGTGTAATTATGTGTTATATTGTAAATTTCCTTACTTCTTGTGTATATATTGCAACTAAGTTCTAGTGTTGTAATTGTAGGCAGAGAGATACAAAGCTGCTAACCAGAGGGCAGTGCAAATGCTGGAGAAGGTGTGTTAAGTGTTGCTATGGAACTTTTGGTTTCTCTATTCATGATAATTTTATGATTTAATTTCTTATTTAAGTGTTGCTATGGAACTTTTGGTTTCTCTATTCATGATAATTTTATGATTTAATTTCTTATTGATAGTGTGGAACTACTCAATATAAGCATTTGCGACGTTTATGATTTAAAACAAGATATATTAGCATTTGCCTATACCCTAAACTTTAACCAATACATTATTTATACCATTTAAATTGGCTCTTCTTCGAATATTAAAACATATCATAGAGGCCCTAATTGATATATAAAATTATTTGCATCAATGTCCAAGTAATAATAATAAGTAAAAGACACTAAGGTTTAGGGTATAGGAATTTGCTACGTTTTTGCGACGAAATTGTTTTTGATGTTTAATGTTGATTAGGTTAATTTAATGTTATCATTAAAATTGTTAAAATCAATATTAGATTACATATTTTTTAAATATGCAATTACTAATTTCAAAAATTATAAAATTTATTTAGTTGGAAGAGAACGAGTATAGCCAGTTCTTATTGTCCGGTGCTGGTCGTGGTAGAGGTCATTCACGACCAAGACAGCGTACACATATATATAGTAGTAGTATTTTCACATAATACTTGTTTACTAATACTTGGCTACTAATGAACCACTGTAAATGTAGTAAATACCATACAAGTGTTTAATTCTTAATGGTAATACTTGTTTACTAATTATCCAAGTATAATATGATGATGTCTCAGATGGATAATCATCCAATTTCTTAACATTATGTTTATTAATACGGAAAATTAGCCATTTGCCGCTTATTTTTGTCTTATTTCCTGAAATTGCCACATTAGAATTATCTAAACCCTAAAATCAAAATCAAACTTCTGAAATCCCAATATAACTTCGGAAAAAAGGTCAGATTTTGGATTTTGAATCATTGCAACTCAAAAGAAAGTTGCACTCTTTCGGGACTCTCAATAATGGCGGATTTCCACACATAACCTCAACGGGCCAAGTGGATTTTCACTCCCCACAAACTGGTATCTTCTCAATCTCATTCTCATCGCTTTTTGCTTTCCCAAGAAATTCCATGCCAAGAATTGATAAGCCCATCATCGCTTTATAAATTTTGGATTTTTATGATTTTGTTTTTGCGCTAATCAGCAATTAGATTCATAAACTCAATGGAACTGAAATGGTTCATTGTTTCAATGGATACACTTTTGAATGGTGTGATCTTGATGGGCTTCTTTCTTTGTTTTACGCAAGAGAGTCCGAATAATCGGAGCATCGAAAGTATCGAAATTTGGGGTTTACTGATCAAGCATTTTGATTGTTTGCCGTGTAATTATGTGTTATATTGTAAATTTCTTACTTCTTGTGTATATATTGCAACTAAGTTCTAGTGTTGTAATTGTAGGCAGAGAGATACAAAGCTGCTAACCAGAGGGCAGTGCAAATGCTGGAGAAGGTGTGTTAAGTGTTGCTATGGAACTTTTGGTTTCTCTATTCATGATAATTTTATGATTTAATTTCTTATTTAAGTGTTGCTATGGAACTTTTGGTTTCTCTATTCATGATAATTTTATGATTTAATTTCTTATTGATAGTGTGGAACTACTCAATATAAGCATTTGCGAAGTTTATGATTTAAAACAAGATATATAAGCATTTGCCTATACCCTAAACTTTAACCAATACATTATTTATACCATTTAAATTGGCTCTTATTCGAATATAAAAACATATCATAGAGGCCCTAATTGATATATAAAATTATTTGCATCAATGTCCAAGTAATAATAATAAGCAAAAAACACTAAGGTTTAGGGTATAGGAATTTGCTACGTTTTTGCGACGAAATTGTTTTTGATGTTTAATGTTGATTAGGTTAATTTAATGTTATCATTAAAATTGTTAAAATCAATATTAGATTACATATTTTTTAAATATGCAATTACTAATTTCTAAAATTATAAAATTTATTTAGTTGGAAGAGAACGAGTATAGCCAGTTCTTATTGTCCGGTGCTGGTCGTGGTAGAGGTCATTCACGACCAAGACAGCGTACACATATATATAGTAGAAGTATTTTCACATAATACTTGTTTACTAATACTTGGCTACTAATGAACCACGTAAATGTAGTAAATACCATACAAGTGTTTAATTCTTAATGGTAATACTTGTTTACTAATTATCCAAGTATAATATGATGATGTCTCAGATGGATAATCATCCAATTTCTTAACATTATGTTTATTAATACGGAAAATTAGCCATTTGCCGCTTATTTTTGTCTTATTTCCTGAAATTGCCACATTAGAATTATCTAAACCCTAAAATCAAAATCAAACTTCTGAAATCCCAATATAACTTCGGAAAAAAGGTCAGATTTTGGATTTTGAATCATTGCAACTCAAAAGAAAGTTGCACTCTTTCGGGACTCTCAGTAATGGCGGATTTCCACACATAACCTCAACGGGCCAAGTGGATTTTCACTCCCCACAAACTGGTATCTTCTCAATCTCATTCTCATCGCTTTTTGCTTTCCCAAGAAATTCCATGCCAAGAATTGATAAGCCCATCATCGCTTTATAAATTTTGGATTTTTATGATTTTGTTTTTGCGCTAATCAGCAATTAGATTCATAAACTCAATGGAACTGAAATGGTTCATTGTTTCAATGGATACACTTTTGAATGGTGTGATCTTGATGGGCTTCTTTCTTTGTTTTACGCAAGAGAGTCCGAATAATCGGAGCATCGAAAGTATCGAACTTTGGGGTTTACTGATCAAGCATTTTGATTGTTTGCCGTGTAATTATGTGTTATATTGTAAATTTCCTTACTTCTTGTGTATATATTGCAACTAAGTTCTAGTGTTGTAATTGTAGGCAGAGAGATACAAAGCTGCTAACCAGAGGGCAGTGCAAATGCTGGAGAAGGTGTGTTAAGTGTTGCTATGGAACTTTTGGTTTCTCTATTCATGATAATTTTATGATTTAATTTCTTATTTAAGTGTTGCTATGGAACTTTTGGTTTCTCTATTCATGATAATTTTATGATTTAATTTCTTATTGATAGTGTGGAACTACTCAATATAAGCATTTGCGACGTTTATGATTTAAAACAAGATATATTAGCATTTGCCTATACCCTAAACTTTAACCAATACATTATTTATACCATTTAAATTGGCTCTTCTTCGAATATTAAAACATATCATAGAGGCCCTAATTGATATATAAAATTATTTGCATCAATGTCCAAGTAATAATAATAAGTAAAAAACACTAAGGTTTAGGGTATAGGAATTTGCTACGTTTTTGCGACGAAATTGTTTTTGATGTTTAATGTTGATTAGGTTAATTTAATGTTATCATTAAAATTGTTAAAATCAATATTAGATTACATATTTTTTAAATATGCAATTACTAATTTCAAAAATTATAAAATTTATTTAGTTGGAAGAGAACGAGTATAGCCAGTTCTTATTGTCCGGTGCTGTAACACCCAAACTTTTTTTTTTTTTTTAAATTAATTAACCCGGATTAATGATCCCATAATCATTAATCCTCAGCGGCTAACTCAGGGTGAATTCAAATGCGGAATAAATAACCATAAATAAAATCAAACTCCAATACCAATAACCATCTCAAATAATTTCTAGCAACCTAACAGGCTACTAATATCTCAACATAAACAATAATAAGGCCCTATCATCCTCCGTCCTTGCCTCCAGTCCCAGATCACGCTTTCCCATTACCTACAACTCAAAGGAACACGGGAGTTGCGTGAGTATTATCATAAATACTCAGTGAAGCGGTCATCCCGCGAAAGATTAACATAATTAACATTATCAATTTATCACAATCCAATAACCACATTTTACTTTTAATTAATCAATCATATAACACGAATTCACACAAACAAACACCATGAATGCTAACCTACATCAATCATCGCAATCACGCACTCACCTCGACAACGGCTGAACTCTCGATAAAAATCCGCAACCGCAGAAACCAACTCAACGACGATCTGCCACGGATTAATTCATAATTAATACTCGAAAACTAATCAATGAACTAATCTCCTAAACCGACCAACCCACGGTCCAAATTAATTTAATTCCCAATTAAATTAATTTCGCTGATTAACTCCATAATTAATATCCCCAATTAAAATATGAATTAATCTTCTAAACCGAACCAGACCACGGTTCAAATTAATTTAATTATCCAATTAAATTAATTATCGGTTTACCTCCCTAACCAACCCACTTAAATTGAACCATCTAATTAAAAATAAACCACAACTAAACCGGTTGATTAAATTGAACCACCCTTGGTTCAATTAACCAACCCAAATATTCATAACCGAACAATCATCTTCTTCCTCATAACCTCACGAGCCGCCATCACGACCAGCCGCTCCTCCGTGCCGCCAAGCACCAGCCGATCACCCCAAGCTTCACGTCTCACGTCCAAGGTCAGCCACGCCTCTCGCCTCACCACCAACGACGCCGGTGACGCCACGACCATGGCCACCGTGGTTGATCACCACCACCAACCAACCGCCGATCCTTACCCATCTAGCCTAACCACCATAATCCCCATAAGCACAAGGAAGAAGAAGAAGAAGGAAACTTACCGAGCAAGAGATGGAGACGATGAAACTTGACTAACACGGCACCACCACGGCACAAGCTTCTCCACCGATCACTAAGCTCTTCCCCTCCTTTTCCTCTCTCAAAACGCACGACCACAAGGAAGAAGGAGGCTGCACGTTCTCACGTTCGATCAAAAGAAATAGGGTTACACCCAAATTCTCAGAAAATTGCAAATAAGTCCCTTCGCTTCTTCCTTCTTACGAATTGACCCCAAAACTTCCGAAAGTTGCAAAAACAACCCCAATTAAATTCCCGCGGAATTTAATTATTTTAAACCTTTTCACAATCTCGATCACGGATGTTACAATTCTCCCCCACTAACACTGGATTCGTCCTCGAATCCCGACAAAACTGTCTACAAAAGACCACAACTCATACTCAACCCGTACCGGTTCAACTACCCAAGATCATACACTCGATCTCTGAGTCCTAGTTTAGTCTCATATCTATACGCCCGTTTTACGACATTTATTACTCTTAACTCATTCTACACCACTCGCACTCGCGGGACGCATCCCTTGAGCTATCGGTGTCTTTGACTGTCCATCAGTCTCTGACTGCCCATCAGTCTCTGGCTGTCCATCAGCCTCTGACTGCCCATCAGTCCCTGGCTGCCCATCAGCCTCTGACCGCCCATCAGTCTCTGACTGTCCATAAGCCTCTGACTGTCCATCGGTCTCGATAAAACATGAATGAGTAATTCGGAGCCGCAGCCCCTAGAGTAATAAATTCTAAAACGTCTATAAATATCTATTGACCCGAACTATCTCGCACGGACTATCAATACATATCACATATAAGAATCGCAATCTTATAATCTTATAGATAAAATAAGGAATCACTCCATCTTATTAAATCTCAAAACGTAGAATCGTTACAACATAAACAAAAATACAACAACAAAGCATCAACATGCTAACCCAAAACTAGAACCACAAAGATAAAATAAAGGCTCAAGCCGCGACCTGCTTGTCGAACCACTTCCTGAACTTTAACTTCATCTTTGCCTCTGGCTCCCAAGTCTCCTCCTGGCAACCGCCACAATCCCATAAAATCCTCAACAAAGGAATCCTCTTCCGGCGCAGCTCCCTGACTCCTCTCTCTAGAATCCTCACCGGAACCGCCGGAACCGTCAAATCTGGCCGGAGATCCGCAGGGATCTCAGGCACTAACTCCTCCGACTCATGCAGGCACTTCCTCAACATCGACACATGAAACACCTTATGAAATGCCTTCATGATCGGAGGTAACTCAAGTCGATACGCAACTGGTCCAACACGCTCCACGACCGGAAACGGACCCATAAACCGCAGACTCAACTTGTTCTCCCTAATGGACCGTTAGGGCCCCGCAACATCGCCATCTTGAGATACACACGATCTCCCACAGCGAACTCTAGCTCTTGTCTACGCTTATCAGCGTAACTCCTCTGACGATCCTGAGCTTCCTTTATGTTCATCCTCACGACACGGATCTTCTCCGTCGTCTCCTGAACATAACTCGCTCCCAAAATACTGTGCTCCCCCACTTGGGTCCAGCATAACGGAGTCCTACATGGCCTCCCATACAACGCCTCAAAAGGAGCCATCCCGATACTTGCCTGATAACTGTTATTGTACGCGAACTCAACTAAACTCAAATGATCCGCCCAATAACCTCCCCAATCAAGCACACACATCCTCAATAGATCCTCCATGGTCTGAATCGTCCGCTCAGACTGTCCATCAGTCTGCGGATGGTAAGCCGTACTCAAGTGCACCTTAGTGCCCATCTCTGCCTGAAACGCTCTCCAGAACTCAGAAGTGAACTTAGGATCCCGATCAGACACTATACTCGCTGGCACTCCATGCAGCCTCACAATATCCTTCACAAATTTCTTAGCCAACCTAGCCGCTCCATCGGTCTTCCGGATGGCCAAGAAATGCGCGGACTTGGTCAATCGATCCACGATCACCCAGATAGCATCATACGTCCGCGACGTAGGTAAACCAACCACGAAGTCCATCGTAATCATATCCCACTTCCACTCGGGAATGGGTAAACTCTGTAGAAGACCGCTCGGAACTCCATGCTCGGCCTTAACCAATGAACAAGTATTATACTTCGACACATAAGCCGCCACATCTCTCTTCATCCCGACCCAGTGATAATACCGTTTGAGGTCACGGTACATCTTGGTCGCACCTAGATGAATCGAGAACTTGCTCGAATGAGCCTCACTCAGAATCTCCTGTCTCAATGCCTCATCACGAGGTACGCACACTCGACCACGAATCAGAATTGTCCCATTCGGAGAGACAACAAACTCAGAACCTGCCGCTCGCGACAACTCAATCAAACCCAGATCACTCTGCTGAGCCGCTCTGATCCTACTGAGAAGGTCTGCCTGATCAA
Organism: Draba incana; assembly: GCA_963576765.1. Taxonomy (NCBI): domain Eukaryota; kingdom Viridiplantae; phylum Streptophyta; class Magnoliopsida; order Brassicales; family Brassicaceae; genus Draba; species Draba incana. The sequence goes on from OY755205.1 coordinate 26,948,531, forward strand.
CTGCCTCTAAGCCCAAAGGCTCCTGCGATATAGCACAGAGACGCAACGTGCTAATCTCGCCAACCAAATCCTCAATATCCTGCTCGCGGGCTGAATCGAACCTCCGTCGACTCAAGGCATCTGCCACCTGATTGGCCTTGCCCGGATGATAAATGATCTCCAAATCGTAATCCGCTAACAGCTCAACCCAACGCCTCTGCCTCATGTTCAGCAATGGCTGAGTGAATATGTGCTGCAGATTCTTATGATCGGTAAAAATCTGCACTCTGCCTCCATATAAATAAGACCTCCAGATCTTCAGAGCGAACACAACTGCTCCCAGCTCAAGATCATGCGTAGGCCGGTTACGCTCACTACCCTGTAACTGCCTCGACGCATATGCAATAACGCGACCCTCCTGCATCAGAACGCAACCCAAACCAACTCCAGAAGCATCGGTATACACAGTGTAAGGCTTCCCCGGCTCGGGTAATGCCAACACTGGAGTACTAGTCAGCATCTCCTTGAGCCTCGCAAAGCTCTCCTCACACTCCGGCGACCACACAAACTGAACATCCTTGCCGGTCAACTTCGTCATAGGCTGCGCCATACTCGCAAAACCCTTGACGAATCTCCTGTAGTAACCCGCTAAACCCAGAAAACTTCTGATCTCGGTAGCACTACACGGTCTCGGCCAATCTCGAATCGCCTCTATCTTGGCCGGATCCACAGAAACTCCCTCTGCAGATACAATATGCCCAAGGAATCCCATCTGTCTCTGCCAAAAACTGCACTTACTCAGCTTTGCGTAAAGCTTCTGCTCCCGAAGCTTCTCTAAAACCAACCGCAAATGAGTCTCATGCTCCTCTGGACTCCTCGAATAGACCAAGATGTCATCTATAAAGATGATAACGAACACGTCCAAAAACTCCTTGAACACGTCGTTCATCAATCTCATGAATGCCGCTGGCGCATTCGTCAAACCGAAAGGCATAACGACAAACTCAAAATGCCCATATCTCGTCCTGAAAGCAGTCTTGCGGACATCCGCCTCATCAATCGGGATCTGATGATAACCCGAAGCCAAGTCAATCTTGGAGAACCAGGTCGCACCCCTCAACTGATCCAACAACTCATCAATCCTCGGGAGAGGGTACCTGTTCTTCACAGTGACTCGGTTAAGTCCCCGGTAATCGATACACAACCGGAAACTCCCATCCTTCTTCTTCACAAATAAAACCGGCGCTCCCCACGGCGAAACACTCGGGCGAATAAAACCCTTCTCGAGAAGGTCTTCTAGCTGCTTCTTCAATTCCGCTAACTCAGCGGGAGCCATCCTGTAAGGAGCCTTCGATATCGGAGCTGTCCCGGGCTCTAACTCGATCGTGAAGGGATCAGACCGAGATGGTGGTAACCCCTTCAGCGACCGAAAAACATCCTAAAAATCCCGAACCACTCCAATATCTCCAAAAGCTACCTCACCACTGTCCTCTGACATCACAATCGTCGCAATATAAGCCTCGCAGCCTCGCTCTATCATCTGCTCCGCCTGAATAGCCGAAATCACCAAAGTATTAGGAACGGGTCTCAACCCCTGAAATACCAGTCTCCCAGCATCGCGCTCGAAACTCACTCTGCCCCTGAAGCAGTCCAGATGAACCCGGTAAAACCACAACCAGTCCATCCCGAGGATCACCTCGTAAAGCGCCACCGGACTAATCATTAAATCCGCTGGCATCGAATGCCCCTCGATCTGAACATCCACAGCTCTAGCACGGCCCAAAGTAGCCAGGAACCTGCCTCCAGCCACTTTAACCATGCCTGCGCGCTCGCCCGCGCTGCTCCGAATACCACTGAGCTCGGCACGCTCCGGAGTAATATAACTGTGCGATGCTCCAGAATCGAACAATACGTGGGACTCAAAGCCGCCCACATACAAGGTCCCTATACATAGACATGCATTGAGAACCCTGATAATTCGATCACAATAAAATAAAAGAACCCACACAACAACAAAATTCTACAACTAGGAATTTACGAAGTTAAGTCTAGAATTTACCTGTGATCTGTCCGGCTCCGCTGCCCTGGCCGAACTCTGCAGACGAATACACCCTCGGTGCCGGCCCAATCTGGCCACTCGGCTGCTGCACTGCTGCAACCTGACTCCTCGGCTGCACCTCAATCGCCTGAACCGCCGCTACCGCCGTAGC